>JAWWNH010000021.1:1070000-1670000 GCA_034641385.1 Darevskia mixta
CAAGAAAACTATGCCACAGTTTCTCTAAGAAGCTGCTGAAACATCTTATTGGCATTCTCTATTCCAAACAGAAGCTAATACCAAGAACAAACTTAGTTGGTCTCTAAGGTGCTACTGGAAGGAATTTTTTTTATTTTGTTTTGAATTACCATGGAAGTTAGAGTTTGGAAGAATATGCATTTCTAAATGTTCAAAATGGGAACCCATGGAGGGGGTGGGGGAAGTCCTGAGATTCAGAGGAATCTGTGCATATGGATAATATATATTTGGATTTTTATAACTTTGTATTTGTAAAACCAAATGAAAATGATTTCAAAAAGAAAACAGAATTACCCCCAAGCTGGGCATCCCAGGGCCTCCAGACACACTGCCCAGGGAGGTCACATTGGTGCTACTAACACACCAGTTTGAAGAAAATAAAAAATAAAAATATTCCTTCCAGTAGCACCTTAGAGACCAACTAAGTTTGTTATTGGTATGAGCTTTCGTGTGCATGAAGTGTGCATGCACACGAAAGCTCATACCAATAACAAACTTAGTTGGTCTCTAAGGTGCTACTGGAAGGAATATATATATATTTTTTTTTTTTTAGACTATGACAGACCAACATGGCTACCTACCTGTAACTGGTGCTACTGGAAGGATTTTTTTAATTATTTATTTTGTTTCGATTACGGCACACCAACACGGCTACCTAGAATAGAATAGAATCATAGAATAGAATAGAATCCTAGAGTTGGAAGAGACCACAAGGGCCATCCAGTCCAACCCCTGCCAAGCAGGAACACCATCAAAGCATTCCTGACAGGTGGCTGTCAAGCCTCTGCTTAAAGACCTCCAAAGAAGGAGACTCCACCACACTTCTTGGCAGCAAATTCCACTGTCGAACAGCTCTTACTGTCAGGAAGTTCTTTTTGTTTAGGTGGAATCTTCTTTCTTGTAGTTTGAATCCATTGCCCGTTTTATGAGTTCCTACCTACCTGTAACTACACCAGTTTGACTTCACCCCTGGAGGTGCATTCCATTGTCTCGCAAAACAGACAGATGCCAACAACTCTGTGTTGTGGCAATTCTCAAATTTGATTACTGCAATGCGCTCTACGTCGTTCTGCCCTTGAAGATGACTCGGGTTCCATTTAGATCTCATATAACCCCCTTTTGAAAAACAGCTGTACTGGCTGCCAATTCATTATCCGCTCAGTCTTCTTTACCTTGGCCTTCTGACACTTGAGGTGCAAGTTTTCAGAGTCCACCTTGTTTTTATGATTGTAAGTCTTTTTTAAAAACACACACACAAAAAAATGGTTTTTCATATTGTGTTTTAATGTCATAACCCTCCCAGGACCTCACGGCAGAGGGTGGGAAATAAACAAATAAATATCATAATAAGGATGTCCCGATGGGAAGGGGCAATGCCAGAGCGAATGTGGTAAGAGGCGCAGATTTCCTCACAACCTCTGGGCCATGGAGGTGTCCCTGCAAATGTGTTGCTTTTCGGAAATGAGCAACAACTGCCAGAACACATAAAACGGGCTGTTTGCTTAACTGGCAGCGAGAGGCGTCTCGCCTTGTACTGTACATGCAGTTCAGCAAAGCTCTGGGGAAACAGTGGATTAAAAAAAACAGGGGTGCACATCCCAACATGGGGCTCGAACCCACAACCTGAGATGAAGGGCCATGATTCTGCTTTGCATGCAAAAGGTCCTCCTGATTTCAATCCCCGGCATTTCCAGAGCCTTTGTCCCAAAACCTGGAAAGCTGCTGCCAGTCAGAGTGGACAGAGCTGAGCTAGATGGACCAATGAGTCCAACTCCGTACAAAGCAGCTTCCTGTGTTCCGCAACCTCTTGAAACTTGGAGAAAGCCGGAGGTTTTCTGCAGCAGCACTTAAGAAGGAATGTGGCCGTCCCTGGCAGCCAGATCTGCTAAGAGCACCCTGGTGGTTATCAATTACGCACTTGCTTTCCTTCCTCGCTTGCAATGCGAACTTCGTGTTCTGTGCCGAGCACGTCCAGGCAGGGCTCTGCGAGGCCAGGAAAAAAACACCCGGAGTTGAGCACGGCTGCCCCATCTTGTACCTCCAGGGCGCAAACGTGCCATTTCTCCCTCAGCCCCTTTCCTTGACTCGCCTGAGCGCTTGGCATTTTGGAGACCGCTTCAAACAACGCTTTAAGACGCATCCTGGAACGCATCCAAGGGGGAAGTACCTGGAAGCAGGGAGGGTGAAATATACTCAGAGGCGGTGCTGCGGTGCAGTGTGTGGTGGTCAGCTCAGCAGGATCCCATCCTCGTCGCCAGTGAAATATACTCGGAGTCAAGTGTGAGTTTCATGCTCTTTATTCAGCAAGGAATGACTCTTTCCCCAAAACGTCTGCTATATATACATTATTTACACAATGGGCCCCACGTGATTGGCTAATTCCGGGATACTCCTGTAGGCCAATTAGGTTGTGGATTCACTTCCACCTGGAGCTGCACTGGGTGGCTCCTGCGGACCAATCAGACTGCTGCATTCTGGATCCTATTGTTCTAGGACCAATCAGACTGCTGCATTCTGGATCCTATTCAGCTCAGTACATCAGCGTTTCCCAACCGGTGTGCCGCGGCACACTAGTGTGCCGCGAGACACCGGCTGATGTGCCGCGGGAAAAGGGACCTGCAGCCCAGGGCTGCACAGGACCGTGGCGGCGGCGCTGCTGGAGCCCGGCGGCGAAGCGGAAGCCAGGGCGGCGCTGCTCCCTTGGCGGCTGCTGCAGCAGCAGCAGCAGCAACAGCAGCCTCGCGCGAGAATCCCGACCGGAAGCCTCGCACGAGAATCAGAGCCCAGGGTGCCCTGCAGCCCCGCGCTGCACAGGACCGTGGCGGCGGCAATGCTGGAGCCCGGCGGCGAAGCGGAAGCCAGGGCGGCGCTGCTCCCTTGGCTGCTGCAGCAGCAGCAACAGAAGCCTCGCGGGAGAATCCCGACCTGGTGCCCCAGCTGATGGGCGGGAGAAAGGACGCCGCGCTACAGCTGATCCCAGAGGTAACTCTGGGTCAGGAGACCCGGCGCAGCCGGGTCGGGGAGGAGCGGTGTGCCGCGAGATTTTTTTAATGAAACAAGTGTGCCGTTGCCTAGATTAGGTTGGGAAACACTGCAGTACATAACAGAGGGGAAGGTGTGGGGAGGGGGCTTCGGGCCAGAGGTCATTGATTCCAAAAGGCCTGTGTGGAAGGAGCATCCTGCAGCACATTTCTGCAAAGGGCCCTGCAGGGTGGGATATCTCCTTGCAGCTGGCTCTACCTGGTACAGGATTAAAATGAGGGACAGTGCAAACTCTGGAAAGGTGGTTGTAGTGTGGGGGGGGGGGTTGGACCCCAGATTGCAGGATCATAGAATTGTACAGTTGGGAGGGGCCCCCGAGGATCATCTAGTTCAACCCGCTGCAGTGCAGGAATCACAGCTCGAGAATCCCTGGCAGAGTGGGAGAAGGGTCAGAAAAGGGCAACCCAAACGATCCGGCAGATGCAGCAACACCGTGGGATGCGATCCATGAGAGGCAGTCAAGTACAACATTCTTTGAAATGCTAGAGAAGACATGCGAGGAAATGTTTGGTCCAGCCAGTTGAAACTTCCTGTTCCTCCTGGCTGGAGCATCCTTCCTTTTGCATGTGATGGAAGGTGGGTGTGACCTTACCTGTCCAGGTAACAAAAGGACGAGTCACACAGCACACCTCCCTCTTTTTGACTCCCTTCTTCGTTGGACCAGCTTTTAGCTAGGACTGCTCTGCTAGCTCTCAGCAAGCAGAAGCACTGGGATCATTCCCCCATATAGGGCAGATCCACATGTACATATTTGTAACCAAGTCTTCCTTCAGGAATCCAACTGTGAACTGATGTGAGTAAACTTCTTTTATTGACTTTGAATAATATTGTGGCGTCTTTATTCTTTTCAGAGGGATTCAAGGGAACCTTTCCAGGAACGTACAATTCAGTCTAAGACAGACTGAATTGTGTAATAGTGAGAGGCTCACACGAGCCTCCAACCAGCTATCTGCTGTGCATGTAAAAAGGGGAATGTCAACTCTGCAAAGTGAAGGATATGAATAAACAATATAGCCTTTCCTGCCACCCTGAACATTCCCACAGAAATCACTATGAAGAAAGGGGACAGAATTTGGGACTTTTTGGTTTAGAGGGAAGGCGAGTGAGAGGTGACATGACAGATGCTTATAAAATTATCCACAGTGTGGAGAAAGTGAGGAGAAAAGCTTTCCTCCCTCTCTCATAACACTAGAACTCTGTGAACTGCCCTGAGATCTTGTGATGAAGGGTGGCATACAAATTTAATTAAATAACTACTTGTGGGTGGCCCATGAAGCGGAATGGTGGAAAGATTCAGGGCAGAGCAACGTTGACCTGTAGAACTCCCTGCCACAGGAGGCAGTGATGGCCACCACCTTGGATGGCTTTGAAAGAGGACGGGACACATTCATGGAGGAGGGCTGTAGATTGCTACAAACCAGGATGGCTCGACTCTGCCTTCACAGTCAGAGGCAGTGATGCTTCTGAATGCCAGGTGCTGGAAACCACAGGAGGAGAGAAGAGGGCTCCTGTACTCAGATCCTGCTTGGGGGTTTCCCATAATAGGCATCTGGTTGGCCCCTGTGAGAAGAGGATGCTGGACTAGCTGGGCCCCTGGCCTGATCCTGCAGGGCTCTCCTTACATTGCAACGGTGCTTGTGCCCAGGTAACAAGATGGATGAATGAATTTATTCTTACGGTCACAGACCAGCTTATTAAATCAATAGTACAAAAATAATACGTTAAAATTTACATAACAGCAATAGTATAGGCAGTGAGAGATTTCACTTTCTTGGGCTCCATGATCACTGCAGATGGTGACAGCAGTCACGAAAGCAGAAGATGCCTGCTTCTTGGGAGAAAAGCAATGACAAACCTAGACAGCATCTTAAAAAGCAAAGACATCACCTTGCCAACAAAGGTCCGTATAGTTAAAGCTATGGTTTTCCCAGTAGTAATGTACGGAAGTGAGAGCTGGACCATAAAGAAGGCTGATCGCCGAAGAATGGATGCTTTTGAATTCTGGTGCTGGAGGAGACTCTTGAGAGTCCCATGGACTGCAAGATCAAACCTATCCATTCTGAAGGAAATCAGCCCTGAGTGCTCACTGGAAGGACAGATCCTGAAGCTGAGGCTCCAATACTTTGGCCACCTCATGAGAAGAGAAGACTCCCTGGAAAAGACCCTGATGCTGGGAAAGATGGAGGGCACAAGGAGAAGGGGACGACAGAGGATGAGATGGTTGGACAGTGTTCTCGAAGCGACCAACATGAGTCTGACCAAACTGCGGGAGGCAGTGGAAGACAGGAGTGCCTGGCATGCTTTGGTCCAGGGGGTCACGAAGAGTCGGACACGACTGAACGACAACAAATAGTACACATATGTATACGTAGACAGCAACATTTAAAATATATGCATTAAAATTGTGGCACTAAAATATGGCCTAAAAATTGCCATTTGGGGCCTATTCATATTGGTAACATTGCTTGTTCTCTGAGCTTTATGGCTGCTGCACAATATTTGGCTACTTTCAGCGTAATCTCAGGGTCCGTGTCTTCTACAAGGCTTTTGAGACATAGGAATTCATTTGAGGAATTTTGTATAACCGGAGAGATGAAAACCCGACGTATGTCGTTGTAAAAACGACAACGTAGTAAAACGTGAGAGACAGATTCTACCTCCGGCAGGCCGCAGGGGCAGACTCATTCCACATATGATTTACCTGCAAATATTCCCTGCAATAGGGCGGGTAGTAATGCATTAAATCTAGCAAGAGTAAATGCCCGTCTATATTTGGGTCAGGTAACAAGATTGCTTGCAGATTGTCAAAAGGAGGCGTATTAGGCAGGCTTAATCTCCTGCAATTTCCCTTTTCTTTCCTCAGACAGCCTCCCAACAGAGATTTGAAGTAATAATAAGAAAGTGCACATGTTCCTTTTGAGACTCCTTTCCCCCTTACTCTAACATTTACATTCTGGAAACAAAATAAAAAAATTCCTTCCAGTAGCACCGTAGAGACCAACTAAGTTTGTTCTTGGTATGAGCTTTCGTATGCATGCACACTTCTTCAGATACAGACCAACACGGCTATCTACCTGTAATTTACATTCTGCACACATATTCACCCTCTCTCACACACAAACACACCCTTCGCCCAGGTGTGTGTAAGCCCACCAAGGGAAGACTGCATCCAACGAAGTGGTCTCTTGCCTGCAGCAGCTGAAGTCATAACAGCTTTGTCTGCCTTTCAAGAGCCAAACGATCCTTTCCTGGGTTTCCTGCCGCAGCCCAGCCGGGCTCCCCCTCTGGAAATCACATTCTCCCGTTGGTTTTATTGCATTTGCTTTCGGTGCGTAATTGCTTGCTGCTCTGGGAGTCCTCTTGGAAGCGGAACGGAAACACGGAGAACATGAAAATGAAATTATCTCATCAGCCAGCTTCAACGTACACACAGCTGACAGCTCCCAAACTCAAGGCTCGCCTCGGCACAGCTCTTTGGAGAGCCTCGGGGGATGAAGATGCTCAGCAGGCATGCAGGCATGTTCGAGACTTAGGTGTGGGCCACACCCTGCAACATTTCTATTCCTATTTACTGCTTCCACTGGTGCATCTGACTGGTCCCTATGAGACAGAATGTCGGACTGCAGGGGCCGTTGGCCTGATCCTGCAGCCTAGGAGCCAACTTCTAGGGGCCGAGGGGTCTTCGCCTCCCCAATAACATATTTGAGGGGGCCAGGGATCCCAAAGGTTGATGGGCATTGCCAGGTTTGATGAGGCCCTCAGCTCCTGAACGTAATGGAGCCCTTTCTATGTCCAGCTGTCCTTTGTCAACAACAAATTGTCACTGTTTTTTTGTGTTGAATATATGCTAGATGGTAATTGATGGACCTCATAGGTATCTAAAGCCATTTGCACATAACAAAATATGTATTTTATCAAAGTAATTGTTGAACTGAAATACAATTAAGAAGTATATTGTTGTTGTTGTTGTTCAGTCGTTCAGTCGTGTCCGCCTCTTCGTGACCCCATGGACCAGAGCACGCCAGGCCCTCCTGTCTTCCACTGCCTCCCGCAGTTTGGTCAGACTCATGTTGGTCGCTTCGAGAACACTGTCCAACCATCTCTTCCTCTGTCGTCCCCTTCTCCTTGTGCCCTCCATCTTTCCCAACATCAGGGTCTTTTCTAGGGAGTCTTCTCTTCTCATGAGGTGGCCAAAGTACTGGAGCCTCAACTTCAGGATCTGTCCTTCTAGTGAGCACTCAGGGCTGATTTCTTTAAGAATGGATAGGTTTGATCTTCTTGCAGTCCATGGGACTCTCAAGAGTCTCCTCCAGCACCATAATTCAAAAGCATCAATTCTTCGGCGATCAGCCTTCTTGATGGTCCAGCTCTCACAAGAAGTATATTAAGAGTGAAATACAATTAAGAAGAAGTATATTAATAGTGAAATAATTATTAAGCTCTAACTTAAAATGATTTTTCATTCATAACAAACTTAATAATGCAAACACGCTGGCATTTGGCAAGAACAAAAGTTCCTTTGGAAACACAATTTGCAAAGACTCATAATCTAGTCTCTAGAAACTTGCTATAACATGAAATAATAATAGGTGATATATTCAAATGGTGTCTGTGCACCATTGTGATTGATTATTTAGGACAGGTCTTATTTAGGGCAGGGCTTAAAAATGCGAGTCATAATCATGGCAACATATAGTCCGGCCCCCCACAAGCTCTGAGGGACAGGGGACCGGCCCCCTGCTGAAAAAGTTTGCTGATCCCTGATATAGAACAACAGAACTGCAATAGAATTAGAAGGGACCCTGAGGGTCATCCAGTCCAACCCCCTGCAATGCAGGAATCTTAGCTAAAGAATCCCTGGCAACCCCCCCCCCTTAAAAAAAAGACCTCCAGTGAAGGAGAGTCCACAAACTCCCAAGGAAGTCCATTCCACTGCTGAACAGCTCTTAATATCAGAAATTCTTCCTGATTTTTCCTTGGAATCTCCTTTCCTGTCATTTGAATCCATTGGTTCAGGTCCTCCCCTCTGGAGTTGCAGAAAACAAACCTGTCCACCACCCCCGCTTTACTAGGAATTTTAAGTTTGAGTAACTGTGCTAGCGGTTTCTTACTTGAAAAGTTTGAGGGCAGGCACAGAATGTGACAGTTCCATCTGGAAAATGAAATTAATCTTGGGTCGGGGTAGAATTAATTGAAACCCATAAATACCAAGGAAGAAAGGAGACATTTTTCTCCTGCGCTCCCAAAAGAACCTCGAAATGTTGTCGGAATGTGGTCCCGGTGCCTGGGCTTTTATATCTTCAGAATTGTTTTAGCAGAAGCTGGATCCTGTCTTACAGCAGCTGCAGAGTGCCAGACATTTCAGAGGCCATCACAACAAGGAGCAGACGTCAAAGATGCTTTGCTGTTTAATTGAATCACCACCCCGTGATTTTGTTTTGTAAGAAATAAGCAGGGTTTTAAGGCATTTGAGGGACAGCAAGGAGAGAAGGGGGGGGGGAGTGCTCTTCTCACTGTGAGCGCAGGAGCAACTCTCCCCTCCTGCAGTTTCCAGTAACTGAAATTCAGGGACATTGCTGCCTCCAACTGTGGGGGCAGAGTAGAGCCATCTTGGCTAGTAGTCATTGGCAGCCTTCTCTTATAATAATAATAATAATTATTATTTTTGGGTGGCTTCCAGCAAACATTAAAATAAATTAACACATCACAGATTAAAAACTTCCCTAAACAGGGCTGCCTTCAAGTATTTCCTAAATGTTATGTAGTTGTTAATACTTTTAACCTCTGATGGGAGGGCGTTCCACAGGGCGGGTGCCACTACCGAGAAGGCCCTCTGCCTGGTTCCCTGTAGCTTTGCTTCCCGTAGTGAGGGAACCGCCAGAAGACCCTCGGTGCTGGATCTCAGTGTCCGGGCTGAACAATGGGGGTGGAGACGCTCCTTCAGGTATACAGGACCGAGGCCGTTTAGGGCTTTAAAGGTCAGCACTAACACTTTGAATTGTGCTCAGAAACATACTGGGAACCAATGTAGATCTCTCAGGACCGGTGTTATGTGGTCTCGGCGGCCACTCCCAGTCACCAGTCTAGCTGCCGCATTCTGGATTAATTGCAGTTTCCGGGTCACCTTCAAAGGTAGCCCCACGTAGAGCGCATTGGTGAGACAGTATGCGGGCAGGTAGGGTCTCAGCCTGTGTACCAGATGGAGCTGGTAGACAGCTGCCCTGGATACAGAATTCACCTGCGCCTCCATGTGTCCCCAGTGCCCTCTTACATGAATGGGTCCCATCCTCTTTTAAAGCCATGCGGGTTGGACTTTCTTTACGTATGCCACAACAGCAGCTAGGATTTTGATTGCAAGGAACTGGAAGACACAGGATCTACCAACGATAGAAGACTGGCAGATGAAAATGATAAACTTTA
Organism: Darevskia mixta; assembly: GCA_034641385.1. Lineage (NCBI taxonomy): Eukaryota > Metazoa > Chordata > Lepidosauria > Squamata > Lacertidae > Darevskia > Darevskia mixta. Next base: position 1,079,502 of record JAWWNH010000021.1, read on the forward strand.
TGGAGCTTGCCGAACTGACCGGGAAACTTCTGGATAGAGCTGTTACCAGTCAGCGTAGACAATGCTGAGCAAGACGGACCAACGGGTCTGAGTCAGTAGAAGACGCCTTCCTTTTGTTTCTACGGAGGCTCTCAAAACCGCTGCAAGCTGTGCCTGCACAGGGATTTTGCAGACCATTCAGAAAAGAGAAATTCCTAATGCACCCGCTCTCCCTGGGACAAAAGGCCGAGGCATTTAGAATCCCAGCATCCAGGGAGGAATTTGGACGGGGAGATAATTTTGGAAGCATCCCTTCCAAGTCACAGGATAACTTGAGGCAGAACCCCACTTCCCTGGAAGCCCACCTTGCCACCTGGGGCTGCTAATCCATCGCAGGCAGGGGTCCCGTCCCGCCTCGAAGGGATGGCGTTGGACCTGGCAATTTGCCAGAGGCATCAGCAAGGATTTTGGCCAGGACACAAACCGCAAGGGCTGCTCCTGGAACCAAAACACCCCTTCTCCTCCCCGCAGCCGTCGCTCGGTAATGATGACCAAATAGACTGCTTTCATTTCCTGAGAGCCTGGATTCAATTATGCCACTCAGCTTGCTGCGATAAATCAGAATCTGTTCGAGTGGGTGGGTGGGATGGAGACGGAAGATTTGGGGAAAACTCCAAGGGAAGGCATTTACTATTTCTGGACGGATGCGCAATCCGTGAGCCCAAAGCTGAATGCCGCTGCCATCTGGACATCGCAAGCCCACTAAAATAAAATAATGAAATCTCAGGCGTCGTAAAACAATCAAGTAACACTATTTGCAATAAAATGAAACAAAACTTTGAAACAAACAAAACAAAGGCTCTCTTCCCGGTGAAGAGCCGGCTGATTAAAGGCCAGTTGATCAGTAATGCTATGACCACACAAAACACAAAGCAAATAGAAAAAGACCTGAGGCGGAATCCTGTACTTCAGGGGACCTTTCCTTGGCAGGACTTAATGTCCGAGTAATGCTATAAGAATTCTAAGGTCTCAAATATACAATAAATATTCATAAATGCACACATATCTAAATATATAAACCATGTGTCGGAAATAGTACAGGAGAGCAATCCTGAAGCCATTTTGACTCACCCAATGACCTCAAATATTCCTCTTCAGGGCAACAAATGGGGAAAGCCTTCCCATTCTCTTCCCGCTTACAAATCCTATCTTAAGGGCGTATTTGTGTATGAATAAGGTGAGCCTGAACCTATCCATTCTGAAGGAAATCAGCCCTGAGTGCTCACTGGAAGGACAGATCCTGAAGCTGAGGCTCCAAGACTTTGGCCACCTCATGAGAAGAGAAGACTCCCTGGAAAAGACCCTGATGCTGGGAAAGATGGAGGGCACAAGGAGAAGGGGACGACAGAGGACAAGATGGTTGGACAGTGTTCTCGAAGCTACCAACATGAGTCTGACCAAACTGCGGGAGGCAGTGGAAGACAGGAGGGCCTGGCGTGCTCTGGTCCAGGGGGTCACGAAGGCAGAATGTAAAACCATCGGGGTCTGCAGCCACAGACAGCATTTTCTTCCATGAATTTGTTCAATCCCCAATTCAACGGATTGTAACCAGGGGAGAGTTGTAAATGCATCTTGGTCTGATCCTGGAAAGCAAATTATTTTGGGGGCATCGCCTTCTAAACCATCCGCTTGATGTTCCTCCAAGGGCAGCTGTCCTCCCTCCTGCTTCCCACAAAGCAGCCCAGAAAGGGGCCAAAATTAGCTCTGCAAACAGCCGGCTGGAGCCAGTCGGGGGAGACAGAGCTTGCTTAAGGTGCCTCGAAATGCCAGCACCACCACCAGGTGGAATCTTCTTGTGCCCAGAACTGGAAGGATGCCCACTATCCTAAGCATGCATTTATTCCTTCTCTCCAGCAGAACCAGTCCTTTATCTTTACCTTTTACTCATCTCATTGACATCTGGCAGGAGGGTGTTCTTATGTTCTTATGCTTGTAGGCGTTTCTAAAATTAAGCATGGCATTGAGAAAAGTGGATAGAGAAGTTTTCCTCCCTCTCTCACAACACGAGAACTTGTGGACACCCAATGAAGCCGAAGATTCAGGACAGAAAACATTTCTTCACGCAGCACAGAGTTGAACAATGGAACTCCCCCCCACTGGAGGCAGCGATGCCTGCCGAGGATTAAGGCTAATTCATGGTGGCTCCGACAGTGCAGTTTCCAGGGCCTCCCCCCCCCCCTCGCCAGAATTCCTACTCCATCCATCTCCTTTCCAAGGGCTCCGGAATCGCTCGTATAAATGGCCCTTTGTTGCCTTGCCTGTCCACGCCCGAGGCCTCCTTTGAAAGGCAAGCGTTCCTCCTCCGGCAAAGAGCTGTTTGTGGAGATGCGGAAATGCTCCATAAAGGGAAAAGTCGTGTAGGGTCATGTCTGGCGATGTCGTTGCCTCCCTTTGAATGCCGGCCAGCAGTCCTGGTTTCCGACATCTGCACTTCCTGCCTGACAGGGGCCTGACTTTGCTCGGGGTCCCAAGGGGGCCAGGAGGGCTGGCTTTTTCTCCAGCCCTAAACAGAGCTTCCTATAGAGGAAAAAGCTGTCATGGAAACGACACAGATTGGGATGGAAGAACTTTCTGATGGTGAGAACTGCTCACAAGGTGACGGACTCTCCTTCATTGGAGGCTTTTAAGCAGTGTTTGGGTGGCCACCTGTCGGGGATTTTTCAGGGATTCCTGTAAGGCTGGGGGCTGGACTAGAAGACCCTTGCGGATCCCTTCCAACTCTATGATTCCATGAGAGCCACTAGATTCCTCCATGAGCGAATGGCCTTGCTCTAATGGGCAAGAGTTGCTTCTCTCAACACAGAGAAATTAGAATAATTAATTTTTTATGTTTTGGATCTTTTAATGCCTTTTTCCCCAGCCCTGGGCAATTGCGTTCCAGTTAGGTATTCATGAGGACTGCTAACTTCCTTACAGCAGATCGATTGCATGGATGTCACAAGCAAGGAAAACAAACCTGCCAATTTTGGTTTCTCTCAGTTTCTTGCTTTGTCAGTGTTGGATTTCATCCACACTTCAGTTTGTATTTTTAAAAAAAAGCTTCTCAAGAAAGTTTGTCGGGTTTTCTTGCACATTTCTCCTAAGATGCACATTTTATGTGCAGATTTGCCCAATGTACACATTTTCTGCAGGCAATCTCCCCAACTGTACTGCATTTTTGTATATGCTATTTTCAGTGATATAATATTGGCTAGAGAATGGCACCCGAAAGTCTGGAGAAGTGCAGATTTTGATAGACAGTTACATTTTTGTTTGTGTGTTGTTTTGGGAAATGAGATCAGGGGTACATTCCTATGAAGATATTATTAATTATTATTATTATTATTATTATTATTATTAACCACTGCTCTTCGTCCATAGATCTCAGGCAGTTCACAACATAAAAGTACAAAATAAAAGATACAAAATACATAATAAAAACAAGAACAAGGACAAACCAAAACAATTATCCCCTCCCTGACCCCCTACCACCAACACATTTTAAAGGGTATAGGATGTTAATCATCCCAAGACCTGGTTGAGTAGGAACATTTTCTTCTGGCATCTAAAGATGCATAATGTAACCTGAACCAGATTTCTCCTCTCCTCACCAGCAACGAAGTGGCCATTGCTCAAGACTATTCCTTTTCCCCTCTAAAAACGAGGACGTCCCCTGCTGAATTTTCCAAAAAGAGCCCAGAGATGACTCCTTTGCAGTCTGTTAAACAGCCCCTTAAATCCAGATACACAGTCAAAAAACATGTTATGCTCATTCTTGGGCGTAATGTAAAACACATATTCAGAGTGCCTTCCAGGAAGAAAAGCCATTTATCTTTATCAGGATGCCTCTGCCCAACAGTTCTCTGTAAACAAGTGTAAAGTGATGCAAAAAATAAATGAATCTAAATTTCACATGTACGCTCATGGGGTCCGAAATGGCAACAACTGCCCAGAAATGAGACCTGGGGGTCAAAGGGGCTAGCTCAATGAAGACTTTGATCCAGTGTGCAGCAGCAGGCGAAAAGGCAAATTCCTTGCTAAGGATCATTAGGAAAGGAATTGAAAGTAACCCTGCTGATATCATAACGCCTTTACGCAGACCTATTGTGTGAGTGCATTTGGAATCCTGTGTACAGTTCTCGTTGCCGTAGCTCAAAAAGTGTGGGGTGTGATACACAAGTAGCAGCCAAGTACAACATTCCTAGTTTTCCTAGAGTGGACATGCAGGTGGATGTTTGGTCCAGCCAGTCGAAAACTTCCTGTTTCCTCCTGGCTGGGACATACTTCCATTGCATGTGACTACAGGTGGGCGTGACCTTACCTGTCCAGGTAACAAAAGGACAAAGCATACTGCCACACTCTCTCTCTTTGACTTCCTCTGTTGTTGGAGCAGCTTTTTAGCCAACAGAGGACACTAGGATTATTCCCCCATATGGGATAGATCAGGGGTCAGAAAACATTTTCAGCAGGGGGCCGGTCCACTGTCCCTCAGACCTTGTGGGGGGCCAGACTATATTTTGGAGGGGGGGGTGAACGAATTCCCATGCCCCACAAATAACCCAGAGACGCATTTTAAATAAAAGGGCACATTCTACTCATGTAAAAACACACTGATTCCCAGACCATCCGCGGGCCAGATTCAGAAGGCGATTGGGCTGGATCTGGCCCCCAGGTCTTAGTTTGCCTACCCATGGGATACTGTATATTCCTGCGTATAAGACTACTTTTTAACCCAGGAAAATCTTCTCAAAAGTCGGGGGTCGTCTTATACGCCGGGTCGTATTTCTTATACGGCGAGTATATCCCAAACTCTATATTTTAACTGGAAAAGTTGGGGGTCGTCTTATACGCCCAGTCGTCTTATACGCTGGAATATACGGTAGATCCACATGTATATACATTGTAACTAAGTCTGCCTTCAGGGATCCAACTGTGAACTGATGGTCTGAGTAAACTTCTTTTACTGACTTTAAATAAGATTGTGACGTGTTTATTCTTTTAAGAAGGATATAAGGGAAATTACCAGGAACCTAATAATGAGAGGCTTACACAAGCCTGCAACCAGCTACCCACTGTGCGTTTAAAAGGGGAAAGATAAACTCTGCTCAGTAAAGGAACTTGCTAGTGCAAGTTAAAAAGGTAAAGGGACCCCTGACCATTAGGTCCAGTCGTGACCGACTCTGGGGTTGCAGCACTCATCTCGCTTTACTGGCCAAGGGAGCCGGCGTACAGCTTCCGGGTCATGTGGCCAGCATGACTAAGCCGCTTCTGGCGAACCAGAGCAGCGCACGGAAATGCCGTTTACCTTCCCGCCGGAGCGGTACCTATTGATCTACTTGCACTTTGACATGTTTTCGAACTGCTAGGTGGACAGGAGCAGGGACTGAACAACGGGAGCTCACCCCGTCGTGGGGATTCGAACCGCCGACCTCCTGATCGGCAAGCCCTAGGCTCTGTGGTTTAACCCACAGCGCCACCCGCGTCCCAGTGCAAGTTAGGAAGGATATTAATAAACATCCTCTCCTGCCTCCCTGGATATTCCCACAAAAAGGACGTTGTTGGGTTGGGAAAGGTTCAGAAAAAGGCAAAGAAAGTGATGGAGGGGATGGAGCGACTTCCTTGAGAAAGTGGACAGAGGAAAGTTTTTCTTCTTATCACTAGAACTGGGGAACATCCAGTGAAGCTGAATGCTGCAAGATTTAGGACCAAAGAACATAATTCCAACCTCTCAGTGGATGTGGATTCATTGCCCTACTGAATAGCTTTGGTCTGCATCCAAGATCTGGCTCTTTCACCAACGAGTCTCGACTGTGCCTGATGCCCAGGCCCTCGAATGTGTGTCTCATGTCCCGAAGCCAGGAATGACGACACCAGGAAACCTTCCTTGGCTTCCCCCAGCTGTTCTGGTGGCTCAGGACAAAGAAGGGGCTAGCCAGCTTGGCTCGAGAGGGACTAATGCGAGAAAGCTGGTCCTATAAATGTCCATGACCTCATCCCATCAGAAGAAAAAGCAGGAGGGAACACAGAGCTGGTAATTCTCAGCAGAGGGGAAAACAAGTGCTGTCACACCAACGCTGGCTCAAGACAAATCTAAAAAGAAAGGTAGTATAAACACTGACAACTGGGAAACACTGGCCTGCGAGCACTCCAGTTGGAGAACAGCCTTTAACAAAGGTGTCATGGGCTTTGAAGACGTTCAAACTCAGGACATAAGGGAGAAACATGCAAGAGGAAGGCACGCTTTGGCAAATCCACACCGTGATCAACTCCTGCCCGGAAACCAATGTCCCCCCTGTGGAAGGACGTGTGGATCCAGAATTGGCCTCCACAGTCACTATGAGTGACAGAAGAAGAAGAAGAAGAAGAAGAAGAAGAAGAAGAAGAAGAAGAATCATAGAATCCTAGAGTTGGAAGAGACCCCAAGGGCCATCCAGTCCAACCCCCTGCCAAGCAGGAACACCATCAAAGCATTCTTGACAAATGGCTGTCAAGCCTCTGCTTAAAGACCTCCAAAGAAGGAGACTCCACCACACTCCTTGGCAGCAAAGAAGAAGAAGAAGAAGAAGAAGAAGAAGAAGAAGAAGAAGAAGAAGAAGAAGAAGAAGAAGAAGAAGAAGACGGCTTCTGGTGCTGTGCCCATCCCCATGCTTAACTTGGAAATTATCTGAAAGCTGTGCTGGACCTCAAGTTCACAACCAGGAGATTGGACTACCAAGGCCTACAAGCCGGGATGGCTCTGCTCTGCCTCCGCAGTTGGAGGCAGCAGTGCCTCTGAATCCCAGTTGCTGGAAACCACAGGAGGGGAGAGTTACTCTTGCACTCAGGTGTTGCTTGCGGGTTTCCCATTGGGGCATCTGGGTGGCCACTGAGAGAACAGGATGCTGGGCTAGATAGACCATTGGTCTGATCCAGTAGGCTCTTCTGATGTTCTTAACATAGCCATCATGGCTACTAGCTCTTGCCAGCCGTATCCTCCAGGAATTTGCCTAATCCTCTCTTAAAACCATGCAAGTTGGGGGCCTTGTGGGGAAGGCAAGCAGCCCTGCTTTCCCAGGGAGACATCTCCCTTATCTCCCTTGGTGCACTTGAGCCTAGAAGGTCCCAGGAGTTCTCATTCCACTTTGGCCAGGGCCTCCCTGGGTGGTCTAAGGCAGACTGACGTCGGTCATCCTCCCCTTTTTCTGCAACATGTGGGGTGGAAAATTCCAAATAGTAAGTTTTCCCGCAATTTTTTCTTTCCATTTCTAAAAAAAATTATATGAAATGTTTCATAACATTTGTTAGCAACAGGATGAGGACTTTGGGTTTTGAACGGGATGCATCTGTGTGGGGAAATTATTTTGGGGACAAATTAACTCCAGATTCCTTTGGGATGACCTGCGCCTGGAAGAGACAGATTGAAGAATTGTATTTGAAGCAATTTGGACGTGGAACAAATTGCCTTGCCTGTGAAACTGAAATCCAGGCAATTTCTAAATTTGCAATATAAATGAGCACATGCCGTTTCCATGCAAATGTCTGTCCTCATTTTGGCTGTTGCATCTCCTGTTTCAAGGGGACGACTGTAGGGTCACCCTGAGATGCACTACAAAAGGTGGAGCACAAATGTTCCAATCCATGCGCAGACCTGAATGCTACTGGTTATTACTCTCCCCACCCCATTGTCCAAGTACAGCGAGTGTCTTCATCGGTGTGGCAGTTCGCTCCACAAAAGACCTATCAATTTTCACACTGGATTGGGCCCAGGTACCTTTTGCACACAACCGGTCCCAAGTTTTTGAAGACCAAAGTTGGAATCCTTAACCAAAACACGCTCAAACAAACCTGGCACAACGCCTTGATGAATTGCGGAAGAGGCAACTGTGAGATCATCTCTCTAACCTGCTATTCATTATCTGACTTGGAGAGCATCCTGGCTTCCCTATCAGTTTATTACAGTCCAAATATTGACACCATTGCGGTCAAGAGTTGATTCCTCCTAGGCGTCCAGCATTACATTTCCAGGATTGTTCTGTGAAACAGACAAGAAACTAGCTTCTCGAAAGCAAACTGCAAGCACCTCCTGTGGTCTCTGGTCCCTGCTTGGCAACTTTGGTGCTTCACCTGCTGTTTTGGTGATGCCTTGCAGACATCTTTATGGCTCTCCAGGGAGAGCAGTTTCCACGGCAGAGGGCCAAGGCGATACATGACATCCACAGGGTCTTGGCAAAAGGGGAAATCCACAAATCCTAGCGAAACGCTGTGGGAGGATGAAGAAAAGAAGAGAATCTTGCAACGAGGCTGCCGTGCCTTGAGCAACGCTGACCTTTTCCAAGACTTTGAAATTTAAGCCTTTCCATGGGACAATGGGATGCCTGTAAGGCAAAAGGCAGGCATGCTTTATGCTGCCCCCCCAGGGAGTCCCCCCCCCTCAGCCAGCTCATTGGCACCTGTCATGACAGCCGATCCCTGCAGCCAGAAGGAAGTGCTATCATGTCTCCTTTTCAGAGCCCCTGTTGCTCCGTGTCTGTAGAATTTTTCAAAACACAGCTCCCAGCGACGCTCAGCATGGATAGCAGGGCTCTGCCTCGGCTCCGACCGAATCCTGGATTCTAAACAAAACTGGGACAATTTGGGTTGGTTGGGGATTTGGCTAGAGCAGGTGAGGTCAGTCCTGGATTGCCCCAAGTCAGATCAGATCCACAGGAGCGATCCAGGGCTTTTGAAAGAGGGGAGCAGTCTGGTGGTCAGGAGAAGGGGAGGAAGAGATTCAGGCCATTATCCTGTATGGGTTTATTTATTCCCTACACTTCTGACCTCAAATAGGTTAAGGGCTGAGATCCTGGTTGAGTCTGCCTTGATTCAACCCAGGTCAGAGTGGGGCCACTCCAAAGTGACATATCAGGCCATGAATTGGATCGGGGGGGGGGGGGCAGGAACAGTCCTGTTTTTAGACAGTAGTTTTAATACTCTATTGGGACCCAGGTGGTGCTGTGGGTTAAACCACAGTGCCTAGGGCTTCCCGATCAGAAGGTCGGCGGTTCGAATCCCTGCGATGGGGTGAGCTCCCGTTGCTCGGTCCCTGCTCCTGCCAACCTAGCAGTTCGAAAGCACGTCAAAGTGCAAGTAGATAAATAGGTACCGCTCCGGCGGGAAGGTAAATGGCATTTCCGTACACTGCTCTGGTTTGCCAGAAGTGGCTTAGTCATGTTGGCCACATGACCCGGAAGCTGTACTCCGGCTCCCTCAGCCAGTAAAGCGAGATGAGCGCCACAACCCCAGTGTCGTCCGCAATTGGACCTAACGGTCAGGGGTCCCTTTACCTTTAGCTTTGAATACTCTATAGTCAACTGTGCCCCCCCCCGCTGTAATTCTCACAGGGCTCCTGTAAGAGGCTGGGATGGTCTCTGTCCTCATCTCCACAGGAGGCAGGGGGCAGTAGCAGGATTGCTGCTGGTTGGGAGGTGGACACTAGACCACTTTCAACAATCCTTTTCTGCTGCACCTGGAGAACAACAGCCTGTTGAAGGAGCCAGCAGGTTTGGCCCTCTAGCCCTGCCTGTAGTTAGCAATAACTTTGCCATAGCAATCGCTGTTTTCCAGGGGAAGCCTATTTATTTTGTGGCTATGTGATTCCCAGACTATCTTCAGTTTGCATTTCACCCACTCCCTAACAATGACCTTGGCTCCACTCAGCTGGTTCACCCTTGTACGCATTACGTGATCTTGGACTGTCTTCTGGGCTCCTGACCTCAGTTGTCTTCCATTTCCTGCTCTGTCTCCTTCCACTTTGCGATTGCATTGGAGCAGTGAGCCTACAAAGACTCTCTGGGGCTTCTGCAAAACACACACACACACGAAATGCCTCAATCTTCAGGCCTGGTGAAAGAGGAGAGCGCAAGAAACATGGTCTGAAGCTCAACATCAAAAAAACTAAGATCATGGCCACTGGTCCCATCACCTCAAGGCAAATAGAAGGGGAAGAAATGGAGGCAGTGAGAGATTTCACTTTCTTGGGCTCCATGATCACTGCAGATGGTGACAGCAGTCACGAAAGCAGAAGATGCCTGCTTCTTGGGAGAAAAGCAATGACAAACCTAGACAGCATCTTAAAAAGCAAAGACATCACCTTGCCAACAAAGGTCCGTATAGTTAAAGCTATGTTTTTCCCAGTAGTGATGTATGGAAGTGAGAGCTGGACCATAAAGAAGGCTGATCGCCGAAGAATGGATGCTTTTGAATTATGGTGCTGGAGGAGACTCTTGAGAGTCCCATGGACTGCAAGAAGATCAAACCTACCCATTCTGAAGGAAATCAGCCCTGAGTGCTCACTGGAAGGACAGATCCTGAAGCTGAGGCTCCAGTACTTTGGCCACCTCATGAGAAGAGAAGACTCCCTGGAAAAGACCCTGATGTTGGGAAAGATGGAGGGCACAAGGAGAAGGGGACGACAGAGGACGAGATGGTTGGACAGTGTTCTCGAAGCTACTAACATGAGTTTGGCCAAACTGCGAGAGGCAGTGAAGGATAGGCGTGCCTGTGGTGCTCTGGTCCATGGGGTCACGAAGAGGCGGACACGACTAAAAGATTCAACAACAACAACAAGATGAGCAAGATAAATTTTGTAAGAGTTGAAATCCTATATTAAAGACAACCAAACCCTGGAGCTCTTGTATGAAAGCTTGGCTCTTCCTCGTGTCGATGGTGAGCTTGGCAAGAGCTGTGAAGGCCTGGCAAACACTTTTGAGTGAATTGATCACTTGCCTGTGCTGCTACCACCCATGTATTCCCTTTGATGCACCTGAGTCCTCAACATACTCTTCAAATAAATATCTGAAGATGGAGGAAGCTTGCTTTCTGCTGCTCTGGAGGGCAGGACCCAAAGGATTCAAATGACAAGAAAGTCGATTCCAACTCAATATAGAGCCATTCAACTCTCTGGGACTCTCCTCCATTGGAGATTTTAAAGGAGAGCTTGGATGGCCATCTGTCAGGGATTCTTCAGCTGCGGGGGTTGGACTAGATGACCCTTGGGGTCCCTTCCAACTCTACAATTCTATGACTTCGGAAGGCGGTGGCCTCTCTTCACTGGAGGTTCTTAAACAGAGCTTGGGTGGCCACCTGTCGGGGATGCTTTAGTTGAGATTCCTGCATTGCAGGGGGTTGGACCAGATGACCCTTGGAGGTCCTTTCCACCTCTACCATTCAGTAAATTTATGCACCTCCCCCCCCAGCTGCACCCACAAAGGGCAGCCATACCATGCCCTGCACCCTTGCAGATGTTGGGCTTCTCCTTGCTTGAGAGCAGAAGCTCCCAAAAAGCTCAAGTGAGAGGAGGCCCAGTTTCTCTCTCCACCCTCCACCACGCTCCCCCCATTTCTAATTTAAGCTTTCCTGTCCCTTCCTTGATCCAGCACTACTACTTTGGCAGAGACTGGGAATGAGTCATGCGGCTCAGGCTTGTGAACTCAACCCACCCACCCCCACCCCCACCCCGCTCCGCACTCCCTGTTCCCAGGAGCCTGGATAAACCAGAGTCCTTTTTCAGAGGCACAAAGAGCTCTTAACAAGGCAGCCCCTTTGTCCGCCAGGCCAAGCTCTATCAGCTGTTTGCCAGGGCCAATTAAAAGGAGTCAGCCTGATGGACACAGATAATTTGCAGACTAATTAGATGCAAACTGCACAGGGGCACAGGGGCTGACTGGGTTGAAGCAGGATCCAGAGATACCCAGACCTTTCCCTTTCTGCTTTGCATGTCCGTTTCTGCACCGTGAGAGGTGTGGGAAGGAGAGGGTTTTATTATTAATATTATTTCGTAGGAAGCAGGGCAGGGTTTGGAAAAAGATTCTGTCTCCTGACTTGCTACCCATCAGACTCCTGACTTGCTACCCATTTCTGCCTCAGCTCATAATGTACTTGTACAATGACAATAAAGATATAAAGAAAGAAGATAATCTCTGACCAGTAACAAACTTGGGGAGTTGGGCCATCAAAAGCCATGCCCCTTTTTTTCTGGTAACAGATACCAGTTCTGCCTCCACAGTTTCTTTTTTCTGTCCTGAATCTTCCAACCTTCAACTTCCTGGGATGTCCACAAGCTCTAACATTCGGGGAGAAGGAGGAAACCTTCTCTCTATCCACTTGGGCCAGGCATAATTTTATAAACTCCCATCATGTTGCCTCTAAGTCGCCTTTTCTCCAAACTGAAAAGTCTTTCTGTGCTTCTGTTGGGGGGCATTGTTGAATGTTGAGTATTTCTTCATGCATGATTATGTGAAAACAATGTGTTTTTTTGGGGGGGGGCGGATTCTTTGCCCCCTCCAAAAGTACGCACTTCCTTGCCAGAAAGAAGTCGAAGAGAGCCGTCATCTACAAGGAGTCTGGAGCCATGAATCTGGCCCAGGAATTGGCTGCCCTGCAGCTGTGAGAGGAGGAGGAGGAGACATTAATGCCATTAAATAGCCGCCAGCTGGAAAAATAGGCACAATTCTTGATCCCGAACCCCTGCGGTCAGCCACCCCTGCCTGGCCTCCGATCGCTCTTCTCCTTGAAGAAAGCAAGGTCCTGAGAACACCAGCTGCCCTTTTTTCCAATCTAAACCAGATTACTCTGACCTCAGCTATACTTCCAAGGCCCCCAGACACACATTTCACGACTCAGTGCCCTGCAATGCCAGTTTTTCGACACAAGCTCAACAGAGGGATTGTGTGAGTGCGCAATGTCCGGGAATAATTCGCGGGCAATGCCTCCCGCCAGGCTTAACCAGGCACTGCCAAGCCAAAGTGGGAGGCAGTTTACCTACAAGATCACCCTCCCCCATCACAAATAAAATGATTGATTGATTGGTGCCCAATCAACCGCTTCAATCGGCGGAGCTGGCACCGTCGGGCAGGACACATACTGTAAGACCCATTCTGCATTTGTAAGGAACTTAATCTTTCAGTGTGGTGGCACCTACACTTCGGAACTCCCTGCCTCTTGACATCAGCTGGGCGCCTTCACTGTACTCTTTTCGATGCCTGCTAAAAACATTTTTAAGGTTTAATGTTTTACTGTGTTTTTATATATGCTAGAAGCTGCCCAGAGTGGCTGGGGCAACCCAACCAGATGGGCGGGGTACAATTGAATTATCATCATCATCATCATCATCATCATCATTAGTTTGGACAAGCCTGCCCAGATTTTGAAAAAGTTCATGCAAGTTTTAATCTGGTTTTAGTCTTTTAACTTTTGTACAGTCTTCATTTTTATTACTGGCAATTTTATTGTTTTATCATTTTTTTGTAAATTGCTTTGAGCCTTTTTTTAGCAATCACGCATTGTATGAATTTTATGAAATATTAAATAATAAATAAATATTAGGAGCTGCCTTTCCAGATTAAACCAAGGGTGACCCCATCTGCTGGCATCCGTCTTTCTCAGGAGAAAATGGAGGAGTGTGCCTTTAGGGGTAAAGTCAGATGACTGGAAGGTTGCAGTGCCTGCTTTGGCTATAGAGATCGATACAGGAGAGACATGTTTTGTTGCAGCTGGGGCAGAGGAAGGCGTCCAGTTGTGCTGTTGCAGATGCACCAGGGCATTTCAACAACAAATTTATTGAACGGTCACTGACCAAATCGATTCATACAGCTAGTCAGCAAAACATACACAAAAATAAACAGAGGACAATTTCAATACAAATTGGACCATAACGACATTTTAAAATTGGAGAGCTTAAATAAAATTAAATATTAAATATTCGCCTTCGCCTGCATATTGTCATTGGCGAACTCTTGTTTCCTGCGTCTAATGGCAGACACACAGAATTTGGCAACATTGGTCGTAATATCAGGGTCCTTGTCTTCTACCAAGGCTCTCAGACATTGGACTTCTGGCTCATTTTTAAGCTTTTTTAGGACTGGGGTAATAAAGTTCAGGCGTAAATCCTCGTAGAGGCTGCAGTGCAGCAACACGTGCAGATTTGTTTCCACTTCTGAAGAGCCACATGGGCAAACACGTGACTCATACGGTTTACCCTCGTACCTGCCTAACAGCAGAGCAGAGGGCAGCACGTTAAATCTGGCCAGGGTAAAGGAATGTCTATACTTGGGTATTTGTAATTTGGCCAGGTAATTTGCGGGTGAGAACCCTCTCCCAAAGTCTCTTATTGTGGCATGTTTGTCCATTTTGCTCATATGCACCAGGGCATTTCTTCTCTCTGCGTTCCTCCCAGCGGTCATTCCTCCTCTGGTCACTGCTATGGATGCATGACCAGACTGCCTGTCCCCAGGCACTGTGGTCTTCCACAAGGGATTCCCCACATGGGAGGGTTGATGCTGCCAGCCTTCATGTCATGTCCAACTTCGTTGAACTGGTCATGTTGTACGGATGCCTGATGATCGTCTTCCAAAGCAACTAAGCTATTCCGAACTTAAAAATGGAAAGTGTAATGCTGGTGGTCAACAAAAGAGGTTTAAAGACTTTCTCAAGGCAAATTTTTAAAAATGTAGTATAAACACCAACAATTGGGAAACACTTGCCTGCGAGCGCTCCAATTGGAGAACAGCCTTTACCCAAGGTGTCATGGGCTTTGAAGACACTCGAACTCAGGACGCAAGGGAGAATTGTGGTAAGAGGAAGGCACACCTGGCAAACCCTCACCAGGATCAACTCCTGCCCTGAAACCTATGTCCCCACTGCAGAAGGACGTGTGGATCCAGAACTAGCCTTCAGTCACTTACAGACTCATTGTTAAAACCGCATTCATGGAAGACAATCTTACACAGCTACGATAAGGTTACCAGATTTTTTTCCCCAATGAATCCGGGGGGGGGGCACTTTTCAACTTCAATGGATTTTGTATGGGGGCTGATTTGTAAATTCAGGGACTGTCCCCGGGAAACGGGGGCGTCTGGTAACCTTAGGCTATGAGGGATCACCAAAGAAGAAGATATCTTTGCAGACATCTTTGGTCTGCCAACTGACCTGGTGCCTGAAGCCAGCTCCCCGTAGAGCACATCCTTGGGAAACCTGCCATCTTCCAGTCTGTGGACATGACCAAGTCAGTGTAGACATCGCTGAGACAGGAGTGCAAACATGCTGGGAATATGGGTTTGAGAGAGCATTGCTCAGGAAGCCTCTCAGTAGGGCAACCCCATAGTTCATTGGCCTTTGAGTTGCAGTCGCCCTTGGCCAGCTGGCCAGCCTATCTTTCACCAAAAGTCCAAGACTGGTAAAAGGTAAAGGTAAAGGGACCCCTGACCATTAGGTCCAGTCGTGACCGACTCTGGGGTTGCGGCGCTCATCTCGCATTATTGACCGAGGGAGCCGGCATACAGCTTGCAGGTCATGTGGCCAGCATGACTAAGCCTCTTCTGGTGAACCAGAGCAGTGCACGGAAAGGCCGTTTACCTTCCCGCTGCAGTGGTACCTATTTATCTACTTGCACTTTGACGTGCTTTCGAACTGCTAGGTTGGCAGGAACTGGGACCAAGCAACGGGAGCTCACTCTGTCACGGGGTTTCGAACTGCCAACCTTCTGATTGGGAAGCCCTAGGCTCTGTGGTTTAACCCACAGCGCCACCCACGTCCCAAGACTGGACAGACATCAAAAACCTCCCTGCTCTATGGCCAAGACTCCCCCCCCCGCCCAGTTCAGCCCTGAATACTTAATAATATTTATTTATGATGTGCTCATTAGCAAAGCTCTTTAATGAGAAGTTGATTGAGGGCCAACCTGGAGAGAAGATTCCTCCCTTTTGCAGAATCCCAGATTATGCTTGGTTAGTATACAAAATTATAGAGGCAAAGGGGACTCTTCCGAAGGAGGGCTTTTAAAGACCCCAAAGGGATCTGCATTCCAGGGACCCAGGAGGCCAGAAATATTGGAATTCCAAAGCTGAGCAGCTGAAATTACTGGAAGGGTTTGGGCCACCCCCATTCTAATTAAAGAATCTCCTTGCAGACATTTAAAGCATAGATGTGCCAAAAAACCGGGGGGGGGGGGCTTCTGCATTTTGTTTTATCTTTGCTATTGTCAATCAGTTATTGACAATGTACTTTTAAACGTACAATGGGGAGATAAAAATTAATGACATTTTCAGAGGTGGGGTGGGGATTTGCTCTTACTACTTTTAAAGAAATTCCGTGTGGAAATACGTATATTTTTCAAGGTAAAAGGAATGATTTCCCCCCAAATCCATGAGAATCCCAGTCTTGGTGGCTTCCCATGATTCCTAAGAACCTTAAAAGAGCCTGCTGGATGAGGCCACTGGCCCATCCATTCCAGCATCCTGTTCTCACAGTGGCCAACCAGATGCTATTCATTGGCTGTCCACAAGTAAGGAACTCTGGATACTTTTAGCTTATGAGATAATTTTTCGAGAAGGGCTGTTTGCCAAACCCTTGAATACCGGCCACCAAATAATTAAGACTAAAGGTCTTCCAGAGTTTGGCAATACAGTGCTCTCCTCCTCCACTGCACATGGTGGGGCTTACTTTTGAGTAAATATGCACAGGGCCCTTTGAATTCCAGCCATGTCCCTTGAATACCAGTCATTCCACACCATGCAAAACAGCCCCTCTGTCACCATCTAGGGGAATCCCAAAACCTCGAGTACTGAGCTGACCATGCAGCTCTTCAGCAACAGAGAAATGTGGGGGGAGAAAAGGGGACTGGCCCCCAAAGTCCATTGCATAGGCAAAACAAACTATGTAATGAATTTTGTTGAAAAGGTCCCCTCACATCTGCTCAGCGTCACAAGACGGACGGTCTTGGCTGAGGTTTCGCGACTTGGCACCTCACATCGAAGAACCCAGGGATATAAACAAGGCATCCTGACATGTAAACAGCCTTGTAATTAATTACCACATGGCTTGAAATTAATTGCAGCGACCACGCCCCACTGGGGGGTCTCCCCCTTCCACCTCCCGGGACTGAAGCGAGAGAAAGACCAACAACGGGGGTCACTCGGCTCCCGGCTCAGAGCCAAAAGGGAGACACAGAGCGTTCCAGCTCAAATATTCAAAGGAACCCATCTTTCCCAGGACATCTACCCAAATCCAGATGTATGGACTGCGACAGCGTCGGGTCTGTTCTTCATCAACCTTGGGCCTTGGAAGATTTACATGATGCAAATGATTTAGGTGAGGTATTAACAGGAAAGTGGCTAAAGTCCAGGACAGAGACAATTCCAAACCCTCGCCCCTTTCCAAGTTCCAGTAGAGACTAAAAGCAATGTTCCAGCAGCAAAGATTTTCTTTGTGTCTACTGCAGGGAGCGACATACGGAATTCATGGCTAAAGGTACCGGTAAGAGCATAAGAATAGCCTGCTGGATCAGGCCAATGGCCCATCTAGTCCAGCATCCTGTTCTCACAGGGGCCAAGCAGATGCTTGTGGGGAAGGCACAAGCAGTATTTGAGGGCAAGAGTAGCACTCTGCCTTCCTGGGGTTTCCAGCAACGGGTGTTCAGAAGCATTGCTGCCTCCGACTGTGGGAGCACAGCAGAGCCATTGATAGCCCTCTCCTCTATCAACTTGCCCAATCCACTCTTAAAGCCATCTAGATTGGTGGACATCATTGCTTCCTGTGAGACTGAGTTCACGTGGGGCTACCTTTGAAGGTGACTGCAACTAATCCAGAATGCGGCAGCCAGACTGGTGACTGGGAACAGCCGCCGAGACCACATAACACCGGTCTTGAAAGACCTACATTGGCTCCCAGTATGTTTCCGAGCACAATTCAAAGTGTTGGTGCTGACCTTTCAAGCTCTAAATGGCCTCGGTCCTGTATACCTGAAGGCGCGTCTCCACCCCCATCGTTCAGCCCGAACACTGAGGTCCAGCTCCGAGGGCCTTCTGGCGGTTCCCTCACTGTGAGAAGCAAGGTTACTGGGAACCAGGCAGGGGGCCTTCTCGGTGGTGGCGCCCACCCTGTGGAACGCCCTCCCATCAGATGTCAAGGAAATAAACAACTATCTGACTTTTAGAAGACATCTGAAAGCAGCCCTGTTTTAGGGAAGCTTTTAATATTTGATGAATCATTATATTTTAATATTCTGCTGGAAGCCGCCCAGAGTGGCTGGGGAAGCCCAGCCAGATTGGCGGGGTATAAATAATAAATTATTATTAATATTATTTTCTTTTATCTGTCCTGAATTTTCCAATGAGTTCTAATACTATGAGAGAAGGAGAAAATCTTTCCTCCATCCACTTTCTGCAAGCCATGCAGAATTTTATAAAATCCTATCACGTTGCCTTTTACAGTGGTACCTCTGGTTACGTACTTAATTGGTTCCAGAGGTCCGTTCTTAACCTGAAAACGTTCTTAACCTGAAGCACCACTTTAGCTAATGGGGCCTCCCACTGCCGCCGTGCCACCGCCGCGTGATTTCTGTTCTCATCCTGAAGCAAAGTTCTTAACCCGAGGTAATAGTTCTGGGTTAGCAGAGTCTGTAACCTGAAGCGTATGTAACCTGAAGCGTATGTAACCCGAGGTACCACTGTACTCTCCTTTTCTCCAAACTAAAAAGTCCCAAACGCTGCAAGCTTTCCTCATAAGGGAGTCACTCCACCCAACCAAAGGTTGCTGGATTTTCTTGCAAACTAATGCTGAAAAGCGGCAAACGGAGGTGAAGGCTGGAGAAATGAGACATGGAGGGAATCCACAGCCGTCAGATCCTCCCATCTCAATCCTGTCCCTGGAAGCTGTTGGGATGCCTGCATCTGGCCTGGTTTTGATTCTCTTCCAGGTTCCGGGACGGTCTCTGTCTCATTCTCTCCCGGAGCATGGAACAGTCACATTTCTCTCCACGCTCAATGAGGGCGCTGTGTGTTGCGTGCACGCTCGTGATTTGCAACGCAGCTCAGGAGCACGTTCATGCCTCTTCTCGCAGCCGAGAACACGACAACACCAATTTCAACATAAAAACAGGCAGAGCTCAACTGTGTCCCCCCAATGCATCTTGAAGGGAGAGATGCTGCAAGTGTAAAAACAAAACAAAACATAAACTCATAGAATTGTAGAGCTGGTTATGGGGTGATCTAGTCCATGCGCCTGCAATGCAGGAACCACAGCTAAAAGATCCCTGCCAGGTGGCTACCCAACATCTGTTGACAGACCTCCCATTAAGGAGAATCCACCACCTTCCTTCCTTCCATTCTGGCCAGAGTCTTCCAACATGGATGTCCTTGAGTTCCAGTGTGATAGGAGTGGGAGGAAAATATCACCTCCATCACTAACATAGAACATAGCCATCGTAGCTATTAGCCATCGAGAGTGCAAGTCTCCTGCCTTTTCTCTTCCAAAAGGAAACCAGCCCCCAACTTGGGGAAGGGGGAGGGCAGCAGGCCAGAACAACCGCTGCCCGCCAAGCATTTAAAGAGCAAGGAACTCCCAGTGCAGAGAAAACTGCTGTTATCAGCAAAAGCTCTCCCAGGTACATGGGAAGGGGGAGCGGTGCTGTGCGGCTGCCCAGCGAAGTTGTGTTTATGTTTGGAAGTGCCGAGTGAAAGTATGGAGACAGAAGGCCCAATTACCCCATCTGGAAGCTGGCAAGCAAGGAAACCAGGCTGCAGGGGGAACAGATCAAGTTCTAAAACACTCACACTTTTTCCTACTGACTTCATTGGGCTTTGGCAAAGGCCCAGCCATTCAAGAGCAGCCTCCGTCGCCGTCCTGGGATTTCCATTGAGTAAATAAAAGAAGTCGCATTTCCAAAGGATCGGAGCTCCCTCCAAAGAACAAGAGTTTCCTCGGGAACGATCTTTCCTCCCTATAAGCACTCTTGCATTAGACACCGCAGCGGACTTGGCGAGACCTGACACAGTCTCCCGTTTTCCACCGCAGCTACCCTCAGTTTTTGGAAATTCTGGTCCCCTTGCCATCTAGCCAGCCCAGGCTCGGTGATGTCACGATGTCTAGATTAATCCACGGTCGGAAACTTTCTGCCCCCCCCCCTCCTCCATGGTGTGGCTTCCATCTCACACCATCTGTGGGCCTGGGGACCTGGCAGAAGGCGTCCGCATTCTGGAATCTCCTTTCTCTCCATCCTTGTTTTGCAGCTGCTGGAACCGGCCTCTGCCATTGCCCGGCGGCGGCAGAGTCTGCTACCAACTGGCACTCTGTGGCGACATGATCTGACTGTCAGGCTGTGCCCTTGCATTCGGCGGGTTTCCAATGGAATCCAAAGAACGGGGAATGTTGTAATAAAGCGATTCCATCTCGGAATCAGGAAACATGACAAGTTACTGGTGTTTATAGACTTTTGGGGAGCATTCTGAGGTTGTCAAACTTTGAGATGGTGTCTTGCTATATGAAATCTCCAGCTCTGCGATTCCAGGCTATGCACTCTGCTATAGTTGAAGGCCGCAATGCCAGATTCTGCCCAAAGAGAGACTCTGTCGGGGGCGGGGGTCACGCACCTGAAGATTTGCCCTACTACTGACTTGTTTGCACTGTTTATGAGGACTTAAGAGCAACCTTGTTCAAAGATTTAAACCTCTCACCTGATTATCTTATTATTATTATTATTATCAGGGAACAGGGCCCATGTCATTTCTGCAAAAGTGGCCTGTTTTGTCTTCGAGCAGCAGTTTTAAGGAGAAAAGTTTGTGGGGAAGCAAAGTTAAATTCTTCAGTGCAGTAAATTCCTATTTGACAGCCTGCCTCGCTTTAACAATTCTTTCAGCTGTGCAACACGTTTTATTTTGGTTGCATGTATTTTGCTTTGTAACGGCTTCGGATATCCAAATAAATAAATCGCACCACCAGCGCCTCTGAATTGAGCCTGGCTTCCTCTGTGGCTTGGCAACAAAGCGGCTCCTCTGAGCTCCTCCACAAGTGATCCTTCCTTGGCCATTCTCCCTGCTCTTTAAAGGACCCAATGAAGATCCATGGAGAGAGGTGCGGGAGCCTTCCAAGCCTCTCGTCTGCCATTTGCAGGGCAGGTGTGAATGCTTCTCCGGGCAGAAGAGAGGCATTTCAGACTGAAAGAAGCAGGTTTCACATTCTCACTTCCTGAAACAATGTGCTGGAAGATTCACGACAGATTAAAGAAAGTCCTTCTTAACGCAGCACACAGTTAAACTGTGGAACTCCCTGCCACAGGAGGCAGTGACAGCCACCAACCTGGATGGCTTTAAAAGAGGACAGGACAAATTCATGGAGGAGGAGAGGGCTATCGATGGCTCCTAGCCAGGATGGCTCTGCTCTGCCTCCATAGTGGGAGGCAGCAATGCTTCTGAATATGAGTTGCTGGAAACCACAGGAAGGGAGAAGGGGCTCTTAGGCTTGAATCCTGCTTGTGGGTATCTTCTTGGCCACCGTGGGAATAGGATGCTGGACCTGAGGGGTCATTGACCTGATCCAGCAGGCTCTTCTTATACAAACTGAAGCTCAGCTAGCTTTTGAAATTCAGACTGTTCTGAATTTTGCCATGCAGTCCTCCAGATAAAGAATCAGTGTGAAAATGCATACATTAGGTTACAGTGTGCATAAACGAAGATATAAAGGTAAAGGGACCCCTGACCATTAGGTCCAGTCGCGGACGACTCTGGGGTTGCAGCGCTCATCTTGCTTTATTGGCCGAAGAAGCCTGCGTACAGCTTCCAGGTCATGTGGCTAGGAGGACTAAGCCGCTTCTGGCGAACCAGAGCAGCGCGCGGAAACGCCGTTTACCTTCCCGCCGGAGCGGTACCTATTTATCTACTTGCACTTTGACATGCTTTCAAACTGCTAGGTGGGCAGGAGCTGGGACCGAGCAACGGGAGCTCAACCCATCGCAAGGATTCGAACCACCGACCATCTGATCAACAAGCCCTAGGCTCTGTGGTTTAACCCACAGCGTCACCTGTGTCCCTAAACGAAGGCATATATCAGTGCAAATAATGTACCAGATGCATTGCGTTAAGGGAACTTGCATGGGAAAATGTGCATCTTTCACTAAAAGGCTGGTGAATTTTCATGAGGCCATTAAAAAATAAACCGTGAACCCATGTAATTGGGAAAAAGATTGGGAAAATGAGCAGAGATGGGAGAGAAGTATCAGGGTATGAACAGAGTCCCAAAGTACCTGATTTTGAACCACACAGGTAAGTCTGATTCCCTAGATAAATGACTTGGGAGCCATTTCTACTGGAATCACTGAGACTCACATCCAAGCAAGCAGGCTTTTCGGAGAGCGGTGCCTGCCCACACCAGTCTCCTGGCAGCCTCTGTACCTGAGTGGTCCAGGCGCGATGCTCAAGCTCAGCCCAGTTTCCAAAAGCGGTAGCTCAGCGATTTGCGAAAACCAAGTCCCCTTCCCGACACATCTGGACTGCATTTGTGCAACGGCAGTTTAAAAGTGCATTAAAGAGATCCGTCTGCTCTCTTACCACCAGGTTTTTTCCACTCGTGGGTTTTAAAGTTTTCCAACACTATACTAAAAGTGCTTTAAAAAACCCAAAAAAAACAGTGACCTTGGAAAGCGAGTTCAACTCCCCCATTCAAAAAAATATGAAAAGGAAATCCAGTTTAAGATCTACTTAGGCAAGCACTGGTTTTGGACAGAGAGGAGTAATTTTCATGTGCATGCACACGAAAGCTCATACCAATAACAAACTTAGTTGGTCTCTAAGGTGCTACTGGAAGGAATTCTTTTATTTTGTTTCAACTACAGCAGACCAACACAGCCACCTGCCTGTAACTACTAACCACAATGGCTCTGCTCTACCTCCCCTGTCCAGGAAACTAGGTCTCTGGACACCAATTACTTCAAATCACAATTGGGGAGAGTGAAGTTGCTCCCAGGTCCCGCTTACGGGCTTCCCAAAATGAAAATCTGCTTGGCCACGGTGAGAACAGGATGCATTTAAAAATGTGCATTTGGAAAGAAAGCGTGCTAAAAAATGAGATCTGTGTCTGAGTGTAACTTCACAGTTTAATCACAACGATTTACTAAGTTCTGATCCACATAATAGAATCATAGAATCATAGAGTTGGAAGAGACCACAAGGGCCATCCAGGCCAACCCCCTGCCAAGCAGGAAACACCATCAGAGCATTCCTGACAGGTGGCTGTCAAGCCTCTGCTTAAAGACCTCCAAAGAAGGAGACTCCACCACACTCCTTGGCAGCAAATTCCACTGCCGAACAGCTCTTACTGTCAGGAAGTTCTTCCTAATATTTAGGTGGAATCTTCTTTCTTGTAGTTTGAATCCATTGCTCCGTGTCCGCTTCTCTGGAGCAGCAGAAAACAACCTTTCTCCCTCCTCTATATGACATCATAGAATCATAGAATCATAGAATCATAGAGTTGGAAGAGACCACAAGGGCCATCCAGTCCAACCCCCTGCCAAGCAGGAAACACCATCAAAGCATTCCTGACAGGTGGCTGTCAAGCCTCTGCTTAAAGACCTCCAAAGAAGGAGACTCCACCACACTCCTTGGCAGCAAATTCCACTGTCGAACAGCTCTTACTGTCAGGAAGTTCTTCCTAATGTTTAGGTGGAATCTTCTTTCTTGTAGTTTGAATCCATTGCTCCGTGTCCGCTTCTCTGGAGCAGCAGAAAACAACCTTTCTCCCTCCTCTATATGACATCCTTTTATATATTTGAACATGGCTATCATATCACCCCTTAACCTTCTCTTCTCCAGGCTAAACATACCCAGCTCCCTAAGCCGTTCCTCATAAGGCATCGTTTCCAGGCCTTTGACCATTTTGGTTGCCCTCCTCTGGACACGTTCCAGCTTGTCAATATCCTTCTTGAACTGTGGTGCCCAGAACTGGACACAGTATTCCAGGTGAGGTCTGACCAGAGCGGAATACAGTGGTACTATTACTTCCCTTGATCTAGATGCTATACTCCTATTGATGCAGCCCAGAATTGCATTGGCTTTTTTAGCTGCTGCATCACACTGTTGACTCATGTCAAGTTTGTGGTCTACCAAGACTCCTAGATCCTTTTCACTTGTACTGCTCTCAAGCCAGGTATCACCCATCCTGTATCTGTGCCTTTCATTTTTTTTGCCCAAGTGTAGTACTTTACATTTCTCCCTGTTAAAATTCATCCTGTTTGCCTTGGCCCAGTTCTCTAATCTGTTAAGGTCATTTTGAAGTGTGATCCTGTCCTCTAGGGTATTAGCCACCCCTCCCAATTTGGTGTCATCTGCAAACTTGATCAGGATGCCCTCAAGCCCATCATCCAAGTCATTGATAAAGATGTTGAATAAGACTGGGCCCAAGACAGAACCCTGTGGCACCCCACTAGTCACTTCTCTCCAGGATGAAGAGGAGCCATTGATGAGCACCCTTTGGGTTCGGTCAGTCAGCCAGTTACAAATCCACTGAATGGTAGCATTGTCTAGCCCGCATTTTACCAGCTTCTTTACAAGAATATCATGGGGCACCTTGTCAAAGGCCTTGCTGAAATCAAGATAGGCTACATCCACAGTGTTCCCTTCGTCTACCAGGCTTGTAATTCTGTCAAAAAATGAGATCAGATTAGTCTGACATGACTTATTTTTCAGAAACCCATGCTGACTTTTAGTGATCACAGCGTTCCTTTCTAGGTGCTCACAGACCGTTTGCTTAATGATCTGCTCTAGAATCTTTCCTGGTATTGATGTCAGGCTGACTGGGCGGTAATTGTTTGGGTCCTCTCTTTTCCCCTTTTTGAAAATAGGGACAACATTTGCCCTCCTCCAGTCTGCTGGGACTTCACCTGTTTTCCAAGAATTCTCAAAGATTACTGCCAGTGGTTCTGAAATCACCTCTGCCAGTTCTTTTAATACTCTGGGATGTAGTTCATCTGGCCCTGGAGACTTGAATACATCTAAACTAGCCAAGTGTGCTTGTACTACCTCCTTACTTATTCTGGGCTGTGTTTCCCCTGCTGAATCATCTGCTCCATATTCTTCAGGTCGGGCATTGTTTTCTTTTTTGGAGAAGACTGAGGCAAAGAAGGTATTGAGGAGTTCTGCCCTTTCTGCGTCCCCTGTTCGCATTTCACCTTCTTCTCCTCTAAGTGACCCCACTGTTTCCTTGTTCTTCCTTTTGCTACGGACATACCCATAAAAACTCTTTTTATTGCTTTTAACCTCTCTAGCAAGCCTGAGTTCATTCTGTGCTTTAGCTTTTCTGACTTTGTCTCTACATGTGCTGGCTATTTGTTTGAATTCCTCTCTGGTGGTTTCCCCCTTTTTCCATTTCTTGTACATATCCCTTTTAAATCTTAACTCAGTTAAAAGTTCATTAGATAGCCACCCTGGCTTCTTTAGGCACCTTCCATGTTTTCGTCTCATTGGTACTGCTTGAAGTTGTGCTTTTAATATCTCCCTTTTAACAAACTCCCATCCATCATGAACTCCCTTCCCTTTTAGTATTACTGACCATGGGATCACACCCAGCATTTCCCTAAGTTTTCTGAAGTCGGCTTTCTTAAAGTCTAGAATTTGAGTCTTAGTATGCTTGGTTGCTCCTTTCTGATGTATAATAAACTCCAGAAGAGCATGATCACTCCCACCTAATGATCCTACCACTTCTACCCCACTAACCAGGTCATCACTATTGGTTAGAACCAGATCTAAAATGGCTGATCCTCTTGTTGCTTCTCCCACTTTCTGGACAATGAAATTGTCTGCAAGGCCCGTGAGGAATCTGTTCGACCTTATGCTCTTGGCTGAGTTTGACATCCAACAAATATCAGGATAGTTGAAATCCCCCATTACTACTATCTCATTTCCTTTTGAATGCTTGGTCATCTGTTCCAGGAAGGCATCATCTATGTCCTCAGTTTGGCTTGGGGATCTATAGTAAACTCCCACCATGAGATCACTGTTATTTTTCTCTCCCTTAATTTTGACCCAGATACTCTCAATTTGGCTTTGGAGTTTTAAATCATGGATCTCTTCACAGGTATACACATCCCTGACATATAACGCCACTCCTCCTCCTTTCCTGTTTGGTCTATTTCTCTTAAATAGATTGTATCCCTCTATTACTACATTCCAATCATGAGACTCATCCCACCAGGTTTCAGTGATGCCTATTATGTCGTATTTAGTTTGCTGTACCAAGAGCTCAAGTTCATCTTGTTTATTTCCCATGCTCTGTGCATTTGTATACAGACATTGAAAACCATTGATCATTCCCCCTAGTCTCCTACTTAAGGATTTTTTCCTCCCACCACTAGGTCTGTGCGCTGTTTGCTCCATTTGGTCCTTGACTTTTGGATGATCATCTTCAGCCTTTGATAGACTCCTACCTTCAGGACCACTGTCTCCCTCCCCCTTTTATATATTTGAACATGGCTATCATATCACCCCTTAACTTTCTCTTCTCCAGGCTAAACATACCCAGCTCCCTAAGCCGTTCCTCATAAGGCATCGTTTCCAGGCCTTTGACCATTTTGGTTGCCCTCCTCTGGACACGTTCCAGCTTGTCAGTATCCTTCTTGAACTGTGGCGCCCAGAACTGGACAGAGTATTCCAGGTGAGGTCTGACCAGAGCGGAATACAGTGGTACTATTACTTCCCTTGATCTAGATGCTATACTCCTATTGATGCAGCCCAGAATTGCATTGGCTTTTTTAGCTGCTGCATCACACTGTTGACTCATGTCAAGTTTGTGGTCTACCAAGACTCCTAGATCCTTTTCACTTGTACTGCTCTCAAGCCAGGTATCACCCATCCTGTATTTGTGCCTTTCATTTTTTTTGCCCAAGTGTAGTACTTTACATTTCTCCCTGTTAAAATTCATCCTGTTTGCCTTGGCCCAGTTCTCTAATCTGTTAAGGTCATTTTGAAGTGTGATCCTGTCCTCTGGGGTATTAGCCACCCCTCCCAATTTGGTGTCATCTGCAAACTTGATCAGGATGTCCTCAAGCCCATCATCCAAGTCATTGATAAAGATGTTGAATAAGACTGGGCCCAAGACAGAACCCTGTGGCACCCCACTAGTCACTTCTCTCCAGGATGAAGAAGAGCCATTGATGAGCACCCTTTGGGTTCGGTCAGTCAGCCAGTTACAAATCCACTGAATGGCAGCATTGTCTAGCCCACATTTTACCAGCTTCTTTACAAGAATATCATGGGGGAATATCAATAGGCTGGGAGGCGTGGAACAGGTGAGCTTGTGCTGGAATTTGCAAAGGTCAAATTCCTCAAGCCCAGCCACCTTCAGGGCCCCTCAAGACTAGTGTTGCTGTTGTCTTTTTGCAGGTGTGCTGTGCAATGTTTCATTGACACATTAATAATGGATTTATTCCAGTTTATTGGTTGCTCTCTGGCAGTTCCTCAGACTTATCATATTACTGCATTATTGCTGTCAGGAGGGGCACTTTTGCAACAAAAGAATTGCAGAGCTGGAACGGACCTCAATGGTCCTATGCTCCAACGCCCTACAGTGCAGAAGACACAGCTAAGTCACATAAGGCAACAAAAGCAAGTCAACCCCCCCCCCCCGGCAAAAATAAAATAAAATAAAAAATCGAGGTATGAAAAGTTGCAGGATTTCAGCAGGGAGTTATGGTCCATGCACTCTTAGGGAATGAGGCGGCATGTCTACCCTAAAACATTTGCAGGTGCAGACGGCATGGAAAGCGTGACATATAACTTTCCCAATACCACCGCGAGCAAAATAAAAAGAACATCTGGAGGGGCTTTCTGGCACCCTGACAGGCAGCGTCCGAAGTCGAGGGAAAGAGGCTACGTGCAGATACAACGCTTGCTAGGGCCACCGGGGGTTGCTGGCAAGTCTGCTTTGCAGGGCTGCCGGGAAGGTTGCACTCCGTCAGCCACAAAGCTTCATCAACCCCTCAAGTTGTCCTTTAGGAAATCTGGTGCTAGCCAAGGTATGAATCTCATTTCCAGGCTGGTTTCCAGGATGTCAATAACTGGAGAGAAGGGTGAACATTGCATATGTTTGTCAAGACGCAGCAAGTTAAAATGGGCAGGCCACATTTTCTTCTTTGTAACTCTGCAGATCAACATCGAAATAATGGTGTGTGGGTGATCCTTTATGCCTCCTATGCTTTCGTCTTGGTCCCTGTCGCCAGAGGCTTTAAGGACAGGCAGTTGCAGCTGTTCCTCAACACAGAGGAGATGTCCTTTTCCTGCTCCAACAGGATGCAGCTGTCGGGCAATATTGTTTAGGAAGGGGTTCCACTCGAGTACAGCCAATTGCGACTCTTTCGCTTTCCTGAAGTCTGCAAGTGAGCTTCTGAGATCCCCTGAAATGATATCTTCTCGGGGACAGGATCCTCCTAATTCTGTATTTTCCAAAGTGGCCTCTGGGACAAGGGGGATCCTCCACCTTTGCAAATCAAGCAAGCAGACTGCATCTCCCTGCCCAGGGCACCTGGCTGTTTTCTATCCTTTCTTCTGCCCTGCACTTGGCCATGAGGTTCATAGAATTGTGGAGTTGGAAGGGACCCTCATGGGTCATCTAGTCCAGCCCCATTGGTTCATTCACAGGACTTGCGAATCCTGCCTGCCGCTCATCACCCTGGAACTGAGGAGGCTTGCGTGGCGTGCCAAACGGCGAGTTCTGCTCTTGGCAAACCAGTCGTGCTGGCCACTGGGCTGAAACAGCTTAAACTTGGTCACGTTGCACTTTCCTATGTTGTTTTGCGTATATCTTTTGAGGCCATCAATTTCTGTTACTATTTTCAGGTTATCACTTCCACTATTATTTCCAGTGAAGGCATGGGATGTGAGAGTTAGGATCTCTCCCCACAACCAGCCCCTAAACAAAAACTACTCTGGTTCATAACAAAATTTAAAAAAAAAAAATCTTTCCAGTAGCACCTTAGAGACCAACTAAGTTTGTTCTTGGTATGAGCTTTCGTGTGCATGCACACGAAAGCTCATACCAAGAACAAACTTAGTTGGTCTCTAAGGTGCTACTGGAAAGAAAGAAAAAATTATTTTGTTTTGACTATGACAGACCAACACGGCTATCTACCTGTAACTGGTACTCTGGTTCATATTTAAATCAGGGCCAAGAAAGAATTCAGTTCAATCTGCCTCTCTCATAAGAAAAGCCCTGCAGGTTCAGGCCAGAGCCCCTTCTAGCCCAGCATCCCATTCTCATTGTGGCCAGCCAGATGGTCCCAAGGGAAACCAGCAAGCAGGATTCGAACACAAGATCAACACACTTCCCTCCTGTGGTTTCCAGCAACTCGTATTCAGAATCGTTTCTGCTTCCAACTGAGGATGCAGAGGATAGCCATTCTGGCTAGCAGCCATCGACAGCCCCCTCCTCCTCCATGACTTTGTCTCATCCTCTTTTAAAGCCATCCAAGTTGGCGGCCATCACGACCTCTTCTTGAAGCACAAATCCATCATTTGACTACACCCTGTGCAAAGAACGAATCTCCCAACATTCAGTTTCCTTGGATGCTTACCACTTTTAGTGCTATGGGAGAGGGAGAGAGGGAGATTTTTCTGTCTGCAGTGGCTCCCCATCTCTGGAATGCTCTCCCCAGGAAAGCTTGCCTGGCATCTTCATTACACACCTTTAGGCGCCAGGTAAAAACGTTCCTCTTTATCCAGGCCATTGGTTGATTTGATTGACATCCTATGCCCTTTTATAATGTGCTTTTGGGGGGGGGGACAGGGGTTATTTGGCTGTTGTTTTTATTTTGATTATATAGTTTGTGATTTTATATTTGGATTTTGTTCTGTGAACCGCCCTGAGACCTCTGGGTATAGGGCAATATATAAATTCAATATAACAATAACAACAACAATAATAATAATACAACACTTTCTCCAGTTCATGTATAGTTTTCTGTCCCTCATTGTTCGAAACCACCGGGTTCCGAAAGTGGTGCTGCTGCCCCCTGGGTGGGGGATTCCCTAAGGGGGATGCTAGAGGTATAAATAATAGAACTACAATAGAATTGTAGAGTTGGAAGGGACCCCAAGGGTCATCTAGCCCAACCCCCTGCAATGCAGGCATCACAGCATCTGAATCTGACGCAAGATCCCTGAGCAGGGTTGGGGAGCTCAGAACTGGCCAGAAAGAGACCTACAGGAAGACCCAGAGCTCCTGTGCACTTGAGACCCCTTTGCACCCCACAAACTTCGCAGCACACTTAAGGCACCCCTCTGTACTCCGAAGCAAATTCATGAATGCTTTAAAAAGGCACAAGGCAAAGCAGTGATTTCATCAGATATCTACACAGTGGAAGTCACCATTGCTTTGAAACGTAACTATCATACTTTGAAACAAAATTTAAAAAATCCTTCCAGTAGCACCTTAGAGACCAACTAAGTTTGTTCTTGGTATGAGCTTTCGTGTGCATGCACACTTCTTCAGATACCTGCACACGAAAGCTCATACCAAGAACAAACTTAGTTGGTCTCTAAGGTGCTACTGGAATGATTTTTTTTATTTTGTTTCGACTATGGCAGACCAACACGGCTACCTACCTGTAACTATCATACTTTGAAGAGCTTTTGTTGCTAGATCAAGTCCATCACTTTTGTTGCATGAATTGAACCAGTTTTAATTGGAGTTTGAACAAATGTGCAATGAACTGTGCTGTTCTCTTACTTAGTGGGTCTTGCAAACCGCTATACCGAGTGATGCTTTTTTTATAGGGCAAGGGGCACTGGGGGTGAGTTGATGGAACTAAGAGAACAGTGGATCAAAAGGGTTTGGCAACCGCTGCGCTGAAATAAAAAGCCCCCAAATGTTGTAAGCTCTCCACATAGGGGTGCTGTTCCCTCCGCCCTGACGTTTCCGCTTGGAGACCAAAATGCATTATCCGGGGTGGTGTCTGCTTCTGGGATTTATCACATGACTGGGTATGTGTTTTCATTCCACAGAGTGGGAAGTGACGGTAGACAGGATGTTTGTCTTACTGTGTTCCCTTAAGTGGGACTGTTGTCCACCGTTCTTTCTCTTTGCTGCCTGATTTTGGAGAGAGAGGGAGCCATGTCTCGGAGCTCCGCGTGTGTAAATATGTAATAAAGTAGATTTAGCCAAGGTGCTGAGTTGCTGGGTTTCTGTCACACAACTGCGCAAGCTCTGCAGATCCTAAGTGTGCTGGATGTCTTCTGACACCAGTCACTGTGATGTTCAGGCAGAAGAATGCTTGGAGGAAGCTCCCGGATGATTGCCCAGGAAGGAGGACACATGCCAGTCGGGCATGTGTCTCTGCCAAGGTTCTACTCGTGAGTAGGCCGTTTCCTGACAGTCCCAACCTGGGCTTATGACTCAGCAAGAGACTTGCATTTGGATGCAGGCAGTAATTCTCAGGAGCTGCGGCGCTTTTGCAAAACACAGTCCAAGTAGCAGCCCTTTCCACCAACTTCTTATTGAAAAAGAAAACAAAGCTTTAGACTTCAAGTAATTGTGATTATCGTAGTTCTAAGTTGGAGTCCGACCTCAGGCAGGCTACTGCTTATACTCCACGGGTAATCTTGGATTCCGGTCCTGTGTTTAGACTACATCCATTTGGGCTCTGCATCCAGAGGCAGAGAAGGGAAGGCCAGGAACCTTTGTGGGAAAAGTTCCTGTTCGCTCCCAAGCTGCCTCTCTGCGGCTAATGAGGTAAGGAGAGAGAGGGGAGAGAGAGAGAGCTCTCACAATGCCATAAAGCAGAAGGAATGCAAGGCATCTACTGAAGGCGACTCATTAAGGCATCAGCTACAAGCAATTCAAGGGCCTGCGGAATTGGCTAGCCCAGACCTGGCACAGCCAACATTACGTGAGCAAACACAAAACTCCAAAGCCGCAATCCCGGCGGTTCAGTGGAATCGACCATTCATAAGTTCCTGGTACGATGCGCTAGAGGGAAAGGGATAGTTTGGTTGGCAACGATGAATACAGATCCGGGCTTTTCTCTGCCCCAGGAGTCAGACTGGATGCAAAACAGGAGCCCCAACTTCCTCAGTACAATGGAACACAGAATCATAGAACTGGAGAGTATGGGAGGGGCACCCAAGGGCCATCCAGTCCAACCCCCTGCAATGCAGCAATAGCGGCTGAAGAATCCCTGACAGATGGCCATCCAACCTCTACTTAAAACCTCCGATGAAGGAGAGTCCAACACCTTCTCAGATCATGGAAACATAGAACTGTAAGGGGCCCCAAGGGTCATCTAGTCCAACCCCCTGCGATGCAGGAGTTGCATCCAAGTGTGGCTGCACAAGAGCCTGGCACATCTGCGTTGCTGGCCTCCCAAGCCCTTCCCTGCAGCTGTCAGAAGCAGCCGCCTTCCCTTTTATGAGCAAAGCCGATAACAGCGTCCAGGACCTCCGTGCGGCAACCGAGGGCAAATGAAACACAAACACAAGCCTTAATAGAGCTTTGCTGATGAGAAAAACTGATTTCTCGCTAATGCACAACAGGCTGGCTGTAAGCGCGCTGGAAAGGCTGCCAGGAGGAAATTTCCCTGCACGAAAATAATATCTTGCGGGCTGCAAGCAATTAAGAGCCCGGCGTGCAGTTGGAGACCTTGAAGGCACGTTTCAGAGGGCAGGAGATCCCGTTTCACCTAGGCGGGGAAAGCGGACAAGTGTCTGGTCCACCTTTACCTGCCACATACTTCTCTTGACACCAACATGTGTCATGAAAGAGCTGCCACCAGCTGGCTCTTGAAGCAGGTGGGATTGGAAATGTCTTCCTCCCCCTCCTCCTCCTCCTCCTCCTCCTCCTCTTCTCGTCTCCTTCTCCTTCTCTCCTTCTCCTTCTCCTTCTCCTTCTTCTTCTTCTGCAATCCCTTGTAGCCAAGTAAGATTGTCTTCCATGAACACGGTTTTAACAATGAGTCCGTAAGTGACTGTGGAGGCCAATTCTGGATCCACACGTCCTTCCACAGTGGGGACATGGGTTCCCAAGCAGGAGTTGATCACAGTGTGGATTTGCCAAGCATGCCTTCCCCTTAGCACTTTTCTCCCTTGCGCCCTGAGTTCGAGTGTCTTCAAAGCCCATGACACGATCCTGCTGGATCAGATCAATGCCCCATCCAGTCCAGCATCCTGTTCTCACAGTGCCTGGGGTGTAGCAAGGGGGTGCAGGGGGTGCGGTCCGCCCCGGGTGTCCCCACTGAGGGGGGTGACAAAATGGTGGGCGGCACTCACCGCGGGGCCTGCAGCGCGCCCGAGCCACGCATCTCTCCTGGGAGTGACACAGTGGCTTGAGCGCCCGCAGGCTCTGAGCTGCCCCCAACATTCCGCCCGTTGCCTCCCCCTCAGCTGTAGGGCGGCTGAGTGGGAGGAGGCAGGCAGACTCCTTGGAGGCCCCGTGGGTGGGTGGGTGGCCCTGCCCTGTGGGCAGACGGCCCCACCCCTAGGTGCAGGGCACTCGCACCGCCCATGGCGCCCAATCGGCTTTCTCCTTAGCCCTCTCATCCTCCATGAATTTGTCCAATCCTCTTTTAAGGCAATTTTGGCTCGTTGCCATCGCTGCTTCCTGTGGGAACATACTCCACAGTTTTACTATGTTTTGCATGAAGAATTCATTTACTTTATGTGTCCCGAATCTTCCAGCCTTTAGCCTCATTGCATGTCCTTGAGTTACTGTGTTATGAGGGAGAGAAAACTGTTCTCTGCCCATTTTCACCATGTCGTGCATCATTTTATAAACGCCTATCATGTCACCCCTTGCTTGTCTTTTCTCTAAACTAAAAAGTCCCAAACGCTGCAAACTTTTCCTATAGGGGAGTCGCTCCACCCCCTTAACTATTTTGGTTCCCCTTACAGTAGTCAAACTTTTCCCAACTCTACAATATCCTTTTTGAGTTGAGGCGACCAGAAACTGTACACAGTATTCCAAATACGCTTGCACCATAAATTTGTGTAACAAATGTGATCAGCTTTATTTTCAATTCCTTTCCTAATGATCCTTAGCATGGGATTCTCCTTTTTCATGGCTGCTGCACACTTGGGTCACTATAGCAATTATCTTACTATATCAGTAAGAAAGGTTAGCAAAGGTTAGAAAGGTTAGCAAAGCACAGTTTTTGTGTGTTTTTGAAAGAAAGAAAGAAAGAAAGAAAGAAAGAAAGAAAGAAAGAAAGAGGAAACAACACATCTCTTTGATGGCTTTAAAAAGAGAACTGGACAAATAGATTAATAGAGAAGAACTGCAAACTAAATGGCTCCTGTCAGACTCCAACCCAAAGGTCACCACTATGGTGGCAAGATTTTGCGCCAACGCTATCAGAATTTGGTGCGCCTACACAGGAGATACTCAAATCAACTCCTGATCAGAGCCAGACAGACTTTGTTTTAATTTATAGCGTATAGTAAACAATTAATATAATCTAAGGATCAAAGGATGATTGATCCCTTTTAGATAAGTTATTTTAGTTTATTTAAAAAAAAAATATTGATGATGTAATGCAAGGACCCAGGTGGTGCTGTGGGTTAAACCACAGAGCCTAGGGCTTGCTGATCAGAAGGTCGACGGTTCGAATCCCTGCGACAGAGTGAGCTCCCGTGGCTCGGTCCCAGCTCCTGCCCACCTAGCAGTTCGAAAGCACGTCAAAGTGCAAGTAGATAAATAGGAACCCCTCTGGCGGGAAGGTAAACGGCGTTTCCGTGCGCTGCTCTGGTTCTCCAGAATTGGCTTAGTCATGCTGGCCACATGACCTGGAAGCTGTACGCCGGCTCTCAGCCAATAAAGCGAGATGAGCGCCGCAATCCCAGAGTCGGACACGACTGGACCTAATGGTCAGGGGTCCCTTTACCTTTACTAATGCAATTTACTGTGCTGGTCGGTGAGCATAATAAAGAATACTACTACTAGATTAATAGAGTATAGCCACTGAGAGACATAATGCCTTCCTTGAACCTTCACATTCAGAAGTAGCCTCTCCTTCCTTTGAGATTTTAAAGCAGAGGTTGGATGGCCATCTGTCATGGATGCTTTAATTGAGATTCCTGGACTAGATGGCCCTTGGGTCCCTTCCAGTTCTACAATTCCACTATTCTCACTACTCTGAGATTGGGGTGGCCAGTAATGGATTTATATCAGGCACCCCCAAACTCTGCCCTCCAGCTGTTGTTGGACTACAATTCCCATCATCCGTGACTACTGGTCCTGTTAGCTAGGGATGATGGGAGTTGTAGTCCCAAAACAGCTGGAGGGCAGAGTTTGGGGATGCCTGGTTTATAGGGAGAGCTAATTCATTGCATCTTTTCCTCTCTTTTTTAAAAGAACCATCTCCCAGACTGATGTCCTCTAAACACGAACTCTGCAGACATGCCCAGGATTGTACTGTTAGTCATTTAGGAAACCCAGTGAAGATGAAACCAACCAGGCACTGCCTGGAGATCAGATTTCAAAGTGGGAGAGACATCAGGCTTTACAACTGGGTGTTCCCCTCTCAAAGTGTGAGACTTGGCTGCTCTACAGCGGAGGAGCGGAGCTTGGAACTCACAAAGGTCCAGGGCTCTTAAACCAGAATCGATCCTGAGCTGGTTCTTGCCCCAGAGCAGAGCTCTCCCTCTCTTCCATCCAAGCTCCCCCACCCCGTGGGGAAGGTCCACCTTTAAACCACACGGCCTACACTCTCTTTGCTGCCTGGATTGGTCTTGCGCCTCCCCCCAGGAGCAGGATGGGTGGAGAACAGGACTATGGTGGGCAGCAGTGGCAGCTGGTAAACCCTGGACCTGGTGGCCTGTGGCCAAGGAGGTTGTCTAGGTGGGGCCAAGGAATCCACATGGACAGGGCCAAGTTGTGGTTTTCTTCCCACCATTAGGCAAATTCATGAAAGATGGAGTACACTCAACCACTTTGATCGGCAGAATTGGCACTACTTATAGCTGCCACGTAACACCCATTCCATATTGGTAAGAATTCAATCTTCAATTCCTTTGGAACTCCCTGCCTATTGAGATCTGGCGGTAGCCTTCACTGTACTCTTTTTGGCACCTGCTAAAAACATTCCTGTTCAGACAAGCCTACCCAGAAAGTTGAGTTATTTTAATCTGTTTTAGTATCGTGACTTTTGTATTCTTTAAAGTACAGTTTGCATTTTTCTTGACTTTACTGTTTTAGCAAACCGCTTTGAGGTTTTTTTTAACAACCAAGCGGTGTATGAATTTTATGAAATAAGAAATAAACCAACCAATGGCTTTCAACCATGATGGCTACTACTGTATCTCCTTCAAGGTTCTGGAAACGGCAGGAGTGGAGATTGCTGCTAGTTTGCATTTGACCTCATGAACGCATCTTCGTATGCAGTTTTGGCAAACAGGCACAACCTTGCAAGCCATTTCTCCCTGGTATAATGCTTTCAGAAGCTTGCAACCTGCACACACAGTTATTATTATTATTATTATTATTATTATTATTATTATTATTATTATTACTGGCTCTCTCACCCACCCATAGCTGTCAACCCTCCCTTTTTTTGCGGGAAACTCCCTTATTCCAATGCCGTTTCCTGCTGCTATCCCGGATTGTTGATATCCCTTAAATTTCCCGGATTTCCAAGGAAGCAGCTCCTCTCCCTCCCTGCCGGCCAGGGAGGCTCCTCAGCTGCGTTGCTCGGCTGCCAATAAGGAGTCTGAGACCGACTGGGGGCGGAGCTTGCATGCCTTGTGCAGCCAGACCCTCACGCCCAACCAGACAGACAGCCTGCCTGCCATCTAAGTGTTCGCTCTTTCGCTCACCCGTTCGCACGCAGCCTCTGGAGCGCAGGGTGGCGAGGCTACTTGGTGCCGTTGCACCGCCCTCGCAGCATCCCTTATTTTCAAATCCGAATGTTTGGGAAAAATCCCTTATTTTCAAATCAGAAAGTTGACAGCTATGCACCCACCTGGAGATTCAAGCTCCCAAGCCTGGAGAGGGCCAGGCAAATCTGGAGACTTCAGACCTCTGACCTGGAAGTCTGGCAACCCTAATGGGGGTGGAGGTTGTGGGAAGCACAGATCACTGTGCCCCTTTTCTCTACCGAGGGCAGTTTACTCTCCAGGCCAAGTGGAGAGTCTCTTACAGAGGCTAGTACAACCAGCCTCCCTGTTTTTTTATAGGGTTGTTTACTCTTGTCCCGCAGGGCTGGAGGCCAGCTGAGTCAGGCCAGGCTGCGTCACGATGCTTCTGCTCCGACGGCCGTGGGATTCCTCAAAGTGTTTTCCACTTGGGAAGGCAGAAGCCGCAGCTTATCTTGCCTCTGCAATTCAAGTTCCAATTCCTGAACCTTGGGAGGCCGACAGTAACTCCCCAGATGTTCCTGGGGGAGAAGCGTTGCCTCTTTCCAATCTCTGACAACTCAGCTGTAGTGGAAGATCACAATGGTGTGTAATTACTCAGGAATGAGCACCATTTAAAAATGTGCGCAGAGATACATTCCGCTATCCAGCTACGGGCTTATGCAACCTACCCCAATCTGATACTCTCCAGATGTCCTGGACTGCAATTTCCATCAGCCGTGCTGACTGGGACTAACAAATTGTGGTCCAAAAGTTCTGTCGATTGATTTATTCAATTTCATCAAATCTAGACACCACTCAAGTGCAAAAAACAACAACACCCAACAACCTCAAAGCTGTTTACAAAGAGAACAAAACAATAAAAATATCAGTAAAAGCAACATTGAAATCAGGAGCAACCTAAGATGAAAACATACATGCACATTCAACATGTCTGGGCAGGCTTGTCTAAACCAGAATGTTTTTAGCAGGCGCAGAAAAGGGTACAGTGAAGATGCCTGTCTGAGATCAATAGGCAGGGAGTTCCAAAGTGTTCATGCTGCCATGCTGAAAGACGGATGTGTTCCAAAGCAGAAAAAAGAAAGGAGTGTATGAGTGAAATATAGATCCCCATTCCAGCCACATATTTCATTTGCATGTAGAAAAACTACACCTCACCATCCAACTTTTGAAATTACTACCTTGAGATTAATATTTGATTTCCAGTCAAAAAGGGGGGAAATGGAAAACCTCATGGAATCACCCTTCTCTTCCCTTTGAGTGGAGATGTCTTAAGGAGCTGCAATGCTGTTGGCTAGAATCTAGCTGCCAGATGAAACAAACCGGAGCCAATTCTTATCCACATTCCAGTTGCAAGCACACATGTCGATGAGCACGTCTCAAAGCCAGTGGTCATACAATGAAAACCCATCATTCAGATGCATTCCCAAGTCCTGTGGAATCTGCATCAATCCAGGGTTTTCTAGAGAGGTTAAAAGCAATAAAAAGAGTTTTTATGGGTATGTCCGTAGCAAAAGGAAGAACAAGGAAACAGTGGGGTCACTTAGAGGAGAAGAAGGTGAAATGTGAACAGGGGACGCAGAAAGGGCAGAACTCCTCAATACCTTCTTTGCCTCAGTCTTCTCCAAAAAAGAAAACAATGCCCGACCTGAAGAATATGGAGCAGATGATTCAGCAGGGGAAACACAGCCCAGAATAAGTAAGGAGGTAGTACAAGAACACTTGGCTAGTTTAGATGTATTCAAGTCTCCAGGGCCAGATGAACTACATCCCAGAGTATTAAAAGAACTGGCAGAGGTGATTTCAGAACCACTGGCAGTAATTTTTGAGAATTCCTGGAAAACAGGTGAAGTCCCAGCAGACTGGAGGAGGGCAAATGTTGTCCCTATTTTCAAAAAGGGGAAAAGAGAGGACCCAAACAATTACCGCCCAGTCAGCCTGACATCAATACCAGGAAAGATTCTAGAGCAGATCATTAAGCAAACGGTCTGTGAGCACCTAGAAAGGAACGCTGTGATCACTAAAAGTCAGCATGGGTTTCTGAAAAATAAGTCATGTCAGACTAATCTGATCTCATTTTTTGACAGAATTACAAGCCTGGTAGACGAAGGGAACACTGTGGATGTAGCCTATCTTGATTTCAGCAAGGCCTTTGACAAGGTGCCCCATGATATTCTTGTAAAGAAGCTGGTAAAATGCGGGCTAGACAATGCTACCATTCAGTGGATTTGTAACTGGCTGACTGACCGAACCCAAAGGGTGCTCATCAATGGCTCCTCTTCATCCTGGAGAGAAGTGACTAGTGGGGTGCCACAGGGTTCTGTCTTGGGCCCAGTCTTATTCAACATCTTTATCAATGACTTGGATGATGGGCTTGAGGGCATCCTGATCAAGTTTGCAGATGACACCAAATTGGGAGGGGTGGCTAATACCCCAGAGGACAGGATCACACTTCAAAATGACCTTAACAGATTAGAGAACTGGGCCAAGGCAAACAGGATGTATTTTAACAGGGAGAAATGTAAAGTACTACACTTGGGCAAAAAAAATGAAAGGCACAAATACAGGATGGGTGATACCTGGCTTGAGAGCAGTACAAGTGAAAAGGATCTAGGAGTCTTGGTAGACCACAAACTTGACATGAGTCAACAGTGTGATGCAGCAGCTAAAAAAGCCAATGCAATTCTGGGCTGCATCAATAGGAGTATAGCATCTAGATCAAGGGAAGTAATAGTACCACTGTATTCCGCTCTGGTCAGACCTCACCTGGAATACTGTGTCCAGTTCTGGGCACCACAGTTCAAGAAGGATATTGACAAGCTGGAACGTGTCCAGAGGAGGGCAACCAAAATGGTCAAAGGCCTGGAAACGATGCCTTATGAGGAACGGCTTAGGGAGCTGGGTATGTTTAGCCTGGAGAAGAGAAGGTTAAGGGGTGATATGATAGCCATGTTCAAATATATAAAAGGATGCCATATAGAGGAGGGAAAAAGGTTGTTTTCTGCTGCTCCAGAGAAGCGGACACGGAGCAATGGATTCAAACTACAAGAAAGAAGATTCCACCTAAACATTAGGAAGAATTTCTTGACAGTAAGAGCTGTTCGACAGTGGAATTTGCTGCCAAGGAGTGTGGTGGAGTCTCCTTCTTTGGAGGTCTTTAAGCAGAAGCTTGACAGCCACCTGTCAGGAATGCTTTGGTGGTGTTTCCTGGTTGGCAGGGGGTTGGACTGGATGGCCCTTGTGGTCTCTTCCAACTCTATGATTCTATGATTCTATGATTCTAGGGTTTGGTGTGGAATTGCTTGGAGTGAGGCCTTGGCCCGGGCATTTCTATTGAGTCTCAGGGCTGCCCCAGGAGCACATGGTATCATAAGAAATAATGCCCCTGAGCATGTGAAGACTGCATTTGCCTTATCACCAGCCCAGACTCCTGGCCATATGATCTTTGGTGATCCATCATCCATGGAATTCTCTTTTTGAAAGGTTCTAAGCCAGAGGATGCCACCCCGTCATGGGGCAGTGAGTTCCAAAAGTTAACAAAGTCCTAGTGCTATGTGAGAGGGAGGAAGGGGAAGCAGTCTTTGTTGAGAAGCAGGACTTTTAGAAGACATCTGAAGGCAGCCCTATTTAGGGAAGTTTTTTAATGTTTGATGTTTTATTGTATTTTTCCTATTTTGTTGGAAGCCGCCCAGAGTGGCTGGGGAAACCCAGCCAGGTGGGCGGGGTATAAATAAATAAATAAACATACTCATACAAATAGCTGAGCCTGGTGAGTACTTAAGGTTCCCAACCCCTATAGTTATAGTTATATTGGGGGTAGCCATCCGATCTTATTTTGATTTTAATCCGATTTTAAGCTGTATTTCAGACTATTACTGAATTTTATGTCTTAATGTATTATATATTTTGATGTTAGCTGCCCTGAGCCCAGTTCTGGCCAGGGAGGGCAGGATATAAAAAAAAATAAATATTATTATTATTATTATTATTATTATTGAGAAACACAAAGAGATTAAAAAGCATCTGGATGCACATTTGGAAAGGTGACTGTCACACTCCTCCGGGCTCCTCTTCTGCCAGGCATTCAAACAGAGTCCGAGTGATTGAGCCATAAAAGCTTTATTACTAACTAATTGGTTTACAACTCTAAGCACATCGTAAATACGTCTAACTCCATGGCTATTAGTTGCCGTAACTGCCGGAAGTGGGGGTTTGCCGCCGTTTTCTAAAGCATCTCGGGAAACGGAAGCAGCTGGTGTTTCTTCCTTTCCTTCCCCCTAATGCGGAGCTATGGCTCTGAGATACTGTCGAAAGCCCTCCCACCGCTTCCTCTTCCTCAGAGCTCCCTTCGGACGTTCCGCTGGAGTCAGTCTCCAGAATAGCTGGCTGTTCCCGATATTCGCTCAACGCTGGAGAAGCAGGAGGGCTCTGTTGTCTCCTGACAGTGACTCTAGTTCTAAATTTTCTCTCCTGCCTTGCCTTTGATGTAAGCTTGCTGAGCTGACCTTGTGACGCTGTTACTAGGCTTGAAATCAGCATCCTTCTATATTTGTATCTGGGTTGCTATTCCCCAGATGTGCAATGATGGGTGATTCTATTTCACCCCCCGAGGATACCAATTTGTATAATTATATATTCTTAACAGTGACGAAATTCTAGCCCTCATCGTTTCACCTTGCAGTGTCATCCGTTACTCAGCCTGCCACTCCCGGAGGACCACCTCTGCTGTAACCGCCAAACTTTCCATGCGAGCCCTTTATAGAGATGTGCTTTTTATAGATGCTACTTAAAGGATCAGAAACCTACTGGGTTAAGAGGGAGTCTCCTAAGTTTATGCAGGATAGAGGATGATTGGTAGCTCTTGGAGGGATGCAAGCCAAAAAGGGTTTGGGAACCATTAATTCCTTATCTGAAAGCTCTCATTTCATTCTCCGCACACAGCTGCCATGTGTACAGTCTGCATTTCTTAGGAATGGACCAGGAGGAACAAATCTCTTAGATTGCAAGGCTAGAAATTAGCCAAAGTGCTCTCTCGGGGTTGAGCTCTAATGCATTTTTTTCCCAGGGCCATGAAAACTTCAAAGGGCTTTATGAAGCACATTTGTAAACTAGAAGAGTTCTGGAAATAACCCTGGAAAAGAGATGATCGCTTATTAAAATAGCAGGGATGCAACTTTTTCAAAACAAGCCCACGGATGACCCTGTGCTACAGGGCGAAGTTATTTTCCAGTGTGTGTTTTGCAGAGCAACCAGAGCCTGTGAAGAAACAGGTCCCGAGAGGCGGGCCACTCATCGTCCAACTCCAGGGAAATTTGCGCCACGAAGATCTCATTCCCAGGCCCTGGATCAACATGGACCAGATCGATCTTTATCTCCTTCTCTGTAAGCCTTTTGGCAAGCAGGCTCCTGTGTGGCTTGCAGGGGGAAACAGGATCACCTCTCATAATCCGAAGGAAAAGATATTCGCCTGAGAAATGAACAAAACCAGTATTCTAGCAATATAAACCCAGAGGGTGCGACTGCATTCGGAATAATGTATCCCGTTCTGGTCGCCTCTCCTAAAAATGGATATTGCAGAGTTGGGAAAGGTTCAGAAAAGGGGAATGCAAGAGATCAAGGGGGTGGAGCGAGTCCCCTATGAGGAAAGGGTGCAGCCTTTGGGGCTTTTTAGTTCAGAGGAAAGGTGTGTAAGAGTCAACATGATAGAAGTTTGTAAAGTAAATGTGAAATATTATATTATAATATATAGGACAAATAAAATAATATTTACGACTAGGCTGTATATTGTCTCCCTGCTTATTTAACTTATATGCAGAATTCATCATGCAAAAGGCTGGACTGGATGAATCCAAACCGGAATTAAGATTGCCGGAAGAAATATCAACAACCTCAGATATGCTGATGATACAACCTTGCTGGCAGAAAGTGAGGAGGAATTAAAGAACCTTTTAATGAGGGTGAAAGAGGAGAGCGCAAAATATGGTCTGAAGCTCAACATCAAAAAAACTAAGATCATGGCCACTGGTCCCATCACCTCCTGGCAAATAGAAGGGGAAGAAACGGAGGCAGTGAGAGATTTCACTTTCTTGGGCTCCATGATCACTGCAGATGGTGACAGCAGTCACGAAATTAGAAGACGCCTGCTTCTTGGGAGAAAAGCAATGACAAACCTAGACAGCATCTTAAAAAGCAGAGACATCACCTTGCCGACAATGGTCCGTATAGTTAAAGCTATGGTTTTCCCAGTAATGATGTACGGAAGTGAGAGCTGGACCATAAAGAAGGCTGATCACCGAAGAATTGATGCTTTTGAATTCTGGTGCTGGAGGAGACTCTACTGCAAGAAGATCAAACCTATCCATTCTGAAGGAAATCAGCCCCGAGTGCTCACTGAAAGGACAGATCCTGAAGCTGAGGCTCCAATACTTTGGCCACCTCATGAGAAGAGAAGACTCCCTGGAGAAGACCCTGATGTTGGGAAAGATGGAGGGCACAAGGAGAAGGGGACGACAGAGGACGAGATGGTGGAACAGTGTTCTCAAAGCTACCAACATGAGTCTGACCAAACTGCGGGAGGCAGAGGAAGACAGGAGTGCCTGGCGTGCTCTGGTCCATGGGGTCACAAAGAGTCGGACACGACTAAACGACTAAAAAACAACAATATATAGGAGTGTGAGGAACGGTAGAGGGAAGTCACAAGGGTGTTTTAATGTTTGTAATCTAGGTTGGTAGTGTAATATGAATTTTGTGTCTATGTGTTTGTTTGTTTGTTTGTTTGTTTGTTTGTTTGTAAATAAAATTTTCTAAGAAAAAGAAGTTTATAAAGTGATGCCCAGCATGGAGAAAACAGATAGAGAAAGATTATTCTCATTCACTCATAATGCGTGGATTCAGGTAATGCAAACGAAATGACTTGTTCATGCAGCACATTGTTAACCCATGGAACTTGCTTCCACAGGAGGCAGTGATGGCCACAAACTTATATGGTTTTAAGGAAGGGTGATGGCTCTGCTCTGCCTCCATAGTTGGAAGCAGCAATGCTTCTGAATCCCAGCTGCTGGAGACCACAGGAGGGGAGAGGGCTCTTATGGTCAAATTCTGCTTGCAGGGCATCTGGTTGGCTACTGTGAGAACAGGATGCTGGACTATATGGGGCATTGGCCTCATCCTGCACGCTCTTCTTACTTTCTTATATTCTTATCTCCCTTGGCCCAGCAACTCTGTTCCTCTGCTTTTTTAAAAAAATGCCTGACAAAATTGCAGGATTTTCTAAAGCAACTTTATTTTAAAA
The DNA here is from genome assembly GCA_034641385.1 of Darevskia mixta. NCBI lineage: Eukaryota > Metazoa > Chordata > Lepidosauria > Squamata > Lacertidae > Darevskia > Darevskia mixta. Next base: position 1,123,422 of record JAWWNH010000021.1, read on the forward strand.
ATATAAGAAAAGGCCCATTGAGGCCATCGTCCTGTTCTCACAGTGGCCAACCAGCAAGCAGGATCCGAGCACAAGAGCAGCTCTCCCCTCTTGTGGTTTCCAGCAAGTGGCTTTCAGAGGCATTGCTACCTCCAACTGCACAGGAAGAACACAGCCACTGTGGCCAATAGTTGGCAACTCACAGGAGCGAAAAACAACAGAGAGAGCGGACAATGCACTTTTATAAATATGTGTGTGCACTGCAAAACCCTCATTGTCCCTAAGCCGGTGGTTTGGTTAGCAATGGTTTTGTTTTTGCTTTTCAAAACCTCAAATTTATTCATCCCTTGCCAGGTCCCGGCTTGACCCTTTCTCCTCTAGCGAGCATCTCCCTCGCCTGTTTTGTTTTGCCCAGAGATGCTTTGGCAAGGTGCTCCTCCGCTGTGGCTCCAATGTTTCCACCACACTCAGTCATGCGCAGCACCTAACAGCTGACATGTGCATTTCGCTCCGCCTGTTTCTGCTCGGCCTCCTTGCTCAGAGCTCACCGCCTCGCCCCGGACCCTCCAGACAACGGAGGCGAGAGCCTTGTGCCAACTCCCCAGTGACTCTCCCTCCCTCCCCGCAGAGGGTTTTCACCTCATTAAAGATTAGAAACCCAAACATACCAAACAGAGTCAGGAAAAGAACATGCTTGCTTACCCCAAAATACTTGGCTGTGTTTGCACATTCCTCATGCGGAATTCCTACGATGAAGAGGTGCAGAAGGGCTTCCCAAAGGAGGCACCTGCTTCAGCCTCCAGACCTGGAGCCCAAGATCTCTTGCCACTTCCCTCTTTCCCGTTTAACCATTTCAAAAACAAGACCTTGCTCACAGGTAGGGAATGGACAAATGGGCTGAGATCAGAAGAGGGTGACCCCCCTTGATAGTTCCTCTGCCCTCAGAGGCTTGGGGGCAGGGTGTGCCAGGAAAGGGCCTTCTCTGTGGCAGCCCCTAAGCTGTGGGGCTCCCTCCCCTGAGCAGTGCACCTGCCACCTTCACTGTGCAGCTTCCAGAGGATTTTGAAGATGCACCTGTTCACCCTGGCATTTGAAACTTTTTAGGACCCACCTTTTTAAAAAAAAGTTGTAAGTTGTTGTTTTTCTAAAAAAAAAAAATTTATATCGTGCTTTAATGCTCTAATGCGCCCAGAGACTTAGGATGAAGGGTGGGTAATTAATTAATGTTTGGTTTCTCATTTTTCCGGTTCTCCATTATTTTGCAAAACACCAAAAGGCCTCGTGGAAATCCCTCAAGCCATCAGGGGAAAAGGTGATGATAAATATAATAATAATAATAATAGCCAGGACAACAACAATAATTTCAACTAGTTTACATGTTTTTTCTATGCAATCCTTGCCTAATATTAACATTTTTGCAAAGCCATTTCCCAATATATAATGCATTTTGTATGTTACCTTTTGCTAATATGTACCCTGACATGAACACTTTAGTTGTGAGCACATTGCATTGCAAAATTCAGGAAAAAATGCAAACACCAAAGGATGCCTGTGTTTCGGTTCATGTATAGTTTTGGGAACTGAATCAAATTCCACCCCATCCTTCCTTATGGGGTGCCTGGCCCCCCTGCAAAGTCCTATGGCAGGGAGACCTCAGACACCCACCCTGTGAACCTTCTGTGTCCTGGTCTTTTTAGCATCCGCAGCTGCCCCTACAATGCACCCCATCTCTCTCATACACAGAGAGAGCATTGTGGCTTTTAAATTAAAAGTAATTAAAGGGAGGAGAAGCTGGAGGGAGACATTTCTTCACGCTTCTTCGCCCTCCCACAAGCTGAGGCCACATTCGGCCATATTCGCCAGTCAAGGCGTGGGTTTTGCATCCCGCCCCAAGCAGAAAATAAAAGGCCATTTCATACTCTGGGCAGCCCAGGGAGGCCCTGTGGGGACAGGCAGGCGGCTAGGCTATTTCGACCACTGTGATCATTTAGTGGCTGAACCCAAATCCTTTGATGCCAGCCTTGTTAATGATTTCCTTGACATGGAAAAAAAATTAGGAAAGTGGGGGGTGTTGGTTCAGATAGGTGGCACAGCTAAGAAATGCCTTGCTCCTGCTCATGACAACCCACCCCCCTGCAAAAAAGCAGGGTGGATGGCATTTTGCAAATAGATTATGACAAAACATTAGGAAGACTGTTTTATGACTGTAAGAGCTGTTGGACAGTGGGACAGCCTCCCTTGGAAGGTGGTGCACTTTCCTTCATTGGAGGTCTTTAAACAGAAGCTGGATGGCCATCTGCCAAGCATTCTTTAGCTGTGATATCTGTGTTGCAGGGGGTGGACTAGATGGCCCCTGGGATCCCTTCCAAGTCAACAATTCTGTGATTCTATTGTTACTTTTTGCAATTTCTCTCTCTCTCTCTGAATCATAGTTCTGTAGAGAGGGAAGGGACCACGAGGCTCATCATCCAGTCCAACGTGCTACAATGCAGGGAACTTTTGCATTGATGAGCCGGTCAGATCTATTACCCCGAGGCTGTTAGCATTTATTCAGCAACAATCTGTGGCTCAATGCTTGCTAATTTCACTAATGTTCCCAGGTGGTTTGGGAGCAGAATGTGTCAAGAGATACAGGGAGGAATGGGTCAGAGGAAGGCTTTCAAAAGTCCCGCGGAGCACTATGCAATATTCAGGAATTGGGCTAAGAACATAAGGAGAGCCTGCAGGATCAAGCCAATGGGAACCACCTAGTCCAGCATCCTGTTCTCACAGTGGCAAACTGGATGCCCCAAAGGGGAACCCACAAGCAGGATTCGAACACAAGAGCATCTCTCCCCTCCTGCAGTTTCCAGCAACTGGTATTCAGAAGCATAGCCGCCTCTGACTGTGAAAGGCCATCAATAGCCCTCTCTTCCCCCTCTGTGAGCTTTTGCCTGATCTTCTTTCGAAGCCATCTCGGTTGGTGGCCCTTCCTGCCTCCTGTGGAAGTGAGTTCCGTAGTTTAACTACACCCCATAGTTTAAAAATGATCAAGCATTTTCAAGAAGCAAGCCCCAGCACATGTCGTAATTTGCAAATGAAAGTTCCTTTGAATGTCTGGCATGTTTGCCTGCTAGATGGCAGCTGTCTGGCTGATTCAGAGTTTCTGATCTTTTTCCATATAGTTGGCCAACGTTCTCTGATGCATCTAGCCAGACTGAAGCATCTTTAGTCCCTCGTGGGTTATTTTTGTCCCATATTAATTTTAACCATCCTGCGCAGGGTGATATTTATCCAGGGCTGAGTCCTCCGACTGACAGCTTTGCTCAGAGAGTTTCCAGCAGGAACCGAGGCCAGCCAGAACTTCTCTCTGGCTGAACAGGATTACTCCAGAACTAAATGCCAGCGAATAGCACAGATTCCTTATTACGAAAGGAATTATGCCTTGGTTTGCTGCAACGTTTCAAGTGTCGTCTGAGACTTGGAACAATAGGCAATACAAAGAATGGAAAGCTCTGAAATTAGTCTAGCAATTACACAGAATTTTAAAAAAGAAGAGCAAAGTTTTCCAAGGGATGGTTGTTGCACTTCAGTCTGGCTTAACATCTAGTTGGGAGCGCCCCAAAAAACATCGCCAGACAAGTGAATTGAGGGAGAGTGGCTACTGCCAGGCTGCACTCGGTGGGAGGAACTGTTTATGGAGGCAGTTGGAGGATGGATGGCGGCTAACAGATTGAGGTTGAATCCTGACAAGAAAGAAGTACTGTTTTGGGGGGACAAGAGGCGAGCAGGTGTGGGGGACTCCCTGGTCCTGAATGGGGTAACTGTGCCCCCGAAGGACCAGGTGCGTTGCCTGGAAGTCATTTTGGACTCACAGCTGTCCATGGAGGCGCAGGTTAATTCTGTGTCAGGGAAGTGTCTACCAGTTCCATCTGGTACACAGGATGAGACCCCACCTGCCCGCGGACTGTCTCGTCAGAGTGGTGCATGCTCTAGTTATCTCCCGCTTGGACTACTGCAATGTGCTCTACGTGGGGCTACCTTTGAAGGTGACCCGGAAACTGCAATTAATCCAGAATTCAGCAGCTAGACTGGTGACTGGGAGTGGCCGCCATGACCACATAACACCGGTCCTGAGAGATCTGCATTGGCTCCCAGTACATTTCCGAGCACAATTCAAAGTGTTGGTGCTGACCTTTAAAGCCCTAAACGGCCTCGGTCCAGTATACCTGAAGGAGCGTCTCCACCCCCATCGTTCAGCCCAGACACTGAGGTCCAGCTCCGAGGGCCTTCTGGCGGTTCCCTCACTACGAGAAGCCAAGCTATAGGGAACCAGGCAGAGGGCCTTCTCAGTAGTGGCAACTAGCAACTAATCTCCAGGATGCCTTTCCCATAATTTGCTAGCTAATTCTTTTTTTAAGTGAATGCATAAATGCATTTCCAAAGACTGTTACCCTTCCTTTTCAGTGTGCCCACCCCCCCATCTGTCATGGATGCTTTAGCTGAGATTCCTGCATTGCAGGGGGTTGGACTAGATGACTCTTGGGGTCCCTTTCAACTCTACCGTTCTATGATTCTATGAAAAAGAACAGAAGCACATTTCTCCTTTCCTCAAAGGAGCTCAAGGCACCCTACTTGGTTCTCCCCTCTCCCCATGCTGTCCTCACGGCAACCCTGCCAGGGAGGTTAGGCTGAGAGACTGTTGCAAAACACGGTTTGTGGCTGAGCGGAGATTTGAACCCCGGTCTCCCACTCTGACCACGGCGCCACGTCTACCTGCGTGCAGATTGGCAAGATTAAACAGAAACAGCCCAATGAAACGGTGCCTGATCGTAATCCGGCGAGGAATGTAAGCAGCGTGTGATTTTTAAAAGCCTACGGTCCGCAGATCTCTCCTGGAGAAGCAAAATGTCAAAAGGGTGTAGCTGAGGTGTGCCGGCATGTATTTCTTTGAAGAAGAAAAAAGTTTGAGCAAGTTTCCAAAGGAAGAGAAGAAATGTTTAATTGATAGACCTTTAAACATTCCCACAAAACTCACTTGTCGCTTTTGGCCAAGCGTTTTGCTGAGTCACAGGAGGAGAGGGGGAAACCTGCAAGGGACCTTCTCTGAAAATCCCCCCTGACTCAGCCTCCTTCGCCATCTCCAAGGCTGTGTATCTTCGCTTGACACGGGGTGTCACGCCCTCAGCACTTCACGCAAGCAGGCACAGGGTCATTGCAAAATCTGCAATGGTGCAAGTGTAGCATAGCGGTTAGAGAGTCGAACTGGGACCTGGGAGACCAGGGTTCGAATCCCTCCCACTCGGCCGTGAAACCAACCTCGCAGGGCTGTTCTGGGGGTTAAATGAGGAGGGGGAGAACCGTTTCCTAGAATCACGGGGGAAAGTGGGATATGCATGCAATAAAGAACAAGTTATTATGTTGTAAACTGCCCTGCAATCCTTCCAGTAGCACCTTAGAGACCAACTAAGTTTGTTCTTGGTATGAGCTTTCGTGTGCATGCACACTTCTTCAGATAAACGAAAGCTCATACCAAGAACAAACTTAGTTGGTCTCTAAGGTGCTACTGGAAGGAATTCTTTTATTTTTTATTTTGTTTTGACTATGGCAGACCAACACGGCTACCTACCTGTAACTGCCCTGCAATCGTTGGACGAAGCGTGGTATATACATTTAATAAACAACAATGATGATAATAATAATGTCCAGGCAGAGAACACCAAGCCACATACCGAGGCAGAATTGGGGGTCTGCTGGGGGTGCTCCCAGATATGTATGTTTCAGATCTCTACCTTTCTCATTCATTCATTCATTCATTCATTCATTCATTCTTCCCGGCTGTCAATCATGCTGACTCCCCTCACTCCTCTGCTATCCTCCCTTCATTCTCTCCCCACTCCAAAGTGGGAGATTTGGGGAGCTGTGAGGGGATGGGAAAGGAGGGGTTGAGCGAGCTGTGAGGGGAGGGGTGGGTGAGGTCTAAAGGGGGCACGCTGGCAACGGGGCAGAGTTGGCGGAGGTTTTTGAGCCAGGAGAGCAGAGGCGGCAGCCTCTAGTACGCAGCACATATCCCAGAAAGTTGTGGCGCATAAGGAGAAAGTGACAGGGAGGGAGAAGGAAAAATGCAAGCTTAGGTACCGGTTCTTAAAAGTTCACAGTTCTTATTGGAACCAGCTGGAAAGGGTTCATGTAGCCTAATGTTTTAACTGTTTTTAATTCTGAATTGTGAATCGTTGCAACCTGCCCTGGGACCTGCTGATGAAGGGTACGTAAATAATAATAATAATAATAATAATAATAATAATAATAATGCACATTGCCCCTTCTCCCCAGGGATCCTCGTAACTTTAGTTTATCCCCTGCAGGCCTAGAGCCCCCAGCAGCCTTAACAAACTACAGTTCCCAGGATCCTTGGTGCAGGGTGCTTTAAATGTATGGTGTGCACACAGCCTTCCTGTCAGAGCTGTTGGACAGTGAAACGTACTTGCTCAGGAGGTGGTGGATGAGATCACTGGATGAGACTGTTGCACTGCAGGGGGTTGGACTAGATGACCCTTGGAGGTCCCATCCAATTGTACAATTCTATGGTTCCTTCTAGGAAACTATGCACAGGATTGCAACCTAAGCCTACTGTGGCTTCTGGACCCGGTAAGAGCTTCAGAAATGCACAATATCTTAAACTGGGGGTGAGGGGGAGCCTGATTTATTATTATGAATTGTTCCCTCCCCAAACAACCATTGCGAGCCAGGCTGCTCCTGGGAGCCAGCAGAGAAATGAAGGGTAATCCAGGGTTTTGTGGAACACAAAGCACCCGCTCCCCTCTTTGAAACCCACCCCTCTCCTCCGCCAGACAAAGGAAAGCGAAAGGGCAGAGATAACCAGCAGCCCGTCAGCCACCCAGACCCCCTCCGGGGAACAATTGTTCGGGATTTCACAGCAGGAAGTCGAGCCTAACCTCATTTCCTCTACGGCTTTCCAGAACTTAACCCTCAGGTCGAGACGCAGTCCAAACCCACAGCAGGACGGCCGCAGGTCACTTACAGAGAAAATAACAACCTAATCCCTTTCCCTGCCAAGGGATCATCTGTGAAAAGGGGGTGGTTGGGGGAGAGATGTCAGAAACGCTAATAAAGGAAATAAGATGATCCTAGGGCAAAAGCACAGTGTGGATTTTGTGAGGGGTCCAGGCTGGGGCTGGCTGAGTGGCCTTTATGGCCTCCCCCCCCACAAGAGAAGTAATAATAATAATATAATAATATAATAATAATAATAATAATAATAATAATAATAATAATAATTTTATGATTTATACCCCACCCATGTGGCTGGGTATCCCCAGCAACTCTGGGCAGCTCCCAAAAGTTTAAAAACAAAATAAAACCTCAAGCATTAAAAACTTCCCTAAACAGGGCTGCCTTCAGATGTCTTCTGAAAGTCAGATAGTTGTTTATTTCCTTGACATCTGATGGGAGGGCGTTCCACAGGGAGGGTGCCACTACCGAGAAGGCCCTCTGCCTGGTTCCCTGTAACCTCGCTTCCCACAGGGAGAGAACCACCAGAAGACCCTCAGAGCTGGACCTCAGTGTCCGGGCTGGATGATGGGGGTGGAGACGCTCCTTCAGGTATAGTGGGCCGAGGCCGTTTAGGGCTTTCAAGGTCAGCACCAACACTTTGAATTGTACTTGGAAACGTACTGGAAGCCAATGTTTAGCCACTGCTTCCGACAGTGCTTTAAAAGTAAGGATTAGGCCAACCTGGTGCCGTTCCTGATGTTTTGGACTGCAACCCCAGCCAAGCAAGGAAGAGCCCCTCTCGAGGTGTCAGAATGATAAAATTGAAGAGTTGGAAGGGGTCACAATGGTCATTTAGTCCAACCCCTTGCAATGCAGAATCACAGCTAAGGAATCCCTGACGGATGGCTTTCCAAACTCTGCTTACAAACCTCCATCGATGGAGAGCCCACAACCTTCCCAGGTAGTCCACACTCCACTGTCCAACACCTCTTCGCTCTTTCCATCATTGCCTTGCAACCTGCCCTGGAGAAAGGATAGCAAGAAAGCAGGGGCTCCTTTCACCTGACACAAAAAGAGGGGGACGGTGTCCTCAGAATGACTGATGATATGAGCAGGGCTTTTTTTTCAGCCGGAACTCAGTTCCGGCACCTCAGGTGAGGACAAGGGAGGCGTTCAGGGTGAGTTCCAGCAACTCTTTTTCTAGAAAAATAGCACTGGGTACAAGTATTAATGTGGTCGCCTGATTTGGTGTTAGGGGTAGGAAAGGTGGGAATGTTCTCACCTGCACAGGTGGGAAGACTCACCTGCAGGGAACTCCTGGGGTTCAAGCAGCTGAAGACACAGTTTTCAGCATCCAGTTTTTGGTGGTGCCAAATAGCCAGGTGACTGGACTTAACGGTCAGGGGTCCCTTTACCTTTTACCTAGGACCTAGAAGACCTGGGTTCAAATCCTCCCACTCTGCAATGAAGCTTGCTAGGTGTTCTTGGGGGCCAGTCTCTGCTTCTCAAGCTATCCTACCTCACAGGGTTGTTGTAGGGGTTAAACGAGGACGGGGGGGGGAGCCATGTATCCACCTTATGCTCTTTGGAGAAAAAGGTAGAATATAAATGCAATACATTAACAACAACAAACAACAACAACAACAACAACAACAACAACAAGGCAATGATTACTTATTATGAGGGCCCCAGTTGGAATCCTCCAAGCACAAAGGTGCGCAGGTGAGGCGTAGGCATCCCTTACCTGGATGTAGGCTCTCTGGAGGAAGCTGTAAGGCACCCTGCGCTGGAAATCCGCGCGCACCTCGTCGCTGGCGACGTGTCTGGAGTCCGCCCCGGGCAGCGCTTCCCGGCGGCAGGAGCGCAGGCAGCGCGCCCGGCGGAGCAGCACGCCGAAGAAGCGCAGGTCCCGGCGGGCAGTGTCCTCGCGCGCCTCGGCGTCTCCGAGCGGCGCCTCCCGACGGCAGCGCAGCGCGCAGCCCAGGCGCGCCTCCCGCAGGCGGCGCTCGGCGCTCAGCGCTGCCTCCAAGAAGCGCACGGCGCCGGCGAAGTCTCCCCGCGAGTGCGCCTCCACGCCGGCTGCGTAGAGCGCGTCGTAGGGCGGCCCGGGCTCCGGATCCCTGACCCCCGACGCTCCCAGCTGCAGCAGAGGCTGGAGCAGGAGGAGCAGCAGCAGCAGCCCGGGGGCCATCCCCGCCGCCCCGCTTTTTGGGCTGGGGGTCGCCGTCGAGGCTGGGCAGGTGGCGACGGGCGCGCTGGCTGGACGGGGCGCACGGAGGATGCTTTGCGGAGGAAGGCTGCTGAAGCTGGCTGTCGAGCGACGGGCGCTCCTCGGCCTGGGAAGGCAGGAGGGAGGCGGCGGAGGTGGAGGTGGAGCCCTCCCCCTCGGGGTTTCCCCTCCGCCCAGGCCAGAGGGCCGGGAATGCCCGGGGGGAGGAGGAGAGACAAGCCGTCGGCGCTTCCTTCGGCTGCGAGCGGAGCCGGAGAGCCGGGAGAGCGAGAACCGAGAAGCCGCTGGGGGGAGCGCTCCGTCGGCAGCCCGGCCAAGCTCTCTCTCTCTCTCCCCCCTCCCCGGCTGGCTGCTGCGCCGGAACCGGCAGCGCTTCCAGGGCCGGGCGGGCGGGCGGGCTGGCCTGCTTCGCCCTCCTCTGCTCGCCGGAGGGACTGCCTGCCTGCCTGCCTGCCCTGCTCGGCGGGGCGGAGAGAAAGAGCAGGCGGAGGAGGCTGCCCCTCGATGGCTACCGGCGAGGAGAGAGAGGAGCCGGCCGTGCGGCTTGACCTGCAGGGGACAGGGGGTTCCCTCCTTCTCAGTTTCTTCCCACTTTTCTCCCCCGCCCTGCCTCCTTCGGAACAGCGGGTGCTGGAGAGGAGAGGCGTTGGGAGGGCACGACAAAGTATTCTTCGTATTAATATCGTTATTATCATATTTCTATCATGCCTTTTGCCAGGCCGGGACGCAAGGCGGCTTGCGCAGAGAAATCAGAACAAGCTGAAAACATAGAAGGACAATGGTAAAAATGTACTGTACTTAGAAACAGAATTAAAATAATATCAATTGCTGGTGGTTTTTGGATTTCCTGCTCACCCGCAACCGAAAGGTCCTAGGGCGAGACAAAGGTAAAAGGACCCCTGACCATTAGGTCCAGTCGTGACCGACTCGGGTTGCGCGCTCATCTCGCTTTATTGGCAGAGGGAGCCGGCGTACAGCTTCCAGGTCATGTGACCAGCATGACTAAGCCGCTTCTGGCGAACCAGAGCAGTGCGTGGAAACGCCGTTTACTTTCCTGCTGCAGCGGTACCTATTTATCTACTTGCACTTTGACCTGCTTTCGAACTGCTAGGTGGGCAGGAGCTGGGACCGAGCAATGGGAGCTCACCCCATCGCAGGGATTTGAACCGCTGACCTTCTGATCGGCAAGCCCTAGGCTCTGTGGTTTAACCCACAGTGCCACCCGCGTCCCGGCAACGTAAAAAGGCCAAGTTAAAATCAGGGCCACCAACTTAGCTCAGGTAGAGAGGCTCATGTCTGGGTCCAAGCACCTTCTCTCAAGTATGTATGGTAGGAACATGTTGACACACCTTTTTCTGTTGCGGCTACCAGCCTGTGGAACTCCCTGGCTCAAGAGTGATTTGTTTGACCAGCTTCTGGGCTTGCCAAAGGCACCTCATTGACTTCTGTGAGAGGCGATGGCTGGGGTAGTTGGCCCTTTGACTGGGTCCAGAAGCACAGGACTTTTCTCACACTGATTCATTCCACCAGGTCCCCATACTCTGGTCTCTGAATTTACTGAGAGTTGAGTGGCCTTATCCTTGCACATTGCAGTGCTATTGTTTTCATATTAAATTTCAGTCTTGAAACTGCTGCATAATCATGTGCAGTATTCTTTATGCTGCACAGAAGCTGCAATCCTTTACATGCTTTCCTGGGAGTAAAGCCCCCTTGAAGACAAGGAGATTGAATCCTGAGTACACAATTACGCCCAGAATTGAACTCGGTTAGTTAGAGCGTGGTGCTGATAATGCCAGGGTTGCAGGTTCGATCCCCGTCTGAGACAGCTGCATAATCCTGCATTGCAGGGGGTTGAACTGGATGAGTCCCTTCCAACTCTGCGAATTCTATGATTCTAAGGTCTAAGAGCAGTGGAATCCAACAGAAGCAGTTTCCTTAGGAAACGTGCTTAGGAACAGATTTCCAAAAACAAGCTGTCTAGTCTGAGCTTCATTTATCCACATTCAAAAATGTGTCCACATTCAAAAATTAAATTAAATCCACATTCAAAAATTAAATTTTCTGTTTTAAAATTTAAAATACTCACTTTTACATCCTTAAAATATCAATGACTTCCCTTCTTCTCTTTCCATGGTTCATTTTACATATCATAAATCCCTGCATATTTTACAGAAAGTATACCATTCAGTATTCCTTCAGTGCATCCATCAAGACTTATTTACACTGTTGAATTTATCTTAATGCTGCCAGCGTTTCCAGCCGTACACAATTGTTTCCCATATATTCAATAAATGTTTTCCAATCTTCTCTAAACGGATGTTCTTCTGGTTCTCTTAAATCTGCAAGGTGCGCATATTCTGTCAGCTTAAGTTGCCATCCTTCTTTGGTTGGTACCTCGCTCAATTTCCATTTTTGGGCTAACAAAACACGGGCCGCAGTAGTGGCATACATAAATAACATTTTCTGACACCTGGGAATTTCAATCTGAATTATCCCCAACCCAAAGGACTCTGGTTGTTGTTGTTTGTGTGTGTGTGTGTGTTTTGGAAAGTACTTTTAAACATTTTAAAATCCATTCATTATGGATCATTTCCCAATACAGTGGTACCTCGGGTTACATATGCTTCAGGTTACAGACTCCACTAACCCAGAAATATTACCTCGGGTTAAGAACTTTGCTTCAGGATGAGAACAGAAATGTGGTGGCGCAGCGGCAGGGGGAGGCCCCATTAGCTAAATAATAATAATAATAATAATAATAATAATAATAATAATAATAATAATAATTTATTATTTATACCCCGCCCATCTGGCTGGGTTTCCCCAGTCACTCTGGGCAGCTTCCAACAGAATATTAAAATACAATAATCTATAAAACATTAAAAGCCTCCCTAAACAGGGCTGCCTTCAGATGTCTTCTAAAGGTCTGATAGTTGTTTTTCTCTTTGACATCTGGTGGGAGGGCGTTCTACAGGGCAGGCGCCACTACCGAGAAGGCCCTCTGCCTGGTTCCCTGTAACTTGGTTTCTCGTAGTGAGGGAACCGCCAGAAGGCCCTCGGAGCTGGACCTCAGTGTCCGGGCAGAACAATGGGGGTGGAGACGCTCCTTCAGGGATACTGGACCGAAGCCTTTTAGGGCTTTAAAGTGGTGCTTCAGGTTAAGAACATTTTCAGGTTAAGAACGGACCTCCGGAACGAATTAAGTACGTAACCAGACGTACCACTGTACTCTTTTACATGTCCACCACATATGAAAGAAGGTTCCCTCCACCTCTTTGCATCTCCACATTCAAAAATGTTTGCAGCATCAGAACATAAGAAAAGCCTTGCTGAGTCAGGGCAATGGCCCATCGAATCCAGCATCCTGTTCTCATAGTGGCCAAACAGATGACTCTTCTGGGAAGCCTGTAAGCAGGATTTGAGCACCAGAGCCCTCTCCCCTCCTCTGGTTTCCAGCAACTGGGATTCAGAAGCATTACTGCCTCTGGCTGTGGAGGGCAAAGCATAGCTATTCTGGCTAGTAACCACCAATCGCCATTGATACATCAGGGCTCTCAATGCACAGGGACATAGGAAGCAGACTTGCACTGAGTCACTGAGCACCAGAAACTCCAGGGTTTCACCGGAAATGGGGGGGGGGGCTTTCCCAACTCTTCTGGGAGTTGCTGCAAATTAAGCCTGTGGAGTTCTCCAGCCAACAGCCCCTGCAACTGCCAGCATGCTCATCTGTCTTTTTGCAAAAATAAATAGTTCCGCTAGGGTGCCAAGTCCTTCTCAACCCCCACCCCCTGCAGAGAGAATGATTTATGGCATGGCGGTGCCTCATACCACCTGGGTGGGTTTAATGAGGGAAAGCCTGTCCTTACAAGTTAACAGGGTTATGCAACAAATGTTAAGAAAACACACAGCTGTAGAGTATACATTTCTAAGGGGGTGGGTGGAGGGGTTAGTATGCAGCAGGAGGAGAACATGAGCTGTCTGTGAGGAGCTCTCCAATCCAACCGACTTAGTAGGGTGGGCTTGGGTGCAGTTGAGAAGCCAAGAAAAATCCCCCAGTGTCATTCAAATGATCTGCTTCTTGGCAATTGCTCCCCTAAACCTTCCCAACTTAAGAGAACATGGGTCCCTGCTTCCAGGTGCCTCCCCCAGTATACGTTGAGTACATCTTGGATGATTTTGCTTTCCTGACTGCCCTGACCTCTTTCATTTCGGTGCAGAATCTCACTCCTCTATCTAAAGTAGTTACTGCTTCATCGCCTGGGATTCAGCTTCATCACCTGGGATTAGGGCCAGCCAAACGTAAGACTCCATGAAGCATCCCGTTCCAGCCCTCCTCAGCTGCCGGCACATTTTGTGGCCTCCCTTGATGTCTCCCTTTTCACCTCTGTGGAGTCTGACCTGCCAAGAAATTACTCATGGTGGAATCATCCTACAAGAAATGATCTTTTCAATTTTTCTTTTATAATTTCCCCTCCAAAGATCTCACAACCCAGTGGAACTTGCTGGGTGTGTAGAAGATCTCCCCTCATCCAGGGGTGAAACAAAGAAAAATAGAGCCTTAGAATGTTTTGTTCATTCAAATAATCCTCTGCAGTTTCAGGATCTGAGCTTCCTGGTTTTGTTGCAGAGAAGCCGTGATTTTATTTATTTGCTACTCCTTCGTTTTGATTTCTGGACTCTTAACTTACTAAGCACCCTGCTGGATGAGGCCAGTGGCCCATCTAGTCAAGCATCATGTTCTCTGAGTGGACAAAAAGATGACCCAGTGGGAAACCAGCAAGCAGGATTTGAGCACAAGAGCTCTCTCCTCTCCTGCGGTTTCCAGCAATGGATCTTCATTGCTGCTTCCCACTGTAGAGTTGGAGACTCCACTGTACAATTGGAGGCAGCAATGCTTCTGAATACCATCTGCTGGAAATTGCAGGAGGGGAGAGAGATCTTGTGCTCTGGGGTCCTGCTTTCAGGTTTCTCACAGGCATACTAGACTAGATGGACCATTGGCTCGATCCAGTAGGGTCCCAGTACGCATTTCAGATGAAGGTTTGCCATTCTGCCATCTTGAAAGGCAGACAATGGCAGCAGCCTGCTTCCTGGTGAGATCTTTCGGGAAGCACATTCCTTCTTTGGCTCCCTGTCTCCAGCTCCTGATGTTACACCACCTGAGACCATTAGGGGCTCCATGCCTGATAAGCCCAGGTAATGTCAAGGTCTTGCCCTGCAGGTGTTGCAGTCCCAGCTCCCATCAGGCCAGCTTAGTACTCCCAATGGTCAGGGATGAGGGGGGATGGAGTCCAGCAACTTCTGGATGGTCCCACATTTGGTTACCTCCAGACGAACACAGCAATGATGATTCTTCACTTCCTATGAAGCCTATGATCCGGCAGGCTCTTCTTAAAGGTAAAGGGACCCCTGCCCATTAGGTCCAGTCATGTCCAACTCTGGGGTTGCGGCGCTCATCTCGCTTTATTGGCCGAGAGCTGGCGTACAGCTTCCGGGTCATGTGGCCAGCAGGACTAAGCCGCTTCTGGCAAACCAGAGCAGCGCACGGAAACGCCGTTTACCTTCCCGCCGGAGCAGTAGCTATTTATCTACTTGCACTTTGACGTGCTTTCGAACTGCTAGGTTGGCAGGAGCAGGGACCGAGCAATGGGAGCTCACCCCGTCGCGGGAACTCGAATTGCCAACCTTCTGATCAGCAAGCCCTAGGCTCTGTGGTTTAACCCACAGCGCCACCCGCGTCTTCTTATGTGCTTGCAAATCCAGCTTCTCTTTTCGCTGCCTTCTCATGCCAACCAACATTTCGAGACTGGAAAACATGAGCGGTGCCTATATGAGCAACACTGCATTGCTCGCTCCTTCCAGCTATAAATCAGCAATCCTAATATTAGCTTGGTGGAGTCCTCAGCTGCCCGGTGCGTCTTCCATCCTTCAAGGACTCTATGAAAGGGATAATTCTAAGCTTGAAAAACAACCCGCCCAGTGTGCAGAGGCTGCTGGTTCCAGCTCCTGCTATGTTGCTTTGAAGGTTTATTTTCCTAATGACACAAATAGATCCATATGAATGTCTATCAACAAATAGCAAACCGACAGAGTCTCTGCAGCGTTAATATGTGTGTGACAGGCAGAAATTCAACAGGTGCAGATTTTCCTTACCACGGGGCAGGGCAAACCTGCACTTGCTGCTCCCGTGTGCCAAGCTACTATTAAGAGAGAGAGAGAGAGAGAGAGAGAGAGAGAGAGAGAGAGAGAGGAAACACTAGGAGGCTGAAAAGGCTGTTTTAAAAATGTTGATTTGCAGGAGTTCATTTGTCACATGTTAGTTGCAGCGACCGCTCTCCTTTGGCAACTGCACAAGCAAAACTGTTATCACAGTTCCAATCTCATGGTGGAGGCCTTGCTCACGGGTTGATCCCTCGAGTTCCCAGGTAGGGCTGTTACACACCCCTGTCAGAAACCCCTAGTAAATTAGCAAAAATGTATAAAACACTAGCTGACCCGGCCACGCCTTGCTGTGGCTGATTTGGTGAAATGCAAAAGTAAGATACAGTATGAAAGAGAAAGCGTATGTTTACTTACAGCTTATCTCGTTGAAGTTCAGTCTATGTGTTCTCCATTTGCCCCTCCCGTTTTTGTCTTCGTTTCTACAACTGTTTATTACTACTATTTTAGTCTATGAGGTTCTTTGTCCTGATTTTGTCAATGGCCTTCTTCAATGTTGTTGACGTGTAGTGGTGGGCTGTATATTTGTTTTTATAGGAACACGTTTGTATCTGTGGAAGGTGTGGTATCTGGCCCGAAATGTGAGTACCGGCGTTGTCGTCCGGCCTCTCTCTACAGCCGGTCGAGGTAGCATCACAAACCGGGAAAATGGCGATTCCTCCCAGCGTGGCTCTATACCCGCCAACGGAGCCAGCAGTAGTGTTTGTGGCCGGTCTGTCTGTCGATTGGATGGTGGTAGCGACGCCAGGAAAGGAGGAGGAGGGGTCAGAAACAGGTGTGTTTTGCTGTGCTGTTTAACGTCCACTGGAGGGCGCTATTTTTTGCACAAAATCACATTTTTACCTGGGAAAGGTGTGGTATTTGTGCAATGTAAGTACATATGATCACTCCCATATGGGCATGGAACGTTGCATCCAAATTTGAACGGAATCGATCAAGGGGTTATGGAGAAAGGCGATTGTTAACAAACATCCAACTTGAACGATTTTATATATATAGATGCTCAAATGTATGCTGGAAATGTAAGGAAAAAGAAGGCACCTTTTATCATTTGTGGTGGAATTGTAAGGTAGTAAAAGGATTTTGGGAAATGATATATAATGAGTTGAGGGAAGAAATGTTTAAAACAACCTTTGTTAAAAAGCCCGAAGCCTTCATTTTAGGACTTCTAGGTCCCAAAATCCCAAAGGAGAAGAAAAGACTATTTATGTATGTGACCACGGCTGCACGGATGTTACTGGCCCAGAGACAGAAAGAAGATAAAGTTCACACCAGAGAAGAATGGCAGATGAATTTGATGGATTATGCTTGAAATGGCTAAAATGACTCGAAAATCAGAAATCAGGAAGACCAAAAATTTAACAAAGAATGGGGAAAATTTATAACTTACCTTAAAGACCATTGTAAACAGTTAAAATCATTACCAGGATTGGAATATCACTTGTGGCTTAAGGTTGAATTCTGGAAATAACAACAAACAACAACAACAACAACAATTTATTTATACCACGCCCATCTGGCTGGCTGGGTGGCGTCCAACAAAATATTAAAATACTTGTTAATGTTAATACAACATTAAAAGCTTCCCTAAACAGGGCTGCCTTCAGATGTCTTCTAAAAGCCAGATAGTTGTTTATTTCCTTGACATCTGATGGGAGGGTGTTCCACAGGGCGGGCGCCACCACCGAGAAGGCTCTCTGCCTGGTTCCCTGTAACCTCACTTCTTGCAGTGAGGGAACCACCAGAAGGCCTTTGTGGACCTCAGTGTCTGGCCTGAACAATGGGGGTGGAGACGCTCCTTCAGGTATACTGGGCCAAGGCTGTTTAGGACTTTCAAGGTCAGCACCAACACTTTGAATTGTGCTCGGAAACGTACTGGGAGCCAATGAAGGTCTTTCAGGACTGGCATTATGTGGTCTCGGCGGCCGCTCCCAGTCACCAGTCTAGTTGCCGCATTCTGGATTAGTTGTAATTCAGTAGGAATGGGGCGCTGTCCCACTGACCTCAGCTCTCAGCTGCCTGTCTTCTTCTTATTGGAAGTGACCCTGGCTGTCATCATCTTCTTATTCTCGGTGCTGCCCTTGCAGAACTCAGCAAGTGATGAGGAAGATCATGGGGGACAACACTAGTGTGCTGGTCCCGTGGGTTACCCGAAACGCGAGGTCTAAGTTCGGTCCGTGGTCAGAGGTACAATGTAAAGGTAGTCCGTGGTCACTGAAGGTGGGTGCAGGGCAGGGAGTCAGGCAAAGTCGGGAACAGGTAGGCAAGCAGGGAACCAGGGCGGGTCAGGAGCTCAGGCAGGAAAGCAGGACAGGTTTCAAGCAGGAACACTGGCAGGAACTGGTCACCAACAATGTTGCTCCTGCAACTTGGGGCTGGGGCTGGCCGGCTTTTATCTGCCCCGAGGCATAGGGCGGCCCTGATCCTCTGGGGACTCGCCTCTCCTGGCTTGGAGGCGAGCACTCCTCCTGCGGGAACTCAGTTCCCTTCGCCTCTCTGCCCTGAGCCTCTGCAGCTCAGGAGAGGCTGGAGGGTTACCGGACCCAGAGGCAACCTCAGCTTCCCCTGACGGGGCTGGGAGTGGAGTCCTCCATCCCATCAGGAGCCAGAGCAGACTCAGCAGATGCCTGCACCTGAGGATCCAGCACAGGTGAGGACCCTTGAGACTCAGGCCCTAGCCCCGGCTCTGCTGGTTCTGGAGGCGAGGAATCCTGTGCAGGCTGGGATCCCCCAGGTTCAGCATCTGAGTTTGAATCCCAGGCCATCACAACTAGACATTTGATGCTTCCATTCTTCAAGCCCAGTGAGCAGGAGTCACAGATGAGACCTGCAAGAGGAAATTCAAAAGCTGCATGAGCAGCAGGCAGGGGAGGGTGTGTCCAGGCTTGGCTAGGCAAGTGAGGGCAGCACACCAGGAGGAAGAAGTCTCTTCTTGCTGGGAACCCTCAGCAACAGGACGGGAACAGAATGTGGTTCAGGAGTTTTTGTTGCAATCCAGGTTTAGTTTTGGAGGTGCATTACTCTAGAGTCGGAAACACTTCAGGAAACGGCAACCCAAACGATCGAGGGGATGGAGAGACCCTTATGAAGGAAGGTTGCAAGTTTGGGCACTATTTAGCTTAGAGAAAACCAGAGTAACAGATAGAATTAGGTCAGGCATGGAGAACGTGGAGTTTTTCTCCTTCTCATAACACTAAAACTCATGAAGGACTTCTTCACACAGCACAGAGTTAAACTATGGAACTCCCCTCCAGAGGAGGCAGTGATGGCCACCAACCTAGATGCCTTTAAAAGAGGATTGGACAAATTTATGGAGGAGAAGAGGGCTATTGATGCAACTAGCCTCTACTTCTGGATACCAGTTGCTGGAAGCCAAAGGAGAGGAGGGTTGCTTTTGTGCCAGCATCAGATTGAGGACAGTGTGGGTGGTTCTCTCATACAGGGTGCCTAGCTGAGTGTGAAGAGACCTTGAGGATCATCTAGTTCTAGTCCAACCCCCTACAATGCAGGGTTATGCAGCTGTCCCATACGGGGACCGAACCGGCAACCTTGGCGTCATCAGCGCCACACTCTAACCAACTGAGCTATTTTGTTGTTAAGGGCTTTGAATAGTAACACCTCGAACCTGGCCTGGCGGCAAATTGGAAACCAGTGCCGATTTAGTTACATTTTGTCATTTTAAAGAAACTGTTACAAGTTATGATATACATTTTAGGCTGCAAGCTGCCTAGAGCATGGTTTCATGATGGGCAGGTGCCATTCAAATAAGAGATGGTGACGATGACCAACAGGATGCCCATGGATATTCTTGATCCAAGGTTTAATTTGCTAATGGGTCATTGAAATACCCATTCCAGAGGTCTTTCTGGAAAGGTTTTCTTGTTTTTTACTTACTGGACTTCCCTTGGAAAGGATAAGTCCAGATTAAATGAAGGAAGCGTAGCCTGCATGAGGAGCACCCATCCCATAATAAGCACCCCTGATCCACATTAGTTTCTGTGGGAATGTTCAGGGAGGCCGGAGAGGATATATTGTTTATTAATATCCTTCCTAACTTGTGCTAGTAAGTTCCTTAACTAAGCAGAGTTTCACATTCCCCTTTTAAACGCACAGCAGTTAGTTGGTTGCAGGCTTGTTTAAGCCTCTCATTATACGCAATTCCATCTGGCTTGTCCAGTTTGAAATGTGTTCTAATAATTTCCTGGTAAGACCCATTGAATCCCTCCTAAAAGAATAAAGACACCACAGTCTTATTCATAAGTAAATATAAGAAGCTAACTCACAATAATCAGTTCACAGTTTAGCATTACTTTGGAAATTCATTTTCTTAAATCTGAAGGCAGATTTAGTTCCAAAGTATATACATGTGGATTTATCCCATATGGGGATAATCCCAGTGCTGGAAGCCAACAGAGCATCTCTAGCTAAAGAGCTGCTCCAATGAAGGAGGAAGTCGAAGAGAGAGTCGGAGAGAGAGAGAGAGTGCTGCATGCCCTGCCCTTTTGTTACCTGGGCAGGTAAGGTCATGCCCACCTCTAGTCACATGCAAAGGAAGTATGTCACAGCTCAGGAGGAAACAGGAAGTTTTCGACTGTCTGGACCAAACATCCACCTGCATGTCCACTCTAGGAAAACTAGGAATGTTGTACTTGACTGCTGCTTATGTATCACATCCCACAGTTTCATTAGGCTCCCACTCAAAGAAAACCAAGAAGCGTAAGCCATGACCTGAAAGAGACTGCAAGGAAAACTTAAACAAAAGTTGTCCTTCGTTGAGCGTTATGCGCTGAGAAACCGGTTGTAGCTTCTGCCACTGGAGCTGAATGGACCTACTCTGGAAGAGCTAGCAGGAGCATGAAAGAATCCTCTTTCCACGCTCAACCTTCTCCGCTCTGACCTATTAAAAATGAAAGCTTTGATGCTTTGGAGCCTCAGAAACTTGGATCGCTCTGTCCCATTAAGAATCAGTAAAAATAAAGATTGGAAAGAACATCCTAAGTACACTCATGGAAGCCCAAGCAAGGGCTTGCCAATGGGACATGCCTTTGAAGGTCACCTGAATCAACCCCTTTGCCCACATGCCTTCTTTGGGAGGGTACAAAGGCAAAACTCAGCTCCACTATGAACAGCCACCCTTCTCCCCCCGTATCACAAGGCTTGAATTCAAACTCAAACACATTACATGGAATGCAAATGTAACATTTGGCATTCCTGGGGGAGGTGAAGTGCCAAGATAAAAACTGACAGGGTAGACTAATAGAATCATAGGAATGCAGAGCTGGAAGGAACCCCCAAGGGTCTAAGCAAACCCAAAGAGGGCTCAATAATGGTTCCTTGTCATCTTGGGGAAACAGTGACAAGTGGGGTGCCACAGGGTTCTGTCCCAGGCCCATTGTTGTTCAACGTCTGTATAAATGACTTGGATGAAGGAATTGAGGGGGTTTTCATTAAATCTGCAGGTGATACCAAACTGGGAGCGGTAGCTGCAGAAAACAGAATTGGGATTGAAAATGACCTCAATAGATTGGAGACCTGGGCTCAAACTAAGAAAATGAATTTCCAAAGTAATGCTTTAGTTGAGAGTCCTGCATTATAGGGAGTTGGGCTGGATGACTCCCAGGGTCCCGTCCAACTCCACGATTCTAGGATTCTATGAACCCCTTGCAATGCAGGATTCACAGGTGGAGAATCTTCAACAGATGGACATCCAACCTCTGCTGAAAACCTCCAAGGAAGGAGAGCCCACCACCTCCAGAGGGAGACCGTTCCTCTGTCGAACAGCTCTTACCGTCAGAAAGTCCTTCCTGGTACCGGTAGAATCCTAGAATCACAGAGTTGGAAGAGACCACAAGGGCCATCCAGTCCAACCCCCTGCCAAGCAGGAAACACCATCAAAGCATTCCTGACAGGTGGCTGTCAAGCCTCTGCTTAAAGACCTCCAAAGAAGGAGACTCCACCACACTCCTTGGCAGCAAATTTCACTGTCGAACAGCTCTTACCGTCAGAAAGTCCTTCCTGGTATCGGTAGAATCATAGAATCCTAGAGTTGGAAGAGACCACAAGGGCCATCCAGTCCAGTACCCTGCCAAGCAGGAAACACCATCAAAGCATTCCTCCCCTCCTGGGAGGGGGGATTGGGGTATAATTTTGTATGATTTGTTTATAGGATGTGTTTGTATGATTTGCTTGTATGATTTTAATGTATGGATGTATGTGATAATTTTGTGTAATAAAATTAATAATAATAATAAAAAAAGGAAATGGCTAAAGGGGGGTGGGAATTACAAAAGGTGCCATTTTGATGCCCATAATACTGTGTGGATGCTGGCTGGCCACTGTGGGAACAGGATCTAGAACTCAATGGGACATTGGTCTGATCCAGCAGGCTCCTCTTATGTCCTTATGTTTTCAGCCCTAAATTGTGCAGCTTTTGTCATGGGGCTTAGTGCGGTGTTCCAAATCTGAGTCTATACAGCTCAGCCCCTGTTACATTTAGGAATGGGATTGTGCGTTTTTAAGGGGCAATGAAAGACCAATGACTTAAACTCCAAAAGGGAAAAGGGAAGCTGCCCTCCTCGATCTTGCCAGGTTGATTTCCTCCAGAGCTTTCATCTGCATTCCATTCACCTTGTGGAGTTTATTATTTTAGCCTCCAAACATCGCCGTTTCTGCTCTTGACTCAGAACGCTCCTTCATCAATTATACGCTATTTTGAAAAACAAGGTTTTTGAGGCTGCCGAGCCAGTTAAAACAGGAGCGGAATTCAAATCCAAAAACACACCCTGGGACAGATGTGATATTATCTGTGGCTCTTTATCCTTGAGTTACCCTCCGGCAAGAGAAGGTGGGTTACCTGGGAGTAAACAGCAACCGCTGAGCCTGGTTTGGATGAAAGGAACTCTTGATGATGAGGGTGCCAGGTAAAGGAAAACGTCACAGGGGGCAGATCCTGCACAAATAGGTGTGGACAAATCCAAGAGGTTTGGTTTCTTCCAGATTCTCTTTCTTCCATTCTTAAGTTCAATTCCTCACATTTCTATATCAGATTGCTTTTTACATTGCAAAATTCAGAGAAGCACAAATTTCAAAGGACAGCAGGGATTTGGTTCGCTCATTGTTCTGTAAGGTGCAAATCACGTAGGCTCCTATTAAAATCTGATCCGAACCAAATTCCTGCATCTCTACACAAAAGTGACTTCTACAGAAGACTCTTGATGAACTAAAGTGGGGTGAGTTAGAAGGCAGCTACGGAAAGACATAATCTCTCCACCCAACCTTCCACAGCCTTCAGAATTTCCAGACTTCCAGTTATAGGTAGGTAGCCATGTTGGTCTGCCATAGAGTTTCCAGAGTTAATGCTAAATACATTATTATTATTATTATTATTATTATTATTATTATTATTATTATTATTATTTGAATTTATATACTGACCTATACCTGGAGGTCTCAGGGCGATTCGCAGAAAAGAGCAACACAAAAACCACAATATATATGATCAAAATAAAAACAACAACCCACTAACACCCCTTAACACATTTTAAAAGGGCATAGGATGTCCATCAAATCAACCAAAGGCCTGGTTAAAAAGGAATGCTTTTGCCTGGTGCCTGAAGATGTATAATGAAGGTGCCAGTCGAACTTCCCTGGGGAGAGCATTCCACAGATGGGGAGCCACTGCAGAGAAGGCCCTGTTCTCACGTTGCCACCCTCCGGACCTCTTGAGAAGGAGGCATATGAAGAAAGTAAATGAGCCATCATAGCCTAGGGCTGCCATGTTTTTGTGGCATCTTTGTAAATAAAAGCTCAGCAACTTTGGGGTTTTCCTAAAAAAAAAAAAAAAAAAGCTCAACAGCTTTTGGGGTGTCCTGGCAACCGTACTATAGCTGCTAGAGGGTCATGAAAATTTGTGTCCTGGGTTTTTTAGACTCATCTACCCATGTACTCGAGGGACGCAGGTGGCACTGTGGTCTAAACCACAGAGCCTAGGGCTTACCGATCAGAAGGTTGGCGGTTCAAATCCCCGTGACGGGGTGAGCTCCCGTTGCTCGGTCCCTGCTTCTGCCCACCTAGCAGTTCAAAATCACACCAGTGCAAGTAGATAAATAGGTACCGCTCCGGCGGGAAGGTAAATGGAGTTTCCATGCGCTGCTCTGGTTCGCCAGAAGCGGCTTAGTCATGCTGGCCACATGACCCGGAAGCTGTACACCGGCTCCCTCGGCCAATGAAGTGAGATGAGCGCAGCAACCCTAGAGTCGTTCACGACTGGACCTAATGGTCAGGGGTCCCTTTACCCTTTACCCATGTACTATCTGAAACCAAGGGGGTGCATTGGTTGCCAGAGGTGATTCCCCCCTCCCAGCTCTCCAACCCCCCACTACTGCTTCCACAGATGGAGACAGCAATGCTTCCAAATGCCAGTTGCTGGAAGCCACAGGAGGGGAGAGTTGCTCTTGGGCCCAAATCCTGCTTGCAGGATTCCCAAATTGGGGCATCTCACAGTTGGCCACTGTGAGAAGAGGATGCTGGGAGCAGATGGGGGGGCCCTGGCCTGATCCAGCGGGTTCTTCTCATGTTCCTACTTTCCCAAAGGTTGCAAGATGAGAAAGGCCATACAGAGCTAGAGCATGCATTTACTCTATAGTGCTTTTTGCCAGGATTACTCATTGGCCCACAGTCTAATAAAGACGCTCTTGTGGTCAGTCCACCACATTAGAGTAAATAAAATACGGCAACGATGTTCAAAGACGGCTGTGATGGGCTAGTCATCTGGCCTTTTGACTTCCTACAGCAGCACAATTAATCTGAGGTACGTGGAAGGTTTATTTTCAGCAACTAAACTGACAGTGTTTCTTTTATGGAAGCTGTTTCTGTTAAATGAATCACCCTTCATTGGCTCCCCACCCCCTTTTTATGGGGATGTTTAATACTTGGTTAGCGTCAGATGCTAAGAGATGTCTTTCTTTTGCTTCTGTGTTGCAAAGTTTGGAGAAAGGTGAATTTCAAGACTTCCAGGTTTCAGCTTGTGTCTTGTTATATACCGGTACATACTACCCAATGTGGAAGAGCTCACAGCATTAACAGCCCAGAAGGTCTTGCTTCCCCCATAGTCACAGCCTTGGAATCCAGCTTGGCTCTGTGTCTGTGGCTCAACACACACAAAACTCCTGTTTTGGACTCTCAGCTGTCCATGGAGGCGCAGGTTAATTCTGTATGCAGGGCAGCAGTCTACCAGCTCCATCTGGTACGCAGGCTGAGACCCTACCTGCCCACGGACTTTCTCGCCAGAGTGGTGCATGCTCTGGTTATCTCTCGCTTGGATGCAATGCGCTCTACATGGGGCTACCTTTGAGGGTGACCCGGAAACTACAACTAATCCAGAATGCGGCAGCTAGACTGGTGACTGGGAGTGGCCGCTGGGACCACATAACACCGGTCCTGAGAGATCTACATTGGCTCCCAGTACGTTTCTGAGCACAATTCAAAGTGTTGGTACTGACCTTTAAAGCCCTAAACAGCCTCGGTCCTCTATACCTGAAGGAGCGTCTCCACCCCCATCGTTCAGCCCGGACACTGAGATCCAGCTCCGAGGGCCTTCTGGTGGTTCCCTCATTGCGAGAAGCGAGGTTACAGGGAACCAGACAGAGGGCCTTCTCGGTAGTGGCGCCTGCCCTGTGGAACGCCCTTCCAGCGGATGTCAAAGAAATAAGCAGCTATCCTATTTTTAAAAGACATCTGAAGGTAGCCCTGTTTAGGGAAGTTTTTAATATTTAATGCTGTATCGTTTTAATATTTGATTGGAAGCCGCCCAGAGTGACTGGGGAAACTCGGCCAGATGGGCGGGGTATAAATAATAAATTATTATTATTATTATTATCCGTAAGGGCCGCCTGGTCTGATTATTCAGTCCCTGAAAAGGATGGAGGAGAACTGTGCTTCCTCGGCAGATAAAAGAAAGGGCTTCTTCACACAGCGCATTGTTAAACTATGGAACTCATTCCTGCAGGAGGCAGTGAGGGACACCAATTTGGATGGCTTGAATGGAGGATTGGGCAAATCCATGGAGGAGGAGAGGGCTACTGATGGCCACCAGCCAGGATGCCTATGTTCTTCTGCCTCTTCAGACAAGAGTTTCAGATGCTTCTGAATCCCAGTTGCTGGAAACCGCAGGAGGGGAGAGTTGCTCTTGTGCTCAGTTCCTGCTTGTGGGCTTCCCATAATGGGTACTGTATCTTGTTGGCCACTGTGAGAATAGGATGATGGACTGGATGAGCTAGTGGCCTGATCTGGCAGGGCTATTCTTGTGTTCTTATGCATGTAAAATGAATGGTGGGGCTGCTTGTACTTTCTTTCTTTCTTTCTTTCTTTCTTTCTTTCTTTCTTTCTTTCTTTCTTTCTTTCTCTCTCTCTTTCTTTCTCCCTCCCTCCCTCCCTCTTCCTTCCTTCCTTCCTTCCTTCCTTCCTTTCTTCCTTTCTTCCTTTCTCCTAAGCAGATCTCCCTCCATGCGTTCCCCTCCTCCTCCACATACCCAAGAAAGCCCCTTTCCTGCATGCCGCATTGAGGGGAGGCGGAAAAAACTGACCAAGCTGCTCAGCATCCTCCAATAGATTCTTTTGGGTCCTTTTCTTTTCCAAGAGGCGGTTGAGTCCCTTTGCACCCGGACGCCTGATTCCAGTTACGCTTCGGAAGATGTGACCTCATGGTGTTTGTATTTGTGCTTCTCGCTCCCCTCCCCCTCCAGCCTCCCCCACCCCCAGCATCACAAAGCGACTTGTTTCAGGAAAGCCCCCCCTCCGCCCCCCGCAATGTGGTCACCATGAGGTCATGCTTCTGGAACGCTGGCTACCTCCGAGCTGCTGGAGGAGATCAGCTTACGTCTCTCTCTCTCTCTCTCTCTCTCTCTCTCTCTCTCTCTCTCTCTCTGCATTTGAGAAGAAGCCGAAAGAAGGAGCTGCTGCTGGAGACTCACCAAGAAAAAGAAAGCTCCTCTCCGCTCAAACATCATTCGTTCATTCATTTATACCCCACTCAAGGCAGCTTAGAGATAAAAAATGAGAACAGCTAAAAACATTGCCAGGAGATCATTAAAAACGTGAAAGAGTGATGGCAACCAACAAAGGATTGGACTAATTCATGGAGGAGGATGAGAAGGCTCTTGGTGGCTTCTGAGAGCCAGTTTGGTGTAGTGGTTAAGAGCGGTAGACTTGTAATCTGGTGAACCGGGTTCGCTTCCCCGCTCCTCCACATGCATCTGCTGGGTGACCTTGGACTAGTCACACTTCTCTGAAGTCTCTCAGCCCCACTCACCTCACAGAGTGTTTGTTGGGGGGGAGGAAGGGAAAGGAGAATGTGAGCCGCTTTGAGACTCCTTCGGGTAGTGATAAAGCAGGATATCAAATCCAAACTCTTCTTCTTCTAGCAAGGGTCAGGGTGCTCTGCCTCCAGAGTCAAAGGCGGGATGCTTGTGGGATGTTCTCCCCAGGGAGATTTGTCTGGTGCCTTCATTATACGCCTTTAGGCACCAGGCAAAAAAAATTCCTTTTCACACCAGGCCTTGGGATGTTAATGATCTACGTCCCTGAAATATACTCGGAGTCAAGTGTGGTTTTCATGGTCTTTATTCAGCTCATAGTAACGAGGAATGCAAGTTCCCTCAAAACGTCTGCTATAAATACATTATTTACACAATGGGCCCCATGTGATTGGCT
Organism: Darevskia mixta; assembly: GCA_034641385.1. Lineage (NCBI taxonomy): Eukaryota > Metazoa > Chordata > Lepidosauria > Squamata > Lacertidae > Darevskia > Darevskia mixta. The sequence goes on from JAWWNH010000021.1 coordinate 1,150,552, forward strand.
AATTCCGGGATACTCCTGCAGGCCAATCAGGTTGCGGATTCACTTCCACCTGGGTGTCTCCTGCAGACCAATCAGACTGCTGCATTCTGGATTCTATTGTACTAGGACCAATCAGACTGCTGCATTTTGGATCCTATTCAACTCAGTACATAACAGTCCCTTTAAGGTATGGTTCTATGTGTGTGTGTTTGTGTGTTTTAATGTATTTCCCCCAACTCGGTTTTAATGAATACATGGGTTTTCGTTTCTTGGTTTCTTGGTTCATTTTGTCTCTCCAAACACCTTTTGAGTAAATTTAGTAAATATTAGTCACAATCATTATCTTTTTTCTTTTAAAAAATATTCTGCTTTAACAATCCAATAAAAACCACATTAAAACATTCCAAATTAAAATACAATCTAAAGGACCAAATTTCATGCCAAATTATATGTCTTTGGTGACTTCCCATGCTCTGAAGTTCAGGGAGTGATGATCTCACATTGTACTGCATTCTTTAATTAGTCCAGATAATATAATAAAACATTCCCTATGTTGATCCTTCATTTATTCTTAACAGCCTCTGCATTAGTTCCGCAAGCGGATTACTCCTATGTACTGAAGTTCTGTGGGATATAAGTTTTTCTTCTTTAGTCATGATCATTTTCAGCACTGTTCTTACTAGCCTTGCGATCTGCGGTCCGCCAAGGCTGTGCTGACACCTGGTGTCCTTTCCAATTATTTCAGCATTCCCCAAAAAGTACTCAATCAAAAAAGTGCCTTTGCCTCCCTAACCTAGCTGGGACTCCAGCATTGCAAGGGGCTGGACTAGACCAAGTTTCCCCAAACTTGAGTCTCCTGTTTTTGGACTACAACTCCCATCATCGCTAGGTAGCAGGACCAGTGGTCCGGAATGATGGGAGTTGTATTCCAAAAACAGGTGGAGACCCAAGTCTGGGGAACCCTGGACTAGATGGCCCTTGAGGTCCTTGCCAATGCTATATTTCTAGGATTGCATGGCCTTGGAAGGGGGTGGACTCTCCTTCCTTGGAGGTTTTTAAGCAGAGACTGGATGGCCATCTGCCAGGGCTTCTTTAGCTGTGATTCCTGCATTGCTGGGGGTTGGACTAGATGACCCCAGGGGGTCCCTTCCAACTCTATAATTCTTTTTCTTTTATCGATTTATTGATTTGGTTTTTAAAATTAACATTTTACAATCACATATCCAACATAAAAACAAGATTCCAACGGATCTCCTGGACTTCCTTCCTCCCCTTTGTGGGTCCTAATGTTAGTCATTTCCTCCTACATCTTTTATAACAATCCAAATATTCTACATCTCCATTATATCTAAAATTCACCATTAAACTAAAGTGTTATTCCAATCCCCAACTCTATCATTCTGATTCCCGTGGAGTCTTGAGCCAAAAGTTCTCCATGGAGAGTTTTCGGATCGTCTTTTTAATAAAGAAGTTCAACAGAAGAATAAAAATATTCCCCCCCCCTCTCTCTTTTCTGGTTCAGTGGGGTCTTTGTCACGAATATGGCTTTATTTGGTTTTCTAGCCTGTCCCAAGACAAGAATTCAGGGCAGGTTACAACAGAACAGAGGCAGCTTGAAATGAACCACAAGATTCAAGAAAAGCAACTGGTGAACCTGTTGGATTGGAGTTATGCAAGATCATTGTGAAATAAGGGGTGTTATTTGTGAAAATGTGCTGAGGATATTTCTCCCAGCAGAGGGCGCTGAAAGCACACCTTTCTTTCCTGCCTCCCTTCTTCATTCAAGACTCAGTCAATGAAGGTGTGAAGCCAGGGGCATAAGAAGGGGAGTGGCAGGGGTGGGGTGCCCCAGGTGTAAACTCTGAGAGGGGTGAACCCCCCCGGACGGATCAGCGCCGCCCCCCTGGGTACCCCCCCCCCAACAGAGGTTGGATGGCCATCTGCCAGGGATTCTTCAGCCACTATTGCTGCATTGCTGGGGGTTGGACTGGATGGCCCTTGGGTGCCCCTCCCATACTCTCCAGTTCTATGATTCTGTGTTTCATTGTACTGAGGATATTGGGGCTCCTGTTCAGTGGATTAGACTAGATGACCTTTGAGGCATCCCTTCCGATTCTATTGTCCAGTGGTACCTTGGTTCTCAGACTTAATCTGTTCCGGAAGTCCGTTCCAAAACCAAAGCGTTCCAAAACCAAGGCACGCTGCTTTCCCATAGGAAGTAATGCAAAACGGGTTAATCCGTTCCAGACTTTTTAAAACACCCCCTAAAACAGCAATTTAACATGAATTTTACTTTCTAACGAGACCATTGATCCATAAAACGAAAGCAATAAACAATGTACTGCAGTCACAGAATCAATCCATCAGCAGCTGAACTGGGTTCCACACAGTCACAAAAGCAAAAGGAAAAAGAGCTGCAGAAACAAAAAGATAAAATAAATAGCAAAAACAGACAGACATCGGCTAACACTCAAAACGGAGCACGTTTGGCTTCCGAAAACAGTTCGCAAACCGGAATACTTCCTTCCGGGTTTGCAGTGTTTGGGTTCCAAGTTGTTTGCGTACCAAGGCGTTTGAGAACCCAGGGACCACTGTACAGTGATTTTTGCCAACTCACTCCTAGAAACAGGAGGTGCGAATCAGGAGCTCACCGAAACCCAGAACGAACCGCTTCACGCCAGCTGGTTGAGGCTCCTTCGTAAGCACCCCGAGTCGAAAGAGCGATTGGGATTCTGGATTGAGCCCAGGAAAATATGTGTCATGGACAGCGCCTCAGTTTCTGATGTGTCAAAATGTGCAAGATGCCCAAGGGCAGGGCAGGGAACTCAGAAGGAAAGTGGGTCACATAAATGGGCATATTTCCCCCCTGAGAAGAGCACCTGGCTGGGTCAGAGCATTGTCTTCTTCCAGCCAAATTATCACCCTTCAGATAGAGGCTTCTAAGACACACACACACACACACACACACACACACACACACCCTTGAATTGTCTGATTTTTTTCCCAACCTTTCTCCGTCTCTCTCCCCTCTGGAATTTCAGGTCTGGGATGCGTTGCTTCATGCTAGGACTTGCTTAAGGAGCTGGGAAGCGGCTGGGTTGGGTTCCCAGACCTGCCAGCCAAGGAGAGAGAAAGAGAGAGGCATTTTCTATGGGAGCCAAACACACGGCTGAGAGGGGGAAACACACAAACAGATCCCGACCTGGTTTAGATTCCAAACTGCTGGAAGGTGTACTGAAGAACACAAAGGAATCCACTGCACCCCTGTGGAATATTTGTTGCTCATAAAAGGAGGCCACAGACCTCTGAAGAAAAAAGCACATCATGTTCTTACAGCCACAGCAGAACTCCAAACGGCTGCTGTCCTAGGCGGAACGGTGGAACTCACTCCCACAGGAGGCAGTGATGGTACCAACCAGGATGCTTGTTGTGCTCCAAAGGAAAGCAGGGCAGTGTGGTGTAGTGGTTAAGAGCGGTGGACTCATAATCTGGTGAACTGGGTTCTCTTCCCCACTCCTCCACATGCAGCTGCTGGGTGACCTTGGGCTAGTCCCACTTCTCTGAAGTCTCTCAGCCCCACTCACCTCACAGAGGAAGGGAAAGGAGAATGTGAGCCGCTTGGAGACTCCTTCGGGTAGTGATAAAGCGGGATATCAAATCCAAACTCCTCCTCCTCCTCCTCCTCCTCCTCCTCCTCCTCTTCTTCTTCTTCTTCTTCTTCTTCTTCTTCTTCTTCTTCTTCTTCTTCAGCTTGTCTGCAGGAGCTGCCCAAAGGAGAGGTACCAGGCGCCATCCAACTGCCTTAGGGACTCCACTCCAGATTTGTGTAGGGTTTACTCTTCAGCCTTTTATTCCCCAGGAGATATCCCACAAGGCAGGAGAGGTTTAGGGTCAGAGTTTTCCTTCTCCTAGATGGGTGACTTTCCCAGGTGAAGAGCCCCGTCTGCCCCTCACTTCCCTCTATGGCATGGGCAGAAACCACTCTTGGCCTTGCCACTCAATCTGCCAGAGCCTGCCTTCACATGCAGGGGAAATCACCCCCCTAACACTGCAATAAAATAAAATAAAATAAAATAAAATAAAATAAAATAAAATAAAATAAAATAAAATAAAATAATGAAATGAAATGAAATGAAATGAAATGAAATGAAATGAATGTCTCATGGTAAAGGTAAAGGGACCCCTGACCATTAGGTCCAGTCGTGTCTGACTCTGGGGTTGCAGCGCTCATCTCGCTTTATTGGCCGAGAGCCGGCCTACAGCTTCCAGGTCATGTGGCCAGCATGACAAAGCCGCTTCTGGCGAACCAGAGCAGTGCACGGAAACGCCGTTTACCTTCCCGCCGGAGCGGTTCCTATTTATCTACTTGCACTTTGACGTGCTTTTGAACGGCTAGGTTGGCAGGAGCAGGGACCGAGCAATGGGATCTCACCCCGTCGCAGGGATTCGAACCGCCGACCTTCTGATCAGCAAGCCCTAGGCTCTGTGGTTTAACCCACAGCGCCACCTGGGTCCCATGGTACAAGCATATAAAACCAGACATTCACATAATTGTAGAGGGTCATCAAATCTAACCCCCCACAATGCAGGAATCATTTTGCCCAACGTAGGACTCGAACCCATGACCCATGGCTCCTGGACATGTGATGTGGATAGGGGCCAGATTAAGGTTGCAAGCCAGAAGTCTTGGCTTTCAAATCCAGGAATCTGGCTGCTGTGTCTTGAACCTGCTGAGGTTTCTGCATCATCTTCAAGGGCAGCCCCAAGTAGAGCACATTGCATGTAGTTATCCTGTCTACCATTCTTGGAAAGCACGTAAGGAGAGCCCTGCCAGATCACATCCATCTGGCCAAGTAATCTCTTTCCAGCATCAGCAAAAGAAATGCCCAGGTGAGGAGTTCATGAGTTGGGCAAGCAGGGCGCCACACTCCCTGGGCTGCCCCCTCCCCCAGAGCGTGTGGTCACCTATACAATCCTGGACTTTCCGGAGGATGAAACGCTTCCTGTGCAGTGTCCTCGGAGCAGGAAGAAACCTTTGGGGTGCATCTCCCGGTTTCCCTTTTGCTCCTCTCTGCAAGATCCACCCATCCAGGCTTTTGGAAAAGTCTTGGTGTGGCGTCAGGAAATATTAATAACCAGGGTAGTCTTCTTTGATGGTTTGGAATAACAAACACTGTAAACCACAAGGGACAGAGTTATGCAACACTTTAGGGTCAGGAGGTGCCTGGCACAGGAATAAGGCAGAGTTCTCTTTCTCGGGGGGTAGGGACCTCACTGTCCTCATGCAAAGGGGAGGCACGGCTGGAGATCGGAGACATCGGGGCAGCCTTCAGGTCACAGGGGAGGAGGAAGAGGGGCTCAACAAATACCATTCTGCCATGAGAATTGCTGTGTTTGGTCACTTAGAAACATAGAAATCCATGGTTGGAAGAAACGGCAAGGGCCAACAGGACTATTATTATTTCATTACTTATTACATTTATATACCACTGTTCATCTGAGAAACACAGGGTGCCTGAAGGAGTGTTTACATCCCCATTGTTCAGCCCGGACACTGAGGTCCAGATCCGAGGGCCTTCTGGCACTTCCCTCCCTGCGAGAAGTGAGGTTACAGGGAACCAGGAAGAGGGCCTTCTGGGTGGTGGCGCCCGCTCTGTGGAATGCCCTCCCGTCAGATTTCAAGGAAATAAACAACTATCTTAGAAGGCATCTGAAGGCAGCCCTGTTTAGGGAAGTTTTTAATGTCTGATGTTTTATGGTATTTTTTTATAATCTCTTGGGAGCCGCCCAGAGTTGTTGTTGTTGTTGTTGTTGTTGTTGTTGTTGTTGTTGTTGTTGTTGTTGTTGTTGTTGTTGTTGTTGTTGTTTTCACACACACACATATTTAAAAGACCCTAGAAGGCCAAAGGCCTGTGAGAAGAGGAATGTTTTTGCCTGGTGCCTAAAGATATGCGAGGAAGGCACCAGGTGAGCCTCCCTGGGGAGAGCATCCCACAAACGGATGGGGAGCCACCACAGAAAAGGCCCCGTTCTTGTGTTATCACCTTCTGGGCCTCTGGGGGAGGAGGCACATGAAAGAAGACCTCAGATGATGGTTGTGGGGTCCAGGTCAGTTCATTGTGGTCCTGAGCCATTTAAGGCTTTATGGGCACTTTGAATTGGGTCCGGAATCCAATTGGCAGCCAGTGCAGTCGAGCCAGGATTGGTGCAATAGGCTAAAGCCATCTTGCCCCGAGGAGCAACCTGGCTGCTGAATTCTGCACCAGCTGAAGTTTCCGAACCATCTTCAGAGGCAGCCCCATGTACAACGCTTTGCAGTAATCTAGCATGGTGTCCAGCCCCCTGCAATGCAGGAATCGCAGCTAAAGCATCGCTGACAGACGACCATCCAACCCTTGTTTTAAAATCCCCAAGGAAGGAAAGTCCACCAGCTTCCACAGGAGTTCATTCCACTCTTGGAAGGTTCTTCCCATCAGCAGATTTTTCCCTGAATGTTTAGTGAGAATCAGCTTTCTTGTCAAACCAAGGAGATCTTGACCTGCTCTGTGCCCGGACAATGAGAAGCCTGTCATCAAAGCAATAATAAGCCCATTGCTGCGCCAACTGGTTTAAAGTAGAAAGGTTTAGGAGAAATAAAAGATAGCGCTAGATAAACTGTGGAACTCCCTCCCACAGGAAGCTGTGATGGCCACCAAATTGCATGGATTTAAAAGGGGACTGGACAGATTCATGGCAGAGAAAGTGACCGGTGGCTTCTAGTCATGATGGCTACGGTCTGCTTCTGTGGTTCGGGGCTTTTTGCCTCTGAATAACAATTCCTGGACACCACAGGAGGGGGGAGGGCTATGGGGGTCCAGTCTGGCTTGTGGGTTCCCCACAGGCATCTGGTTGGCCACATTGAGAACAAGATGCAATACGATGTTTTTAACAGTCATAATTGCTATACTGTATGTGCATCTGTGCCTATAAATAAGCACATGACAAATTGTGCAATTGAGTCTCTTCTTCCTCTTCTTCTTCTTCTTCTTCTTCTTCTTCTTCTTCTTCTTCTTCTTCTTCTTCCCTAGGCATTTCCTCTTCCGAAAAGACAGTCCAGTCAGAAAGAACCTGATTCATCCAGACTTTCTCATGAGTAGCCGGGTTGATGGTCATCAGGAAGAACACCTCCATCCTTTCTTCACACAGCAGCAGATGTCATGCACCGGGGGGTGGGGGGGTGAGCCGCCCAGGGGGGCGATCAACACCCATTGGATATGCAGAAAATATTAAAAATAAAATTTAAGGAACCGCAGAAAGAGGGGGAAGGAAGTCAACTTTCGAAACCTTAAAATGACTGTAAAATTACTGAAATGTATAAAACTGAAAATCATAAATAAAATAAACCAAAACCCTGCTCACCCAGGTCTTGGTCTGACACTCTAACCACTAGACTACACTGCCTTTCAAAATTGGTTTCAGCGGAGAGCGGGAGGGGGACAAATCTTTTAAATGTTCTCAGAAAAATGTCCGCTCTGATTTCAGCTGACTTCTGAATTGGCTGCCAGGGGAGCAGAGAGCTAGAGCGCAGGAAGGCGGAGCGATGAAGCGGCTTAGCTCATCTCCAAGGGAGAGTGTCTCAACTGGGAATTCTGGGATGGATGTTCCTGTCCTCGGCCGCCCACGAAGCCTCCCTCAAGGAGCAGGAAGAGCCTGCTAAGCCGGCCAGACAAGTTCCACACCTGCTGAAGCCCAGAAGCAGAGCTGCGTAGCCTCTTCCCAGGTGTGTGTCTGTGCTGCTCACACACAAACACACCTTCAGGCACATCAACATCCCCCCACCCCAAGAAACGCCGGGTTTGGGGAGCTGAATAAAGCCTGTGAAAACCGGGAGGTTTCCCCTTGTAATTGATGATCCAACCTGCCTGGAATGAAAATAATATTAATAATAGCAACAATAATGGGTGAGATATGTGACATTGCGCTATGATGGAACATTCTGTCTGAGCTAGCATTTCAACTTGCCAGATGGAGTGATCTGCCCTCTCCCCCGGTGCTGGATTTACGTATAAGCTCTCTTGGGGGCCCCCAAAAAAATTAAAGGAAAAAAAAATCCTGGATGTACATTTCCAAAATATAAGATAAAAAAAACTAATAAAATAAAACCTGCATGCAGCAACAGTGTTTTGTGTTGTGTAGGCTCCTATGATGTAAGTAATGGGCCCCGCCTGCTAGCCTGCTCCCTAAAATATCACTGGTTTGCTCCTTTCTATATATAGGGTGCCTACATTCTGCATTGGGACGCGGGTGGCACTCTGGTCTAAACCACAGAGCCTAGGGCTTGCCGATCAGAAGGTCGGCGGTTTGAATCCCTGCGATGGGGTGAGCTCCCGTTGCTCGGTCCCTGCTCCTGCCAACTTAGCAGTTCGAAAGCACGTCAAAGCCCAAGTAGATAAATAGGTACCGCTCCAGCGGGAAGGTAAACGGCGTTTCCGTGCGCTGCTCTGGTTTCACCAGAAGCGGCTTAGTCATGCTGACCACATGATCCGGAAGCTGTACGCTGCCTCCCTTGGCCAATAAAGCGAGATGAGCGCCGCAACCCCAGAGTCGTCCGTGACTGGACCTAATGGTCAGGGGTCCCTTTACCTTTACCTTTACATTCTGCATGGACACATGTGCAAATGGCTTTAGATACCTATGAGGTCCATAGATTACCATATAGCATATATTCAACACACAAAAAATAGCAGCAATTTGTTGTTGACAAAGGACAGCTGGACATAACCTTCAGGAGCTGAGGGCCTCATCAAACCTCAATCCGGCCCTGATCTCCCCCCCCCCGCCTTGTGCTGTTCTAGGGGGCAGAAGCAATTGTGGGGGATATAGGAGGAGGGGGCATGGAAGCCCCATGACATTCATTAAGTATCTAGAGGGAATCATAGAATCTGAGAGTTGGAAGGGACCCAAGGGTCATCTAGTCCAACCCCCTGCAATGCAGGAATTGCAGCCAAAGCATCCATGGCAGATGACTAGCTAATCTGTGTTTAAAATCTTCCAATGAAGGAGCATCCACCACCTTTTGAGGGAGTCTGTTCCACAGTCAAATATTTAGTTGGAATCTCCTTTCTTGTAAGGTGAATCCGTTGCTTTGGGTCCGACCTGCTGGAGCAGCAGAAATCAGGCTTGCTCCCTCTTCCATGTGACAGCCCTTGAGATATTTGAAGATGGCTCTCCTATCTCCTCTCAGTCTCCTCTTCTCCGGGCTAAACATACCCAGCTCCTTCAAGCACTCCTCATAAGGGTTGCTTTTCCAGACCTTTCCCCCGTTTTGTTCGCCCTCCTCTGCACACCTTCTAGACCATCAGTATCCTGTTTAAATTGCAGTGCCCAGAAATGGACACAGCTATTTATTTATCTGGGACATAGTGGAAGCGACATCTTGGATCGTGTGAATCGGGTCCATTTGCCTTTAAATGCAAGGTGGATCGAAGGTCTCCCCTTCCCTCCTGAAAGGGGCTTGAGTTTGGGAGAATGAGCAGCCTTGGCACACACACCTGGGCAAGAAATGACCTTGGACGACCCTGCTAGGCAGCTGCCATCACTGCCAAGCGGTAGAAGAGGAGGGAGGCTTTCTAGAGCCCCCGAAACGGGTGGCTCTGGTCCATAGCTGTCAACTTTCGGATTTGAAAATAAGGGATTTCCGCGAGGAAATGCACCGCGAGGGCGGTGCAACGGCACCAAGTAGCCTCGCCACCCTGCTCTCCAGAGGCTGCGTGCGAATGGGTGAGCGAAAGAACGAGCGCGTAGATGGCAGGCAGGCTGTCTGTCTGGTTGGGCGTGAGGGTCTGGCTGCACAAGGCATGCAAGCTCCGCCCCCAGTCGGTCTCAGACTCCTTATTGGCAGCCGAGCAACGCAGCTGAGGAGCCTCCCTGGCCGGCAGGGAGGGAGAGGAGCTGCTTCCTTTGAAATCCGGGAAATTGAAGGGATATCAACAATCTGGGATAGCAGCGGGAAACGGCATTGGAATAAGGGAGTTTCCCGCAAAAAAGGGAGGGTTGACAGCTATGCTCTGGTCTTGTGTAGATGAAGAGCCTCTTGCCAGGAAGGGCTGGGTGGCTGCAGCAGAGATGCTCCTATGGTTGCTGCATCAACAAATCCCACTCACCGCAGGTGTGTGCCCTGACTTGCTCTTCACCCCGACAAGGCGGGCCGCTCCTTGAGACCCTTTGTGCTGTGCTGCATTCCCCAATTCCCTCAAGCTGCGTTGAGGCTTGCCTTGTGTGTGTGTGTGTGTGTGTGTGTGTGTGTGTGTGTGTGCTGATTGCAGAAGTGGGCTCGGCCAGCTCTTCTCCGAGAGGGAAGTCGGACGCGGCAGGAGGTCTTGGCGCTGCAGGGAAGATGAAACGCAGGCTTCTGTCCAATGGCCGGATCCTGCGGAGAGAGGGGGAGCAGGGAGAGAGCCTGGCTCGGGGAAGGCTCCTGCATTCTCCAAAAAAGGGAAACACACAAGGAAGGTGGAGAACCTAAGAAGGGACAGCAGCATCAGGCCCAAGGGGGCCCATCTAGTCCAGCATCCTGTTCTCACAGTGGCCAACCAGATGCCCATGCAAAACCCACAAGCAGGATTTTTTTAGTTTTATTTTTGGTAATACTTTTTAAAATTAAAATTTTCTGACTGTTCTTTTTTTTTTTTACAATATTCTTCATTTCAAATAGTTACACTATTTCATAAATTGACTTCCCACCCCCCACTTCCACAGTGCTTTTACTCAGACCTTTTCTATTGCATTATGTCTTTTTTTTTTAAAAAAAATAATTTTTATTTGATTTTACAAATACAAAATTATAACAATACCAATTAGATATCCATATTTAGAGATTTCTCTGATTCTCTAGACTTCCCACCTCCCCCTCCATGGGTCCTATTGTCATTCTTTTCAACTGCATATTATTTCATAATCCATATTTGATGTCACTCCATTTTGTCCATAATATTTGCTACCTTACAAGGGCTATTGCAATCCTGCCAATATTTTCATCTGCTTACAGTGGTCTCCAAAACAAATTATAATCCCCCCCCCATTCTTTTCTTTATTGAAGCGTTGGTCTTCTTGGTTCCTGAGCTTTCTACCGCATTATGTCTTTGTCTATTATAAAACATTTCTCTATTACACCTATTTTATCATATTTCTTCTCCTGATTTTATCTCGAATTCTGAACGTGATTTCATTTGACTGTGGTACTTTAAAAATATATATTCCACAAACGTCCTCCATTCTTCTATGAAGCAACCTTGTGAAGTAGGTTAGGCTGATAGGCTGTGACTGGCCCAAGGTCACCCAGTGAGTGTCATGGCCAGCAATGGGATTTGAACCCTGGTCTCTCAGGTCCTAGACAAACACTCTGGACACTACACCACAATGGGTCTCACACTGTGAGGTTGGATAGGCCAAGGAGGTCATACCCTGCAACATTTCTCTGATGAAAATAGGGACGTCCCATTCCATGATGATAATTGTACTGTTTGTACCCCACACATCTTTCTGGGTTGCCCCAGCCACTCTGGGCAGCTTCCAACATAGATAAAAACATAATAAAACATTAAAACTTCCCTATACAGGATTGCCTTCAGAGTGTTGGATAACTCCATACCCTCCAACATGTCTCCACTGAAAATAGGGACAACTTAAGGAAAAGCAGGACATTCTGGAATCAAATCAGAAACCAAAATAGCTTCTCTAAATCAGGGACGTCCCTGGAAAATGGGGGGGCACTTAGAGGGTCTGGGAGGTGAGCCCATGTAAGGCCAAACCATATTAATTAATTTTAAGCTTTCTGGTCCCACCCCTTTCTTCAAGGAGATGTAGAAAAACTGTGAAGAAAACACTGTTTTCAAATTAATAGTGGACACTTAGCAGAGTCCAGCAACAGAAAAAATAACAGAGAAGTTCACCAAGAGCCTTCCCAAAGGCGAGGTCTTCACCAAATACCAGGAGCACTGAAGAGATGGGATCAGGTGGGCCATACTTGGAAAGGCATTCCATAGGGCAGGTGCCACCACAGAAAAGGCCCTGTTCCTGGCTGACACCATCCACATCTCCCAAGATTGAGGGAGTTGGAGCCCAGAGCCCAGGTGACGATTAGAGCAAGTTGGCTATATAAAATATCTTCAGGTCTAAAATGGGGGCTTCTACATCAAAAAGCTCATGTGACATGAGGGAACTGAGCTCTCCCTACTTTTCTCTTTCATGCTCTATTGCAGGAATCCCCAAACTCGGCCCTCCAGATGTTTTGGGACTACAGTTCCCATCATCCCTGACCTCTGGCCTTTTAGCTAGGGATGATGGGAGCTGTAGTCCCAAAACATCTGGAGGGCCTTGTTTGGGGGTGCCTGCTCTATTGCTTCAAGCACACACCCCTGGCTCAGTTTGGTATCAGAGTCTGGAAAACAACTTGAAGTGATAAGATAGAGGCAATGTGATGGCCTGGGATTCAGACTCAGATGCTGAACCTGAGGGATCCCAGCCTGCACAGGATTCCCCGCCTCCAGAACCAGCAGAGCCAGGGCTAGGGCCTGAGTCTGAAGGGTCCTCACCTGTGCTGGATCCTCAGGTGCAGGCATCTGCTGAGTCTGCTCTGGCTCCTGATGGGATGGAGGACCCATTGCCTGCAGGTGCTCCACTCCCAGCCCTGTCAGGGGAAGCTGAGGTTGCCTCTGGGTCCAGTAACCCTCCAGCTTCTCCTGAGCTGCAGAGGCTCAGGGCAGAGAGGCGAAGGGAGCTGAGTTCCCGCAGGAGGAGTGCTCGCCTCCAAGCCAGGAGAGGCGAGTCACCAGAGGATCGGGGCCGCCCTATGCTTCAGGGCAGATAAAAGCCGGCCAGCCCCAGCCCCAAGTTGCAGGAGCAACATCGTTGCTGACCAGTTCCTGCTTGAAACCTGTCCTGCTTTCCTGCCTGAGCTCCTGACCCGCCCTGGTTCCCTGCTTGCCTACCTGTTCCTGACTTTGCCTGACTCCCTGCCCTGCACCCAGCTTCAGTGACTACGGACTGCCTTTACGTTGCACCTCTGACCACAGACCGAACTTGGACCTCGCTTTTCGGGTAACCCACGGGACCAGCACAGGCATCAGGGGTAGCTTCAGAGCCCTAATTACTAAGAGCTCCAATTCCAGCTATGGCTGACCAAGCCAAAGGAGAACTACAGGCCTTGCCTGGGCTAGAACATCTCATTCTGATCAGACACTCGTTTCGTAAATTTCCATGAGTGCTGCAAAGTGGCAGCAGAAGGGCAAGAGACTTTCTCAATAAGGAAGATATTTCCGGCTAATTGTCTGCAGATATTTCTGGCCAATTGTTCTGGCCTTCTTGTCTGCAGCAAGGGAGATCTCTAGGGAGCAGGGACACTCTGCTCACTTTCTATTCTGTTTCTGCAGCTTTCTAGACTTCTCCCTGTCTGGAAATCAGAATGCAGAAGTGTCTACTGCGGTGGGCAGATTGCAGAACTGGCTACTGTGGTGGTTGGCTTGGTTGCCAGCATGGCAGCAGAAGGGGGCTCAGGAAATGATGGCAGAAGCCTGGCTGCAGAGGGTGAGAAATAGAAGGAGCAGGAATGCCACACCACCCTTACTCCACCCCCTGCAACTCGAAATGGGGTTGAGGTGGGGGAGGAATTGCTTGCTGCACAGAGAAGGAGTCTCAGATCTCTGAGGACTGCAGCCCTGAGCCAAGCTATGAACTCAGATAGCTTTAAAAGCGGATTGGACAAATTCATGGAGGGGCTACAAGCCAGGATGGCCGTGTGTTGCCTCCACAGGGACCCTCGTACCTACGGGACTACCTCTCCTGGTATGTCCCACGGAGGACCCTACGGTCTGCTAATAACAACACCCTGAAGATCCCGGGCCCCAAGGAGGTCAGACTGGCCTCAACAAGAGCCAGGGCTTTTTCAGTCGTGGCCCCGGCCTGGTGGAACACTCTCTCACAAGACACCAGGGCCCTGCAAGATTTGACATATTTTTCAGGGCCTGCAAGACGGAGCTGTTCTGCCAGGCCTTTGTTCAGGGTTCAGTTCTGACTCATTTTCTCTTTGTATAAGAATAAGCACAAAGGAGGTTTCCCAGCCCGCTCACAGGTCCTTATAATATCAGTGGAAACAGTTGGTCCTGGCGAGTATTAACCGCTTTCAATTTAGCCTGAGGACTGCCATTTGTTTAGTTTACTTTTAATTATATGTAATTTATTTGAATTAATTGTGGGATGCTTTTTAATCAATTGATTGCTTGTTTTTATGTATATTATGTTATTGATATGTTAGCCACTCAGAGCCCAGCTCCGGCAGGGGAGGGCGGGATACAAATAATAATAATAATAATAATAATAATAATAATAATAATAATAATTATTATTATGAACGCCAGTTGCTAGAAACCACAGGAGGGGGGAGGGCTCTTGTCCTTGGGTCCTGCTTGCGGGTTTCCCAATAGAGGCATCTAGTTGGCTGCTGTGAGAACAGGATGCTGCACTTGATGGGCCATTGGCCTGATCCAGCAGGCTCTTCTTAGGTTCTTAAAGGAACCAGCATCTCTTCCTCATCCCCCCCCCTCTTCCTTGCTAAATCTGCTCATCGCCACAGAAAGCATGACCATGGACGGACAGGCTCCAGACCAGAGCGTTGCCCCTTTAATGATTCCTCCTCTCCTGGAAGGTGGAGAAGTCAGGCTGAAGAACTCTGAAAGTGCTCAGTTGTCAGCTGGCACAGTATATACTTCGATCTGATGTCCTCCAGATGTTTTGGATGGTAACTCTCATGAGTGGGCTATGCTGGCTGGGCTGCACTAGCCCTTGTGTCTCTTCGCTGAGATCTGTCCAGGGTACTGAAGGACCTGTCTTGGACTCCACTCTTTTCTCCAGACCAGTGGTCTTTGAGTGGGTACAAGCTCTGCTCCCTGCTCTGACTCTCTGCTTTCCTTCCTGATCTGCTTCCTCCATGCCTCACCTTGGGCTCAGCCTATCTTTCCCCCAAGGTTCAAATGTTGGGTCAGCTCCTTCGACCTGGGTGCACATTTCGTTGCAAATTGCACCTTGTTTTAGAGCAAGTGCTGACTAGGACTGTTGAACTGGGACTGGTCCAACCACATCTGATCATAAGTCATTGTAAGCTACTGCAGCAGTGCTCAGTACAGTTCCCTGTAGATGACCATTAGCCGCGTACCATGTCTGGTGAGGAAGGCTTCCTTTTTCCTGTCCTAATCTACGGATGGCCTAGGGCTTGCCGATCAGAAGGTCAGCGATTCAAATCCCCACGATGGGGTGAGCTCCCGTTGCTCGGTCCCTGCTCCTGCCAACCTAGCAGTTCGAAGGCACCTCAAAGTGCAAGTAGATAAATAGGAACCGCTCCGGCGTTTCCATGCGCTGCTCTGGTTCGCCAGAAGTGGCTTTGTCATGCTGGCCACATGACCCGGAAGCTGTACGCCG
Source organism: Darevskia mixta (assembly GCA_034641385.1). Lineage (NCBI taxonomy): Eukaryota > Metazoa > Chordata > Lepidosauria > Squamata > Lacertidae > Darevskia > Darevskia mixta. The sequence goes on from JAWWNH010000021.1 coordinate 1,165,981, forward strand.
GCTCCCTCGGCCAGTAAAGCGAGATGAGCGCCACAACCCCAGAGTCGGACACGACTGAACCTAATGGTCAGGGGTCCCTTTACCTTTATCTTTAATCTACTGCAAGGACATCCCATGGGCCAATTTCCTAGTCAGGCTACTTTGCAACTCTAGAGGAAGCCACCCAAAGAGTGATTTCCCAACAAAGTTTGATTTCTTTTTTATTCCCTCTTCAGGTACAAGTATATATATAAAAAATAAGTAGCAAAACAGAGACATGGTTTCTTTAAAAAAAAGGGAAAAGGTTACATTTATTGAAAACAGTCAACACTTTATACAACATCCTCATAGATAAGCCCCCACCCCACCCTGCCAACACACAGGCACTGAAGTTTAGCCAATTAATACAGACAGGCGGGGAGAAATTTAGACTGAACCACAATCACAAACCGGGGAGGGTTAGGAGGCAGGATTTGATCGCGAGAGAAGGGAAGTAAATCCCACTGGTGTCAAGGGGGTCTACTCCCAAGTAGGCGCACGTAGATCTTCCGTCTTTATCACGGTCACCCAGGGAGCTTTATGAGAGACGGAAGTGTCTGAAGGGCTTTTCACGTGGAAGATTATTATTTTTATAAGATGGAGCAAGCTTATTTTTCAGCTGCTCTGCAGGGGAGGACCTGAGCCAATGGATTCAAGTTACAAGAAAGGAGATTCCGACTGCACAAGGAAAGGACTTTCTGAGTCTAAGAGCCATTCAGCAATGGAAGGTGATGGCCTCTCCTTCACTGGAGGTTTTTCAGGATGACCACCTGCCTGGGATTTTATAGCTGTGATTCCTGCATTGCAGAGGGTTTGGTCCCTCCCAACTCTATGATGCTGTAACTCAAACGTGGACCTAAGACATCCATGGCCCCTTCTTGCCCTTGCCCTCAGGCAGCAAAATCTCAGAGGCCAACCTCTTAGGGCCACTCCTTAGCCAAGTACCTTGGGGGAATTCAAACACGGTCAGTTTCTCTGACCAGAGGTCTTCTGCCTTACTTCTGCGCATGCAGGAAAAGTGGGAGGGCCGGGGCTGCTCTGGGACCCACCTAATCCTTGGCAAAGGGTTGGGGGTTGGGGGGAGCAACAGAAACCAAACACATCCATGCATTCAAACGGACTCTTCAAGCAGACCCCCATTCAAGGTTTTGAAACCTCTGGCCTCCTGCGCTAGACCTGTGCCCCTTCTGCCGCTTCAGCGTCGGAATATATACAAAGGAAAAGCAGAAGGAGGCGGCAGGCCCACGCTTGAGTGCCCTAACATAGGAAGGGAATAAAGAGGGAATACACAAACAATATTTGGGGGGAGCTGGTGGGGCTGCCTGTCTCATACCCTCAAGGAAAGGGAGATACATTTGGTGCCATTTCACAGCAGTTATGTACATGTTTGGGGCCTCCTCATCTGCTGGAAGGATGGGGACGAATTTGCCCATGTAGGAGCAGAAATGGCTACACATGGATGGCATCGATATAAATATACGCATTTGTTTTACACAAGGGAGAGCAGGGCGGGGGGCGAAGGCCCATGCCCTGCTTTCTGAAGGACAATGAGAAGTCAGCGTCCCTTTGGTTTCTTAAATGCCAAGGCAATTTGCTCCGTCTCCAATCCGGGTTATACGTAATCTTTCCCGGCAGAGGGGGCGCACTTGGGGTACGGCCGGCTTGGCGGGTAGGTGGTTTCAGAGCGAGGGCAGGAGCAGCACAGGAAGGCCCCTCCCAGGATGGTCAGGGACGCAGCTGCCCAGCCGATGAAGAGAGCGGGTCCAAATTCAAATCTGGGAGAAGAGAAGAAGGGGGAAAGAAAAACACCAGTGAATGACCACCAACAACAGTTAACCATTGATTGCATTTCCCTTTCCAGGCATTGGCCGTTCCCCACAGTCAGCTGCTGAAATTAATGCAGCTTTGGTACTGAAAGAAACAAGGTCCCTGGACTCCCTTCCAGCTCCACAGAAGGAATGTGCACGAAGATTCACCCCACTACTGAAGAAGAAGAAGAAGAAGAAGAAGAGTTTGGATTTGATATCCCGCTTTATCACTACCCGAAGGAGTCTCCAAGCGGCTCACATTCTCCTTTCCCTTCCTCCTCCACAACAAACACTCTGTGAGGTGAGTGGGGCTGAGAGACTTCAGAGAAGTGGGACTAGCCCAAGGTCACCCAGCAGCTGCATGTGGAGGAGCGGGGAATCGAACCCGGTTCCCCAGATTACGAGTTCACTGCTCTTAACCACTACACCACACTGACTCTTAATGGTTTGCCCAACCTACAAAGGCTTAAGAGAAGCCTCTGTCAAAGGTTTAAATCTCTCAGTTGAGAGATCAAATGGATATCTGATTAACTTCTTATTGGGGGACAAGTCTCCCTTTACATTGCTGGGAAAGCGGCCTGTTTTAAGGGGAACAGTTTTAAGGAGAAAAGTCAGAGGGGATGGTAAGTTAAATTCTTCAGGGGAGCAAGCTCTTATCTCACAGAATGCCTGGTTTAAATAATTATTTTAACTGTGCAATGCGTTTTATTTTGTTTGTGTATTTTGGCTTTTTGGAACAGCTTCGGCTATACGAATAAATAATATTCCTATTCATAACTCCACATATGCTTTTGTGTGAGGTGGCATGGTCTCCTCGCATCTGTCTGGGACAGCCGGATATGTACAGCTATGTATGATAGCCACTCTGGGCTTTCCCAAGCGTCCTGAAAGCAGGACAAAACTTGCAGGCATTCATGGGCAGGTGTTGTGATTCAGTTACAAGGCATTGGTCTGATTCATCTGTTTTAATACCCTGATCATAAATGATCAGCCATGTATGAGGGAAGGTATGAAAACTCGCTCCAACATTTGTGCCAAGGGACATTCCCTTCGGTGTGGAATGCGGACTGGGTCACAATGAATCCCTTAGTTTAGGATGAACTGATGTTAACATGCAAGATGCAAATTGCGAAGCCACACTACTCTCTTTGGCAGGCGGGATGTACAAAAGGGACAGGTGGTTGTTCCTCCCTGTCGGCTGCAGTGTAATGTTTCGCCTGCCTACACCTGCCTACAGTCCCTGTTTCTCCCTCTCTCATAACACAATGAAGATGAAGGTTGGAAGTTTCAGGACAGATAAAAAGAGGGACGTCTTCACTTGTTTTTCTCTAAACGGCCTCGGCCCAGTATAGCTGAAGGTGTGTCTCCACCCCCATCGTTCAGCCCAGACACTAAGGTCCAGCTCCGAGGGCCTTCTGGCAGTTCCCTCCCTGCAAGAAGCGAAGTTACAGGGAACCAGGCAGAGGGCCTTCTGGGTGGTGGCGCCCGCCCTGTGGAACGCCCTCCCACCACATGTCAAGGAGATAAAGAACTACACAACTTTTAGAAGACATCTGAAGACAGCCCTGTGTGGGGAAGTTTTTAATGTTTGATGTTTTATGGTGTTTTTATATTTTTTAGAAGCCTCCCAGAGTGGCTGGGGAAACCCAGTCAGATGGGTGGGGTACAAGAAATAAATTGTTGTTGTTGTTGTTGTTACTACACAGAGCATAGCTAAACTATGGAACTCCCTCCCTCAGGAGGCAGTGATGGCCACCATCCAAAATGGCTTTAAAAGAGAACTAGAAAGATTCCTGGAGGAGAGCGCTTTGGATGGCTGTTAGCCACAATGGCTTGGCTCTGCCTCCACAATGCTTCTGAACCCCAGTTGCTGGACACCCCAAGAGGGAAGAGTTGCTCTTGTGCTTGCCGGTTTCCCACAGGCATCTGTTTGGCCCCAGTGGGAACAGGATGCTGGACTACAGGGGCCATTGGCCTGATCCAGCCAGCTGTTCTTATGTTCGTATGATCCCCTCCTGTGGTTCCCAGCACCTAGAATTCAGAAGCATTGCTACCTCTTCACATGAGCTCAGCAAATCCTGGCAAGCTTATATGGGTGGTCCAGGGCAACAACTTTTTGCCACCCGAGTCCCGGAAGCAAACGAGAGACATCGCCACCCCTTTAACCCAGCACAGGTGCATGAGGGCAGCATTTACCTGGTGTTAACAGGCGTGTAAACATCGAAGAACTGGCGTGCGACGTCGTTTCCATACCAAGAAGTCCCCACCAGGGCAGCAAATCCTGTGGGTGGAAATGAGATTTTAAAAAAGGCAGGCAGTGAGCCAACAATCTTGCGGTCTTCCCCTCTCTTTCCATCTCTGGTGACTTCCCCATCCAGTTCCTCCTTTTCCCTCCAAGGGGAGGGAGAGACACTACTGACCTGCAACCAGGAAGAAGACGCCTCCAATGATGGCCATCCTCATCTTCTGGACCTGGTCATCTTCCATGCACTTCATGCACTTCATTCCGATTAAGGAGACGGAGAAGGCAATGAGTCCCAAGAGGATAGAGGCCACCATCAAAGCCCGGGTTCCCTGGAGGATACCTGCAAAAGAAGACAGGGAACCACTTAATGCTGAGTCCTGCAGGACAGACCTATGGGTGGCCACCAGCTATGATGGCGATTGCTTTGCCTCCAACACTTGGAGGCAGCAGCGCTTCTGAACCCCCCTGTGCCAGAAGCCTCAGGAGGGCTCCTCTCCTCATATGACTACCGACCTGGACCCTGACACCATCCTCTGAGACCCTTCGTCATGTGTCTCCTCTGCAAGAGGTCCAGAGGGTGGCAACACCAAAATGGGGCCTTTTCTGCAGTGGCACCCATTTGTGGGATACTCTCCCCAGGGAGTCTTGCCCGGGACCTTCATTACATATCTTTAGATGCCAGGCGAAAACATTCCTCTTCTCCCAGGCCTTTGGCTAATTAAAGAATCTGCAGCCTTTGAAACTGGGTGTGTGGTGGGTTATAGTTTTCATTTGTTGCCGCTGTATGCACTGTTGTGTTTTTATATTGTAACCCGCCCTGTTATTCTAAGAGGAAAGGCAATATAGAAATTGAATAAATAATAAAATAATAATTGTGCTCGGATCCTGCTTGTGGTCTGGGTGGCAACTGCAAAAGCAGGATGCTGGCCTAGATGCACCACTGGCCTGATCCAGAACAGGATCTTCTTATGAGTCAGACCACTGATCCATTTAGGCCACCTGGCAGTCATGCTGCAGAATAGCATAAGAATGTGGCAAGAGCCCTGAATCTAGACTCAGTGTTGTGGCTTCGAAACCCATATTGGGCAAAAGATTCCTGCACTGCAGGGGGGGTTTGGACCCCCTGGGATGACCCCCTTGGTCCCTTCCAGCCCTACGATTCTGGGATTCTATGCTTTTAAAGTCCTGTCTGCAAGCGCACCAAAACCCTTCATCCTACTTTGCAAGAATCTCAGCAACCACCAGGTGACTTGCTGGGAACCGACTAGATGTAGAATCGTAGAGCTGCAGAGTTGGCAGAAGAAGAAGAAGAGATTGGATTTGATATCCCGCTTTATCACTACCCGAAGGAGTCTCAAAGCGGCTCACATTCCCCTTTCCCTTCCTCCCCTACAACAAACACTCTGTGAGGTGAGTGGGGCTGAGAGACTTCAGACTAGCACAAGGTCACCCAGCAGCTGCATGTGGAGGAGCGGAGACGCGAACCCGGTTCCCCAGATTACGAGTCTACCGCTCTTAACCACTACACCACACTGGCTCTCACTGGCAGGGACCCAAAGGGCCATTTAGTCCAACCACCTGCAGTACAGGAATCACAGACAAAGCCATCCACCCAAGGTCCCTGACCTGCCGTCTGTCCACCCCCGGACTAAATTTATCACTGCATGTCGCGCTGCCACGCCATGGCGAGACTTTTCTTATTATAGTAAAATATCCCCTGGGTTTTCCTCCTGATGCAATTTTAGGCTGGCACAGATAAGAAACCAGATTCAGGCAGTCGGCTCCTGTGAGATTAGATAAGGCAGGAGGGATAATAGTGCAGGATGTGAACAATTGCCCAATGCTGGAACAGCGCAAGGGCAACAGGTGTTGCTCAAGACGCCGAGAGCATCTTTGAGCAAAGAGGAGATACCATTGCCTCTCTCCCAGATGCCTTTATCATCCCATTTGTTCCACATGTTGATTCAGCATTCTGAAGGCAGATCCCCGATACCTGGGTGCTTGTTTCGAATGGATCCAAGGTCCCAAGCGTGTAATAATTACTCAGAGAGGGAGTTGCATCTTCACAGATACTCGTCCGCAGTCATGCTTGCAGAAGGGGTAGCTATTAAAACAGGCCTTATATAAGTGAGTGATGTGTTCATGGCGATGCATTAAGCCGTCCTAACCCTTAGGCACTACACCGGTGATGATGATGGCTTGTCACCTTAACAGCGCGGTCCTTTTTTATTATTTTTAATAATATTTATTAAGTTATCCATATTAACAATCCAATAAAAGCCACATTAAATACATTCCGAATTATAATACAAGACCAAATTTTATGCCAAATTATATATATTTGGTTGGCTTTCCATGCTCTGAAGTGCGAGGTGTGATGATCTCACATTGTACCGCATTCTTTGGTTGGTTCGAAAAGTCCCAATAAAACATTTCCGATGTTAATCCTTCGTTTATTTTTAAAAGCCTCTGAATTCATTTAGCAAGTAGCTTAATCCTTTAACAGCGCAATCCTATCCACGCCGGTGTACAGGTAAGCCCCACTGAATTCACTGGGGTTCACACCTAGGTATGCGAATCTAGGAATGCAGCCACCGGCTGTATTCTGATATGAGCCACCCTCTTTGAAGCTGCTGGAGCCAGGACAAATTTCCAAGTCAATGAGCTCATCACTGATGGAGGTGGATCAACCTCCTTCCCATTAGAACGAAGGAGAAACTGAGTCACCGTTTGCCTACGAAAGCCCTGCAAGCGATACAGACTATATCAACAGCAGTGCACCAGAAGATACGCAGCAAGCCATTCTCTCTCTCTCAGATTTAGATCTCTGCTTACAAAGGGTCTGCGTATTCCCTCGGCTCATACTCTGCAATGGCAGGGGAAATAGGGACCTTCTGGGATCAAATCAGAAACCAGGATGGCTTTCGTAATTCCAGGACTACCCCTGGAAAACAGAGACACTTGGAGGGTACGGGTGGCCTCTGGGGGTCCCTTCCAACTCTACCGTTCTATAATTCTATCATGTTAAGACAAATAAATTCCTGCCAGAATACAGCAGCAGTGAACTGGATAAAGCCAAGAGTTCTCTTCCGCCTTCTTGCATTCTTCATTAAGAAAGTTCATGTATTCTCATGGAGGGGCTTGTTAGCCCTTCCTGCGATTTAAGAAAAGTACTGGCCTAGCTGCTTGAGGGACTGGTCATCTTGACCTGGTCAGCCCAATCATTCAGGCAACCCAAGAGGTTGTTTTCTGGAGAGGGACAGCAGCCACCTTTGGGTGTATGCCCCCGTGAACTCTTGAACGGTGGCTGTGATCCTGCCAAGGTACTCAGTCCCTCTCAACTCAGTGGGGCCGATTTCTGAGCAAACATGTTATGGGGCGGGGGGATGGTGTAAGGGGAGCGATGTCCCACACATTTATTTTTTGTAAAAAAAAAAGCAGGGAATGCCAAACTTGTATCCGGATTCCTTGAAGCCAGACACCACCCTTTCTGAGAACAACATTCTGCCTCCGGCCTCTTCTCCAGCTTTGCCTATAAAGGGGTTTGGACTTGTTCGGTTCACAAGATCCGGTTCATCTTGTAAAAAGTTTTTTATTTGCTCCGAGTTTTGTTTTGTTTTGTTTTTTTGTTTAGGGTGTTGGCTCTAAGCTGCTCACTTCCAAAGATGAAAAGGCGCAATGATCCAGAGGATTTCAGCAGCTCAGACAGAACCCAGTGGGAGTCTGCTTCTGCAGGCACTCTGTACGCTGCTCTGAGACCTCCTTACAGGAAGGATGGGGTGGAAATGAAATCACATGAAATCACATATCCTCCATCGTCCTCATCCTTTGGCCAGCAGGGGGGCTTTTGACCCCAACAATGTCATCCCTGATATTATTATTATTATTATTATTATTATTATTATTATTATTATTAATATACTGCCCTATACCCAGGGGTCTCAGGGCATTTCACAGAATACATAATAAAACTAAAAACTACAACCCAATAGCCCCCCTCTACAATTTTTTTTTAAAAAGTGCATAGGATATTAAGCTGGGGGAGTGTGTTTGACTTCATTCTGACCCTGGAAAGAAGCCTAGAGTTGTAGAGTTGGAAGGAGGACAAGCCCCCCCCCCCAAAGGATCACCTATTCCAAACCCTTTCGATTCAAGGGCCACAGCTGAAGAAGAAGAGATTGCTTCTGACCCTCCTGGACGGAAGGGCTTAGGCTAGTGTGGTGTAGTGGTTCAGAGCGGTAGACTCGTAATCTGGTGAACCGGGTTCGCTTCCCCGCTCCTCCACATGCAGTTGCTGGGTGACCTTGGGCTAGTCACACTTCTCTGAAGTCTCTCAGCCCCACTCACCTCACAGAGTGTTTGTTGTGGGGGAGGAAGGGAAAGGAGAATGTGAGCCGCTTGGAGACTCCTTCGGGTAGGGATAAAGCGGGATATCAAATCCAAACTCCTCCTCCTCCTCTTCTTCTTCTTCTGGGATGCAGGGGCATAGCAATGTGGGGGCGGTGGGGGCGGTGCGCTCCCAGTGCCACGTCTCCAGGGGTGACAAGGCATGGGGTTTGCCGGCACTGCCGCTCCAGTGCCGTACGGACGGTGCCAGGATCCTCTGCTCACGGCTGCAGCCGAATGTAGAGGATCCTCCATTCACGGCTGCAGCCACGACCAGAGGATCCTGGCACCGTCCGTACGGTGCTGGAGCGGCAGTGCCGGCAACCCTCTACGTAGCAACTCCCTGCCCCTGGGTGCACATCATGTTTGGTGCTCTGGGTGCCCGAGCGGCTTCCTACACCTCTGGGGGGGATGCCCATGTGAGGCCAAAAGGAGAATTGGGGTAAATTGACTCCTCCCCTGTCTCTTGCTTTCTGTTTTTTGCCACCTTCCCACCCTTCCTTAGACTATTGAAGTAGGAATTCTTGCAGGGGCATTTCCTTATTGACCTGAAGGTCCCATGTTTTTTTTGCCTATCACACACTGTAGGGACAAATTTGACTGGTGTTTAGCCAATTGTGCGGCATGGCGTCTTACTGCTGGCCATAAATATGGGCAGGTAAGTTAGCGGGAAGGAAAACAGCAGGTAAACTGAGGCACGATTGGGTGGAGGGCACCCTTCGGCAATCGGGCAGTGCTTATGCCTGGTGGACTGTGCAGTTGCCCTTGAGGTGCCCTTGCCAGGCTCATCTTTGAGGTTCGCCGAGCAAAGAGGGAGTTATTTCTTCCCCGTCCTCAACTGGGGAGCCACACCTGGTGGCTGCATTAGCTGTGATTCCTACATAAGAACGTAATAAAAGCCCATGGGATCAGACCATGAACCCATCCTCTTCTCACGGTGGGCAAAGAGTTGCCTGTGGGAAACCAGGATCTGAGCACCAGAGCCACTCTCCTCTCCAGCAACTGGCATTCAGAAGATTAATTTCCTCTGTCCGTGGCGGCAGAGCAGAGCTATCCTGGCTAGTAGCCACCCATAGCCCTCTCCTCCTCCATGGATTTGTCCAATCCTCTTTGAAAGCCATCCGACTTGGGGGCCATCACTGCCTCCAGTGGGAGGGAGTTCCACGGTTTCACTCTGCGGGTTAGACTAGATGACCCACTGTGTCCCTTCCAACTCTACAATTCTCTGATTCTGGGCCAAGATAGCTAGAGGGATGTTTCCCTACTGGAGTTAGCAAAGGCCTCGCCTGCCTGCAATTCTCTTAATTTGGTTAATTAAATTCAGTTAATTTGGTTAATTGCTTGCATGCAGTTCCTCCAACTTGTTATGGCTTAATGTAACCTTTTCTCCACTTATGTCTGCGAGTCTGTTTTTTGTGTGTGTTTTTTTGGCGATTTTAACCCAAGCGATTTGCAATGCAGCAGAAGGAGAAGGGAGGAAGGGGACGGATTTTAAAGTTATCATCACCCACCACCTCCTTATGGCAGAAATGTGCCTTTTGCCTACCGATGCCACAAGAAACATCACTGATGTCAATCTAATGGCAATTTCTGAATCCCAGATGTTCCACAGATCTGAGGAACGAGAGTCGGAATGTGCAAATCTCATTGTTGTGTTTTTAGAGCTGTGATGGGAGCCGCCTTGAAAATCGTAGAGTTTTGGAACGTTTCTTTGGGGGGTCATCTAATCTACCCCCCCCCCTGCAATGCAGGAATCTCAACTAAAACAGTTTTCTTATCTTTGAAGCTAAGCTTTATACTCCTTAGGAAAATAAAGAAGCAAAACACACAACCAAAATGCCTAAGAAAACCAGAACAGCCACTTTTCGGGAAGGTAAGCATGATCAAAACAAGAAGCCAGGAAATGAGTTATGGGGCAAAAACTGCTAATTGTAGGCAAACCATCTTTTAGAAATGACTTGAGGCCAAACCTAATACTTATCACACACATACCTAAGTCATTTGGGTGAGCAAATCGAGGACCAAATGGACAGCTTCCTATAACACCTGGGTAAACAAGGATCGCCAACCCTCCAGGCGACCGCAAAGGAGGCTCAGGCTACCTTAAGGCCACACATGATGCTGATGGTCAGTAGCAGAGATCTCCGGAATTCTGACTTCCCGGGGAGATGTGCAAAAATACCACCCACGCAATAGCTATGCTTTGGCAGAAGACACGGCTGAGGGATTTAAGGCAGATCTAAAGTTCTCCTGGAGAATAATAGAACTGTAGATTTGGAAAGTTCTTCAAGGGGTCATCTAGTCCAACCCCCCCCCCACGGAATGCAGGGATCACAGCTAAAGAATCCCTGACAGATGGCCATCCAACCTCTGTTTAGAAACCTCCAAGGAAGGACAGTCCACCAGCTTCCAATGGGGTCCGTTCCACTGTCAAACAGCTCTCACGGCCAGGAAGTTCTTCCAAACGTCTAGTTGGAATCTCCTTTCTTGTCATTTAAATCCCTTGGATCGGGTCCTCCCTCCCAGAGCAACAGAAAATGAACTTTCTCCATCTTCCATGTGCCAGCTCTTCAGATATTTGAAGACGGCTATCATATCACCTCTCAGTCTTCTCCTGGCTATATACGCTCAATTCCCTCGACCATTCCTCATATGGCTTGATTTCCCAAGCCCTCGGTCATATTTCGTTGCCCTCCTCTGCAGTCATACGCAACCATGATCTTAAGAGCGATTGCCTTGGAGGTTTTAAAAAAACACACCAACCATGCTACAAAATGAAGCCTCTGTATGTGGGTGATTAGAACTCAAAGGAAGATTCTTCAATGGGTGTGAGAGGATTTTGAAGGAGCCATACCTCTCCAGTCAACTCAACATGAGCCAGGATCATAGTCATAGGTATGTGAAGGCAGGTCAAAAACGCCAGGGAAAGTGAGGGCACGAGTAGCGATGGAGGAAAAAATCAGTTTGGTTGGCATTTTAATAAGAAACTAACTAATTGGAGAGCGAAACATTGTTCTCCTCTCCACGCTAGAACTTGGAGAAATCCAGTGAAGCTGAACTTTGGGAGATTCAAGATGAATAAAGGAAAGGACTTCTTCAGGCTCTAGCAAGACAGCTTAAAAAGTGGACTGGACAAGTATGGCGGAGGAGAGGGTTATTGATGGCTCCTAGCCAGGATGGCTCTGCCCTGCCTCCACTGTTGAAGGGAGCGATACTTCTGCATCCCAGTTGCTGGAAGCCACAGGTGGGGAGCCGCTCCTGTGTTTGAATCCACTGGCCTGATCCAGCAGGCTCTTCTTGTTCTCTTGGAAAGCCAAGGTGAGAACCTCCTAGAAGTGCTCCAGGTGGTCTTTTGGAGGTCACCTTGAGGTAGCCAGGCGGCCACAGGTGCTGCTGCACCTGCGGGCTGCCACATCTCTAACCGCAAAGCCTGAGACTTCAGGAGGAGGGCTGGTATTGCCCAAGGGCAACACAGGAAGGATGAAACCAGCCAGGGATATGGAGATGCAACTGATACTGCCAGGAACAGAGGCAAGTAGTTAGGATGAATCACACTGCAGCCAGCTCATGTGGGAATCTCCGGCCAGAAATGTTTTGGGATGGCAACATCCATGGGGCTTTCCAAGGACTGAGCCAGATGATATGTGCAGGTGTGCATAACTAATTCCAGTCTTAAAGAAACACACACCTGAAATGCAGGTGTTTTTTGTGGGGGGGGGAGTTCAATTGAGAGCCCAATTGTTGTGGAGGGAGCAGGAAGTGCTTAATATTTTTGCCTGCCAGCGGTTTCTTCCACTAACCCCCCCCCCCCCAATTCAGGCATGCATATATTTCCCCCTGTAAGGAGAAAAGCAGATTGGAAGAGGTTTTGTATTTTACTCTGGCCCTGCCAACCACTGGCCTGCAGCCCCTGGAAGGTTGCCCATGACAGGATGCAGGCATCAGGTTGGCGAAGGTTGCCCACCCATGGACTAGACCAGGCATAGGCAAACTCGGCCCGCCAGTTGTTTTGGGACTACAACTCCCATCATCCCTAGCTAACAGGACCAGTGGTCAGGGATGATGGGAACTGTAATCCCCAAACATCTGGAGGGCCAAGTTTGCCTATGCCTGGACTAGACGTTCCATTGTGTTCTGGGTGGTGAAGTCTATGCTGTAAATAATTTTAAACTGTGGAACTCACTCCCACAGGAGGAAGTGATGGCCAGCAGCCCAGAGGGCTGGGGGTGCCCATTAGCTAGGATGGGTCTGCTCTGCCTCCACAGTCAGAGGCAGCAATGCCAGTTTCTGGATACTACCGGAGTGGAGAGGAGAGGGCTCTTGTGCTCAGGGTCCTGCTTGTGGGTTTCTGTTGGACTAGAGGGGCCTTTGGCCTGATCCAGCAGGCTCTTAATATGTTCTTGCGGGGGAAGGAGCATCTCTTGAGCCAATAGCCCTATCCCAAATCCCCACAGGAAATTCAGTTCTGCATTTTGTATTCCTCCAAGTGTTGCACTCAAAGGCTTTTGTAGCACAGCATGTGACTCTTAAATTTGGAGCGCTGCACACCCTCCGGGTTCATCAACATGCTCCCTGTCTTGCCCCAAACTTATTGTTGTCCTCAGCCTGGATGTCCCAAAAAGTTATTTTTGATGTGGTAATTTTCCCTGCTGTTACCCACATCCTGCTGTTCCTCCCTCCTCTCCCTTTAATAGAGACTGAAGGCAGATTCCTGCTCAGAGGATAACTGCTTATAAAAGATTTCTTACACAGGGCTGACTCTGGAAAGCGGCCAAAGGGCGCAGCTTCTGCAAAAAAATAAAAATGAACCCCCAGCCGCACCCTGCCTCTGTCCCATCAATGTTTTCCAGGCACAATTCAAAGTCTTGGTTAGTGCTGAGAAAAGTCTAAATTTCTTGTTGTGCTACCAAGGAGGAGAAAAAGCATACAGGGATGGCCTTTCCAGATCAGACCTTCTTGCCTAGGACTGAGTTTCTGGCTATAGGCAAAGAGGACCAAAATGGGGGAAGAAGAAGAAGAGTTTGGATTTGATCTCCCGCTTTATCACTACCCGAAGGAGTCTCAAAGCGGCTCACATTCTCCTTTCCCTTCCTTCCCCACAACAAACACTCTGTGAGGTGAGTGGGGCTGAGAGACTTCAGAGAAGTGGGACTAGCCCAAGGTCACCCAGCAGCTGCATGTGGAGGAGCAGGGAAGCGAACCCGGTTCACCAAATTACAAGTCCACCACTCTTAACCACTACACCACACTGGCTCTCCACACTGGAGTCATTCCTTGGCATTTGCCCCCTGCCTCTAATATCCAAAGGCCTCCTTCATCCTTCTATGGAAGAATTGTGAAATGTTTCATAGCCAAGTTAATAATGAGTAGCTTTTCCCAATAGTAATGTACGGAAGTGAGAGCTGGACCATAAAGAAGGCTGATCGTCGAAGAATTGATGCTTTTGAATTATGGTGCTGGAGGAGACTCTTGAGAGTCCCATGGACTGCAGGAAGATCAAACCTATCCATTCTGAAGGAAATCAGCCCTGAGTGCTTACTGGAAGGACAGATCCTGAAGCTGAGGCTCCAATACTTTGGCCACCTCATGAGAAGAGAAGACTCCCTGGAAAAGACCCTGATGTTGGGAAAGATAGAGGGCACAAGGAGAAGGGGACGACAGAGGACAAGATGGTTGGACAGTGTTCTCGAAGCTACCAACATGAGTCTGACCAAACTGCGGGAGGCAGTGGAAGACAGGAGTGCCTGGCATGCTCTGGTCCATGGGGTCACAAAGAGTCGGACACAACTAAACAACTAAACAACAACAAAAATTAATTTCCACTTTCTAAACCAACACAAGAACTGGAACACAGCTGTCCTTTGAAATTCTCACTTCTCTGAATTTTGCAATGCCTTTCCCCAGCCAAGGAAAACATGTAATAAATGCATGATTTGTCCCTGTTGCCCAACCCTCCCACTCAATGATGCAGGAAATCCAGAGCAAAAACACCCCCAATATATGGCTTGCTCAGTGCGGGGGAGACCACAATCCCTTTAGATAATTTCATAGAATCATAGAGTTGGAAGAGACCACCAGGGCCATCCAGTCCAACCCCCTGCCAAGCAGGAAACACCATCAAAGCATTCCTGACAGGTGGCTGTCAAGCCTCTGCTTAAAGACCTCCAAAGAAGGAGACTCCACCACGCTCCTTGGCAGCAAATTCCACAGTCGAACAGCTCTTACTGTCAGGAAGTTCTTCCTAATGTTTAGGTGGAATCTTCTTTCTAATTTGTTCCATTGTCAACCTTTGGCTATAGCTTACATATTTTTTTAAATTAAAGAACAACAACAACCATGAGCATGTGTAAAGTGCATTATACTATGAATAACTTTGCACAAAAACGCATGCAGTGCCTAAGAAACACACAGATACACATTATAGTGTGTTCTGTGGAGTGATGATAGAAGAAGTTCTAAGACAATGGATACATTTAATTGTCCTTAAGTTGCCACGATAGGGCATTGTTGTTTTGAGAGAGAGAGAGAGAGAGAGAGAGACCTGCCCTATCCTCTCAGGCCATGATGTTTACCACACAGCCAGGGAGCAGACCCACTACAAAGGAAAAGCTCCAGTCGAGACCCTGCCCTAAATTCCATCGCTGGCAGAGACCAGTGGAAGAGCAGGCCTGGGAAGAGTACACAGGATGATGTTCTGGGAAGGGAGAGGAACAGGCTTGGGGTCTGGATGCTGAACAATATAAAAGGCTTGTCATTCCACAAGGAGGTGTTGCCGGAAAGGCAAGCAGAGGCTCGCCTGGCCATCAGATTGCACAAGATGAAAGTTCCTCATGCTTGGAAGAAGATCATAGAAACATAGCGTTGTAGAGTTGGCAGGGACCCCAAGGTCATCCAGTCCAAACTTCTGCAATGCAGGAAACTCAACGAAAGCATCTCATGGCATAAGGCCACCCAATAGCTGGTTAAACACCAGGAGAGTCAACCACCTCCCAGCAAGTCTGTTCTACGGTTGAAGAAGAAGAGTTTGGATTTGATATCCCGCTTTCTCACTACCCTAAAGAGCCTCAAAGCGGCTCACATTCTCCTTTCCCTTCCTCCCCCACAACAAACACTCTGTGAGGTGAGTGGGGCTGAGAGACTGCAAAGAAGTGTGACTAGCCCAAGGTCACCCAGCAGCTGCATGTGGAGGAGCGGAGACGCGAACCCGGTTCACCAGATTACGAGTCCACAGCTCTTAACCACTACACCACACTGGCTCATGCCCTCAGAAAGTTCTTTCTAATGTTTAGTTTGAATTTCCTTCCTTCTCATTTGAATCCATTGGTTCGAGTCCTGCCCTCTGGAGCAGCAGAATCAAGCAGCTCCATCTTCCATGGGACACCCCTTCAGATATTTGAAGATGGCTATTGTTTTGCCTCCTCTTGTCCAGGCTAAACATCCCAGTCATCCTCTGCCCACCTTCCAGCTTGTCAACATCCTTCTTAAGCTGTGGTTCCCAGAACTGGACACAGGACTCGAGGTGTGGCCTGACTGAGGCATAATAATGCAGTGCTATTACTTCACTTGATCTGGATACTAGGAAAGCAACCTAGTGGAAAACATACCTCAAGGACCACTTCCCTTCGTATGAAACTATCCAGACCCTGAGATCATCCTCTGCAGCCCTTCTTTGTGTTCCTCCTCCATGAGAGGTCCAGAGGGCTGCAACATGAGAACGGGCCTATTTTGTGGTGGCTCCATCTGTAAAATGCTCTCCCCAGGGAGGCTCACCTAACACCTTCATTATACACCTTTAGGTGCCAGGCAAAAACGTTCCTCTTCAACCAGGCCTTTGAAAATGCATTGTGGAAGGGGGGGGTTATTGGGTTGTCTTTGTTTTTATTAATATGATGTATTTATTGTAATTTTGTGTTGTGAACCACCCTGAGATCTACAGATATAGGGCTGATTTAATAAATAAAAAAATCTGAGCTCAAATTCTGACTTGGAGGCAGAGGGGATGGCCAGGGAGAGGTGTCAAAAAACAACCTTGATCCCTGCATCTGGATCAGGCCTGAGCCACAGTCCAAAGCTATCCGATCTGGGGCTCATGAGCCAAGGAGACCCAATCAGCCCCTATGGCATCCAAGCACATGAATCTGGTACCCTCCGAGGAATCAAGCTCCTCCGTGTAGGGCAGGGATTGAGTTCCCCATTCAAAGGGAACTGCCAGAGGGGAGCAGCAGGAGAAGGCATCCTATGCTCAAGCCAGAGTCCGGCTCATTTGAGGCCTTCTGCTCCACAAAGAAGGGGCACGGGCTGGAAGGAGAAAAGACACCTGGAGCTGACCTTGGTGCTGAAACACCTGCCTGCTTTGTCCCACTGTGCCCCATGGCACAAGAGCAGAGACAGGAGTCCACTTAAGTTTTGTTCAGAGTAAAGGTAAAGGTAAAGGGACCCCTGACCATTAGGTCCAGTCGCGGACGACTCTGGGGTTGTGGCACTCATCTCGCTTTATTGGCCAAGGGAGCCGGCGTACAGCTTCCGGGTCATGTGGCCAGCATGACTAAGCCACTTCTGGCAAACCAGAGCAGCGCATGGAAACACCGTTTACCTTCCCGCCGGAGCGGTACCTATTGATCTACTTGCACTTCGACGTGCTTTTGAACTGCTAGGTTGGCAGGAGCAGGGACCGAGCAACGGGAGCTCACCCCGTCACGGGGATTCGAACCGCTGACCTTCCGATCGGCAAGCCCTAGGCTCAGTGGTTTAGACCACAGCACCACCCGTGTCCCTATTTTGTTCAGAGTAGGGCTACTGAAATATCGACCTCAGGACAGGGCATCAAGCTTTTTCTGCAAGCCAGGACCTCCCTCTCTCCTGCCTTTTATCAAACACCCTACGCAATCTGGACCTCCATGATGAGCCAAGAATACATAGTTGGGGCAAGAGCAGAACATGAATCACGCAAGAGGGGCAAACCACACACTCCAGAAGAAGCCCAGAGCAGCATGTGGGGAGACTGGCGTACTCCACAACGCCCTCCAACCCGCTCTTGGCAGCTCTTCAAATGTGGCAGAAGCTAAAATTTGAACTGACCTGCAATTTGGGCTGCACTCAGGAGCAGTGGCGTGATTGCTTTTGCTGAACTCTGCATAGATACACCCAGATTCAACCCACAATCATGGAGCATCCATTTGGTCATCCGAAACCTGACTTCGGTTAGCCATTCCCCCCCCCCAAAAAAAAACCAAGCATTGTGCAGTTGCAAAGTGCTAAGTATCAGGCAGAGTGAGGTCATCTTGTTACCTCTGCAGCTGTGACATAGACCAATTTGGAAATCCGGTTTGCTCAAGTGCCTGTTAAATCATTTATCATCATTTTTGCCGCACCCGTCTTCAAGGATCTTGGCACATCTACCAAATCCATATTCAATCTCCTAGCAAAATCCTAGCCAGAGCAAACAAATGGCGTCCACTTCTCCTCGACTAATTCAGTCCATTTTGGCTTCATCCATACTCCCTGGCAACAGCAAGCGTCAGCGCTCAAGAAAGTGGGGAACAGATGGATGGATCCATGCAAAAATCAGCCCATGGTTCCTGGGATTTTGTGTGTGGCTCCATCAAACGTTCACCCAATTCCATCTGCAGAAAGAAAGTGGTGCTTTCAAAGGAGCAGAATGTTCCCCCTTCCTTCAGATCTATTCACTGCCATCTTCTCCTTCCCTGCCTTCTGCTACTTTGCAATTTTTCCCTTAATATCCCACACTTTCGACACAGATTTATGTGATGGAAGTTTATAAAATGGCATGATAGTAGTTTATAAAATGATGCGTGGGACAGAGAGAATGGATGCAGAAATGTTTCTCTCTCTCTCCTAACACTAGAACTTGTGGACAGCAGATGAAGCAGAATGTTGGAAGATTCAGGGCATGGCAAAGAATGTCCTTCTTTACAGAATGTGCAGTTGAACTGTGGAACTCTCTCCCGCAGGAGGCGGTGATGACTGCCAGCCTCAATGGTTTTTAAAAGAGGATTAGACCAATCCATGGCTTTCAATGCCTACGAGCTATGGTGACTCTGCTCTGACTCCACAGTTGGAGGGAGCAATGCTTCTGAATACCAGTTACGGGAAACTACAGGAAGGGAGAGCTGCTCTTGTGCTTGGATCCTGCTTCCTGGTTTCCCACAGGGGCATCTGGTTTGCCACTGTGAGAACAGGATGATGGGCCAGATGGGCCACTGGCCTGATCCAGCTTACTTCTTAAGTAAGCTGTTCCCCACAACACAAAAAGTTTTAAGTGTTATTATAGAGATAGGGAGGAAGGTTGTGGGGCGTAAGGAGTTTGGGCACACTCACAAAGCATTTAAAAGGCATTCCCCAAAAGTAAAAATAGGATCAAAACAGAGGCAGCCTTTTCCCAGGGGCAGGATCCAGACTAGGCCTCATAAACAGGGAAAGGCAGGGTGTGAGTGCATTGCCAGGGTGCGGCCCCGGCATGGAGACAGGTTCTGCCTGAGAATCAGTCGTGAAGCTATGGGATGTTGGGTGGCAACACCCAGGCACAGAGAGGATGGCGGCTTACTGAGGCAAATAAACCCTGCATCCTATTAATGCTTGCAAATGATACCTTTCCTCAGACCCAGGGAGAAACTCAGTGATGATCCCTTTGCAGAACTCAGATGCAATACGGGGTGTCAGGGAGTGGATTTTAATTACCCTTGCATGAGTGTCTCATCCAAAGAACAGAAAGGTCATCATGGCAGGTTGAGTTGCCATGTTCTCTGATTTTTGGGGCATAAGGCAGAGGTTTTCAACATTTTTGAGTCCACCGTTCCCTTGACCAACTAACTTCTTTCTGCAGCTCCCTTGTGGGGCCTATGAGCCCAGTTATGCCACCCCTTGCCTGCAGAGCGGGCAGCCTCTCGCCCTTTTTCGATACCCTCCCTTGTGGAGTGTTCCCTCAGCCTCCTCTCTCCTCTCTCTGGGAGTCCTCTGGGCATCTGCTGCTGCCACCCCTGGTCTCTGAGCAGCACCCCCACCCCAAAAAGAGGTGTTTACTCACACTGCCCCACAGGGCCTAGGACTTGTCTGTCCATCCCCAACAGCAAGGGCTGGCAGACTGGCAGACTGGGCTCCCTCACCTCCTTCCTTCCTTCCTTCCTTCCTTCCTTCCTTCCTTCCTTCCTTCCTTCCTTCCTTCCTTCCTCTGAGGCCACCTCAGCTCCTGCCAACCAGCACCCCCTGGCCAGCCCCAGAGGCACCATTCACCTGGGGAGCTTGTAGCCAGGGCTGCTGCAACCAACAGCTGTGCAAGCCTTTGGGAGGCAGAGATGCGAGAGGGCATCAGAGGGAAGGAAAGAGGGACAGAGGACAGTGTTGCCCGCGGCACCCCTGACCAACATTCAAAGCACCCATGGCACGCTGGTTGAAAACCACTGGCGTAAGGCACTGTGGCTTAAGCTGAGGTATATGGCTCAAACCCAGAATCTGTTCCCGAAGCGGTGTGAAATAATAAGCAAAGGAAAGCAATCTCTGAACATGGACAGAGTGTATTACGGATCCCAGATTGTGTAGCAGTTAGAGTGTTGGACTAGGACCTCGCAGACCAGGGTTCAACCATGGCATTCATGATCTCTCAGCCTAATCTACCTCACAGGGTTGTTGTAAGCGTAAAATAGAGGGGGTGCATTGCTGTATAGCACCAACATCCCCATGCATACATGGGATTAAAAAGCCTCAACACCTTAGGCCAGACTTTTCAAGTACATTTTCATAGCATCAGAGCATAGTAGAGTTGGAAGGCACCCCAAGGGTCATCTAGCCCAACCCCCTGCAAAATCAGGAATCAAAGCTGTTTCGCCCTCTTCTCATTAGTCGTTCAGCCTCCAAAGTATCCTTGACAAATTCCCGAAGAGGAGCCACACCAGCCAGCTGCCCCTGGTCCAGTTGCAACTGCAGCAAATACGACACAGGAGCTTCTGGTCAGGGATCTGTTTGTGGGCTTGAATCCACACCGCAAGACGTACCTGAGAAGCTGGCAGGCACATGCCCGCTAAAGCTTATGCCACCATGCATTTGTCGACCATTTGGCAGCCACCTGACGAGTCGGCTTACCAGTTCAGGCAGAGCTCAGCAGGAAACCGTGAGGGATTTGCTGAGCGAGACAAGGTTGCTAATCAGTTTGTGGCACCAGCTACAGACACAGGAGCCAGGACAGAGGTGCTTTCTGACGCCCTCGGAATAGCTGAGCAGTTTGACTCTGCTGGGAGCAGGGCTTAATTAAAAATCAGACCCAGCACCACTTTTCAGTGCCAAAGCTCAGTGCTGGGCACTGAGGGACAAACATGAAGGCAAGGATGAGCCTCTGAGGAAGTACAGAGGGTCTTCTTATGACGGAATGGCCCTAGTCAACCTGGACTTCGTAGCTATCTAGGATCAAGAAGGGTGCCCAAGATCATGTTGCTTCCTTCTGGGCAGCGCTTACCCCCAAATCTCTTGCTTTTAAAAATGAGATTATCAGGAGAGGCTTCTGGATCAGACCAGTGGCCCATCTAGTCCAGCATCCAATTCTCACAGTGGCCAACCAGGTGGCTCTGTTGGTGAAACCTGCAAGCTGGATTCTCCCCTCCTGCAGCTTCCAGCAACTGGCATCCCTAAGCACTTACTGCCCTCCAAAAGTGGAACTAGAACATAGCCATCCTGGCTAGTAGCCATCAATAGCCCTCTCCTCCTCCATGAATTTGTCCAATCCCCTTTTAAAGCCATCAAGACTGGTGATCATCACTGCTTCCTGCAGTGAGTTCCAGTTTGACTACCGGTATCTGCTGCATGAATTTCTTTTGTCTTCTGTCCTCAACCTTCCAACCTTCCACTTTCTTGGAAGTCCCTGAGTTCTAGTGTTATGAGAGGTGGAGAAAAGCTCCTCTCTGCCCACTTTTTCTGTGCTATCAAAAAAAAAATGCATTAACTGGAATGGCTGAAGTTGAGCTAGAAGAAATCCATAGACTCAAATAATTGTAGTGTTGGAAGAGGCCACCAAGGGTCATCCAGTCCAGCCCCCTGCAATGCAGGAATCACAGCTAAAGAAGCCCTGACTGATGACCATCCAACCTGTGTTTTTTAAAAAAAAACTCCAGTGAAGGAGAGTTCACTACTTTCCAAATGATCAAGCACAAACTCTAAATGTTCAAATCAGAGCTTTGAAAATTTTCCTATCCGGGAATCAGTGTGTATGATGGGAGGGATCTCCTGTCTTTCCAACTAACCCCCCCCCCCCAAGCTCATGCTTATTCCACCCACTCCTAGAAAGGAGAGCTAAGCTGGCAAAAGCACACCAAAACACCCACAGAAACACACACACCACACGAAGAAGAAGAAGAAGAAGAAGAAGAAGAAGAGGAGGAGGAGGAGGAGGAGGAGGAGGAGTTTGGATTTGATAACCTGCTTTATAACTACCCTAAGGAGTCTCAAAGCAGCTGACATTCTCCTTTCCAGTTACAGGTAGGTAGCCTTGTTGGTCTGCCGTAGTCAAAACAAAATAAAAAATAAAAAAATTCCTTCCAGTAGCACCTTAGAGACCAACTAAGTTTGTTTTCGGTATGAGCTTTCGTGTGCATGATCTGAAGAAGTGCATGCACACGAAAAGCTCATACCAAGAACAAACTTAGTTGGTTTTTCTTAGTTGGAAGGAATTTTTTTTATTTTTTATTTTGTTTATTCTCCTTTCCCTTCCTCCCCCACAACAAACCCTCTGTGAGGTGAGTGGGGCTGAGAGACTTCAGAGAAGTGTGACTAGCCCAAGGTCACCCAGCAGATGCATGTGGAGGAGAGGAGACGCGAACCCGGTTCACCAGATTACGAGTCCACCGCTCTTAACCACTACACCACACTGGCTCTCAAACGTACCCAAACACGCACAACGGGAGCGATGCCCAAGCCATGACTTCTGTTTTGGAGTGATTGTGGGCACACCTCGTTCCACTTGCGCACACGCTATCTATCTGCAGGCTGTTGCCTGAATGCCAGATGTGAACTCAGAGACCATTGCGCCCCGCGGAGGGCGAACGGGCACCGCCTATGTTGTGCGCCCCAATTAATTACAGCTCTAGCAGCCACGGGATGGGGATCTGGTCGCCTTGCGGATGCCAACAAGAAAGCCAGCCAACAGGTTCTTTCTAGGAACAGCGTGAAAACATTCACAGGAAACCCTCGCCAAATTCCTAAACCCCAACCTTTGCTAATTGTGTCCACCGTTGCTAAATCGTCTCCCTCCGCCCCCCAGAAACGGCGGGCTGCGTTCAAGTGCGCTTGCCAAGCTAGCCTCTGTATTTAATCAAATCAAATTATAGTCATTATTCTCCCCCCCCTTTCTTTCCTTCCAGCTACCCAGAGGAATAAAGACTTATGTTACATGATACGGGCAGGTTTGTCGTGATACAGCAGTCAGTAGCCGCTGCTGAAAAGTGGCTTCTGCGTCTCAGCAGTGAGCCCTCAAGCCTTTTGGCTAACTTCCAGAACTCTTAGCAAAGCTCCCTGGGACCAAACTTCTGTTCCCAATGCTGACATTTGAACCATAGAGTTGGAAGGGGTCCCCAAGTGCCATCTAGTCCACCCCCTGCAATATAGTAATCTCAGCTAAACAATCCCTGACCAATGGCCATCCAACCTCGGATTTGGGGTGCACCTGTTTTGGGGTGAGCAAAAGGTATAAGGAAAAGCCAATATGTCAACTTCTTTCTCATTCAGTGTCTAAAATCATCCATACTGAAACCCAGGGAAGCAGTGATATCTCATGATTGCGCCTATATCTGCCTCTTTAGAGGTGAGGCAAAACCTTCAGACACATTTGAAGTTCCTCAACATTTCAGTCTGGCTGCTCATGTTGCCAGAGGCACATTTTCACATGAAGGCAGGATATGACTTTAAGAATCAATAAATAGAAAATTTGACATTCAAATCGAAATCATAGATTCATGAGTTGGAAGAGATCCCGAAGGACATTTAGAAGATTGATGATGTAATTGCCCTTAAAATGTGGACAGTTCAGACTTGCTGTTTCAGGGCTGTTGTTGGGCAAAACAACATTGTACAGTGTTTCTTGAGGGTCTGATTCTGACAAACGTCCCTGGTGAACCTATCATCATGACCAATCATCTGTTACATGCTGTCAAATACAAAATACCATTGCATGTCACCTCTCAAATCTTCTGAAATAGATCTCAAACATTGTCAAATACTAAACTTCTGTCAAGCACAAATAAGTAACTCGAACTGTGAAAAACGCTGCCTGTGAAGAATCAGATTTCCACATGTACACATGTCAGTTTTAGTTCCGTAAAACTCCAGTGCTTTTAACAACTGTCCTCTGGAACCTCAACACACATCCCTGGTCAGGGAAGGGAGAATCACAGATGTGAGTCAATAGGAACCAATAGTTCAGATGAAAAAGTAGTATGCTTTAGAACTAGACAGATCTCATCAGAGAGGAATGAGTTATGTGAAACTCCAAAGCTGGCTACCATAAAAAAAAAGAAGATCCAAAATAGATACCACATAATTACTGTCCCCACCCTTGTGAGAAGCAACCAGAAGGATTTTCAAGCGTATCTTGAACAAAACCTACAAGAGGGATTTGCATCCCTACCAACAATTTCCTACGTGCCTTAGCGACTGTTTTCTCACTACCAGGAGTCTTTTGCAGAGACAGGGCAGACAGAACACCTCCCACCTCCACTGAGCAGCCTTGAGAAAACTGCCACCTGCCAGCCTCAGTTTCTCATCTGTAAAATGGGCATGATGACGATCGACCTCACAGAGCTTTGTTGTGAACCAGCCTGATACTGTTGTGCTAAGGCAATGGTAGCCGAGAAGAGAGTCCTGTCTGTGGGGTATGGAGCGCCGGGGGGGGGGGGACACACACACATATGGATGTATACATTTAAGATGTGTGAGCAGTAAAAGAAAGCATGGAAAAACCAAGTGGCCTTTGAATTAGAAAAGAGCGAAGGACTTTGTTGGTGCTCTGTGACCTTGCAGAAGCCTGAGAAATGCCTCTGTAGCCTGAAAAATTCTTTTCCTGAGTCTGGTTAAGAAGTTTCTCCCGGGGAAACCAAAGGTTTCCGTCTTTAAGGCCGCATGCGACACGGAGACGCCTGCTTTTTTGCTGGGGTGTGTAATTTGACAACTTGTAAAAGTTAACTTGCCTCTTCTGTCTTGGGATTCTTAATCCCCATAGTGCTGATCACCAATAAAGGCAGTTTATTGACACCACAACCCTGGTGTGCTGAACTGAAGAGAAATCCCCCAGCCCAGCACCGAAAGGTAATCTAGCAAACCACTTACTTGGAAGGCTGAGCAGCGTGTCAAAGGCTTTGCATTGCATCTGCCCTGTGCTCTGCGTGACACAGTTCATCCAGAGACCTTGATAGATGGCCTGGGCTGTCACGATGTTCTCCCCGGCATAGGCGTTAATTTTCCACTGGGGCATGGCCGTGCTGATGATCAAGCCCACCCAGCCGGCGAAGGCCAGGATGAAGCCCAGCATCTGTAGACCACTGTTGGCCATCTCCTTTGCTCCTGGGAAGTTTCCGAAGGAAGCCGATTCCTCGCTCGGAGCTTTGGGGATCGATCAGCGCCGGAGCCCAGCCGATTCTTGGAGCAACCTTGGCGAAGGAGCAAAGCGAGCTTCGGCTTGTCCTTCTCCGCTTGTAATCCGAGAGATTTCAGAGCAGGTTGCTGGATGGAGGAGCTACCCAAACTAAAGCCGGCTGCACCTGTGGCTCACTATTTAAACCAGAGTCCTCGGAGAGCCCCCTAGTGGTTTCGCTTGAGTTTGCCAGCACATCCTGACTGCTCCCAATGAAAGTTAGGCACCACCAAAAGGTTAAACCTGGGTATTTCAAGGGTTGCTGTGTTTTTTGTGTGAAAAATGCAACGATTTCATCAATTGCAGCAAGATGAAAAGGGATCTTTGCTCCAGCATCCTGTCTCCTTGCAAATTCAGAACCAGCCATGCGCCTCCATTAAAGGCCACCGTAGCATTCTTCGCGCGCATGGGCACATCATGCATTCCATCGCTTATGACGCCTTCACTTTGGGATCCACCCTGTTCCCTTGGTGGTTTTTACTTTTAAGGGCATAGCAGTGGCAAGGGATGAGAGATTACTGATGCTGCAAGGATACATCATTAAAAACACTGACTCAATAGCACCTTTCTTACTATCATGTATACATTGAGTGTTGAAATCATTTGTGACTTGTGTGTTAACTTTATTGCTGTTTTGGGAGAAGACTCATCATTCTTCAGAGGTACTTACCAATACTTCTGTAAGGGGCATCAAGGGAAGTATCGCTACCTCTCTATTCTGCTTTGGGATGAACGCAAAGAGGACACGGAGCAATGGATTCAAACTATAAGAAAGAAGATTCCACCTAAACATTAGAAAGAACTTCCTGACAGTAAGAGCTGTTCGACAGTGGAATTTGCTGCCAAGGAGTGTGGTGGAGTCTCCTTCTTTGGAGGTCTTTAAGCAGATCCTTGACAGCCACCTGTTAGGAATGCTTTGGTGGTGTTTCCTGCTTGGCAGGGGGTTGGACTGGATGGCCCTTGTGGTCTCTTCCAACTCTATGATTCTATGAACCCACCTGGAGCCCTGTGTACAGTTCTGGGCGCCACATTTTGAGAAGGACATTGACAAGTTGGAACATGTGCCGAGGAGGACAACCAAGGTGGTCGAGGATCTGGAAACCATGCCTTATGAGGAACGGTTGAATGAGTCAGAGGTGTGCACCCGGGGGCGAAGCTAGCTGCCTGTGGGGGCGGGGCTAGCCACCTGCGGGGGCAGGACGAACGTCCCAGTGGGTGCAGCCCTGGAGCAGCACACATGCCATGCACCCAGGGGGCAGGGCGAGCTGCCCAGGAGGGCGATTGGCACCCATTGGGGGTGATTGGCACGGCGATTGGCACCCAGGGGGGCAGCGCAGTGATCTGCCCAGGGGGGATTTTGTCACCTCCCCCCTCATGGATGACACCCGGGGTGGACCGCCCCCACTGCACCCCCTTCCTCCGGGGTGATATAAATGCAAACAAACAAATAACAAAGGGACCAAACTCTGTGCCAATCCAGTCAAACAGCCTGTCTCATCAGAGTGGTGCATGCTCTGGTTATCTCCCACTTGGACTACTGCCATGTGCTCTATGTGGGGCTACCTTTGAAGGTGACCCGGAAACTACAACTAATCCAGAATGCGGCAGCTAGACTAGTGACTGGGAGTAGCCACCGAGACCATATAGCACCGGTCCTGAAAGATCTTCATTGGCTCCCAGTACGTTTCCAAGCACAATTCAAAGTGTTGGTGCTGACCTTGAAAGCCCTAAACAGCCTTGGCCCAGTATACCTGAAGCAGCGTCTCCACTCCCATCGTTCTGCCCGGACACTGAGGTCCAGCGCCGAGGGCCTTCTGGCGGTTCCCTCACTGCGAGAAGTGAGGTTACAGGGAACCAGGCAGAGGGCCTTCTCAGTGGTGGCGCCCGCCCTGTGGAACACCCTTCCATCAGATGTCAAAGAGAAAAACAACCATTTTACTTTTAAAAGACAACTGAGGGCGGCCCTGTTTAGGGAAGCTTTTAATGTTTGATGCTGTATTGTTTTTAATATTCGGTTGAAAGCCGCCCAGAGTGGCTGGGGAAACCCAGCCAGATGGGCGGGGTATAAATAATAAATTATTATTATTATAAAACAGGCAGAACTGGAATATTTGTGGAATGAAATGAATGCAGAGATCCAGTTTGCAAGTTTTTAGGTGGGAAAGTTGGGACCCTGTTGTTTTCCTCAGTCCCTACAGACTTTGATTTGGATCAAGGACCGTCTCCGAGTTTTAAATTTCCTGCATCTGAAATCCAGATGCAATACCTAGGTTGACTCGTGTATATTGGGCTTAAATCCAGCCCTCTCCTGCTGTCTATATCTCACTTTAATTACATGTTTGCTCGGGGAGTGAGAGAGAAGCTTAAGGGGGCTGTTAGTGCCAAATGTGAGGTTCTAATCTCAGTACCATATTTCCAAAAACCTATAAATAGTTTGTGCATTGGAAAATAACTGTTTTCTTGTTCTTCTGCAGCTGCCAAGTCCCTCTGTGGTGTTTGCACCGCTCCTTAATCCTCCACCAGGTAATTCTCAGACAGTGTCCACCCTAATTGTTCTGCTGTTCCAATCAAGCGAAACCACAACTTTTGCAAAACAAGGACTTCTCTGATACGGGAGTTCAGCTCATTGTTTTCATGCTGAGGTTGCTTCATCCTGATGACTCCGTGGATTTCACCTGGGCTTCGCTGAGCCCTTGACAAAACAGGGCTGCTAAAGTGGTGATTTACCTGTCAAGGCTGGCTTAACTACAGAGGGGATCCCATCGTGGCGAAAACAACAGCAGAAGAAGCAAACAAGACAGGCTCCATAAACAGGAGAACGGTCAAGATCTCTTGGCTTCCACCGCACCTATTGGTTTTTCTTATCCCATTGGCCTCATCCAGCAGGTTCATCTTAGGTTCCTGTGTTCTTAATTTTTTGATTTTATAAATTTATTTATTTGGATTTTCAGATTAAAATTTTACGGTCACTTATGGAACATACAGCATAAAAACAAGATTCCAAGGAATCTCCTGGACTTCCCTCCTCCCCTTTGTGGGTCCTATTGTTAATATTTCCTCCTGCATCTTTTATGAGAATCCAAATCTTTTACGTCTCCAATGTGTCCAAAATTCACCATTAAGCTACAAGTGATATTCCAATCCTACTAACGATTTTAACTGTTTACAATGGTTTTTAAGATAGCTTATAAATTTCCCCCATTCCTTATTAAAATTGTGGTCTTCCTGATTTCTGACTCTTCCTGTAATTTTAGCCATTTCGGCATAATCCATCAACTTGATCTGCCATTCTTCTCTGGTAGGGACTTTATCTTCTCTCCATCTCTGGGCCAACAACATCCGTACAGCCGTGGTCACATACATAAGTAGTCTTTTCCGCTCCCTTGGGATTTTGGCACCTAGGATCCTGTGTTCTTAAGCTGATGGAGGAGGTGGTGGCCAAAACATGTGGAGAGCGCCAGGTTGGTGAAGGTGGTGCATTTATTTAATGCTCCTTGCAGGGGGCTGGACTAGATGATTCTTAGGGTTCCTTCCAACTCTACAGTTCTATTATTCTATGATCCTCCCAAAGGAGACCAGAACAACAGAAAGCAAAATAGCAGAACAATGCAGTTTTAAACCCTCTTTAAAATAACATTTAACATTTCATAAAATCATAGAATCCTAGAGTTGGAAGAGGCCCCAAGGGCCATCCCGTCCAACCCCCTGCCAAGCAGGAACACCATCAAAGCATTCCTGACAGGTGGCTGTCAAGCCTCTGCTTAAAGACCTCCAAAGAAGGAGACTCCACCACACTCCTTGGCAGCAAATTCCACTGTCAAACAGCTCTTACTGTCAGGAAGTTCTTCCTAATGTTTAGGTGGAATCTTCTTTCTTGTACAGTAGTTTGAATCCATTGCTCCGTGTCCTCTTCTCAGGAGCAGCAGAAAGCAACCTTTCTCCCTCCTCTATATGACATCCTTTTATATATTTGAACATGGCTATCATATCACCCCTTAACCTTCTCTTCTCCAGGCTAAACATACCCAGCTCCCTAAGCCGTTCCTCATAAGGCATCGTTTCCAGGCCTTTGACCATTTTGGTTGCCCTCTTCTGGACACATTCCAGCTTGTCAGTATCCTTCTTGAACTGTGGTGCCCAGAATTGGACACAGTATTCCAGGTGGGGTCTGACCAGAGCGCAATACAGTGGTACTATTACTTCCCTTGATCTAGATCAGGGGTAGGCAACCTTCGGCTCCCAGATGTTTTGGGACTACAACTCCCATCATCCCTGACCACTGGTCCTGTTAGCTAGGGATCATGGGAGTTGTAGTCCCAAAACATCTGGGAGCCGAAGGTTGCCTACCCCTGATCTAAATGCTATACTCCTATTGATGCAGCCCAGAATTGCATTGGCTTTTTAGCTGCTGCATCACACTGTTGACTCATGTCAAGTTTGTGGTCTACCAAGACTCCTAGATCCTTTTCACATGTACTGCTCTCAAGCCAGGTGTCACCCATCCTGTATTTGTGCCTTTCACTTTTTTTTGCCCAAGTGTAGTACTTTACATTTCTCCCTGTTAAAATTCATCTTGTTTGCTTTGGCCCAATTCTCTAATCTGTTAAGGTCATTTTGAAGTGTGATCCTGTCCTCTGGGGTATTAGCTACCCCTCCCAACTTGATCAGGATGCCCATTTAATATTCTAGTGCTTGCAGCTTGAATTGGGCCCAGTATGACTCACTGGTAACCAGCTCTGAGGACCAATGCCACAAGGTTCCAATGGGCTGCCCCATATACAAAGCTAGCAGCTGCATCCAGCACTAGCTGCAGCCTCCAGACCATCTTCAAGGGCAGCCCCGAGCAAAGTGCATTGCAGTAGTCCAAAGAGGAAGTCACTTAGAGCATGGGTAGCTGATGCCAGGCTATGCCAGTTGAAGAATGGCTGCAGCTTGCAAACTAGAATAAATTGGCATGTGTGCTCCTTACCCCAGGTGCCACCTGAGACTCTAGGGACAAGGTGGAATCCAGGAGTACTCCCAGGGTTCAAAGCTGCTCCTTCAGAGGGACTGCAACCCTTCCCGGAACATGGGAACCACCTGCTCAGAGTATCTCTGTCTTACCAGGATCCAGCCTCAGTTCACTGGTTGCCATCCAACCCATCGCTGCTTCCAAGCGCTGCTGCAAGACCTTCGCACCCTTTCCTGATGGAATGCAGTGAGAGAGCTGGACGGCATCCACATCTTGGTGACATCATGCTCCAAATCTCTGGATGACTGCTCCCTATGGTTTCATAGAGAAGTGAAGTGAAGTGAAGTGAAGTGAAGTGAAGTGAAGAGAAGAGAAGAGAAGAGAAGAGAAGAGAAGAGAAGAGAAGAGAAGCCAGTGGAATATGCTTGTGAAACACGGACTACTTATAAACGCCATCGCCAACTCCTCGAAAGATTCCATCAATGGTGTCTCTGGAAAATTTTACACATCACTTGGGAAGACAGGAGAACTAATGCCAGTGTACTGGAAGAAGCAAAGATCACCTGTGTTGAAGCAATGATTCTTCAACATCAATTTCGTTAGACTGGTCATGTTGTGCAGATGCCTGATGATCGTCTTCTAAAGCAACTACTCTATTACGAACTTAAAAATGGAAAGTGAATTGCTGGTGGTCAACAAAAGAGGTTTAAAGACTGTCTGAAGGCAAATCTTTAAAAATGTAGTATAAACACCAACAATTGGGAAACACTGGCCTGCGAGCGCTCCAGTTGGAGAACAGCCTTTACCAAAGGTGTCATGGGCTTTGAAGACTCTCAAACTCAGGACCCAAGGGAGAAACGTGCTAAGAGGAAGGCACACTTGGCAAATCCACACCGTGATCAACTCCCACCCGGAAACCTATGTCCCCACTGTGGAAGGACGTGTTGATCCAGAATTGGCCTCCACAGTCATTTACGGACTCACTGTTAAAACCGTGTTTATGGAAGACAATCTTACTTGGCTATGAGGGAAAGAAGAAGAAGAAGAAGAAGAAGAAGAAGAAGAAGAAGAAGAAGAAGAAGAAGAAGAAGAAGTGGTTTGAGTGTCACACTAGGATCCCAGAAACCAGGGTTTGAATTCCCCACTTGACGATGTTGCTCACTGGGTTATGTTGGGCCAATCACTCACTCCCAGCCTAATGTGCTTCATGAGGTTGTTGTACAGATTAAATGAGGAGGGGGAGAAAACCATGAATGCCACCTGTTGACACATTTTAACGAGGCCTTAATAACTGTGAAAACACAATTGAAATCAAGAGGGCATGAGCATTGCAGGGGGTTGGGCTAGATGACCATTGGGGGTCCCTTCCAACGTTACATTTCTATGATTCCATAACAGGGTGGCTGGGGAGACCCGGCCAGATGGGCGGGGTACAAATAATAAATTATTATTATAAATTATTATAACAAAAGCTTCTACCCTGGGAGCCTGCAGTAGAAATTGCAACAGAGGAGTGAGTGAGGATTGCGATGCAGAGGTCTGCTTGGTTTCAATTACATCTTCACAGTTTCTTAGGCCTGGTTGAAATGTGTCAGCAGGTGAGCAAGTGCTTACCTGAGAAATTCACACATCCTCATCCACTGGCTCATTTAAATCAAGCCACACTTCCTGTAGGTGAAATGAGAGGATCTGTCGCCTGGGCAGGAGCTGTTACCTTACCCAGGAACCAGACAAGCACCGAGTTTAAATGAGGCACTGAAAAGGTTTCTTCCTGTTCATTTCTGGCATCACGCTGAAACTGAACCTGATTCACAGGCAACGTTTGTCTAACCTGCTGATTCAGAAATGGGAGTAGCTCCCACTGCTGTTCTCCGCACCTTCCCCTGTTGGATTCCAAATTCCTTCTAACTTATTTTTGCAAACCGCTGTGGAATATATTTACAACACAGCAGAACAAAATAAATAAACTACATGGATATTTTCATGCAGTGCATAGTTGAAACATGGAACCTTTAGAGGGAGTCTGTTCCACCATCAAACAGACCTTACTGTCACAAAGTTCTTCCAAATGTTTAGTCGGAATCTCCTTTCTTGCAATCTATAGCCATTGGTTCTGGTCCTCCCTTCTGGTGCATCAGAAAACAATCTTGCTCCCTCTCCCATGAGACAGCCCTTCAGATATTTGAAGATCCAGTCTCCATGAGGCCTGGTTTCCAGACCCTTGATCACCTTCCTCTGCACATGCTCCACAGAATAATAACCATAGAATCGTAGACTTGGAAAGGTCATCTAGTCTAGGTAAAGGTAAAGGGACCCCTGATCTCACTTTATTGGCCGAGGGAGCCGGTGTACAGCTTCCGGGTCATGTGGCCAGCAGGACTAAGCGAACCAGAGCAGCGCACGGAGACGCCATTTACCTTCCCGCTGGAGCGGTACCTATTTATCTACTTGCACTTTGACATGCTTTCGAACTGCTAGGTTGGCAGGAGCAGGGATCGAGCAACGGGAGCTCACCCCGTCACAGGGATTCGAACCGCCGACCTTCTGATCGGCAAGCCCTAGGCTCTGTGGTTTAGACCACAGCACCACCCGTGTCCCTAGTCTAAAACCCTACAAATGCAGGAATCAGAGCTTAAGAATCCCAGACATATGGTTATCCAGTTAGAGAGTTGGACTAGGATCTGGGAGAGCAGGGTTCGAATCCCAGCTCAGCTATGAAACTCAATGGGTGACCTTGGGCCAGTCAACATCTCTTAGCTTTTTTTTTTTTTAATGCTTTATTGGTTTCAAAACTGCATAACAGAAATAATCAATACATGTTAACGACAAAATAAAGATAAACATTCATTCATTCCTTGATTGCTGCTTGTTTTGTACCTCCTTCTATACTTCAATTTAACATGACCTCCGATCTTCCCATTATGTTCCCGAATTTGATTCCTTGGATATGCACTTGACTTTATTTTCTCCCTATTATTTAACTTGTTTTAGATTTTTCCAAAATTGTCCTATTCACTCACAGAAACTCAATCAATACCTGCCAACAGGTTGATATTTTGACAATGTTCATTTACATAGAATAGAAAGATAGATAGATGATGATAGATAGATAGATAGATAGATAGATAGATAGATAGATAGATAGATAGATATAGATAGCGATAGATTAGATAGATAGATAGATAGATAGATAGATAGATAGATAGATAGATCCCACTCTCTGGTAATTTTTTCATCTGTAACATCTCGTAGCCTTGCTGATATTCTCTCCAATTCTGCATACTCTCTTAATTTGTTTTGCCAGTCTGATTTGGATGGGATAGTTTCTCCCTTCCAACCTTTTGCAATTAAAATTCTGGGGGCAACTGTAGCATACATAAAGATTCTTGTACACTTTTTGGAATTTCATTACCCATAATTCCTAGCAGGAATCTCTTAGCGTAACCTACCTCACAGGGTTGTTGTGAGGTTGAAATGGGGAGAAGGAGGACCACGCACCACCATCTTGAGATCTTTGGAAGATAAATATTAACAACAACAACAACCACCGCCTCTGCTAAGAAAAAACAACTCCACCATTTTCCGAGGCAGTGATGAAACGAGCCCCGTTTCCCATCTCTCCCACTGAGGCAGTATGATGGGATGGCTGTCCCCAGGTGACAGGTGATGGGAGAAGAGGCCTGGTGGGGCTGGCCTGGTTACATCCCAGCTGGTGGAGAGAGTTCTGCCTCCCATTTTCCATACAGGAGAAGATTTTCTCCCCCAGTTCCTAAAAGCAAGGCTATCCGGGAGGCTCTCCAAAGTCTTTCCTCTGGGTCAGAAAAGTAGGGAATTCCGTGGAGAAATGAATGGGGTGGCAGAGCTCACAGACACCCCTGTTTTTAGCTGGACCCCCATGGATCACATTCTCTTTCCCCCTCCCTTTGCTGGGTGGGGGCCACCCGCTGCACTGAGCTTAACTCTGCCTTTCTGTTTACTTCTTGCCAGACTTTGTTGTTTGGGATAAACAGCCCCGTGGCTTTGAAGGCTGCAGGTTGGGGCAGACCCACAGCGTGTCTCTGCAGACACCCAAACATGCTTTGCGAGCATGAGATCAGTGTTTTTGGAGGGTCTCCATGTGAGATTATTTGTGGCTGTTGACTCATAGGCATTTGTGGTCTGGTGAGATGGGGGGAGAGAGAGAGAGAGAGAGAGAGAGAGAGAGAGAGAGAGAGAATCACATTCCCTTTCTGGAGAGGAGAGTGAAGGCAGAAACAAGCCACCCAAGGGCCTATGTGTCTCTATGTATTGAACAAAACTGAGAGCAATACAGGATTTGCTGCCCAATCATGTGCCACCTAAATTAAAATCCTGTTTTAATTGTTGGGAAGTTCAAGCTTAACATGCCCATTAGTGGCTCAATGGGTCGGTGTGTGTGGCTGTTAACCAGAAGGTTGGTGGTTCGAGCCCACCCAGGGGCAGTTGTGGGCAGGATTCCTGCATTGCAGGGGGTTGGACTAGATGACCCTTGGGTCGCTTCCAACTCTAAGATTCTATGATTCTATGACCCTTGCTGGAGTCCCAGCACCTCCTGGACCTAATAGGTCTAAAGACGCGGGTGGCGCTGTGGTCTAAGCCACAGAGCCTAGGGCTTGCTGATCAGTAGGTCGGCAGTTCGAATCCCCGCGACGGGGTGAGCTCCCGTTGCTCGGTCCCTGCTCCTGCCAACCTAGCAATTCGAAACCACGTCAAGTGCAAGTAGATAAATAGGTACTGCTCTGGTGGGAAGGTAAATGGCGTTTCCGAGCACTGCTCTGGTTCGCCAGAAGCGGCTTAGTCATGCTGCCCACATGACCCGGAAGCTGTCTGCGGACAAACGCCGGCTCCCTCGGCCTATAGAGCGAGATGAGCGCCGCAAGCCCAGAGTCGTCCGCGACTGGACCTAATGGTCAGGGGTACCTTTACCTTTACCTAATAGGTACTTAGGCCATTTGCACATGTGGCCATGCAACCAGTCCATGCAGAATGTAGGCACCCTGTATATAGAAATGAGCAAAGCAGTGATATTTTAGGGAGCAGGCTAGTAGGCGTGGCCCATGACTTACACTATAGGAGCCTAGAAGAAGAAGCGTTTGGATTTGATATCCCGCTTTATCACTACCCAAAGGAGTCTCCAAGCGGCTCACATTCTCCTTTCCCTTCCTCCCCCACAACAAACTCTGTGAGGTGAGTGGGGCTGAGAGACTTCAGAGAAGTGTGACTAGCCCAAGGTCACCCAGCAGCTGCATGTGGAGGAGCGGGGATGCGAACCCGGTTCACCAGATTACGAGTCCACTGCTCTTAACCACTACACCTACACAACACAAAACACTGTTGCTGGATGTAGGTTTTATTTTATTTGTTTTTTATCTTCTATTTTGGAAATGTACATCCAGGTTTTTTTCCTTTAATTTTTTTGGGGCCCCCAAGAGAGTGGGGCCAAGAGCTAGTGCTTGTTTAGCTTATACGTAAATCCAGCACTGGCTAAGAGCCTACAATGCATCTTGGGTTGGCCTCAGCTGCCCTTGAGACATGAAGGGGCAAAGCAACAAAAAAGACCAGCATAAGAATATATGAAGAGCATCTACTGGATCAGGCCAATGGCCCATCTAGTCCAGCATCCTGTTCTCACAGTAGCCAACCAGAGGCCTCTTCTGGAAAACCTGCAAGCAGGATCTGTGCACAAGGACCTTCTCCCCTCCTGCGGTTTCCAGCAACTGGGATTCAGAAGCATGGCTGCCTCCAACTATAGAGGCAGAGCAGGGCTATCCTGCCTAGGAGCCATTGACAGACCTCTCCTCCTCCATGGATTCATCCAATCCTCTTTTAAAGCCATCCAGCTTTGTGGCCATCCCTGCCTCCTGTGGGAGGGAGTTCCATAGATTAACTATGCGCTGCTTAAAGAAGGATTTTCTTTTATCTATCCCAAATCTTCCAACATTCGGCTTAATTGGTCAGATGCCCGATTATTGTCTTCCAAAGCAACTACTCTATTCCAAACTTAAAAATGGAAAGCGTAATGCTGGTGGTCAACAAAAGAGGTTTAAAGACTCTATCAAGGCAAATCTTTAAAAAATGTAGTATAAACACCAACAGCTGGGAAACACTGGCCTGAGAGCGCTCCAGTTGGAGAACAGCCTTTACCAAAGGTGTCATGGGCTTTGAAGACACTCGAACTCAGGACACAAGGGAGAAACGTGCTAAGAGGAAGGCATGCCTGGCAAATCCACACCGTGATCAACTCCCACCCGGAAACCTATGTCCCCACTGTGGAAGGACGTGTGAATCCAGAATTGGCCTCCACAGTCACTTACGGACTCACTGTTAAAACCGTGTTTATGGAAGACAATCTTACTCGGCTACAAGGGATCACCAAAAAAAGAGGAAGAAGAATCTTCCTTCTCTCTCCTCTTTGTTTCTATCTTTAGGGGGAATGATTCAGCTTCAGAAGCCTCCAATACAACTTTTCTTTTTCTGAAAAGAGGAGCGAGCGAGCCTCGACTCAAGGCTTGCTGGCGTAAGGAGCCAAACATGGTTGTTTTTATTTTAAAACATCAACGCTTCAGAGTGTGTGGGTGGCTGAAACAAAGTGTTCTGAGTCAGACCAAACACAACAGCAATTTCACGGCAAAGCTGCAATTCAGTCAGAAGGGATTGTAGCGATTAATGGGGAGGAATTAAGGCTGGAAAACAAATGGCATGTCTGGGCGAAAACTTTACACACGGGCAAAGCTCCTGGCTTCTTCAATAACACCAGACTCTGCTGCTCAGTTCAAGCCAGGCAGACTTCTTTGTACGGGAGAGGATTTCTTATCTCTCTTTTAGACATTATTCTCTCTCCACTTTAGTTGTTAAATCGGGCCAGCTTATTTTTAAAATGTTTTACATCGTATTGTACGCATTTATTTATTGTACTTCTGTATCCATTTATTTACATTATGGTCACATTCACACCGTGCATTGTGTTTGAAGCGTGTTTGAAGAGCAACTTAAGTTGACAGAATATGTGCAGCTTGCAGACTTAACATATAGACCAGGGGTAGGCAACCTAAGGCCCGGGGGCCAGATGCAGCCCAATCGCTTTCTCAATCTGGCCCGCGGACAGTCCGGGAATCAGCGTGTTTTTACATGAGTATAATGTGTCCTTTTATTTAAAATACATCTCTGGGTTATTTGTGGGGCATAGGAATTCGTTCATTCCCCCCCCCTGTATATATATATATATACACACACACACACATATATGTGTGTGTGTGTGTGTGTGTGTGTGTGTGTGTGTGTGTGTGTGTGTATAGAGAGAGAGAGAGAGAGAGAGAGAAGAAAGGAAGTCATTGATATCTTAAGGGTGCAGAATGAGTACTTTAAATTGTAAAACAGAAAATTTAATTTATATATATAGAAGTGTGTTCGAAACACGCCATCTGGGGAATCATGGGAAATGTAGTTTGCAAAGGATGCTGGGAATTCTTGTTCTGTGAGGGATCAGCTGCGGTTCCCATGATTCTCTGAGGGAAGCCATGGCGGTTGAAAGTGCTGCTTATGTGCTTTGGATGTGTGGTGCTGGGTGTGACCTAAGGTTATTTCTAATACAATTTTTTTTGAATGGTTATTGTCCATTTGATATGTTGCGAACACCTTTGTGGGAAAGCGACATACAAATAAACTGATGGCAATAGTGAGAAGCTAGTATTAAGATGGTTGGCGTGATAGAAAGTGGTACAATCTGCAAACAAGCCCATGAATGGGCCTCCATATATGCAGAAGCCTCTGGTTGACTGTAGCAGCCATCACTCCCAACATCTCTTACAGCCATTCCTCCAAATTCCCTTCTGAGCCTCAGCAACCCTCTCCATTTGCCTGCTCATTCACCCTGTAACAGCACAATGGGCGGTATTTACTCAGAGTAAATTAATGAATATGACTAAGTTGGGCCCATTCGTTTCAATAGATGCACTCTGAGAAGAACTGAGAGGAATACAACCCTAGGTTCTTCCTGAGACAAAGCAGAAAAAAGTGGGCATGTGGGCTGTGGTTTTTGGACACGACAGGAAGGGGAGAGGATCTACATGGGTCATGAATAACAGCTCTTAAAACTAATGGCTGCTACAGTCACCAGGAGGCTTCCGACCATTGGGAGGCCCATTTGTGGGTTGCTGCGCAAACTGGCCCTGTATACCAGCCATAGAACTATAGAATTGTGGCATTGGAAAGGACCCCAATGGTCATCTAGTCCAACCCCCTGCAATGCAGGGATAACAGCTAAAGGATCCCACATTATCACATCATTCACCCAGCTGATATAGTTTCAACCTAGTGTGCGGAACAGCCAAAGTCTGCTGGTTTTGAAGGGGGGGGCAAGCCCAAGATGTAATTTATGGCACCTCCAAAGTTTCACGCTTTTCAGGCGAAATCATTTGCATCATTAAAATTGATCTGGAGCCCTTGCGCAACAAATCCTCTTCCACAGAAGATCCGTCCTTTTGCAATAAGGAAAGTGATGGGGAAGGCATGGGCCGGCACACCTTCAACGCCACAGCATCAGATTCCGCACAAACAAATCAGAACGACTGATCAAAAAGTAGACAGCACCGTCTGGTTTCCCCACAGAAATAATCAGGATGACCGAAAGTGACCTTGAAGAAATTTTCTTTCTTTCATTAACTGAATGTTTACCTTTTCTATCTTTTAAAAATTATTTTATTGAAATAATCAACATTACCAAAAGTGCAGCAGCAGGGTATTAAATCATGCCATATAGAACGTAAGTAAGCAATAAATAATAAGATAAGAGAACAGCAGAAAACCAATATTAATTGGGACCACCGTATTTCCCAGGCTGGCTTGAATATTGGGCATCTAAGTCTGAAGCTTAAGAAATAAAAACCCACTAGATGATTTAGAAACATTCTGGATCCTCCACACACAAACCTGCGTTTTATGTGTGATTTTTCCGAATAACCAAATTCCGTTAATTATACCACACAGCCAAATACAGATTTCTCAAGGTTTTCCATTGCTGGGCTCTGGAAATCCTGGCTCCAGAGTAAGAGTTATCTTCATGCTCAAGTGAGGATTTGAACTTGGCCTCTCCCATATAGCACTCTAACCACTGCACTGCGCTGTCTATCACCTGCCTACATACTGGACCAATTTGAGTTTTAAAGGTTTGGGCTGAAAACGTACTCTGAGTTCGAGTCCTTCATCCAGTAAGGCTTTCAGTAAGGCTTTTGACAAAGTCCCCCATGATATTCTCGCAAGGAAGCTGCGAAAATATGGGTTGAACAAGGTAACTGTTAGGTGGATTTGTAGCTGGTTGACTGACCGAACCCAAAGAGTACTCATTAATGGTTCTTCGTCATCCTGTGAAAAAGTGACCAGTGGGGTGCCGCAGGGTGCTGTCCTGGGCCCGTTGTTGTTCAATGTCTTTATAAATGGCATGGATGAAGGAATTGAGGGGATGCTCATCAAATTTGCAGATGACAACAAACGGGGAGGGGTTGCTAATGCTGCTGAAGACAGAATCAGAATTCAAAATGACCTTAAC
Source organism: Darevskia mixta (assembly GCA_034641385.1). NCBI lineage: Eukaryota > Metazoa > Chordata > Lepidosauria > Squamata > Lacertidae > Darevskia > Darevskia mixta. The sequence goes on from JAWWNH010000021.1 coordinate 1,205,578, forward strand.
AGATTGGAGAACTGGGCGCAAGCTAACAAAATGAATTTCAATAGGGGCAAATGTAAGGTTCTGCACTGAGGCAGGAAGAACCAGATGCACAAATATAGGATGGGGGACACCTGGCTTACTAGCAGTACGTGTGAAAAGGATCTAAGGATCTTGGTGGACCACAAGCTGAACATGAGTCAACCGTGTGAAGCAGCAGCAAAAAAGGCCAATGCGCTTCTAGGCTGCATCAACAGAAGTCTAGTGTCCAGATCAAGGGAAGTCATAGGTAAAGGGTAAAGGGACCCCTGACCATTAGGTCCAGTTGCGGACGACTCTGGGGTTGCGGCGCTCATCTCACATTATTGGCCAAGGGATCCAGCGTACAGCTTCCAGGTCATGTGGCCAGCATGATTAAGCCGCTTCTGGCGAACCAGAGCAGCGCACGGAAACGCCGTTTACCTTCCCGCTGCAGCGGTACCTATTTATCTACTTGCACTTTGATGTGCTTTCGAACTGCTAGGTTGGCAGGAGCAGGGACCAAGCAAGGGGAGCTCTCCCCGTCATGGGGATTCGAACCGCCGACCTTCTGATCAGCAAGCCCTAGGCTCTTTGGCCCTAGGCCACCCGCATCCCAGGGAAGTCATAGTCCCACTCTATTCTGCCCTGGTCAGACCACACTTGGAATACTGTGTCTAATTCTGGGCACCACAATTTAAGATGGATATGGACAAGCTGGAACGTGTGCAGAGGAGGGTGACCAAGATGATGAAGGGTCTGGAAACTAAGCCTTATGAGGAGCGGTTGAAGGAGCTGGGTATGTTTAGCCTGGAAAAGTGAAGACTGAGAGGAGATATGAAAGCCATCTTCAAATATCTCAATGGCTGTCACATGGGAGAGAGAGCATGTTTTCTCCTGCTCTGGAGGGTAGGATTCGAACCAATGGCTTCCAGTTGCAAGAAAGGAGATTCCGACTAAACATTCGGAAAAACTTTCTGACAGTAAGAGCTGTTTGTCAGGTCTCCCTTGGAAGGTTGTGGAGTCTCCTTCCTTGGAGGATTGGATGGTCATCTGTCATGGCTGCTTGAGCTGAGATTCCTGCATTGCAGGGGGTTGGACTAGATGACCCTTGGCTGTACCTTCTATGATTCTATGATTCTCCCGTGAGAGCTCTCCCTGTCAGCCACTCCTGTGCCCATCCCATTGGCGTGGCCATACCTTCTGATGTCACCACTCACTGGCTGTCTGGAGGATTCAGGTGTGAGGAATTTTCTGAGGAATTCATTTCTGGGAATCCCCAAAGCATGCATCACGATGCATCAAGCTAAACTACTCGGATAAACTACTCGGTATCTGAAGAAATGTGCATGCACACGAAAGCTCATACCAAGAAAAAACTTAGTTGGTCTCTAAGGTGCTACTGGAAGGAATTCTTTTATTCTGTTTTGACTATGACAGACCAACACGGCTATCTACCTGTACTCGGATAAAGTAACTCCTTTGACCCAGATGACGAGAGACCTATTTATTGCATTTCTAGCCAACCTTTTTCTCTATGGAGCTCAAAGCTAGTTATCCTCACGGAAACCCTGCGAGGTTGAGATTGAGCGATTGGCCAGAGGTCACTCAGTAACATCCGGGTCTCTCCGGTCCGAGTCCAGGGCTCTAACCGGTTTCCAAAGTGGGTGTCAGCACCCCCCAGGAGACATTGGGGGTACCTAAAGGCAAGCGGATGTCTGGGAGGGGTGCTGGAAATGTAAAATACTATCAGACTTTGAAACACTGTTATCACCAGATCAAACTCATCAATTTTGTGGAATTAATTAAGCTAAATGCTACTTATTGGATTTTGAATAAACGTGCAACTCATTCGTTGTTTTTTAAATTTTATTGTGTTATTTTATTTATTTATTTATTTATTTATTTAAATGTGTATACCACCCTATACCCATAGATCTCTGAGTGGTTCCTTAGTGGGTGATGCAAAGCCCTATTCCCAATAATGCTTTTTATAAGGTAGGGGGCCCCAGGGACAAGTCTTTGTAACCAAGCGGGTGGTGGCCCAAAAATGGTTTGGGAACCACTGCTCTAACCACTGCACCACACTGCTCCAGCAGATGCTATTAAGCCAGTAGGTTCCCCTCTTGCCAGCTTGCAAGCTTTCTCCCCCCCCCCACACACACACCCGCATCCCAACCCCAAAGCAGGATATGACTTCATAGAATCCCAGAATCATGGAATTGTAGAGTTGGAGGGGACCCCCTGGGGTCATCTAGCCCAACCCCCTGCAAATGCAGGAATCCCAACTTCCCCTTACTGCTGGCACCTGTGCAAAGCACTTCCTACTTCCTTGGAAACTGTTTGAGGAAGTTAGGCATTTCCTGGCTCCTTTCCCAGAACAGGAATGACGTCAGGACTGGGGAGGGCTGGCCACAGATCCTGACCCACCCACAGAAACCCCACCCCCTAAAGTGGAAGCCTACACCCCCATAATGACTTCCACAGAAGCTGGTGACGCACACTTTCCATAGGAGGAAGGCCACAGTCCTGATACTCAGGTTTGCTGTGGATCGGGGCCTGATCTCGCAGTGACAAACTCAGGACTCATCTCACACCATGAGGCGAAAGCCTGGTTTTTAGGGCAGGTGTGGCCAACACTGCAGACTAGAATCATATAATTGTGGGATGGGGAGGTACCCAAGGGTCATCCAGTCCAACCCCCTGCAATGCAGGAATCTCAGCTGAAGAATCCCTGGCAGGCAGGAAGGATCTTCACAGGACCTGCCTGCCTTGGATCAAAATAGACTCTGGGGTGTCTCCGTTTGGGGAATGTTCCCTCCTGCCTGGCGCCAGCACTCTCTGATTTCAGGCACCATGGGGAAAGAGAGTAATTCAATCTGGCCTTTGAAGCTGTGCTCTCTGCATATTTCTAATGGGGCGAGGTTGAGTTGGATTTGATCCTTGTAGGTTGTTTTGACGTTTGCTTTCATATCACAGAATCGGGAAGTCGGAAGGGAACCCAATGGCCATCTAGTCCAACCCCCCACAATCATGGCTGAAGACTCCCTGGCAGATGGCCCTCCAACCTCTGAAAACCTCCACAACCTTTCTGAGGGAGTCTGTTCCAGCATTGAACAGCTCTCACCTTCAGGAAGTTATCCCGAATGTTTAGTGGGAATCTCCTCCCTTGCAATTTGGATCCATTGTTTTGGGCCCTGCCCTCTGGGGCAGCAGAAAAAAAGCTTGCGCCATCTTCCATGGGAAGCCTTTGAGGTATTCAAAGATGGCTAACCCAACAGCTCTCAGCCTTCTACTGTACAGGCTAAGCATACCCGTTCGTCATGAGGTTCGGTTTAAATCAAGCCGTCCTTCATGTATGCGAAATGTATACATCGGTCACCTGGGCAGGTGACGTGACATTAAAGGTAAAGGTAAAGGGACCCCTGACCATTAGGTCCAGTCGTGACCGACTCTGGGGTTGCGGCACTCATCTCACATTATTGGCCGAGGGAGCCGGCGTACAGCTTCCAGGTCATGTGGCCAGCATGACTAAGCCACTTCTGGCGAAGCAGAGCAGTGCACGGAAATGCCGTTTACCTTCCTGCCGGAGCGGTACCTATTTATCTACTTGCACTTTGACATGCTTTTTAACTGCTGGGTTGGCAGGAGCAGGGACCGAGCAACGGGAGCTCACCCCGTCGCGGGGATTCGAACTGCCGACCTTCTGATCGGCAAGCCCTAGGCTCTGTGGCTTAACCCACAGCGCCACCCGCGTCCCTTTACTCCGTGACATTACTCAAGTTAATAGCCAAGCGCCAACTTTAAATGAAGCACTAGGACCAAGAAAGTTTTCCTGTTTATTTCCGGCATCACACTGAAACTGAACCTGATTCATTTGCTTAACCCGCTGATTCAGAAATAGGTGTGTCTCTTGCTGTTCCTGCTGCTGCCTGAACACACCAACCCTTGTTGGATTTCAAGTTCTTTCTCAAGGGTTTGGATATCTCCATGCAGTGCATAGTTCACCTATGGAACCTTCTGAGGGCGTCTGTTCCACTGTCTCTGGCTCTCAGGAAGTTCTTCCTGATGTTTAGTCGGAATTGCTTTGCTGGTTTGAATCCATTGGTTTGCTCCCTCCTTCATGTGACAGCTCTTCAGATTTTTGAAGGTGGCTGTCTCTTCTCCAGGCTAAACGTACCCAGCTCCTTCAACTGTTCCTCATAAGGCTTGGTTTCCAGCTCCTTGATCGTTCCTGTCACTCTCCTCTGCACATATTCCAGCTTGTCATCCTTCTTAAATTGTGGTACCCAGAAATTGTGGTACCCAGGTACAGCTGTCCGGGCAGTGGGCTCCCTCCCCTACCCTGCCCTCGTGCTACAGTTCCCAAACTTCAGTGGACACCACCACTACCCATGGAAAGGAAGGAAGGAAGGAAGGAAGGAAGGAAGGAAGGAAGGAAGGAAGGAAGGAAGGAAGGAAGGAAGGAAGGAAGGAAAGGGTGTTAGAGGGGGAGAGAGGTGATCTATTTGTGTGGCTGCAGATGTGGTTCATAAGTGAAATGATGGGATCGTCTGTCTCCCGAACTTCCAAATCCTAACCTTCTTCTATGTTTTTATGCCAGTACCTGAGCAGGATGAAGCTACTGCCACCTGGCGGAAAATGCTCAGAAGACAGACATAGAGTCAATGCAATAACTTTCAGCTTGCAAGATTCTGTGCTTTAAAACCTGTTCTTTGTCCTCGCTCTTCAAAGTTCCCGTTCCAACGGTACCCATGAGAAGCCAGGTTGGCATGCCCCCACCCTGGGGAATACCTATTCTCCCTGCTCCCCATACACCTCTGGGAGTAAGTCCCAGCGAGACTTATTTCAGCACAGGCAGCAGAGTCTTTTGGTGCCTCCAGAGACTGTCACTATTTAGCAAAAGGGATGCACCAAGAATTTAGATTTGTGGATTAAAGTGCTCTTTCGTCCTCCTGTGTAACAAATCACTTTAAAAAGAAACGGACTTCTCTGTGGTTGGGAAAGGAGTGGGCAACTTTGCTTGGAAAGTATGGAAATGGTTAACAGCAAGGCGTGTAAACTCGCCCCCCCCCCAATGGAAATCAGGTTAAATGCACCATGTCTTATGACCACCCTCTAAATAAAAGAGAACAAATTATCAATGAAGTCTGTCTTCTGGGAAAGCTTTGTGAAGTTTCAATAGATGTGACACCTGGGGGAGTCCTTCCATTAAGAAATTAGGAGAGCCCTGGCTCATCTAGCCCAGCATCCGGTTCTCACAGTGGCCAACCAAATACCCCAAAGGGAAATCTGCAAGCAGGATCCAAGCCCAAGTGCTCTCTCCCTTCCCGCAGTTTCAAGCAAGTGGCATTCAGAAGCATTTGCTGCCTCTGACCTTGGAGGCGGAGCAGGACCATCCTGGCTAGTACAGTAGCTATTGATAGTCCTCCCCTCTCCTCCATGAGTTTTTCAATCCTCTTTTGAATCCATCCCACTTGGTGGACATCACTGCCTCCTGGAACCATTGTTCAGCCTCGACACTGAGGTCCAGCGCCGAGGGCCTTCTGGCAGTTCCCTCCCTGCAAGAAGTGAGATTACAGGGAACTAGGCAGAGGGACTTCTTGGTGGTGGCGCCTGCCCTGTGGAACGCCCTCCCATCAGATGTCAAGGAAAGAAACAACTATCTGACTTTTAGAAGACATCTGAAAGCAGCCCTGCTTAGGGAAGCTTTTTAATGTTTGATGTTTTATTGCTTTATTATTATTATTATTATTATTATTATTATTATTATTATTCTGTTGGAAGCCACCCAGAGTGGCTCAGGAAACCCAGCCAGATGGGCAGGGTATAAATAAATTATTATTATTATTATTATTATTATTATTATTATTATTATTATTATTTACACACAAGATCAGGCCCTCCTGGTTTTGGCAACGTCTTATTCCAAACTAAACGTTGTGTCTGCATATATATTCCAGGAAGGTGTGATTTACTGCTGACCAGGTATAACTAGTTCTGGTGGCTGCCTTTGCCAGGGGTGAATCCCACCCCCAGTCAATCCAGTTTTAAGCTTCCTGATTCCAAGGAAATCAGGTGATGAATCAGAGGAAGTTGCCCGACTTTGGAGATGTGCTCAAGCAGCTGCTGCTCAGAAAAGGCCTCTCCTCCTCTATCTCCAGGTGGATTCAGGTGCACCTGCAAGGGGCAGGAAAACACTTTGTTAGGTTCAAAAGCTTCCAACTCTTGTCTGCTCCACTGTCAAACATCTCTTACCCTTAGAAAGTTCTTCCTAATGTTCAGTTGAAATCTTATTTCTCGCCATTTGAATCCACGTAATCTGAATAGATTTTCTCTTGTGGCCTTTAGGTAGCGTTTCCTTGCAATTCTTCCATGTGGGTCGTTGGCTCTTGTGGTCTGGATCACGTGGCAGCCACCAGAACTAGTTATACCTGGTCAGCAGTAAATCACACCTTCCTGGAATATATATCATAGAATCATAGAATCCTAGAATCCTAGAGTTGGAAGAGACCACAAGGGCCATCCAGTCCAACCCCCTGCCAAGCAGGAAACACCATCCAAGCATTCCTGACAGGTGGCTGTCAAGCCTCTGCTTAAAGACCTCCAAAGAAGGAGACTCCACCACACTCCTTGGCAGCAAATTCCACTGTCGAACAGCTCTTACTGTCAAGAAATTCTTCCTAATGTTTAGGTGGAATCTTCTTGTAGTTAGGTGGAATCTTCTTTCTTGTAGTATATGCAGACACAACGTTTAGTTTGGAATAAGCACAGGGCTGGTAGCTGATTTCGCTTACTGCTTTGGGCATGTGGTTGGACAAGAGCAGGGCTGGCAGCTTCTGTCAGTATCCCAGGCCATTGGCCATTCCCACGCAGCATAGTTGAGCTATGGAACTCTCTGCCACAGTGGGCAGTGACGGCCACTAACTTGGGTGACTTTAAAGAGGGGTTGGATAAATTCATGGTGGAAAAAGGCTATCCACGCCTACTAGCCACAATGTGTAGGAGTAATTAAGAAGGGGTAAATTTCCTTCATGACCATGAATCACCCCATGGATGTGTGGGATGTAACATCACAAAAGCAGTCAAATGCAACATTTCCTGTTTTCCCAGAGTGGACACACAGGGGAATGTTGCCCCAGCCAGGACTTCCTGTCACACCTGGTCTGGAGCTTCCTCCCCCTGTGTGTGACCAGGTAGATGGGTGTGACCCTGGGAGACCCCATAAAAGGGCTGGTCACGCAGCCATCTTCTCTCGTGATTCTTTTTCTCTTGTTCCATCTTGATGCCTTTTTGCTGTGTGCTGGCTCTCAGCCAGCAGTACATGGGCTCACTCCTCACAAGAGGATGAGCCCACACTTTTCTCTCTATCTGTAACTATAAGGTAAAGCCTGCCTCCGGGATCACACTGAATGTGAGTAAACATTATCATTACTTTAGAAGAAGATTACTGTGCCATTATTGTTTTAAGAGGGAACAAAAGCAGAATTACCAGACTGGATTGCTTAACTCAAGGGATTCTCACGTATCCAATCAACTAGCTTCCTGCAATATACAGGGGAATGTGCTATGCTACTAGCTCACTAGCGTGCGTGAGGAAGGAGAATATTAATCGATATATCCTTTCCTACTGTCCTCAACATTCCCACAGGATGAGCTAATCACAGGTGCAAGGTCAGCCAAGCCACTTGCTATGATAATGGCCCAGTGCCCCAACTATATCTGTGATTAATGCTTGTCAGCTCAGTAGCGTCTGTCAGTTAGTCTGCCTGTTGGTTAGCCAGATGGTGTTACTTGTTCGGTATTATGACTTGAATTGCTGGACTTATTTAGAGAAACAGATATTTTATACTTGTATGTATCTGTACATATCTGTATCTGCAAAAGCCTTCTGTTTTACTGAGCCTTGTCTTCTTTCCCTGCTTCTGTGTGGTGACAGGTACTGGGAGCAATTTCCACTATGTGAGAATCTCACCTGAGATTTCCAGCACAATGGCTATGATCTGACTCCACGGTCGGAGGCAATGATGCTTCTGAATACCAGTTGCTGTGAGAGTATTGCTCTTGTGTCCGAATCCTGCTTGCGGTTTTCCCACTGGGGCATCTAGTTAGCCACTGTAAGAACCGGATGCCGGACTAGATGGGGCAGTGGCCTGATCCAGCAGGCTCCTCTTTCGTTCTGCCCTTGGACTAGGGCCACCTTCTGCCCTGCATTTCTCTGGTCCCTTCCAACTTTGCAATTCTATCATTCTTTCTCAAACCGTCAAAATCTTCCACACGGGTTTGTGGACCCCGCACTGGTGTTGGTCTGCACAGTGCAGGACTCTAATTGAATCCAGGCGATTGGTTGCTGCGTCTTGGTTGCTTAGCGCCAGGCATAAGGCCCCACCTCCCTCTGCTCCAGCCTGCTTGAGCTATGGGACCTGATGATCACCTGTTGATCATTTGCAAAAGAAAGCTGAGACTCTGCTGTAGATCGGAACAGACCCACACCAAGACCTGGGGTAGGAATGAAGCACCTTCTCCAATACGTGGGCTGCTTCTTGGCCGCCTTCTCTGCTGGCTTCCTGATTGCAGCGACTTGGACAGACTGTTGGATGGTGAACACGGATGACTCCTTGGAGGTAAGGCAAAAAGAGGGGGAGAGGGAGACTCCAGCAGCCACACGGCTGGCTGAGATCCATCAGGTGCAGCTTTCCAGAGCGAGGAGGAGCGGTGGTGAGTGTGGGAGCAGAATGTATAGGTCTGGTTTCTGCGAGGACTTTGGACTGAGCTCAAGGCTGCGTCTTCCTTAGAATGGAAAAGAGAGATTTGGCACGAAGGTGGGAGAATCATAGCATCGTAGAGTTGGAAGGGGCCATGAGGGTCATCTAGTTCAACTCCCTGCAGTGCTGGAATCCTTTGCCCAATGTAGAACTCAAACCCAAGACTCTGGAGAACAAGAGTCTTGTGCTCTACCGACTGAGCTATCCCCAGGAAACGTGAGAGGGTGAAGTCAGTGTGGAATGCTTTAGGTTTTTGACCAGCAATGCTGTTTTCCTGTGCTTTTCCTGCTAAGCTAGTTTCTTAACCAGATGGTGAGAACTTTGCCATCCCTTTAAAAGTTGTTAAGCTCTGTATATAAGTAGAACACCCCATCAATCAGCTCAGAAGAGAGTCTGGCTGGTGGGAGTCTTCAAGGTCATCCAGTGAGTTTAGCAACCGAGCAGAGATTTGAACCCTGGTCTCCCAGGTCTGACACGCTAAACACTCCCACTGTTAATCTATCAAAATAGCACCCCTAATTCATCAGTATGATTTGTAAGAAGGGACGGGGCTATAGCCCAGTGGGCAGGGAGCCTCCTTCGCATGCAGAAGATCCTGTGCTCAATCCCTGGCAATTCCAGGCAGGGCTGAGAAAAATAGACCAATGCTGTGATTTGGTATAAGGCAAGTCCCTAATAAACTTCCTAATAAACATAATAATCAACACCATCAACATCAACAACTTCCTAATAAACATTAGCAAAAAACAACAACAAAACCAGTTTGAGCAGATGGAAAAAGGCAAGGAAATGCACAGTGCAGTGGGGAATTCATAGAGGAAGCTGCCTTATTTTATTACATATTATGATTGTCATGCAATACCCTTTTAAAATGTGCTGGGGAGGTTATTGGGTTGTTTTCATTTTCATTTTATGTATTTTGTACTTTTATATTGTCATTTTATCCTGTGAACTGCCCTGGGACCTGCATGTTTATAGGGCCGTATACAAATGGGACATGGGTGGCGCTGTGGGTTAAACCAGAGAGCCTAGGGCTTGCCGATCAGAAGGTCGGCAGTTCGAATCCCCACGACGGGGTGAGCCCCCATTGTTCAGTCCCAGCTCCTGCCAGCCTAGCAGTTCAAAAGCAAGTCAAAGTGCAAGGAGATAAATAGGTACCGCTGCAGCGGGAAGGTAAACGGTGTTTCCGTGCGCTGCTCTGGTTCGCCAGAAGCGGCTTAGTCATGCTGGCCACATGACCCGGAAGCTGTACGCGGGCTCCCTCGGCCAATAATGCGAGATGAGAGCCGCAACCCCAGAGACGGACACGACTGGACCTAATGGTCAGGGGTCCCTTTACCTTTACTTATACAAATTTAATAAACAAATAATAATAGAAATATTTTGTGTTTTTAGCTTACATTTTTATGTTGTGAACCACCCTGAGGTCATACAAATTGAACAACAGCAACAAATTCCTGCACTGGAGGGTTGGGCCAGATGACCCTTGGGGGTCCCTTCCAAGTCTACAGTTCTATGATTCCAGCTTATCCTACACTGACTGGCAGCAGCTGTCCAGGGTGCCAGGAAGGAAGCCTCTCCCAGTCCCACCAGACTGAACCCGGGGCCTTCTGCATGCAAGGCAACTGCTCTGCCACCCGGCTACTGAAGAGACTGCTGGGTCGCTTGGGTGCCCTCTGGGCAAAGTCACCCGTGACTACAAAGGGAACCCAGAAATGGCAAATTCCACAAGCTGCTTCTCTCTATACTTAGGGGGAACTGGGAAATCCAACACCGTGAACAGCAAAGGGTTTTGGGTTTTAACCTTGCGCCCGCGGTTCAAAGGCACCTCCAATTGGGCCACGTCTCCCCCTCTCCTCCCCGGTGTTTCATTAATGCGCCCTCGGGGTTAAGCGCATTCAGGCTTTGCACGTCCCAGCGCTGCTTCTGAATACCAACGCGCTCGGCGAAGGGCCTCCAGCATTAATACCTGACAGAATGAGTTGATCTCGCCACCTAAGCGGGTCATTGCATCCCTAAATATATGGGGGGGGGGGTAATGAGCCGTATTCCCTGGGAAGGAGCCGGCGTCGGATTAGGGCGGACAGACGCTGGCTCAGCAAGCAGTGCCGAGGAAGGTCTTTGCGCGGAGGAAGGAAGGAAGGAGATACAGAGAGAGAGAGAGAGAGAGAGAGAGAGAGAGAGAGAGAGAGAGGAAAGCAGGGAAGAGAAAAGGAGACAGATAGGGGAGGGAGGGAGAGAGGGGAGGAAGAAGGAAGGAAGGAAGGAAGGAAGGGGAAAAGGGAGAGAGAGAGAGGACGGAAGGAAGGAAGGGAAGAGAAAAGGGAGGGAGGGAGGGAGGAAGAGGGGGTGCAGAAGGAAGGAAGGAAGGAAGGAAGGAAGGAAGGAAGGAAGGAAGGAAGGAAGGAAGGAAGGAAAGGGAAAAGGGAGAGAGAGAGAGAGGACGGAAGGAAGGAAGGGAAGAGAAAAGGGAGGGAGGGAGGGAGGGAGGAAGAGGGGGTGCAGAAGGAAGGAAGGAAGGAAGGAAGGAAGGAAGGAAGGAAGGAAGGAAGGAAAGAAAGAAAGAAAGAAAGAAAGAAAGAAAGAGAGGGGGGGAGGGCTCCAGACCAGGCTATCCACCCAGATCACTTTTCTTTCTTCCCACCCCCAAATTTGCATGTTTCCAAGATTATGGGAATTTCCCCCAGTTTCAGCGGTTGGGGTGAATTTCAGCGCCTGGCTTTAGGTTGCAAAACCAAGCTGGTTTTAGGCGAATCTTTTCCAGGAACCCTCTGCTCGGTAGCCCTGAGATTGTTTTCCCAGCTGAAATGCCTTATGAGGAACGGCTTAGGGAGCTGGGTATGTTTAGCCTGGAGAAGAGAAGGTTAAGGGGTGATATGATAGCCATGTTCAAATATATAAAAGGATGTCATATAGAGGAGGGAGAAAGGTTGTTTTCTGCTGCTCCAGAGAAGCGGACACGGAGCAATGGATTCAAACTACAAGAAAGAAGATTCCACCTAAACATTAGAAAGAACTTCCTGACAGTAAGAGCTGTTGGACAGTGGAATTTGCTGCCAAGGAGTGTGGTGGAGTCTCCTTCTTTGGAGGTCTTTAAGCAGAGGCTTGACAGCCATCTGTCAAGAATGCTTTGATGGTGTTCCTGCTTGGCAGGGGGTTGGACTGGATGGCCCTTGTGGTCTCTTCCAACTCTACGATTCTATGATTCTATGATTCTATGAATGCGTGTAGCCTCCATCCTGTTGGGGGGGGGGCTTTAGAGGGGAAAGGCAACAATGTTTTGGGGGTTTCAGAGATAAAATGTGAGCGAGGGGGAGGATATGACAGAGGTGTATAAAATTATGCAAGGCAAAAGGGGAAGGAGAGGGACTCGGATTTAAATGGAAACGCAATCCATCTCTGGCAGCTTCAAGGCTGTCACTTCTGCTGCTGCTACCCCTGTGGACCAGACCGGAAGGCAGGAAGCTGCTGCCTACTGAGTCAGGCCATTGGTCCATCCAGCTTTGTAGTGTCTACCCTGGCTGGCAGAGGCTCTCCTGGATGTCAGGCACGGAGCTTCCTCCAGCCCTGCCTGAAGATGTACCTGGGACCTTCTGCTCACCCCATTTATAGTGTGCTGTTCTGTTTTTAATCTCTGCATTTTAATATACCTGGGGTGTTGTTGTTTTTTATATTGCTTTAATTCTGTTAGAGTTTAATTGCTTTACAACTATTATTTTTAGCTTTCTGAATTTCGCCTTGTATGGTTTTTGATTTGTGTAAGGCACCTTGAGTCCCACTGTGGGGAAATGGTGCGATATCACCCCGAACTACAGCCCTTCCTCTGGGATAACACAGCCCTTCACATAGAGGACTCCTCCACAGAAGGAACCACCCTCTGTTGACTGGGGCACACAGAATAAAAGAGCTGGAAGGGTTCCCCAAAGGTCATGTAGCCCAACCCGGCTGCGTGGCCACTCGAACTGAAACTGTAGGCTCCTTGGGGCAGGTCCTTGTAGTAATAAGGATGATGGTCACTTTCTCCCATGTAGTTGAGTGCTACCTGCCGTGGCCTTTGGTGGGAATGCGTCACCAATGCCTTTGATGGGATAACAACCTGCGATGAATATGACTCCATATTGGCTGAGCACCCAGGTACGTCTGCTGCGAGTTTTTAATATTATTATTATTATTACTGGAGGAAACAGGTCTTGGGGAAAGCATTTACTGGGACAGGTATCATAAGCTGAGAAACTTGATGTTTGTTTGTTTGTTTTATGTGGTTTTCACTTTAATAATATCAAAATCACGTATAATTCATCATATAAACAGCTGTATAAACATAAAACACATTTTGTTGAGTTGCATGCCGTTCGATGCTCTGGAATCATTATGCTGATGTCATAATGATCTGAAACTATATTTATTTATTCCATTTTAAATATCACATTTTCCCACTCTAAGGAGCTTAAAGGGGCGTACATGGTTCTCTTCCACCCTCCTCATTTAGTCCCTACGACAACCCTGTGAGGTAGGTCAGTCTGAGAGGCAGTGACTGAGCTCAAGTTCACCCAGTGAGCTCCGTGGCCAAGGAGGGATTCGAACCCTGGTCTCCCAGGTCCTACTCTGACACTCTAACCACTTCGCCCCACCAGAGTTCCTCCCTTCTGCCTCCAGGCTCTTTCTTGTTTTGCAGTGAAACTGGTCCTGACCCGAGCGATGCTCATCACGGCTGACATCCTGGCTGGCTTCGGCTTCACCTTCCTCCTCCTAGGCCTGGACTGTGTGAAATTCCTTACAGACGAACCTGGAATCAAAACCCAGATCTGCTTCATAGCTGGACTGGCTCTGCTAATGGGAGGTAGTTGGCCTCAGAAAGCTGGGACCTGGGTCAGGTGGGGCTGGGGCTGGGGGACAGAAGGAGTTAAAAGTTAAAATGTTAAAGTGATAATAATGCTAAATTATGATCAATTTGCGATGGGATGGAAGGTCCACAGGCTATGAAGGACTTGCTCACAAATTTATTGACAGCTGCACAAATTATTATAGCCAGGAAGTGGAAGGGGCAGGCAGAATATAAAATGGAAGAATTGTATAAAGAGGTGTGGGATATAGCTGTTAACGATAAATTAACATGTGCCAAAAAACATGGATGTACATTTCCAAAATATAAGATAAAAAAACTAATAAAATAAAACCTACATCCAGCAACCGTGTTTTGTGTTATGGAGGCTCCTATGATGTAAGTCATGGCCCCCGCCTGCTAGCCTGCTCCCTCAAATATTCCTGCTTTGCTCCTTTCTATATATAGGGTGCCTACATTCTGCATGGACTGGCGTATACTTCTTAATTGTATTTCAGTTCAACAGTTACTTTGATAAAATACATATTTTGTTATGTGCAAATGGCTTTAGATACCTATGAGGTCCATCAATTACCATCCAGCATATATTCAACACACACAAAAACAGTGACAATTTGTTGTTGACAAAGGACAGATGGACATATAAAGGGCCCCATTACCTTCAGGAGCTGAGGGTCTCATCCAACCTCAATCCGGCCCTGATCCAGGCTGATCCCTGCAAACACACACAAGTGCTTTAGTCACATGGACAGAGAGAAGGATTTTCTTTGAGCCAGGCCACAGGAGTCAGCAATAAGACTTCATTTCAGACCTTGAAAAGTGACGCACTGACCCATAACCACGTGCAGAGCGCAACTTGAACAATTGCGTCCAGCCTCCATATTTCCGGGAGCAGGCCACACATCCTCCAGGCCCGGCATAATGTGGGGCAATGGTCAGAGTGATGCCCAGACATGCCTGGGCTGGACCCTGCAGCCTTCAGTGCCGAAAACCTCCCCCAAGAAAACCGCAGCGCCTCCCCGTTCTGGAGTGTGGGGTGTTTGCAGGCTGCAGCTCAACTGCCTTTCCAAATTCAGAGCATGCGGTGGTGAATGAAACCCCCCAGAGGTACGGATTAAGCAGAGGGTTTTACCTTTCGTAGAGCTGCAGGGATTAAACGGAAGCCCTCCTGGGTCGGAGGTTGTGGGTGCAGCCGTGCAAAAGAATTCAAATCCCACACAAGGCAAAGCTGGAATCTGTGACCTGGATAAATTATGCAAACGAACCACCTTTGCAGAAACTTCCCTTTCTTTTTTGGAGGGGGTGGGGATCAGCATCCTGCCCATCATACTGTTCTATAGAATTCCATCTGGCATTTCCTAGATGCTTTTCCTAATCTCTTCAAAGCCACATAATCTAGAAGCTTGTCCTTTCCTCCTCCTCCTCCTCCTCCTTCTCTCTCTCTCTCTCTCTCTCTCTCTCTCTGTCTCTCGGTGCTGGATGACTTCTGCTCTCACTGCCATGTATTCTGGGGTTCTGGGAGCCAGTGTGGTGTAGTGGTTAAGAGCGGTAGACTCATAATCTGGTGAACCGGGTTCGCGTCTCCTCTCCTCCACATGCAGCTGCTGGGTGACCTTGGGCTAGTCACACTTCTCTGAAGTCTCTCAGCCCCACTCACCTCACAGAGGGTTTGTTGTGGGGGAGGAAGGGAAAGGAGAATGTGAGCCGCTTTGAGACTCCTTCGGGTAGTGATAAAGCGGGATATCAAATCCAAACTCTTCTTCTTCTTCTTCTTCTTCTTCTTCTTCTTCTTCTTCTTCTTCTTCTTCTTCTGTTGCTCCTGTGATTTAGTTTAATGCATTTTAATAGACCATGTAACCAGAGTGGCTGGGGCAACCCAGTCAGGTGGGCACAGTAAAAAAATATATATTAAATTATTACTATTATTACAGGGGTGGGGGGAATGTCCTGCCCATGCAAATAAAACCATGCTTTGCAGATATCCACACTGCAGGGTGGTTGAGAAATTCAAGGTTACATTAGCCCTGTGAATTCTGTACCAGCTGAAGTTTCTGACCCGTCTTCAGAGGCAGCCCCATGTATAATGCATTGCAGTAATCTAACGTAGAGGCTACCAGAGCATAGACAACATTAGCTGGACTATCCCTGTCCAGTTACAGGTAGGTAGCCATATCCCTGTCCAGATAGGGATGTGACTGGGCCACTAGCCAAAGCTGATGGAAGGCACTGTGCCACTGAGGCCGCATGAGGCTCAAGCGACGTATCCCCACACTACATGCCCACTCCTTCAGAGGCAGTGTAACCCCATCAAGATCAGGCAACCTCCCAGCCATCAGGCCTAGGGAACCACATAGCAAGGGAAATGCAAGTTGATCATCATCAGAGGGATAGATAATTTCTTTCTTACTCAGAGAGGCGGAGATTGCAGGATTTGGGGGGCTGGTTGTTGCTAATGGCATAAACACATTCATGTCAAAGACGTAATTTCCTTTTGCTCAAAAAGTGGGGAAGGGTGTCTATTTGACCTGTAGACAAGACATTTCTGAAGTTAATAATAATAAACAAGCACAACAGATGCTCTTCAGTTTCCTCTTCCTCCTCCTCCTCCTCCTTCCTGCTTGCTTTTTCACAAATCTGCAGGCAGGCACCTCTCATTTTCGGTGTCAAACACCACAGAGGAGGGTCACCTGTGGATCAGAGGAGGATAATATCCCAAACTGGGCAGGTAACATCTGCTGCTTGCTCTGTTCCTTGCAGGTGTCCCTGGGCTCATTGGATCCGTCTGGTACGCCATCGGCGTTTACGTGGAGCGCTCCACTCTGGTTTTGCATAACGTCTTTGTGGGCATCCAGTACAAGTTCGGGTGGTCGTGTTGGCTGGGGCTGAGCGGGTCTCTGGGATGCTTCTTATCTGGCTCCTTGCTAACCTGCTGCATGTATCTCTTCAGAGGTAAGCGCTGGGGGTGGAGGAGTCTGCCATGCAGAATGTTCTCGGCCATCCCAAATCACACCTCTGTGCCATCAAATCGCTGTTCCCCAAAATGTGTTCCTGAGTTTAGTGAATAGATCATCTATCCATAGCTGTCAACTTTCAGATTTGAAAGTAAGGGATCAGCACATAGCTGTCAACCTTTTGCTTTTCTCGTGAGGAATCCTATTCGGAATAAGGGAATTTCCCACACAAAAAGGGAAATGTTGACAGCTATGCAAAGTAAGCCTGTCCACGGTGACGCAAGGAGGGGAAGCAGAGCGAGCTCGGGGCCCCTTCTCAAACAGGCAGACGGCTCAGGGATGCCGCAAGGGCGGTGCAATGGCACCAAGTAGCCTCGCCACCCTGCGCTCCAGAGGCTGCGCGCGAACGGGTGAGCGAAAGATCGAGCGCGTAGACGGCTGGCTGGCTGGTTGGGCATGAGGGTCTGGCTGCACAAGGCATGCAAGCTCCGCCCCCAGTCGGTCTCAGACTCCTTATTGGCAGACGAGCAATGCAGCTGAGGAGCCTCCCTGGCCGGCAGGGAGGGAGAGGAGCTGCTTCCTTTGAAATCCGGGAAATTGAAGGGATATCAACAATCTGGGATAGCAGCTGGAAACGGCATTGGGATAAGGGAGTTTCCCGCAAGAAAAGGGAGGGTTGACAGCTATGTATCTATCTTTCCCCACCACCCGGCCCAGCTTCCCGTTTCCCCCTAAGAGGCCTGGGTATGCTGAATTCCAGCAAGCAGCTAGAATCAAAAGGATGAAGACTGATGCAGCGATGCATTGCTGGGAGTTGGGCTAGATGGCCCTTGCGGGTCCTGTCCAACCCTACAATTCTAAGACCCTGGAAGATGGTGGCTTCTCCTTCATTGGAGGTTTATAAGCAGAGGTTGGATAACCATCCAACAGTAGATCCATCAAATTGGAAGGGACCCCAAGGATCTTCTATTCCAACCCTCACAATGCAGGAATCTCAACAAAAAGCACCCCTGACAGGTGGCATTTCAACCTCTGCTTAAAAACCTCCAAGGAAGGAGAGTCCACCACCTTCTGAGGGAGCCTGTTCCACTGTCAAATGGCTCTTAGCATCAGAAAATTATTCCTGATGTTTAGCTGGACCCTCCTTTCTTGTCACTTGAATCCATTGGTTCGAGTCCTACCCACTGGTCACTTTTTTCCAGGGTGATGAGGAACCATTAGTGACCACTCTTTGTTTTTGTTTTATACCGGTATATAGTTTTTATTAAATTTTCTTTTTTACAATTTCAAATACGCATTCTACATTCTTAAGATATCAAGGACTTCCCTTCTTCTCTTCCCATGGTTCATTTTACATACCTTAAATCCTTGCATATTTTACAAAAGTCAGTACAGTGGACGCTCGGGTTGCAGACATAATTCGTGACAGAGGCACGTCCACAACCCACAGCGTTCGTATCCTGCAGCGCCGCATCTGCGCACGCGCGTGACGTAATTTGGCGCTTCTGTGCATGCATGAAGCGTGATTTTGTGCTTCTGCGCATGCACAAGTGCCGAAACTCAGAAGTAACCCGTTCCGGTACTTCCGGGTTTGGCGCAGAGCGCAACCTGAAAAGACGTAACCCGCAGCGTTCGCAACATGAGGCATGACTGTATTCCATTATTGCATCCATCAAAACTTATTTACACTGTTGAATTTATCTTAATGCTGCCAGCGTTTTCAGCTGCACACAATTATTTCCCATATATTCAAGAAACGTTTCCCAATCTTCTCTAAAATTTGTGAGCACTCTTTGGGTTTGGTCAGTCAACCAGCTACAAATCAAGATACACTGTCGGGGATCCTTTAGCTGTGAATCCTGTATTGCAAGGGGCTGGATTGGATGGCCTTTGAGGTTCCCTCCCATCTGTGCAATTCTACGGCGATCCCCCCTCCCTTCTAACCAGCAGTGTTTTTGTGTGTTTCTCTCCCTTTCCCGGCCTCTGGGCTACAGATGTCGGTGCAAGCAGTTCGTTGCGGAAGACTTATTCCCCTCCTGGGATGAGCAGCCTATACCATCCAGCCTCCCAGACAACTACTGCCAAAATGTATGCCATGGACACCAGAGTGTGAGGAAGGGGAGATGCTGAGAGGAGAGGAAGCACTCGGCTCACCTCCTTTGTGACTTATGGGGCTGCCCCAGATGCCAGAAAGGGCGCTCCAGAGGCTGTGATTCAGTCCCAAGGACTTTGGCTGTTTCCACCAACCATGTTCAGGACACCCTGTCATGCCTAACACATGTCTGTTAGTTTGTTTTGAGAACCATGCCTATGGTTAATGCAGCGGGTCCTGGGAAACACCCATAATTTAACTCAAGTGGTCAAATGGCAGGGGGTTGGACTAGATGGCCAACTGCCCCCTTTCCAACTCTACAGTTCTGTGATTCCGTAGCCTAAGAAATGTGGCTGTTTGACGCAGCCTTGGAGGTGCGCCTCATCAGGGCTCACCTTCCACAGCACACCCTCTCCTGCTTGTGGGGGTCTGAATGTGCATGGCACTCGTTGGTCAGGTGCCATCCCCAGGGCCAGATTTAGATGAAGAGCGGCCCTCAGCTACTCCACTTGTGAGCCCCCCCTCCCAATCCCCCATCCTCACGGCTAGAAGAAAATGGAAGAGTGTTATGAACAAAATGGAGTGAAGCCAAGGATGCTGATGGGTACTTAAAATTCTGCAATTCACAATTTCTCCTCTAAAGGACATCAGAAAACGCCATCAAAATTTGTTTAAGTTTGTCGCTTTCAATGTACAGAAAGCTCAGTGCGGACAACCTCTCTTAAGACATCGTGGCCCTTAATTCATTTTTAATTCTTTTGAGTCTTGAAAAACGCCTCTCTCCTGAGCAGTTAGTGACCATAAAGCTAAGGAATAGCCGCAAGATTGCTTCCACATTAGGAAAGGCCATCTGGATTTTTTCCTTGTATATAATTTGATCAAGGTCTGTATGAGACAGAGAGGGCTCTGCTGTAAGCCTGTGGCTTTGCCTCACGTACAGGTGAAAGTGCAAAAGTTCTTCAGCCTACTTAGCCTATACATAAATCCGGCACTGGCCATCCCACAGGTGCAGGGAAGTCCAAAACACATATGAGTGTCTCTTCTGGAAAACAGGAAGGACAACAGCAGCCCAACACTCAGCATTGGTGGCATGCAAAGAGGGACATTCTGGGAGCAATTCTTAGGAATTGATGCTGCTTGGTCCTGTATACCTGAAGGAGCGTCTCCACCCCCATCGTTCAGCCCGGACACTGAGATCCAGCGCCGAGGGCCTTCTGATGGTTCCCTCGCTGCGAGAAGCAAAGGTACAGGGAACCAGGCAGAGGGCCTTCTCGGTGGTGGCACCCGCCCTGTGGAACGCCCTCCCAGCAGAAGTCAAAAGAGATAAACAACTATCTGACATTTAGAAAATACCTGAAGGCAGCCATGTTTAGGGAAGTTTTTAATCTGTGATATTTTAATGTATTTTGATATTTGTTGGAAGCCGCCCAGAGTGGCTGGGGAGACCCGGCCAGATGGGCGGGGTACAAGTAATAAATTATTATTATTATTATTATTATTATTATTATTATTATTATTATGGGGTTGCCTGAGTCCCTGCTTGCCTGCTACCTCCCCAACCTGTATATGTGTAAATAAACAGATATACCAAACCACTACAAGTCTCCAGCATACTTTGTCCCCCTCCTCCTAATTCTTTGAAACAGACCCTCCACAACTGCAGTCCCCAATCTTTTGGGGACCCCCACCCCTTGGTTCCATAAACATGCCCCAATGCCCTCTAAAAAGCATTATTCAGAACAGCGGTCTGCATGACCCACTAAGGAAGAAAACGTTAGAAAAGTTGCACACACAGTCTCTGCATAACAACGCATGAGACTCCGGAGGGTTCTAACGTCTCAGCCAGGGCCATGTTTCCGTTGAGATTTGAGACGTAGAGGAGGCTGCAGATATCACCATCCCAAAAGCAGCTTGCTCCTCACAGCAGGACAGCATTGCAGATAGAGCAAGTTTCCCAACCAGCAATGGTGGAAAGAGCGTATCCCTTCTCTCCTTTCTAGCCACGGAGCGGTGGTGGGTGGGAGACACACCGAAAGGCGGTTTCATTTTTATTTGCAAAACAGAAAGTTACTTCCAACAGGATGGTTTCAGGCGCTCCAAGTGTCCCTATTTTCCAGGGACATCCCTGATTTAGAAAAGTCGTCCCAGTTTCTGATCCTGGAATGTCCCGCTTTTCCTTAGGACGTCCATATTTTCGTCGGAGAAATGTTGGAGGGTGTGGAGTTATCCGACCCCCGAGCTGTCTGAAGGCAATTCTGTAGAGGGAAGGTTTTTTTTTAAAAGGTTTTATATACGTTGGTAGCTGCCCAGAGTGGCGGGGGCAACCCAGGAAGATGTACGGGGTATAAACAGTAAAGTTATCGTTATGGAATGGGACGTCCCTATTTTCATTGGAGAAATGTTGGAGGGTGTGTGATTTCCTTGCACAGGGTCACCAGAAAATAGCCTGGCCCAACTGTGGACACCTGAAAGGGAGTCTAGCCAGTTTTGAGCACCCTCACCTGGCCAAGAAAGTTAAAGCATCCCAGGAGCAAAAGTGGATGAGCTTCTCCATCTCTCTCCCTTCCAGATTTTCCCAGTCCACAGTGGAGGCCCTTGCAATTTTCCCTACCTCCCGGATGCTCCACAAGCCCCATCACTTCAACACCTTTTTCTGTCATTTCTGCTGGAAATACAAAGCTCCACTTTGTACGTGAGACCTGATTAAGGCCTTAAATGATAATTTTAGGTTACATTTTAGTGACTAAGTTTTAATTTATATATATATTTAATTGTTGCTATATCTGTATTGTCCCATTTATACCTAATTGCAAATTCAAATGTATCCCTATCGTGTTTTATGATATCCTTGATATTGTATGTGGGCTGGAACTGGTCTGTGACCGTAATAATAAATTTCAATGTGTTAGCTGATGAACACATGGTTCTGGCCTCTATATCAATAGAATAGAATAGAATAGAATAGAATAGAATATATTTTATTGTCATTGTCCCCTTCGGGGACAACGAAATTACTTGGCTGCTCCATCCACCCAGATTTAAGCAAGAGATGCTTAAATGGTAGGCAAGAAAAGAGAGAGAGAGAGAGAGAGAGAGAGAGAGAGAGAGGGAGAGAGAGGGAGAGGGAGGGAGGGAGGGAGGGAGAGAGAGAGAGAGAGAGAACTAGAGGTCTAAATACATGTTACATTAATGACATAAATGACAATAAACGGCAGCACACAAGGAAAATATATTCATGTCCTCTCCATCTCCTGCAGCAATCATGACAAAGCTCCACTGCCCAGGATGAGGCCTGCTTGATCTCTCACCTGCCAGCCGCTGTCAGTTCCCTCCTTTCATCTGAAAGCAAAACCAAAATCGGCTTCTTGCACAGGAATAAAATACTTTAATAGCACTTCCCACGCAGAGAAAGTATCCAAAGCGCTGACTCCTCGTCTCTGCCCATAGAAAATTCCTTTGACGCTATAGAAATGCAGCATGAAAATCAGGGAACGAAAATCCTCAAAAGCCATTTTGGCAAAACGTATTAGTTCGTCCAACTGATGAAATGGCGCTGGCAGAAAGAGGTGGCAGGATTCCAGCTGCCCCCAAACTTGTTGCTATGCTGCATGCATCAAATTTGTTATTAGAAGAGGGTAGCTAAATATCTAGTCCAGGGGTAGGCAACCAAAGGCCCGTGGGCCGAATCCGGCCCAATTGTCTTCTAGGTCCAGGAATCAGTGTGTTTTTACAAGAGTAGAATGTGTCCTTTTATTTAAAATGCATCTCTGGGTTATTTATAGTGCCTGCCTGGTGTTTTTACATGGTGACTTCTGTCTCAGTGTATCTGAAGAAGTGTGCATGCACACGAAAGCTCATACCAAGAACAAACTTAGTTGGTCTCAAAGGTGCTACTGAAAGGAATTTTTTTATTTTTTATTTTGTTTTGACTATGGCAGACCAACACGGCCACCTACCTGTAACATGAGTAGAATGTGTGCTTTTATTTAAAATGCACCTCTGCGTTATTTGTGGGGCATAGGAATTCATTCATATTTTTTTCCAAAATATAGTCCGGCTCCCCACAAGGTCTGAGCGACAGTGGACTGTCCCCCTGCTGAAAAAGTTTGCCGACCCCTGAGCATATAAATTCAAATGCAACCTGCTTTCCTCGCATGTACACTCTACGAGGTTGTGGCTTGCTGGAGCACAATGTGGAGTTGGAAGGGACACCAAGGGTCATCTAGTCCAACCCCCTTCATTGCAGGACTCACATCTAAAGAACACCTGAAAATACTCCAAGGAAGGAGAGTCCACCACCTTCCAAAGGAGTCCATTCCCCTGTTGAGTGGCTCTTGCCATCAGCTGTGAGGTCACCTCTCAGTCTTCTCCAGGCTAAACATTCCCAGTTCCCTTCATAAGGCTTGGTTCCCAGAACCCTAATCATCTTGGCTGCCCTCCTTTGCACATAGGATAAGGTGATGGAGCGACTGCCCTATGAAGAATGTTTGCAGCATTGGGGACTTCTTAGTTTAGAGAAAAGGCACGGAGGCAGCGACGTGATAGAAGTTTATAGAATTGCGTGTGGCGGCATGCAGAAAACAGAGAGAATTTTTTTTCTCCCTCTCTCATAACACTAGAAGTCTTGGACGTCCTGGTTATTGGAGATTTCAAAAATCTATACAGAGATTTCCTAAAAGTCTGGGAACCATTTATGTTGTATTTATGGAATCAGTGTAAAGAAATGGACTCACTAGTAGGTTCTAAGTAGACACAACTAACAAATATAGAAGCTATAAAGGTGAGCTTAAAATGATAAGAAAATAACAACATTTAAAGAATACGATATCGAAGCATAGTACAGCAAGCAGGACGAGTTTATATGTAAAAAAAACCGGAAGGGGAAGTTGAGGAAAATCATGGGGGGTGGGATTTAATTTGTTATTACCTGTCACGGTGTGATTGTGATAAAAATGTAAAACCCAATGAAGCTGAAGGTTGAAAGGGCTTCTTCAAGCAGCGCATCGATAACCTGTGGAACTCCCTCCCACAGGAGGCTCTGCTCTGCTTCCATAGTTGGAGGCAGCAATGCTTCTGGTTGGCCACTGTGAGAATGAGATGCTGGACTAGATGAGCCATTGGTCCGATCCTGCTGCAGGCTCTTCATATATCTAAATGCGGCTGAAACAGGCAGAAAAGCCCACCCCTCCAAAGGCAGGCACAAAAAATGAGAGACAACAAGGCTTTTTCAATAATTGCTGCCTCCACCAAATGATGGCTTTGTGTGTGCTCTGCTTAAACTCACAACAGCCCTGTAGGGGAGGTCAGATGAGGACTCAGGCTTGGCCTAAGGTCTCTCAGCAAGCACCTTCGCTCTAGCAGGAATTGCATGAGACTCTGTAGCCACTATGCGTTGCAATTTCCTTTGTCATTTTGACTCAAATTAAGCCTTATTTATGCTCTCCTCACCCGAGCCAAATCTTTGCATGGTGAGATTTGTGTCCTTCGGGGCTGCTTCATATCCAAGGCAACAGTTGAAAAGGAAGTTACTGGCTACGGTTTTTCTATTCAGCTTTGCAAGGTGAGTACCGGCCTTTGTCTGGGATATTCAATCAGGGAATGAGCCTTTTGAAATTGATAACGCTAAAGAGGGGGGGGGGAGAGGGAAATCTGGCTCATCTCCCATCATAGCTCATAACTTCGGAAATCATGTCTCAAAGAGGTTCATTAAGGATGAGTGATTGGGGGGCTCCAGAAGAGACCCTCCTCCCTTTTCGCAACGCCACTGCACATTTTTCCAACTGCATGGTGGCCAGTTCCAAAAAGAGAAAGTCGCAGATCTCTCTGCAGCTTCCATGGCCTTGCAGGCCTAAAGGCCAAGGCCACAATCCATGTGTACAGCGATGGCATTGCACTAATGTTTACTCGGAGGAGAGAGGTAGAAATTCTATTAGTGAGGCCAGTGTCCCGTACGCAAGACGGGTAAGAACCAGTTAAGGAGGAACCAAACGGCTGACTGTTAACGTTGACAGCAGGAGGTGATGGGCTAGAGACCGAACAGCCGGGATGCAATATATATTTCATATATAGGGTATGTGCCATGCCCTATTCTAGAAATATCTATTATGTAGTCTTTTAGTCTCTAAACTAAGAAGTCCCAAACTCTGCAACCTTCATAGGGGAGTTGCTCCATGGCCTTATCGTGTGTGCAAAGGAGGGCAAAAGCTCCCTTGCAGGGTTCTATTATTATTATTATTATTATTATTATTATTATTATTATTATTACTTGTACCCTGCCAATCTGACTGTGTTGGCTCATGCCAAATTCCCAATTGGTCAGGCATTTTTCAGTAACTCATTACCAGACACAGACCAAAAGGTGTGTGCCAATAATAATAATAATAATAATAATAATAATAATAATAATAATTTATTACTTATACCCTGCCCATCTGGCCGGGCCTCCCCAGCCACTCTTTCCAATGGAAAGAGGATACGGAAAACTTTGTTTCCCCCTCTCATAACACTAGAACTCATGAACCATCTATTAATCCAACCACAGTCCTTGAAATGAAACTTTACTCAACCCATTTTCACTCCATTTGTAGATTCTAACTACACGTGATGTTAAAGACTGCCAATCATCTCTGTGTATGATTTTTTTTTTTTAAGTAAGCAAGGGGGGATTTCTTTGGGGGTCTCCAGTGTTTTTACCCAATGGGGGGGTTAACTCTTCCCTCTCCAGACACAAATAAATAATAATAATAATAATAATAATAATAATAATAATAATAATAATAATAATAATAATTTATTATTTGTACCCCTGATTGCCGGCTTGCAATCAAAGGGAAAGGACCGCACCCAGTTGCGAAGCATCGCCTGGGTCTCTGCACTGCTCAGGAAGCAGGGAGCCCAACCTTGTGGGTGACCTTGTCCTAAAAGTGAGTGCAACCAGTCTGCGAGAGCCCCAGCTTCTTCTTCTTCTGCGTCGGCTCAGGCTGTGGAGGAAGCCAACCAACGCGACCGGAATCCACCAGAGCCATTTCCGAAATTAAGCACCTTCCATTACGCAACCTGGCCCCAAACCAGCAGCGTCCACCTGCTCCAGGAGTCAGAAATGCTGGCTTTGCACATCCTGACGGCTTGGCAGTCCTCTAGAGGTGCAGCTACAGGCCTTGGAGAGATGCCTTTGGTTCGTCCCAACAGGTCTGCCTGCTCTGCAGATTGGCTCTCCCTCCCAAATCTTTTCTCCAAAGCCAGGAATAATTCGCAAGGTGAGGGTGCTAGAAGCTCGGCGGGGGTGTCAGGGGGTCCAAGGAGGACCTCAGGGGCTCACCTGACAAGTGAATGGTGGGAGGCATTTGGCAAGCTCAGGCTGTTTTGAGTTCCTCAGCCTTGGCAGGACAGGAGCTTTCAGCTCCCTGCAAAAAGGCTTTCAGCTTCTGGCTTGAAGGTTTTAAGCTACGTACCTGAATGCCCAGCTTTGGGGGGGGGGGGAGATGCCTTGCCAAGAGAGCCGAGAGCTGCCTCTGCCTTTCACCCGACCTTCACCCACCAACTTCTCTCCTAGAACAAGGCTGGGGAGGGTTGGGAGTCAAACCGAACTTGAACCTCTGCCATAGGGCAATGCGGGCATAATTTTTCTTTCTAAGCAAAGCCCTGTTGGGGCTCGAGCCATCTTGGATGCCACATCCTAGGCACACCTTATACAGACAGCGGATGACCATTTCACGGAATCGCAGAATTGTAGACATGGAAGGGACACCCAGGGGCCATCTAGTCCAACCCCCTGCAATGCAGGAATCTGAGTTTAAAAAACCCAAATGAAAGACTTGCCTCTGAAGAAGCAAGCTCTGGGATTGCTGGACACATACATGCTTTGCAAAACTTCTGACACTCGGTAGACTTTAAGCATTAAGAGGACGGGACAAATTCATGGAGGGGAGGGCTAGCGAAAGCTACTAGCCAAGATGACTATGCTCTGTCTCCACAGTTGGGGGCAGCAATGCTTCTCAGTACCCGTTGCTGAGAATCGCAATGTGTTCGAATCCTGTTTGCGGGTTTCCCATTGAGGCATCAAGTTGACCACTGAAATGAAAGGAGGCTGGAGTAGATGGGCCTAATCCGCAGAGGCGGAGCAAGGTGGTGGGGGTGGGGGTGGTCCGCCCTGGGTGTCATCCCTGAGGGGCGTGACATCACCTCCCTGCCCCCCCCGGGACGCTCGCCATGGGTGGCGCATCCCCAGGATACACACACCCCAGGATGCTTGGCACGGGCAGTGCACCCCCAGAACGCTCACCCCGCCCCCTATGGCTAGCCCCACCCCTTGGGATGCTAGCCCTGCCCCCATGGGCAGCTACCCCAGCCCCTGTGGGTGGCTAGCCCTGCCCCCCGGGTGCACACCGCTCCAGGTGCTGGAGAAGCTAGTTCCGCCACTGGTGATCCGGCAGGCTTTTCTTATGTTCTTCAGCAAATTCTTCACCAGTTTGGATTGATAGTCCCCTTCCCACCCCAAAAAAGTTAAATAAAAACCAATCCCTCAACCCAATCCATCTAGCAGACCCTTGCATTCAGATCCAGCAATGTTTCGAGGGGGAAAAGGACTCCTTACTTAATGCACACAGGTAAGGGCTGCAGCAAAGGCAAGGCTCAACTTGAGTCATGGAATCCTAGAATTGTAGAGTTGGAAGGGACCCCAAGGATCATCCAGTCCAACCCCCTGCAATGGAGGAATACGCAGCTGTCCCGTACGGGGATCGAACCTGCAGCATTGGCATTACAGTATCAGCTATCCAGTCCTTCACTCAGTTCACTAAAGTAGCGTTTCTTTATTCATTACGCACACTTTCCCCTTTCCACATAGCTTGAAGCAACGTTTCAGCCTCACAACAACCCTGTGAGGTAGGTAAAGCTGAGGCAGAGTGGCCTGCCCGTGGTGACCCCAAGGCCAGGGCTGCCCATGTCCCAGCCCGGCCCTCTAGCTAGGACTCTGAGTCCTCTCCCCATGAAAGTGGGTCTGCGGCCATGTCCCCCCTCAGCCTGGAAGCTGAGCAACACCTCTGGGTGGCCCCTGGCTTCACGATCTCCTCGTAGGACGGAGGTGGCCCATTCCTCACCACCGTATCAAAGTCGGAGGAGCTCCACTGGGGGTGAGGGTGGATGGGAGGCACGGTCCTCAGCCTGCCGTCGCTCTCTAGAGAAAGAGAAAGAGAAAAGAAGTGTCCATGATAATATGAGAAAGCAATTGGTGAAACATAAAACCAAAGAATGGTAGAGTTGGAATGGACCCCCAAGGGTCATCCAAACCAACCCAGCCAGGGGCGTAGCATGCCGCTTGGCTACCGGGGGCGGCAAGCCAAGCGGCACCCCTGGGGGCGGGGCGTCGCTCCGTGCGCATGATGTCACAACGCGCATGCGCACGGAGCGACTCCTTTGCCCCATGCCGCGGCGAAAAAAGCCGCTGAAAAAAACCCTTTCAGCGGTTTTTTTTCGCCGCTGGGCTCCCTGGGCGGAGCCACGGCATGGAGGAGAGGGGCGGACCAGCCAGGAGGGGGTGACACCCCTCCTGGCTGCTGGCCCACCCCTCTCCTCTATGCCGGGGCGCCGCAAACCAGCCAGCGGCAGGGAGGAGGCTATTTTCGGCGCTGCCGGGGCAGAACCGCAGGGGCGGCCAGCGAGGGGGGGGGTCACGTCAGCGACAAGCGTGACACCCCTCCTCGCTGGCCGCCCCTGCGGCTACACCCCGGCAGCGCCGAAAATAGCCTTAAAAAAAAAAAAAGCGCAGGCCGGCTGCGGGGGCGGGGCCCCCACCCCATTTGTCACCCCCACCAGGGCACTGCCCGGGGCGGCCCACCCCCCGCCCCCCTTGCTACGCCCCTGAACCTAGCTCAAGGATGCCTGGCAGATGGCCAACCAACCTCTAGATCAAACCTGGCTCTTTCTGGGTCAATATCATATCAGTGTCTCCTTGGGGTGAGATATCTATAACCTCACTTAGTGTTTGTTTTTGGGTCCCGTCCCCCCAGTTCAATCTTTATTGATTTATAAATAATACATCCATTCACCTCGAAACACCAGAATACAAAAGCATTACAAGCAAACCTGTACCAATACAAAAAAGAAAAATACAACCCGGGGTGGGGGGTGGGAAAGTAACTTTCTTCTCCGCCTGGTGACTTCCGACCTCCTCCTCATGGGTCCTTTATTTCCTTATTAGCTGCATCTATTTTTCAATAAACCTAACCAATATTAATTATTTTTTTTTGTATTCTTTTTGACTTACGTTATTACGAGAGTTAATCAAAGCATATTAAAGGCTTGATGTGGGGACAATGTTCTTTTAAATATAGTCTATAGATATCCCATGGACTGCAAGAAGATCAAACCTATCCATTCTTCGGGAAATCAGCCCTGAGTGCTCACTGGAAGGACAGATCCTGAAGCTGAGGCTCCAATACTTTGGCCACCTCATGAGAAGAGAAGACTCCCTGGAAAAGACCCTGATGTTGGGAAAGATGGAGGGCACAAGGAGAAGGGGACGACAGAGGACAAGGTGGTTGGACAGTGTTCTTGAAGCTACCAATATAGAATCATAGAATCATAGAGTTGGAAGAGACGACAAGGGCCACCCAGTCCAACCCCCTGCCAAGCAGGAACACCATCAAAGCATTCTTGACAGATGGCTATCAATATGAGTCTGACCAAACTGCGGGAAGACAGGAGGGCCTGGCGTGCTCTGGTCCATGGGGTCACGAAGAGTCGGACATGACTAAACGACTAAACAACAACAACAACAACAACAACAACAACAGGCAGATAGATAGATAGATAGATAGATAGATAGATAGATAGATAGAGATAGATGATAGATAGATAGATAGATAGATAGATAGATAGATAGATAGATAGATAGATAGATAGATAGATAGATAGATAGACAGGAGTGTGTGGCGTGCTCTGGTCCATGGGGTCACGAAGAGTCGGGGAAGACTAAACGACTAAACAACAACAACAATAGATATCCCATTCTTTGTTAAACTTTTGGATCTACTGGTCCCTGACCTTCTCTGTCATGTTCGCTAATTCTATATACTCAAACAATTTAACCTGCCACTCCTCTTTAGTTGGTCTTTTATCTCCTTTCCACCCTTTGGCTGACAGAATTCTCGCTGCGGTTGATGCGTACATAAAAATCCTCCTTCTTCTATTGGAATGTCTGGTGCCATAATATCCTCGCTTAGGGTTTTTCATCCAGACTTCTGAACGAGCCCAGATGAGAAGCAGATCCTCTCCCCACATCCAAACGCGAAACTCACTGTGTCCTGAATCGGCGTCGCTGAGGGCAAACACGGCGACTGTCCGCTGAGAGGAGAAGATCCTCCGCCGTTTCAGCCAGTGCCGCAGGCAGCAGGCGGTGATGCAAAGAAGGATCGCTAACAAGAAGAGGGAGATGTAGAACCTGAAGGAGAGAAAAATCCACAAGGTTGAGCTCAGAAAACCTGGACTCTCCAGGAGAAAAACTGAAGGATGAGTTCAGCCATTCCAATCAAGTTACAAAAAAAGAGACTCTGACTTTTAATGTTTTTGCCTGCACCTCATTTATGAAAAAACAGCCCAGTCCTGTGGAACTCTCTGCCACTAGAGATTCAGCAGGTGCCTTCTGTGCCAGCTTTTAAATTCTGGCTGAAAACTTCTCCATTCCACCAGGCCTATGCAGGCAATTAAGAAGTCATCCTTTCACAAGGGTTAATTGGTGTCTGTGATCTTTCTTTCTTTCTTTCTTTCTTTCTTAAAAAAAAAAACATGTTAATGTTTCTTTATTGGATGGTTTTATGTAAACCATTTTGGTATGTTTTTATGACACAACAGCAACAATTTAAAAAATATATAAATCTATCTATCTGTCCTTGGAGTGTATCCTTCATTAATGCTTCCCCCCTACAGATATTAAACACGCACCAGATATACCAGGCAATCAGACTCTGCTCTTCATAAACATCACACCTGAAAATTAAAAGAATAATATTAATACGGTGAATGGAGGTATTTGGTTTTTCTCTCCGCAGGGACACAACCCACCCCTCCAAAAACTTGTTACTGGACTCACAAGCCTCTGACACGGGTGATCCTGAAAGTTCACATTTCATCAATTTGCAGAAAAATTGGTACATGGGCTGAAATCGTCACTGCATTCAATAGCACCCCACCCTTCCCTGTTCCACTGACATCAAATCCAGTATTTCTTTACAACCTGTTCCCAAGAGCCATTCTGAGAACAGAGGATGCTGTCTTTTCTACTAGGCCAGCATTGTCTACTCTTGAGTCTTCACCTTTTCTGGCGATCCCTCGTAGCCGAGTAAGATTGTCTTCCATAAACATGGTTTTAACAATGAGTCCATAAGTGACTGTGGAGGCCAGTTCTGGACCCACACGTCCTTCCGCAGTGGGGACATTGGTTTCCGGGTGGGAGTTGATCACGGTGAGGGTTTGCCAAGCGTGCCTTCCTCTTAGCACGTTTCTCCCTTGCGTCCTGAGTTCGAGAGTCTTCAAAGCCCAGGACACCTTTGGTAAAGGCTGTTCTCCAATTGGAGCGCTCGCAGGCCAGTGTTTCCCAGTTATCCATGCTTATATGACTTTTTTAAGATTTGCCTTGAGAGCATATTTAAACCTCTTTTGTCATCCATCTGTATTTCGTTTTCCATTCTTAAGTTGGGAATAGAATAGTTGCTTTGGAATACGATAATCAGGCACCCGCACAACATGACCAGTCCAACAAAGTACTCCTGCCACCCCTGGTCTCTGAGCTGCTCCCCACCCCCCATCCTAAAGAGAGGTGCCTCCTCACACTGCCCCACAGGGGCCTGGGAAGCACCCCCTGGCCAGCCCCAGAGGCACCATTCGCCTGCAGAGCTTACAGCCAGGGCTGCTGCAACAAACAGATGCACAAGCCTTTGGGAGGCAGAGACACAAGAGGGCATCAGAGGAGGGAGGGAAGGCAGGAAAGAGGGACACAGGCCAGTGCTGCCCGTGGCATCCCTGACCCCAAGGTGCCATGACACACTGGTTGAAAACCACTGCCATAGAGTAAGCTGTCCTGCCCAGTTTAGTGAACATAAATGGGTTTATATGTTCACCCTCCAGTCTACTTCTGTGTAAAGAGGTTTGGTTGCTCACAAGCAACTCTTGAGTTCCTCTACCAATAATCTAGGAACTTTCACCACTTTGTAACTAAGCTAAGTGTTAATGCCTGTGCAACTTTTCTGACCGATATATGGAAAGGCACATAAATCAGACCTTTGGAGAGTTTGTAAGTAAATCAATTTTTAACTTACCAAATGACTGATATTTTCCTATGCAGGGAAAAGAGGGAAATTTTGGAACTCTCTTGGAAGGGAATATATTAAAGGTCTAACGGCCTATATTTTCACACTTTATTTTGTGATTTTTAACTCTCTGCTGGGGTTCTCTCACCAAAGAGTAATTGCCACAAAACTGGACCTTGGCACAAGGGAAAACATATATTTATGTTTTCCTTGAACCAACAATTAAATCTTCACAACAACCCTGTGAGGCAAGATGGGCTGAGAGAAGACAATGATTGGTCCAAGGTCACACTCAGTGAGCCGAGTGGGGATTTGAATCCTGGTCTCTCCCAGGCCCTAGTCCAACGCTTTAACCACTGCACCACACTAGCAGCTTCCAGTTGAGAAAGAGCCATAGCTCTGTGCTTTGAATGAGGAAGGTCTTGAAACTCAGGAGAGCCACTGCCGGCCAGGGTTGGCAATACTGAGCTTAGATGGGCCACTAGTCTCCCTGGGGGTAAGGCCAATTCCTCTGCTGCAAATGCGCAGTTGGTGCACCATTCATGCACCATTCCAGGCTTGGCAGCATCAGAGGCGTAGGAAGGTCAGGTGGTACCCGGTGCGGAAAAGTTCTTGTCACACACACACCACACACACACACACACACACACACACATTGATTATTTTTTTATTTTATTTTTTGCCTGCAAAAATGGTTTTACATTATTTCATATTTTCTTACAAAGGAATAATCATTAATAATAATAATAACAATAATAAACTTTTATTTATATCCTGCCCTCCCCGGCCAAAGTCGCGCTCAGGGTGGCTATCATCAGATACATAACATTGGTATAAAATCAAACAATAATTAAATTACCTCCTAAAAACATGTCAAAATCAAATTAAAGTGTAATTAGATGGCTTTCCGCAGGGTTAGGGTTGGGAACAGTAAGTGCTCCACTGAATTGAAATTTCAGCCTTCATGACATAGGAAAACAGCCAAGTAAACAGCTATTTTCATGGATCAAGATATTAACTTGATCAAGGGTCAAGATATTAACTGATATGCATGAAATTTCATATATAGCTATATAATCCCTAGTGTAGTAAGATAAGACCTTTGGAGCAGGCATTTTTTTAAAAAAAACAACACGTTTTTTATGAACCCCCCTAGTAGGGCAGTATTGTTCCTTGATAATTTGTCACCCCCTCCATGATGGAACCTGGGGGCCCCCGCCCCCACCGCTCCCCACTTCCTACGCCCCTGGGCAGCATCAGCCCAGCCCTGCAACTTTGCACCGTCCCTCCTCCCCACCCAAACTAATGTTCCCAGAACAGAAAAAGTAACTCAAATTGGAACTGGCTTACCTGTCAGCAGATTCACACTCTGCTTCTGAACCCGATGCCTGAAACACACGGAGAACATGAGACACTGGGGTGCGGTTAGGTGAGCTTAGACTCCAGGCTTTCAAACTTGGGGCTTTAACTGTCTTTAGATGGCAACAAGGATTACTTAACTGCAAAACGCCTAGCTGTGAAACCCACAGTCGGGATTCGAGAACAAGAGCAATACTCTCCCCTCCTGGTGTTTCCATCAGCTGGTCTTCAGAAGCATCGCTGCCCCCAACTGTGAAGGCAAAGCAGAGCCATCCTGGCTAGGAGACTTCGATACTATAGTCTGCGCATAACAACCTTTTAAGCCTTGAATCTCTTTAAAAATAGGAGGTTTAATCAAGCCATATGGGTCACAGATTTTTGCTTAAAGCAGGAGGGCAAATCCTAAATCACAAGAGTCTAGAAGAAAACGTAAAAAGGTAAAGGGACCCCTGACCATTAGGTCCAGTCATGTCCGACTCTGGGGTTGCAGCGCTTATCTCACTCTATAGGCTGAGGGAGCCGGCGTACAGCTTCTGGGTCATGTGGCCAGCAGGACTAAGCCGCTTCTGGCGAACCAGAGCAGCGCATGGAAACGCCGTTTACCTTCCCGCCGGAGCGGTACCTATTGATCTACTTGCACTTTGACGTGCTTTTGAACTGCTAGGTGGGCAGGAGCAGGGACCGAACAACGGGAGCTCACCATGTCGCAGGGATTCGAACCGCTGACCTTCTGATCAGCAAGCCCTAGGCTCTGTGGTTTAACCCACAGCGCCACCCACGTCCCTCATGAAGAAAACTTAGACAGCATCTAAATACGGGTGTTGTTGTTTTTGTTGTTGTTGTTCCTGTTGTTGTCATAGAATCATAGAATCATAGAGTTGGAAGAGACCACAAGGACCATCCAGTCCAACCCCCTGCCAAGCAGGAAACACCATCAAAGCATTCCAGACAGGTGGCTGTCAAGCCTCTGCGTAAAGACCTCCAAAGAAGGAGACTCCACCACACTCCTTGGCAGCAAATTCCACTGCCTAACAGCTCTTACTGTCAGGAAGTTCTTCCTAATGTTTAGGTGGAATCTTCTTTCTTGTAGTTTGAATCCATTGCTCCGTGTCCGCTTCTCTGGAGCAGCAGAAAGCAACCTTTCTCCCTCCTCTATATGGCATCCTTTTATATATTTGAACATGGCTATCATATCACCCCTTAACCTTCTCTTCTCCAGGCTAAACATACCCAGCTCCCTAAGCCGTTCCTCATAAGGCATCGTTTCCAGGCTTTTGACCATTTTGGTTGCCCTCCTCTGGACACGTTCCAGCTTGTCAGTATCCTTCTTGAACTGTGGTGCCCAGAATTGGACACAGTATTCCAGGTGGGGTCTGACCAGAGCGGAATACAGTGGTACTATTACTTCCCTTGATCTAGATGCTATACTCCTATTGATGCAGCCCAGAATTGCATTGGCTTTTTTAGCTGCTTGTCCTTTCGTCTTTTAAAGCCCCCCCTGTTGGTGGCCAGAACTGCCTCTTGTGGCTTAACAGGCAGCAGAAGACCTCAAGGGCACCCACCACAACGGTGACCCCAGTAAAAACCAGAATCCTGCACCCCCATATAGCTCAGTTGGTAGAGCATGAGACTCTTAATCTCAGGGCCGTGGGTTCGAACCCCACACTGGGCGAAAGATTCCTGCATTGCAGAGGTTTGGACCTTCACGGCTCCTTCCAACTCTCCGCTTCTATGGTTCTATGAAATAATACGTCTTCTCCAAAGAACAGTTCTCAAGGGCATAGAGCCCTCGGGACCCAATCCTCAAAAATATATTTCCTCAATTGGATTTGCCGCAATCTTATTCGTGTCCCATCAAAAGGAAATATACTGTGCTCTCTCCTCAGCCGTATAAATTATGTGGGAAAGTATAAATAACACATACGGAACTGAACTAATGGAGTAGCCCAGAAGAACGTACAAGGAGAATTTATTGCTGTCCCGTCTCCGCCTGAGCTCTTACTTTATACCTCATTAGCAGATCTCGCTTGCCCAAGGAGAGTTATCATATCGCCCGTTCCGAGCAACACCCTTTGTGCTAAATTTGTGAGAGACAAAGTTAATGAAGGTCTGGCTTCTCAGTCGGCGGTGGTGCTTCGGGCAAAATAAAATAATATAATAAAATAAAAAAGCCCAAGTAATAATGCTACGTAGAACAAGGAGGCCGGAAAGAACGCAGAGAAACAAAGGAGTTTTTCCACTAGAGTTGAAACGAATTTCGAGGTGGGTGGGTGGAAATCCCAAGTGCGATTTATTTATTTTTTTGGCTTGCAAAAAGTTCACATTTACCGTATATTTCCCTGAATGAGGTTTCCCCCACGCATAGGAGCCTCTGGCAGTGATGCATGTCCGTAACGGCAGCATTGCCAAAATTATTATTTAGAATAATAAATAGCAAATTATTGGGATAATTGAATTCAGCGGGTAATAATAAATCCCAAAGTGTTCCTTTGGAACACTCCTATCGCTGCAGCCTCAAGCGGCTCTCAAAGCAGCTTTCAATATATTCTTAAAATAAAATGGAGCTCAGATTTAGTGCAGGGGGAGAAAACCAGAATGTGGGGTGATATGATAGCCATGTTCAAATATATAAAAGGATGTCATATAGAGGAGGGAGAAAGGTTGTTTTCTGCTGCTCCAGAGAAGCGGACACGGAGCAATGGATTCAAACTACAAGAAAGAAGATTCCACCTAAACATCTAGAAAGAACTTCCTGACAGTAAGAGCTGTTCGTCAGTGGAATTTGCTGCCAAGGAGTGTGGTGGAGTCTCCTTCTTTGGAGGTCTTTAAGCAGAGGCTTGACAGCCACCTGTCAGGAATGCTTTGATGGTGTTCCTGCTTGGCAGGGGGTTGGACTGGATGGCCCTTGTGGTCTCTTCCAACTCTACGATTCTATGATTCTGTGTCAGGCTGCCTGCCATGGACTCCTTCCTTGTTCTTCCCAGGGGGTTGTGCAAGGCAATGACTCCCACCAAGATTCTCCAAGGTCAAGGTCCCAAAAGGTTCTGTATACTCTGTATACTCATACAACACAAGAACATCATGAAGAGTCCTGATGTTTAGCATCCTGTGGCCAACCAGATCCCCAATGAGAAACCTGCAAGCAGGATTCGAACACAAGAGCAGCTCTCTCCCCCTGTGGTTTCCAGCAACTGGGATGCAGAAGCATTGCTGCCCCTGACCGTGGAGACAGAGCAGAGCCATCCTGGCTAGTAGCCAGCCTGATCCTCTTTGAAAGCTATCAAAGTTGGTGGCCACCCCTGCCTCCTGTGGAGATGAGTTCCACAGGTTAACGGTGCGCTGCATGGAGATGGACTTTCTTTTATCTGAAGAAGTTTTATCTAAACTAAAAAGTCCCGAAAGCTGCAGCCTTTTTTTCAATGGGGAGTCTCTCTAACCCCTTGAACCTTTTCCAACTCTGCAATATCCTTTTTCTGAGGCGAGTTGGCCAGGACTGCACACAGTATTCCAAATGCGGTTGCACCATAGATCTGTATAATGGGGTTATGATATAAGGGCAATGCTCACCTCAACATACAAGATTCCCTGGGCAAGTGCCAAGCAGATCCCTCCGGTTTGCAAGACCAGAAGGAAGTCCAGCCCAAGTGGAAGATTCCTCATGGTCAACCTTTGCGAAAGCTTCTCAAATCTCGGTTCTTCACCTGCGGTTCTCCTGCGTTTGATCTGGAATGCTTCCCAGCTCCTTGTGCAGCCGGGGGTGGGGGGTTAATTATGGGATGTGGAGCAAGTGCATCAGGCAATAGGTTGCCCATGTGACATGGGAGTTATTGCTGCCTTCACACCCCCTTGCCCGCAAAGGGCATCCCACTGGAGGAGCTTACCATGTGGGCCCTGGTGAAGGTCAGGTATTTGCAAATTGGAAACATCCTTTTTATTATACCTCCTAATCCCTGGATCTAACAGCATCGATGTGCTTGGGAAATGCCAATCAGGCAAATAAGCATTCAGAATTTTTTTGCAAGAAATCCAAGCTGCAAAAATATTCTTGGGAGCCGGCCACCCCCCTCCCCGCAATTTATTTCACCTCTAATGAAATGTTATCCAGTTCCTTAAATTCTCCCTCCTCCCTCTTCGTGTGGTTCTACTAGATTCCTGCCCCCCCCCCGAAACACAAGCCCTTGTGTTGCAAAGCCATCATTACTCTGTTCCTTGCGAAATTAACACAAATAGTGTTGCTGGGAATGAGCATTCCCCTCATTTAAAGTTAAAGATTGAGCCCAATTGCATCCTTGGGGCAATGATTGACCGAGGTGCCAAAGAGCAGCTCAGAAATACTCAGGGCTGGAACGTTTGCTGTTCTCTCCTCTCAAAAAGGGAAGGGTTTGGCGCTTGGGGCTGCTTCACCGCCCGACGGCCACAACACCAGTGAAGACTTGCATTTGTAAATCCACCAGGAAGTCAAATCTCACAGAGTGAATTTTCATATTGCCCCCTCATGTCACCCAAATATAATACAGTGGTACCTCGGGTTAAGAACTTAATTCGTTCTGGAGGTCTGATCTTAACCTGAAACTGTTCTTAACCTGAGGTACCACTTTAGGCTGGGGACGCGGGTGGCGCTGTGGGTTAAACCACAGAGCCTTGGGCTTGCCGATCAGAAGGTCGGTGGTTCGAATCCCTGTGACGGGGTGAGCTCCCGTTGCTCGGTCCCAGCTCCTGCCAACCTAGCAGTTCTAATTCTAAATTCTAATTCTAATTCTATTTCTAATTTCTAATTCTAATTTATTTATTGTCATTGCACAAGTACAAGCACAACGCTATACAAGTGCAACGAAATTGCATGCCATCCCGTAAAAACCAGAAAGAAAAAAAAGCACAACACACACACACACCAAAAATAGCCACACATGCACACACACACATACACTCATCACAGCTCTCCAAAGGTCATATTATCTGGTTACAGCATTTAAGATGGTTATAGCTCTTGGGTAGAAACTGTTCTTCAGTCTATTTGTTCTTGATCTAATTGTTCTATATCTTCTACCCGAAGGCAGTGGTGCAAAGAGACTAGTTCGAAACCACAGAGCCTAGGGCTTGCCAATCGGAAGGTCGGCGGTTCAAATCCCCACGACGGAGTGAGCTCCCGTTGCTCGTTCCCTGCTCCTGCCCACCTAGCAGTTCGAAAGCACGTCAAAGTGCAAGTAGATAAATAGGTGCCGCTCTGGCGGGAAGGCAAACGGCGTTTCCATGCGCTGCTCTGGTTCGCCAGAAGCGGCTTAGTCATGCTGGCCACATGACCCGGAAGCTGTATGCCGGCTCCCTCGGCCAATAAAGCGAGATGAGTGCCGCAACCCCAGAGTCGGACACGACTGGACCTAATGGTCAGGGGTCCCTTTACCTTTACCTTTACCTCTCTCAATTTTCCTCCCGCTGCTG
This sequence comes from Darevskia mixta, assembly GCA_034641385.1. Classification (NCBI taxonomy): domain Eukaryota; kingdom Metazoa; phylum Chordata; class Lepidosauria; order Squamata; family Lacertidae; genus Darevskia; species Darevskia mixta. Next base: position 1,244,325 of record JAWWNH010000021.1, read on the forward strand.
CCGTGCCATTTCTGTTCTCATCCTGAAGCAAAGTTCTTAACCCGAGGTACTATTTCTGGGTTAGCAGAGTCTGTAACCTGAAGAGTCTGTAACCTAAAGCGTCTGTAACCTGAGGTACCACTGTACAGTCCAATGGAAAGAGAGACTTGGGACCTTAGAGTCACAGAATTGTAGGGTTGGAAGACACCCCCAAGGCAGGTGCATTTCAAAGGGATTTCAAAGGCGGAATTGACGTCTGGGGGGAATTTTCCGCTTTGCCCTGGATCTTAGAGAAGTCAGTCGCTGATCTATAATGAGTTGAGGAAAATGTTTAAAATAACTTTTGTTAAAAAAAACCCAGAAGCTTTCTTACTAGGATTGATAGGAACTGAACTTCCTAAAGAACAGAAGAAAATATTTGTGTATGCTACAACAGCCACCCGAATATTGTTAGCCCAGAGATGGAAAGAAGAGAAGATATGGATGAAAGAAAAATGGCAGATCAAGCTAATGGACTGTGCAGAAATGGCAAAATTAACAGAAAAGCCCAGAGAAGTTTAAAAAAGAGTGGAAATCCTTTGTTGTTTATGTGCAAAAATACTGTAAACAAGTTGATACATTGGCAGGATTTTAAGTAAACGCTTGCAACTAGCAGAAAATTAGAAAAAAATAAGGGAAATAATAATTGGTTAATATAAGGAACCAGAAGAGGGTATAGAGGGAAGTCTAGAGATTCAAAGAATCTCAAAGAGAAGGTTAGTGAAAGGTACTTGTATAAATTTGCATTTGGTAGAAATGTGAGTTAATTACTGTTTTTACTTGTGAAAATGTAAATTTATTTACAAAAAGAGAAAGAGAAGTCAGTCACTTTTTTGGCGTTTTTGTAGGAAAAAGGCTCAATCATTTTGGGGTTTGTCGTCTAGTACACAAATCACAGCTAAAGAATCCCTTGTGGATGGATATCCAATCTCTGTTTAAAATGAAGGATAGGCCCCACCTTCCATGGCCATAGAATAGGAAGGGACCCTGAGGGTCATCCAGCCCAACTCCCTGGTACTAGAATTCTATAGGGGACGTTGCCCCTGTTCACTTGTGGCCAACCCCAACCACCCGTCAATGCCTTGGCCAACTGCTCTTCCCCCACCCCTCCGTTATGTTAGGAATTCTGAAAGTACTTACGTGCAGCTAGTCACATAAGGCAATTAAGCTAAAGGCCAGGTGTTCCAATTAGGAGTTGGCTAAAGGCCAAGGGTTCCTCCCTATCTGCCCGGTAACAGGGCCTCAGTAACAACCATTCCCATTGGGTAAAAGGTTCTATAAAAGGTAAGAGCGTCCATATGCTCTGTGTGGGGTGTGGTATGGAGTTTGCGATCTGTGGAGAAGGTTATGAGAGAGATAGCGAGAGGAAAGGTTTGCTTTGTTTCTTTGTTTTTCCTAAGTCTGTACATAGTAATTTGTAGATACTGTTTTGCTTTAATAAAAGCTGTATATAGTTAGCAAGTTGCTAGTGGCAGTGAGTTCTTACAACGTCGTGTTCCAGCAACGCTATACATCCAGAAGCTTCCTGAGGGGCTGCGTGCACTCTGCTGTGTCCAGGATTCCGTTTTCCTGACACAAAATCCCGAACAGGTTATGGGCCCAGGTTCTGGAATAGGAGCTGGTCCTGGTTGGCGTTTGGCTGGCGCGTTGGCATCGGTGAGCTGGTGAAGCTGTGGATGCGTGGAGCTGCCAAGACAGACAACAGCTGCAGTGTGTCAGTGCTGGATGCTGTGAGTCTATCTTCTCTCTCGGAGGCTGTGAGTAGCTGGTTCCTGAGTTGTTGTGGGACATTGCTCTCAGATGGCTTCGCAACCTTTCCAGATGGCGTTTGAGCGTCTGAACGATCGCAACTATCTGCTTTGGTCTGAGCGGATGCAGGCTGTGCTGCAGAGGGAGCATCTCTGGGAGTCAGTGCACAGACCGCCCGCAAAGCCTGATGAGGAAGATGAGGACAAAGACCAAAGGGCAAGGGCCACCATCGTCTTGGGGATAGACGACATGCAGTTGCCACATGTGCGTGGGATTAAGTCTGCAAAAGGTGTGTGGAAGGCGTTGAAAGAGCTTCACATTCGGGAGACAGCTGAATCTAGATTGTCTGTCCGTAAGTCTTTGTACAAAGCAATGTTGCAGCCTGGGGTTACAATGCAAGATCATTTGCACAGTTTGCAGATGAAATTTGTGGCACTTCAAGAAAGAGACTGTGTGTTAGATCAGGAGGAGAAAGTCAGCATTATTTTAAGCTCTCTCCCTGATAGCTGGGACAATCTTGTGTTAACGTTTGAAGCTATGCGTCCACAAGATTTGACGGTTCAATACATAACAGGGCGTTTGCTAGAAGAATGGCAGAAAAGGGAGAACAGGTCGTTGGCTTCAGAGGCTTCGGCAAGCGGTCGGCTTGCGAGGAATGTGAACACTGTTCCAGAAGGGAAGCAGCAGGAGAAGCAACAACGTCTGGCGTCTGGCGAGGAGGCTGCGTATGCTGTGCGTCGTTGTTTCCGGTGTGGGTCAACAGGGCATTTGAAGAGAAATTGTCCGGAGGTGGCCAGGTCTCAGCGACAGGAGCAGCAACGACAGGGTCAGCAGCAGCGGCAGAAAAAGTTCTTCAAACGCAAGCAGACGGCTCAGCTTGTGACCGCAGCAGTTGAGTGTGCTGACGAGAGGCAAACTATCTGGGTGGTTGATTCAGGGGCTTCTCGGCACATCGTAAACTCTGAGGAGTTTTTTGTTTCAAAGGGTTCGACACAACGCAGCCAAGTTGCTCTTGCAGATGGCAGAAAATCCGAGGTACAGTCGGGGGGTTCTGTTTATGTTCCTTGTCTGCGTGAGCACTTGAAAGATGTACTGTGTGTGCCGTCTCTACGAAGCAACTTAATGTCCGTGTCATGCTTACTCAAGGCTGGCTTCGGAGTTCATTTTGAGGACAATTGCTGTGTAATTAAGAAACACGGAGAGACTCTTGGCACTGCTAGGCCAGAAAACGGGTTGTTTATGCTCAGAGACTGCTCTCAAGTTTCTGCAGTAGCTGGTAATACTCAGCCTGTGTTTGATAACAAAGCTATGCATAGAGACTGTCTGCATTTATGGCATAGAAAAATGGGTCATGCTGGGTGGAAAAGTATTTCTAAATTGCCTGTGCTAACTGATGGGTGTAAGTTGCAAGGTTGTAACAAATACCTAGACTGTAATGTGTGTAAGAAAGTTAAAACTCACAGAGGGTCGTATCCCAAGAGTGACAGAGTGAGTGACACACCACTACAGCTTGTGCATCTAGATGTAATTGGTCCATTTCCGGTTAGCAGGGGCGGGTCGCGTTTTTCTTTAACAATTGTAGACGACGCGACACGTTATTCCTGGTCTTATCCCATGAAACACAAGGGAGATGTGTTTACTAAATTTAAAAGCTGGGTAGCATCTGTGGAAAGGCTTTTTTCCCTTAAATTGAAACGGGTGCAAAGCGATAGAGGCGGAGAATTTGTCTCAAATGCTTTCCAAGATTGGCTACAAAAACGTGGTATTGGGCATCGCAAAACTAACGTTTTTAGTCCAGAAGAAAATGGTGTTTGTGAACGTAAAAATAGATCATTGCAGGATATGATGTATGCCATGTTGGAAGATTCTGGGTTATCTATGTCTTATTGGGCTGAAAGTCTGTTGACAGCAAGTTATTTACAGAATCGCCTGTTTCACCAAACAATTGGTACTACTCCTTATTTCAAACTGTTTGGCAAAAAACCCAAGGTAGATCATTTGCATGTGTTTGGTTCTAAAGCCTGGGTTCATATTCCTCGGCAACAGAGGAAAAAAGGACAAGCCAAATCCAAACAACTAGTGTTTGTAGGTTATCAGGAGCTTGGAAAAGGCTACAGGTTTGCTGAAGGAGTGAATGGAATCGTGGTTTCCAGAAATGCTACATTCTGTGAGCATAGTGGCTGGGAAAAGCTGCACGCTAACACAGAAATCTGGTTTCAGTCTTCCCAGAGGCTTGACAGTAAAAAAGAGCCACAGAAGGGGGAGGAAAGCCCAAGAATGTTATTTCCCAAGCAAGAGGCTAGTCAGAGTTCGCCTGTTGCTAGGCAACAGCAAGGGGGGCGAAGTTCTGAGGGGGAAAGCGAAACGGAGGAAAACTTTACTCCCAGGAGGTCGGAGAGAGAAAATAAGGGAGTGCCTCCAGATCGTTATTCTCCTGACACAGCCAATGTGTTTAATGTTGCTTTAGAGCCTCAAAGTTTTCAGGAGGTCATGGCTTTGCCAAAAGAACAGGCTAGTTTTTGGAAACAAGCTATGGATGAGGAAATGGCTTCTTTAAAGGAGCATGAAGTCTTTACACCTATGGCAACACCTAAAGGAGTGAAAGTTGTTGGATGTAGATGGGTGTATAAGCTCAAGCCATTGGTCACAGGAGGTTACAAATATAAGGCGCGTTTAGTGGCAAAAGGTTATTCACAGAGGCCAGGGCTTGATTTTGATGAAATTTTCGCACCTACCGCTAAATGTGAGAGTGTACGTTTGATACTAGCAATAGCAGCTAAACGTAAACTCAAGGTTAATCATTTTGATATTCAAACTGCTTATTTACACGCAAATCTGACTGAAGATATTTATCTGTCAGAGCCACCTGGTTATGAGACAGGAAGCAACAAAGTGTTAAAATTAAATCGAGCATTATACGGTTTGAAACAAGCCGCAAGATCCTGGAATAAATGTTTAGATGATGGTCTAGTTTCATTTGGATTCAAACAAAGTGTGGCTGATAATTGTGTTTATACTCGTGGGTCTGGTGATAAACAAGAGTATTGTGTAATTTACGTGGATGATCTTTTACACGTGGGTAAATCAGACAAACAGACCAAAACATTTGCAGCACAATTGGCCAAGAAGTTCAAAGTAAAAGACCTTGGTCCAGTTAAGTCTTATTTAGGTTTGGAAGTGTGCTGGGCAAAGGATGGTAGTTGTTTGATCAGTCAAAAGAGAAAAATCAAACAGCTTCTGGCTACTTATGGCATGCAAGATTGCAAAGGAGCTGCAGTTCCCATGGAGCCAGGATTCATTAAGTCGTTGCACGATGATGAGAGTCCAGAGTTTGAACATTTGGACTTGTATCAGTCTGCCATTGGTAGTTTGTTATATTTGAGTCAATGGGCCAGGCCGGATCTAAGCTATTCTGTAGGTATACTCAGCAGGCAAGTATCTAAACCAACAGTAAGTGCCTGGAAAGCAGTAAAACACGTGCTTAGATATCTTAAACGAACAGTTGACCATGTGTTACAGCTTAGCTCTGCAGGAGATGAAGTACTGCATTGCTATTCAGATAGTGATTGGGGTAATTTGCCAAGTCGAAAATCTGTCACAGGTTTGGTCATTATGTTTGGAGGAGCTTTAATTGGCTGGAAATCAAGAAAACAGAGTATTGTGAGCATTTCTACCACCGAGGCAGAATATGCTGCACTTAGTGATCTTTGTAGTGAACTGGTGTGTTACAAACAGTTATTAACTGATCTGAATGTAAATTGTGAAGAGCCAATACAAGTGTGTATTGATAACCAAGCCTGCATTACTTTGAGTAATTCTGAAAGTTTTAAGTCAAGGTCAAAACATGTCTCGGTGAAATACCAAAATGTAAGGTGCAATGTACAAAGAAATGTAATTACATGTACCTATGTGCCTAGTGATCAGAATGTTGCCGAGGGCCTTCTGGTGGTTCCCTCACTGCGAGAAGCAAAGCTACAGGGAACCAGGCAGAGGGCCTTCTCGGTAGTGGCGCCCGCCCTGTGGAACGTCCTCCCTTCAGAGGTCAAAGCGATCAACAACTACATGACCTTTAGAAAACACCTGAAGGCAGCCCTGTTTAGGGAAGTTTTTAATCTGTAATATTTCAATGTATTTTAGTGTTTTTTGGAGGCCGCCCAGAATGGCTGGGGGGACCCGGTCAGATGGGCGGGGTACAAATAATAAATTATTATTATTATATTATTATTATATGTAATGACAAAACCATTGCCATGTGTAAAGAACAAACAAATGTGTGAAAGTTTGGGTATGCTTGACAAAATTGTTTAAAAGAACTCTGTATATGTTCAGGAGCTAATTGCTTCAGTGATAGCTGTGAGGGGGTGTTAGGAATTCTGAAAGTACTTACGTGCAGCTAGTCACATAAGGCAATTAAGCTAAAGGCCAGGTGTTCCAATTAGGAGTTGGCTAAAGGCCAAGGGTTCCTCCCTATCTGCCCGGTAACAGGGCCTCAGTAACAACCATTCCCATTGGGTAAAAGGTTCTATAAAAGGTAAGAGCGTCCATATGCTCTGTGTGGGGTGTGGTATGGAGTTTGCGATCTGTGGAGAAGGTTATGAGAGAGATAGCGAGAGGAAAGGTTTGCTTTGTTTCTTTGTTTTTCCTAAGTCTGTACATAGTAATTTGTAGATACTGTTTTGCTTTAATAAAAGCTGTATATAGTTAGCAAGTTGCTAGTGGCAGTGAGTTCTTACAACGTTGTGTTCCAGCAACGCTATACATCCAGAAGCTTCCTGAGGCGCTGCGTGTACTCTGCTGTGTCCAGGATTCCGTTTTCCTGACACAAAATCCCGAACACGTTAAACCTCCCCACTTGAAATATACTTGTTGAGTGTTGATTTCATGCTCTTTATTTCAGCTCATGGTAAACAGTGAGTGCTTTCCACCCAAACCTCTGGCTATATATACATTATTTACACAATGGGTCTCATTTGATTGGCTGATTCAACTCCCGTCCTGGAGCCTGATTGGACTGTTCCTGCAGGCCAATCAGGTTGCTGATTCACTTCCTCCTGGAGCCTGATTGGGCGGCTCCTGCAGGCCAATCAGGTTGCTGATTCACTTCCTCCTGGAGTCTGATTGGACTGTTCCTGCAGGCCAATCAGGTTGCTGATTCACTTCCTCCTGGAGCCTGATTGGGCGGCTCCTGCAGGCCAATCAGGTTGCTGATTCACTTCCTCCTGGAGCCTGATTGGACTGTTCCTGCAGGCCAATCAGGTTGCTGATTCACTTCCTCCTGGAGCCTGATTGGACTGTTCCTGCAGGCCAATCAGGTTGCTGCCTTCTAGGATCCTACCTGCCTATTGTTCTAGGATCCAAGCTCAGTACATAACACCACTACTCACCCGCCCTCACAGCTTGCCCAACAGCTTGCCAACACACTCTGTGAAGCACATTCTCACAATAGCTCACCTAGGCCACCAGCCACCCATGCTGCTTGCTCACTCACCTGCCTGCCTACTGTTCATCAAACTCAGCTCTCCGAGCCCACGACAGGGGCAAAGCAGGGCCACCAGGTGAAGCTGAGGCTCACTGAAGCCACCTGAGCCTCAAGCGACAGCAAAGGATCCAGGAGTACCCCCAAGCTATGTACCTGCTCCTTAAGAGGAAGAGTAACTCCATCAAGGAGGAGGCAACCTCCTAGCCATCTGGTCTGGGGAAGCACCCACTAACAGAGCCTCGGTCTTTTCTGCATTGAGCTTCAGTTTGTTGGCTCTCATCCAACATTTCCGAGGCAAGATACCAATCCGTTACTTCCACTGCCTCACCTACAGATGCAACGGAGAAGTAGAGATGTGTGTCATCAGCATATTGCGGACAATGTACTCCAAAACTCCAGATGAAGTGATGTGAAAAGCAGCATGATGACGACCTTACATTTATATATATACTAGTGAACGTTCAGCCCGTTAAATTAACGGGCGCTAGAAGATATGTGGTGAAACATTTGTAAAAGCAGGCTGAGGTCCCTCTACCCCTTTCCTACCTCTGTGGCCCCCTCTACCCCTTTCCTACCTCTGAGGTACCTCTACTCCTTTCCTACCTCTGTGGCCCATGTACCCCTTTCCTACCTCTGTGGCACCTCTACCCCTTTCCTACCTCTGAGGTCCCTCTACTCCTTTTCTACCTCTGTCCCCTCTACCCTTTTCCTACCTCTATCCTCCCTTATAGCCCTTTCCCTACCCAGAACCCATCACTATTTACCTCTGAGTGTTTGTGCATGTTGTCACTCTTCCCTTTTCCTATCTCCCTCGCCCCGGAAAGGCACAGCCCCGCCCTCGTCCGCTCCCGGCCAATCCGAGGCCTGAAGTCTCTGCGTCGTCCAATCCCTGCGTCCCTCTAGGACATGCTCAGTGGAAAATTTCCACTGACACACGGAAAGTACGGACGGACACAGGCTCTTTATTATATAGGATAGGAAGAAAGGGGGTTATGTCCAATAATGGGAGGGGCCAGGCAGCAAGACCAAGAATAACAGCACTTGCTGCTATCACCCCATGTGCACCTCACAAGTCACATATTCTATCTGCATCTGTCACACACAAAGTTTCAATTTGCAACCGTGGTGCTTTTTTAAACCAATTAATAGTGGCTCAAAAGTGAGCACATGGAGAGGTCTGATGGGAAGATCTCATTACTGCTAACCATGTCTGCCTTTGGAAAAGTCTGTCCATCATGAGCTGATTCCAGATTGCTTCCCATTTTTGCAATTATTTCGCCCCAAGCAGCCTGCTGGTTCTTCCACAAGCTACTGCTATCTCAGATGCCAGTACAGAGCTCTCCAAATTGCTTCAATTAAAGGTGGTCCATGTATCATCTCTGGAATGTGTTAGCAGGGAAAGCAAGTGTCCAAGAAACAGGAAAACAGATCTCTACTCAATGCACAAAACTATGTTTTTCTGGGCTGAAATAATCAGGAATTGACATTTTTGGTCAATTTGCAGGTCCAGAACTAGGCTTCTGAACTAGACTATCTATCTGAAACATAGCCCCTTATCATGAAATTGCCAAAAGCAGGAGGCTAGTCCAGCTTGATCTCTTATGATTTATTGAATGGTTCAAATTGCACCCACACAGTAACTCAGTGCTGTGACATTCTCTCTTGCTGCACCACAGAGAAATAGTCCACTCCCCACTCCAGAAGAAAGAATTGTGGGAAAAATGATTTGACCATTATGACAATTCCTTCCCACTTAGGGTCATCTTTTGAACATGATCCAATATGCTACAAAAGTTTTCCATGAAAGGTTGGATGGAATGAAGGGGAAATATCAAGAGGCCACCCATTTCCAGCAATTCCTAGAATCATAGAATTGTAGGGTTGAAAGGAAACCCAAGGGTCATCTAGTCCAACCCCCTGCAATGCTCAAAATGGGGTTTTCTTTTTTTAAAAAAAGTAGAAAAATCTTTTCTGAGAAATTAGGGCTCACTTTGCAATTTCTTGGAAGATTCACGACAGAGAAAAGAAAGTCCTTCTTCACACTCTACGGAACTCCCTGCCACCAGACTGACTCTCTCCCAAAAAGTAAACAGGGAGTTTTTGTTTTCTTTTGATTTTGTTGTAACTATTTATTTGTGGTTTTATCTTGTATTTTTATCTTGTGACCCACCCTGAGATCTCTGGGAGAAGGGTGGTATTTAGATTTAATAATTAATGATGATAATAATAATAATAAGGTAAGGTAAAGGTAAAGGTAAAGGGACCCCTGACAGTTAAGTCCAGTCGCGGGCGACACTGGGGTTGCAGCGCTCATCTCGCTTTACTGGCCGAGGGAGCTGGCATTTGTCCGCTTCCACAGACAGTTTTTCCGGGTCGTGGCCAGCATGACTAAGCTGCTTCTGGTGAAACCAGAGTAGCACATGGAAATGCCATTAACCTTCCCACCGGAGCGGTACCTATTTATCTACTTGCACTTTGACGTGCTTTCGAACTGCTAGGTTGGCAGGAGCAGGGACCAAGCAATGGGAGCTCACCCCATCGCGGGGATTCGAACCGCCGACCTTCCGATTGGCAAGCCCTAGGTTCTGTGGTTTAACCCACAGCGCCACCTGCTTCCCTTAATAATAATGATAATGATAATAAATAAAAGGGTCTTTTGCTCTCAAGTCCCTCTTGTATGGGGTGGTTCAGCAGGTGTAAGTCTTGGATCTCCTGCTGCCCCCCCCCCCATTTTCTTTTCAATACTTTTAAAATGCTTAGCTTTCCCTCTGAAAGAAAACCTAAATTTCCTTCTCATTCATGTATAAACACTGACAACTGGGAAACACTGGCCTGCGAGCGCACCAGTTGGAGAACAGCCTTTACCAAGGTGTCATGGGCTTTGAAGAAACTCGAACTCAGGACGCAAGGGAGACACATGCTAAGAGGAAGGCACGCTTGGCAAATCCACACCGTGATCAACTCCTGCCCGGAAACAAATGTCCCCACTATGGAAGGACGTGTGGGTCCAGAATTGGCCTCCACAGTCACTTACGGACTCACTGTTAAAACCGTGTTTATGGAAGACCATCTTACTCAGCTACGAGGGATTGCCAAAGAAGAATTAGATAGGACAGCTTGCTCTATCATCTTAACCCCTTCCTGCATTAATTAGACTTAACCATGTTGATTATATGATGGGACAATATGAAAAATCATTTGCAGGGGCTTGGACTAGGTGACCGTTGGGGTCTCTCCCAACTCTACAATTCAGTGATTCTATGCATGCAATATTTTGTCATGAGCCAATACCCCAAGTCTTTTGCTGACCTAGCAGCGCCCCGTTGGCCACTGTGGGAAATAAGACGCTGGACTTAATGGACCACCTTGAGTTGACCCCGCAAGGGATCAGTGATCTTGCATCCTCCGTTCTAGATCTAATGGAAGCAGAGGTGACTTCAGAGTTCGGCCGCATCTTCCGCCGACGAGAAGGAACAGGAGTTTCGTCGCAGCAAGATCAGGCCGCTCCGGGGCACTGAAGCACCTCCTCATTTCCTATTCCTTCTCAAGTGCTAATTGCTTATTTACATCAAGCCTTCTAGGCTTCTAATGAGTTGAGCTAATTTGGAGCCTGCGGGAAACAAGCGTTCAGTGGGATGCGCACCCAAATCGAGCTTGAAATGGCAGGTGCAAGGGGGTGGGGGGGCCGGGGTTTCTCCAGCTGCTTCTGAAGGTTGGAAGCACCAGCGGTGGAGTTTGGAGTGGGCTGCCACTCATCCCATCCTTCTGGCGAGGTTGATCCCAGCACCGAAAAAGCGAGGCCTTGCTTTGCAAAACGTAAAATGCAAAGGGCACAACCCGCCGGCGATTAGGGAGCGGTGGTGTTTGTAACACTCTCGCTGCTGAGGAAATCAAATGGAAGAGGGGGAGAGCCTTGCGCTCAGCTTCTCATCTCCTGAATCAGAGTCAGCCCCCTCCCCTGTTTTCATTAACAGGGCAATTGGGGACAGGAAATGATTGCGCTCATTCATACATTGCTATTTCCTGTCTGGTTATTTCCTCCAGTGTTGCTGCTTCTACAGTAGATAGGCTTCTGCCAGCACACAAACAATTAATAAACTCTCTCTAAGACAATTTAAAAGCAATTTACAGTGATTAAAATAGAAAAGCAAGGTTTTTTGGGGGGGGTGGAATACAAAAGTATACTAAACAATTGTTTAAAGCCCTAGGTAAGGGGGGAAGTGGGTGTTGCATGGCATGCGAAAGACACCAGGCGAGCCTTGCTGGGGGGGGGAGTATCCCATAGATGGAGCACCCAGAGGAAGAAGGTCCCCTCTCTGGTCCTCAACTGCTTAACCTCTGAGGACCAGAAGGGTGCCTCCAGAACTGTGATCTGAGGATGGCTTGAGTAGGCAGGAAGGTATTCATGGGTGAAGTGATCCACCTGTGCTTGGACAGACATGGGACTCAAATAAAATGTTTTAAGTGAGTTGCAAAGTGCATTATACAAATGTGACACTAGATGGTGACAGTGAGCTATGGCAAATTCAATATATTTTTCAAAACACTTAAAAAAAAAAGCAAGCTTTTTCACAACGTTTTTTATATGTGTCTAGATTCCACCATGAAGTGACCCAGGGGTCTTAGTGGACCACAAGCATAACCTGAATCCACGGTGTGACGTAGTAGCAAAAAGAGCTAATGCAATTCTAGTCTTCATCAGCAGAAGTCTAGTGACTGGGTCAGGGGAAGTAATAGTCCCACTCTATTCTGTCTTGGTCAGGCCACACCTGGAGTCTTGTGTCCAGTTCTGGGCAACACAATTTAAGAAGGATATTGACAAGCTGGAAACTGTGCAGAGGAGGGTGACCAAGATAATCAATGATCTGGAAGCCAACCTTAAGTTGTCACATGGAAGATGGAGGAAGAATGTTTTGCCTGCTCCATAGGGGAAGGCCCAAAATAACAGATTCAAGTTACAAGAAAGGAAACTCTGACTAAACCTAACAAAGAAATTTCTGATGGCAAAAACTGTTTGACGGTGGTACAGAGTCTCTCAGATAGTGGTGAACTCTCCTTCATGGGAGGTTTATAAGCAGAGGTTGAATGGCCACCTGTCAGGTATTCCTTAGTTGTGGTTCCTCCATTGCAGGGGGTTGGACTAGATGACCCTTGGGGACCCCTTCCAATTGTAAAATCCTAGGATTCTATGACTAAGCATCATGGCCACACCTGTCCCAGGTGTGCATATCCCCACTTACTCGCTTTCACAATATCGAGCTTGATGGGCCAATGGACTTATTTGGCATCCGTTTGCTGTACATTCCACATGTCATTCTCCACAGCAGAGCCTGGACATCTGCATCTGATATGATATCTGAATTTGGTTAGTGAATATATTGCCTTGGGCAATATAGAAATCGACCGCATTCCGAAGCACTCAAGGCAGCAATCTGAACTGCCACTGTCAAAGCGAACCGCAATTGCTGACAGATCCAGAGTGGAGGCTCTTTATGGATTCCTGACACTTCCCTCCCCGCCTGTTGTAACCAGCAGATTAATTGCTCATGTCAGAGGGACCTTGGCTGTGATGAGGAGCCGCCACAGGAGGCCTGGAGGGAGGACAGAAGCCTGTAAACCTCATCACCGTTTCACGACTCTCCTCACCAGACAGCGGGCAGGAAGCCTCAAGGTCCTGGGAAAAAGAACACAGGCAGAGCTGGACCCGCTGGGGTGGCTGTTATTTAAATATTAGCTATTATGGTTTAAATTAAATCAGAAGCTACAATTCGTCCACCAGCTTGCCAAAAAAATAGGCACGTACGTATTGGAAAGCATAATGATTTTTGTTTTAGGTCCTACCGTCACTGTCAAGGGTGATGAACAGTGCCGGATTTACATACTGTATAAGCTAAACAAGCTATAGCTTAGGGCCCCGCTCTCTTGGGGGCCCCCCAAAAAAAATTAAAGGGAAAAAAAACACCTGGATGTATATAAGATGATAAACAAATAAAATAAAACCTACATACAGCTACAGTGTTTTGTGTTGTGTAGGCTCCTATGATGTAAGTCATGGGCCCCGCCTGCTAGCCTGCTCCATCAAATATCCCTGCTTTGCTCCTTTCTATATATAGGGTGCCTACATTCTGCATGGACTGATATGTACTTCTTAATTGTATTTCACTATTAATATACTTCTTCTTAATTGTATTTCAGTTCAACAGTTACTTTGATAAAATACATATTTTGTTATGTGCAAATGGCTTTAGATACCTATGAGTTCCATCAATGACCATATAGCATATATTCAATGCAAAAAACAACGACAATTTGTTGTCGACAAAGGACAGCTGGACATATAAATGGCCCCATTACTTTCAGTAGCTTAGGGCCTCATCAAACCTCAATCCGGCCCTGGTGGTGAATTACAAATAAGAACATAAGAAGAGTTTGCTGGATCAGGCCAATGGCCCCTCTTGTCCAGCATCCTGTTCTCCCAATGCCCAGATAGATGTTCCAATGGGAATTATGCAAGCAGGATTTGTGCACAAGAGTCCTCTCCCCTGAGAGCCAGTGTGGTGTAGTGGTTAAGAGCGGTAGTCTCGTAATCTGGTGAACCGGGTTCGCTTCCCCGCTCCTCCACATGCAGCTGCTGGGTGACCTTGGGCTAGTCACACTTCTCTGAAGTCTCTCAGCCCCACTCACCTCACAGAGTGTTTGTTGTGGGGGAGGAAGGGAAAGGAGAATGTGAGCCGCTTTGAGACTCCTTCGGGTAGTGGTAAAGCGGGAGATCAAATCCAATCTCTTCTTCTCTTCTTCTTCTGCCATCCAGGTAAAGGTAAAGGGACCCCTGACCATTAGGTCCAGTCTCGGACGACTCTGGGGTTGCGGCGCTCATCTCGCTTTACTGGCCGAGGGAGCTGGTGTACAGCTTCCAGGTCATGTAGCCAGCATGACTAAGCCGCTTCTGGTGAACCAGAGCAGCGCACGGAAACGCCGTTTACCTTCCCGCCGGAGCGGTTCCTATTTATCTACTTGCACTTTGACGTGCTTTCGAACTGCTAAGTGGGCAGGAGCAGGGACCGAGCAACAGGAGCTCACCCCGTTGCGGGGATTCAAACCGCCGACCTTCTGATCGGCAAGCCCTAGGCTCTGTGGTTTAACCCACAGCGCCATCCAATTCCTGCTTAAAAACCTCCAACGAAGGACCCCAACCCCGCCAACTCTGCCGCCCACAATATGTCCGAGTTCTGTCCCCCTGTCTCCTGCTCTTGTGACTTTGAAAGGGGGCAGCACCTCTTGCTAAGAATTGCTAAAGGGGGGGGCAGCTTGTGTTGCTTGAGCAGCTGGGCCAGCCCTGCTCCCATTTCCAAGTGGCAGAGGAGATCAATCAGCATTAAAACGGTTGTCAACCCCTTCAAAAATGATGGAGTTGGCAGGTCTGAATGCCCTGATCTTGGCTGCCATTCTTGACGCAAGAAACCCTTTTCCTTTCAAAAGAAGCAGCCACCTTGGCATCCCTGATGCTGAGCGCATCTTGCAAACCCGCCTCAATAAAGGGCACCGAAAATTAATCTCGGCTGGATGCCCCCCCCTTTTCCGAAAGCACCATTTATCAGCACAGTTTTTAGCATTCCTTTGGCTCCCACAAACTAACTGCAGCAAGAAACCTGCATCAAAGGCAACTGGGATGCTTAAGCAGAGAGATGTTAATTTGGAAGAGTTATTGGGAGACCTGAGCTGAGGTCACCCCTCCCCGACACATTATAATCAGAGCATCGGAGATGCATCCCACTTTGCAGGAGAACAATGAGGTGCCGTGCGTAATCAGGGACCAGGGCGAGAGAAACAGCAAAGGGGCCGACCCAGCTGACTCAGAAAAAGTGTTGCGCAAGGTGTTGGCTGCATGAGACGAAGGCTCCTTAGCATGAATCTCAAGGATAATCAGGGTGCGAGATTTAAAGAGCAACCCAAGAAATAGCATCTAGTGTGATGCAACAGTGTGATGCAGCAGCTAAAAAAGCCAATGCAATTCTGGGCTGCATCCATAGGAGTATAGCATCTAGATCAAGGGAAGTAATAGTACCACTGTATTCCGCTCTGGTCAGACCCCACCTGGAATACTGTGTCCAGTTCTGGGCACCACAGTTCAAGAAGGATACGGACAAGCTGGAACGTGTCCAGAGGAGGGCAACCAAAATGGTCAAAGGCCTGGAAACGATGCCTTATGAGGAACGGCTTAGGGAGCTGGGTATGTTTAGCCTGGAGAAGGTTAAGGGGTGATATGATAGCCATGTTCAAATATATTAAAGGATGTCATATAGAGGAGGGAGAAAGGTTGTTTTCTGCTGCTCCAGAGAAGCGGACACGGAGCAATGGATTCAAACTACAAGAAAGAAGATTCTACCTAAACATTAGAAAGAACTTCCTGACAGTAAGAGCTGTTCAACAGTGGAATTTGCTGCCAAGGAGTGTGGTGGAGTCTCCTTCTTTGGAGGTCTTTAAGCAGAGGCTTGACAGCCACCTGTCAGGAATGCTTTGATGGTGTTTCCTGCTTGGCAGGGGGTTGGACTGGATGGCCCTTGTGGTCTCTTCCAACTCTATGATTCTATGATTCTAAGTGTGCAGAATGATCCGTGGCATGAAGAAAGTGGGAAGAGAGAAGCTTTTCTTCCTCTCTCGGGGAAACATTAGAGCTCATGGACATCCAAGGATGCTGAATGTTTGGAGGTTCAGGAGAGATGAAAGAAAGGAATTCTTCACGCAGCGCAGAGATGTGCAGTGGAACTCACTCCCAGATGTGGAATTCGCCCACAATGTGGTCTCAGAAGTGCCTTCCAACATAATCAATAAAACACCACTACGTTTAAAAAAAATTGTGAAACACAGCCAAGGTGCAGAAGTGCAGAACAATCCTGGGATCCAAAGTGAGCTTAACCGAATCCTCAAAAACTGCGATCCTTCTCTACGGGGAGCTGGTTTCTGGCACCAGGCCTGTTGGCAGACCAACTCTGCGCTAAAAAGATGTGTGCAAATGTGACATGAAGCAACATCAACCATGTGGGAATCTCTTGCAGATGACCACAGTGCCTGGAGACAGACAGGTCATGCATCCATAGCAGTAACCAGAGGAGGTAAGGTAAAAGGTAAAGGACCCCTAGACGGTTACGTCCAGTCTAATTCAACTATGGGGTGTGGCGCTCATCTCGCTTTCAGGCCGAGGGAGCCGGCGTTTGTCCACAGACAGCTTTCCGGGTCACGTGGCCAGCAGGACTAAACCGCTTCTGTATGCTTTCAAACTGCTAGGTTGGGAGAAGCTGTGACAGAGCAATGGGAGCTCAGCTCACCCCGCTGCGTGGATTCGAACCGCCAACCATCCAATCAGCAAGCCCAAGAGTATGACTGCCGGGAGGAGCACAGAAAGAAGAAGCAGCACAACCGGGCGCCTTCCTCTGCCCCAGCTGCAACAAAACATGTCTCTCCCCTATCGTTCTCTACAGTCACAGCAAGCGCTGCGACTCTCCAACAGCCTGACTTCACCCCCAAGGAGCACTCCTCCACTCCCTGGCAGAGGAAGAGGAGTGGGAGAGAGCGCACTGCCCCCGGCAGCGCGATCCCGGTGGGGTGCCATCGTGGCTGCCCCCCCGCCTGTGCTGGGCGCCACGCCCACTGCAGGCGGCATGCCACGCCCCTGCGGGCGGGGCACCATGCCCCCAGGATGTGCGCCATGCCACACCCCCGCCTGCTCTCCGCCCCCCCCCCCCGGTGCCGGAGCATGAAGCTCCGCCACTGCCTCCACTGTCTCCCAAGACAGGCGGATGCCAACCTAGTTCATCATGATTTTGGACAGGAAATTCCAGAATAGGAGAATTTGCTTGAAAATAGTTTTAAACTTTCCTCCCAACACTCACAGACACCCACGCACTCACAAACGTGCACACATCTGGCTGCTCACACACTCACAGACACTCGGACATCAACTTGAAAGACCTACATTGGCTCCCAGTACGTTTCCGAGCACAATTCAAAGTGTTGGTGCTGACCTTGAAAGCCCTAAACAGCCTCGGTCCTGTATACCTGAAGGAGCGTCTCCACCCCCATCGTCCAGCCCGAACACTGAGGTCCAGCTCCGAGGGCCTTCTGGCGGTTCCCTCCCTGCAAGAAATGAGGTTACAGGGAACCAGACATAGGGCCTTCTTAGTGGTGGCGCCCGCCCTGTGGAATGCCCTCCCATCAGATGTCAAGGAAATCAACAACTACCTGACTTTTAGAAGACATCTGAAGGCAGCCCTGTTTAGGGAGGCTTTTAATGTTTAATAGATTATTGTGTTTTAACATTCTGTTGGAAGCTGCCCAGAGTGGCTGGGGAAACCCAGCCAGATGGGCGGGTATAAATAAATTATTATTATTATTATTATTATTATTATTATTATTATTATTATTATTATAACTCAGACAGCCACACACAGAGACATCAGCCCACTCAGACTCAGACTTCACATACTCAGACATCTACAACCAGACACCCACACGCACAAGAGGGAAATAAGCAAATCTTCCATGCCACAATGCCAGGGAGGGCATGCGTCCACTCGGTGATGACAGAATCCTAGAATTGTGGAGTTGGAATGGACCCCGAGGGTCCTTAGTCCAAGCCCCTGCAATGCAGGAATAGAATCAATGCAACCTTGATTTTAGGCAGGTCCTGGGACCTTCACAACTTTGCTCCCAGCAATCCCGCAAGATTCTTTTTCTTGGGTGAGGGGGGAAATAAAATCGTTTCCCTTAATAAGAAATGGTGTGTGACACAAACGCACCCGCTCCGCAGAGCACTGCTTTCATCCTTCAGCTCGGGAGGAACAGAAAAGGTAATTACAGAACACATCTTTGGTAATTGCGGAGTTCTATTTTGGAGGTTTCTGTTTGTCGCCGTAACGAATGTTAATCCGCGGCGCCATTTATCATGTGGGGAGCCGGAGTTGAGGCGGGCCTTCTTTTTAATCAGGAGCACCCTGGCCTTTTCCCCCGACATGAAAACTCTGCTAACGAGGCAGCCTCTGTGGGGAATGAAATCCCACTGCCAAAAAATTAATGGGCCTGGATAATTGAAATGGAACCAAGGATATTTCAAGGGGGAGGAGCCCTTTGCATCTCCCCCCTCCCCTTTCCCGCTTTGCAGGATCTTTAGACGTGACTTGGTGCCCCCACACCCACAAACAGGCAAATCAACTCACAGCGGGAGGACTCTTTCATTCCCTGCAATTATTTTTCCGCAGGGCTGAAATCACATGGGAGGAGGGGGGGGGATTCGGTCACCAACCAAGGGCAAACATAAACACACCCAATTTCCTTGCCCCCGTTCTCAGTTTCTTTTCCTATTTGTCCTATGCATGAAAAAATGGGTCCCGTCCAGATTCAGAGGTTCCTCCTAGTGACCTTTGTGGCATTGGGGTGAGACATACAAAAAGGTGGCTTTCTGGTTTGCCATTCAGGAGGGGCGCATGCGCTATTTTCAAAACCAGGGTTCAGCCCTGGGAGATATGAAGTCATTGGAAAATGAGCAAGAACCACAGATCTTGTACAGAGTTCTTTCCTTCCTCTCATGGAGAGATCTTGACAACATCCCTGCGAGGTAGATTAGATCAAGAGAGGCTATGACTCTGGCTTGGGATCAGGGCCGGATTGAGCTTTGATGAGGCCCTAAGTTACTGAAGGCAATGGGGCCATTTATATGTCCAGCTGTCCTTTGTCAATAACAAATGGTCGCTGTTTTTTTGTGTTGAATAAATGCTAGATGGTAATTTATGGACCTAATAGGTATCTCAAGCCATTTGCACATAACAAAATATGTACTGTATTTTATCACATTGGTTTTATTTTATTTGTTTTTTATCTTATATTTTGGAAATGTACATCCAGGTTTTTTTTCTTTTCATTTTTTGGAATTAAAAGATGGCTGCTTCTTGGGAGAAAAGCAATGACAAACCTAGACAGCATCTTAAAAAGCAGAAACATCACCTTGCCGACAAAGGTCCGTATAGTTAAAGCTATGGTTTTCCCAGTAGTGATGTATGGAAGTGAGAGCTGGACCATCAAGAAGGCTGATCGCCGAAGAATTGATGCTTTTGAATTATGGTGCTGGAGGAGACTCTTGAGAGTCCCATGGACTGCAAGAAGATCAAACCGATTCATTCTGAAGGAAATCAGCCCTGAGTGCTCACTGGAAGGACAGATCCTGAAGCTGAGGCTCCAATACTTTGGCCACCTCATGAGAAGAGAAGACTCCCTGGAAAAGACCCAGATGTTGGGAAAGATGGAGGGCACAAGGAGAAGGGGACGACAGAGGACAAGATGGTTGGACAGTGTTCTCGAAGCTACCAACGTGAGTCTGACCAAACTGCAGGAGGCAGTGGAAGACAGGAGTGCCTGGCGTGCTCTGGTCCAGGGGGTCACGAAGAGGCGGACACGACTAAACGACTAAACAACAAACAGAGGATATAGAACAGCAATGGAAAGAAATCAAGCTCTGAACAGCAGAGGGCGATATTGGATCTGCATCAGAATGAAACCGCCCAGAACAATTCTTTGTTTTTTCCAGAGTTCCAGGGTGGAAAGAAACTTCTGGTGTAAATGGATTGTGTGCAGAGTGAATAGAAGAATAGGATGATTCCCTAGATGGGCCCTTGGCCTGATCCTTCAGGCTTTTCCTATGTGCTTATGACTGGCAGACAATGCTGCAGGCAATATTCTAGTTTATTTTATTTTATTATTTTAATGTATTGTCTTTATCTTTTTAGTTTTTGATAACAATTTATTAATTTTCCAAAAATTAGAAACAATAACAATACAAAAACAAAATAAATTGACTTCCCTCTTATCGCTTCTTGGTTCCATTATTTATCAATATACCACATGTCCATTGTTAAATTCGAGCCCATTTAAATTACTTATTATCCATTCATAGCAAAATTACAAGTAGTCTTAAAACCCTGCTAATGTATAAACCTGAGTACAATGCTTTTATTTATATTTTTTCAACGTCATTTAACATTAAATGCTATTTATATTTTTCAGCTTTATACATTTAATTAGTCTCAGAATCAATTTAACATTTCGAAATTTTTGATTTCCATCCCCCTCTTTCTACGGTTCCTTAAATTATTATTTTTAATGTCTTCTGCATATCCAAATTCACTTAATTTGCTCATTTATATATCTACTGTAAATATATACTCTTATAAAACTGCAGGTTATTACATTAATCCTGCTAATGTTTTTATCTGTTTACAATTTCTTTCTAGTTTAAAGCTTGGGGTGCCCACTCCAGATAGCGATAAGTAGGTAGGTAGGTATTGTTAATGGAGAAATCTGTCCCTTGGACAAAAAACAAGGACACCAGCCAGGAATACCAGAGCAAACAGCAGGACTCCCACCTGACACCAGGTGAAACAAGATGGAAGCCCCGTACAAAAGAGAACCCAAACTTTTATTAGCTGCTAATCCCCATGTTAGGGACCCAGGTGGTGCTGTGGGTTAAACCACAGAGCCTAGGGCTTGCCGATCAGAAGGTCGGCGGTTCAAATCCCCGCGACGGGGTGAGCTCCCATTGCTTGGTCCCTGCTCCTGCCAACCTAGCAGTTCAAAAGCACGTCAAAGTGCGAGTAGATAAATAGGTACCACTCCGGCGGGAAGGTAAATGGCTTTTCCGTGTGCTGCTCTGGTTTCACCAGAAGCAGCTTAGTCATGCTGGCCACAAACCGGAAAAACTGTCTGTGGAAGCGGACAAATGCTGGCTCCCTCAGCCTGTAAAGCGAGATGAGCGCCGCAACCCCAGAGTCGTTCGCGACTGGACTTAACTGTCAGGGGTCTCTTTACCCTTTACCTTAAGCTCCTGAAGGTAATGGGGCCCTTTATAGGTCCAGCTGTCCTTTGTCAACAACAAACTGTCACTGTTTTTGTGTTGAATATATGCTAGATGGTAATTGATGGACCTCAAAGGTATCTCAAGCCATTTGCACATAACAAAATATGTATTTTATCAAAGTAACTGTTGAACTGAAATACAATTAAGAAGTATACACCAGTCCATGCAGAATGTAGGCACCCTATATATAGAAAGGAGCAAAGCAGGGGTATTTTAGGGAGCAGGCTAGCAGGCGGGGCCCATGACTTACATCATAGGAGCCTACACAGCACAAAACACTGTTGCTGGATGTAGGTTTTATTCTATTTCTTTATCTTATATTTTGTAAATGTACATCCAGTTGTTTTTTCCTTTAATTTTTTTGGGGGACCCCCAAGAGAGTGGGGCCCTAAGCTAAAGCTTGTTTAGCTTATACGTAAATCCGGCACTGTACGTCAGGTGCCAATGTGACCGGGACTTCGCTGCATTTTGTGGCTGCAGTATTTCCAGCCGCAGATGCTGATCTTTGCTGTTCTCCCAGCGCGGTTCCATTCTATACTGAGCCTTTACCGTCCTGTGAAGTTTTACTAATTTTTATTATTGTTCATTCTATTTACACTCATACCTCGGCTCCCGAAGTATCGAAAACCGGAAATGAGTGTTCCAGCTTCCGGACGTTCTTTTGGAAGCAGAACGTCTGTTGGGGCTCCCGATTGGCTGCAGCCAATCAGAGGCCATGCTTTGGAAGTCAAATGTTTTGGAAGGAGAATGGACTTCTGGAATGGATTCTGTTCGACTTCCGAGGTACGACTGTATTCATAACCTGCCTTTTTCCCAGGCAGGGACTGAAGGGGGCTCACATGAATAAAAAAAACACTGGTAAAATAGGAAAAGCTACAAATATATGAAAGAAAATCTAACGGGATTAATGCATTTTTTTAAAACAAAAACAAACCCAAATCTATTAAAATATAGAAAATAAAAACAGCACTATTGAAAACCCTTTCTGTAAAAAATAATAAAAAAACACCAAAAAGAGAGAGAAAAAGAGTCGGTTCCAAAATGCCTGTTGAGATAAGACAGTCTTCACCTGTTGGCGGAAAGAAAACAACAAGGAGGGAGCCAGTTTGGGAGCAGCCACCAAGAAGGCCCTCTCCCGTGTCTCCATAAATAGTGCCTCCAAGGGTGGCAGGACTGAGAGAAGAGCCTTCCCTGAAGATCTCAAAACCTGGGCAGGTTCATATGGGAGGAAACTGTCCTTCAGATGGCCTGAGCCTAAGCAGTATGATGGTTGGAGGCAGGATGCCTCTGAATGCTAGTTGCTGGAAAATAATAAAATAAATAAATAAATAAATAAATAAACAATAAAATAAAATTTATACCCTGCCCATCTGGCTGGGTTTCCCCAGCCACTCTGGGTGGCTCCCAATGGAATATTAAAAACATGATAAAACATCAAACGTTACAAATTTCCCTAAACAGGGCTGTCTTCAGATGTTTTCTAAAAGTCAGATAGTTGTTTCATTCCTTGACATCTGAAGGGAGGGTGTTCCACAGGGCAGGCGCCACCACCGAGAAGGCCCTCTACCTAGTTCCCTGTAATTTCCCTTCTCGCAGGGAGGGAATTGCCAGAAGGCCCTCGGAGTTGGTGGACCTCAGTGTCCAGGCTGAACAATGGGGGTGGAGATGCTCCTTCAGGTATACTGGGCGAGGGTTTTGAATCCAGAGAAGGGAATTCATGAGGTTTGGAGATTTCTTCTCTTATACTGTATGTTAAAAGTGCCATGAGTTTATGATATCTGTAGAAGTGTGTGCATGCACACGAAAGCTCATACCAAAAACAAACTTAGCTGGTCTCTAAGGTGCTACTGGAAGGATTTTTTATTATTATTTTGTTATGAGTTTATGAGTTACGGACCTTTCCCAGGAAGAGATTTGGCCCCAAAGACTTAACGTCTCAGAAGAGGGCAGTTATGTGTGGTCGCAAAGAGGGCACATGTATGTAACTCTCTCTCTCATGTTAGCATGATTCACAAGGGGATGAATCAGAAATACAGAGCAAATTTCCGGATGTTCCTCCACGATTTCACAACCAGGGCTGGGAAGTTACAGGAGGCCTTCACAATTCCTCCCCGTTCTGTTCTGTTTGTTTTTAATAATTTGGGCCTCGGGTGTGTTTTGTCTCCAGAGAAGGAGCTGAAATGAGAAAGCAAGCAAATAACCAACAGGATTATTTTTCTATACTTCAGCCTTCTACTTCATTTCATTGAAATAAGGAGGAGATTCTCAATGGGGGGGGGGGGGAAATAAAACCAAAACAGAAAACATGGAGGTGGCCCAGATACAAAGCTAATTTTTTGGTACACGAGCCTCGAGGGGATGGATCTGTAGACAAGGTTCTCCATCAACAGGGCGTCCCGAAAGAATCGTTTTCCAAACAACAGCAAGATGCAAATATTTTAATAAAATAAGGATTTGTGTCAACATACAACACCTGTGCTCAGAGATGGCACCGGTTTCCGATTTGCTACTGGGCCAGGTTCAATGTGGGATCACTTTACCTACAAGATCGCCTCACCCATATATGCGTAACTTCTAGTGTGGCAGCACAGAAACTTTGGAACCTCCTGCCTCTTGAGATCAGGCAGGTGCCTTCACTATACTCTTTTT
This sequence comes from Darevskia mixta, assembly GCA_034641385.1. NCBI lineage: Eukaryota > Metazoa > Chordata > Lepidosauria > Squamata > Lacertidae > Darevskia > Darevskia mixta. Next base: position 1,268,123 of record JAWWNH010000021.1, read on the forward strand.
GGTGCCTGATGACAAGATAGTTCTTTTGACAAGCCTACTCAGATGTTTAGAAAGTTCCCTCAAGTCTGAATATGTTTTAGTCTATTGTTATCTTCCCTTGTGACTGCTCCCCACATCAAATGGGGGGCGACTTTTGCGTGGTTGCGCGCAGCCCCCCCCCCCCGGATCCCAGTGTGGCTCCCGGGGCTGACTTCATCCTCCTCAGGCTGGATACCTGGAGGTCTCCGCCTACCTCAGCCAATCGCCCAATCCCACCTGGGGAGGCGTTGCCAGGGGATTGGCCAGGTAAGGGGAGGGACCGCCCTGCCCACACAACAGAAGGTGAATCTTCACTCAAGTTTGAATATGTTTTAGTCTATTGTTATCTTCACTTGTTGAACTACTGTGCTTAATTCTTCTTACTAACAATTTCATTGCACTATCTTTTTTGTAAACCACTTTGGCATGTTGTTGCTGTTTTCAATCAAATGCTTTGTAAATTTTATGAAATAATGATAATTGAAAAATAAGTGTTTCTCTTCCTCTGAATTCAGTTGCCCATATAGGGCATTGACTGTGGGAAAAAGTAGAGAGTAAGGGGGTCAGTTTCTAAAGGCAACAATGTGAAGTAGCAGCTTGCCAAACTTTGATACTTCACATCCTGCTTTCTAAAACAAATAAGCATTTCCAAATGCAACCTCTTCGCCTCCCCCTGCCTACCAATGGGAAGTTAGCAGAAGCTTTTTTTTGGGGGGGGGGAATTCCTCTGAGTCTCATTTGAGCTGTAGTTATGACATGCCACCAGAAACTCTTTCTCTTCCACTGTTCCAGATAACAGGGGAAATGGGGAACGGCGGTCTTGCAAAATGATCAAAAGCATTGCATATTATTATACGTAGAGGAAAGTGCGGAGAAGCAACGGCTGTCAGTCCTTTGGGGGAAAGAGTGAGCGGATCATTAATGGTGCCAGCGGAGCCACATTTCACTATCGGATGCCTGGGATTAATTGATGCCTTCTCTGCTTCTGGCTGTTTCAGGGAGGGCGTGTGCGCGAAAACATCTGCCCACCTCTGGATCTAGTAGCTAGAGCCTATGCTTTGCATGTAGAATAATAATAATAATAATTTTTTATTTATACCCCGCCCTTCCCAGCCAAGACCGGGCTCAGAGCGGCTAACACCCATAAAATCACAACAAAACATACAAAACAATCAATTAAAATGCAAGTTAAAATACAATTTAAAGTTTAAAATGCAGCCTCATTTTTAAGTAGCCCACCAATCAAACCATAAAGGAATGAAACATCAGGGTTAAACTAAAACCAACCGAAAGGCCAGGCGGAACAGCTCTGTCTTGCAGAACTTGAGAAGAACATCTCAAGTTCAGTCCTCAATGGCATCTCCCGGTAGGGCTGGGAGAAACCTCCACTTGAAATGCTGCAGAACCAGATGAGCATTAGAAGAGCCTGCTGGGTCAGGCCAGAGGTCCATCGAGTCCAGCATCCTGTTCTCACAGTGGCCAAACAGATGCCCCAATGGAAAACCTGCAAACGGGTCCGGAACACCAGAGCCCTCTCCTCATCAGTGGTTTCCAGCACCTAATATTCAGAAACATTGCTTCCTCCAAGCCTGGAGGCAGAGGAGCCATCCTGGCTAGCAACCACTCATAGCCCTCTCCTCCACGAATTTGTCCAATCCTCTTTTGAAGCCATCCAGGATGGTGGCCATCACTGCCTCCTTGGGCATAGCAAGGGGGGCAAGTGGGGGGGGGAACAGCTGCCCCACATATCAATACAAATCTGAGGTTCTGCCCCCCCTAACAAAATTCCTGGCAATGCCCATGACTACCTCCTGCAGGAAGGAGTTCCATAGTTTAACTTCTTCTTCTTCCTCTTCTTTGGTGATCCCTCGTAGCCAAGTAACATTGTCTTCCATAAACAGGGTTTTAACACTGAGTCCGTAAGTGACTGTGGAGGCCAGTTCTGGATCCACATGTCCTTCCACAGTGGGGACATTGGTTTCTGGGCAGGAGCTGATCACGGTGTGGATTTACCAAGCGTGCCTTCCTCTTGGCATGTTTCTCCCTTGCGTCCTGAGTTCTAGTGCAGGGGTCAGCACACCTTTTCAGCAGGGGGCTGGTCAACTGTCCTTCAGACCTTGTGGGGGGCCGGACTATTTTTTTTGGGGGGGTGAACAAATTCTTATGCCCCACAAATAACCCAGAGATGCATTTTAAATAAAAGCACACATTCGACTCATATAAATACATGCTGATTCCCGGACCGTCCGCGGGCTGGACTGAGAAGGCGATTGGGCCGGATATGGCCCCCGGGCCTTAGTTTGCCTACCCATGTTCTGGTGTCTTCAAAGCCCATGACACCTTTGGCTTTTTTTTTAATATTAATAAATCTTTATTGTTATAACAAAGAAAAAATAACATACATCACACATTATGTCATACATATCATACATCACACTATATCATACATATCATACATCCCACATTATATCATACATCACATATTATACAACTCTTACCATACCTCATTCATCATACAATCCTTTTTATACCACATATCTCCAAACATCCTTTCCTATCTCACCCTACAATTCATACTTTCCATACATTCCTCCCCTCCCTTGCCCCCCTATTTCCCTCCCCTATCTACCTCCCCTCCCTCTTCCTTCTTATTACCACCTACCTTTAAAATTCACCACCTACAGTTCATCCTCATGTTTCTCTTGCTTACTTACTCCTTTCCATTTTGCGTTCGATTCTATTACTTCTGTTTCTGTTCTTCATTTCTAACCTATTTATTAACATAGTTCTTATTCTTTACTGATTTTCTCCTTCTCTTTATGTATTAATCTAGGCAAATCACTAAATCTGTTTTAACTCCCTCATTCTTCAAATATTCCTCCACATATACCCACTCTTCTTTGACTTTTTGTTTATTTACATTTCTGACACCTTTGGTCAAGGCTGTTCTCCAACTGGAGCGCTCGCAGGCCAGCGTTTCCCAATTGTCGATGTTTATACTATATTTTTTAAAATTTGCCTTGAGACAGTCTTTAAACCTTGACAACGTACTTTATTTTTCCTGTCCTGAATCTTCTACTTTTCAGCGTCCTTTCATGTCCACAAGTTCTAGTGTTCGGAGAGAGGGAGGAAAACGTCTCACTCTGCACTTTCTCCATGCTATGCCTAACTTGACACGCTTCTTTCTTCTGCTGTGGGTCAGTGTAGAAACCCCCCTTCCAGGCTCCTGGTTCGGCGTTGATTGGCAGCTGCCTCTTAGAGGACTTCTGGCGTGGGGCAGGTGGGCGCGGCTGGGGGGGAAACGGCCTTGTGGTCCGAACCCTGACCCACGTTTGTCCCATGGGTCAAGCTAAGCTTAAGTACATAAATAAAAAGCAAATCACGAGTTAACCGGCAATAAGTTTCTGGTCCTGCACGCCAAGGAGTCGGGTTTAAATGCAGCTCAGAAGACAGGGACAGATGACATGCAGCAGATCCCATATACTTACTCCAAAGGAGGCTGACAGCAGCAAAAGGCAAATATTGGAGCGGAAAACACTTTGTACTTAGTAATTGGTGGTTTTTTTGTTTTTTTACTGCAATAAAGTTTGCATTTTAAAAAAAGAAATGCACTTAGCAGGTCGCGCAATCAGAGCCTCCGCGCTGGGCGCATCTGGGAGGAGGATCTCGCCCTCCGGGGCAAAGGCGGGCCGTGCCGCGCACCTCCCCTTCCCCTCCCGCATCTGGAGGAAGGCGCCGCCCCGGCCTCCGCCTCCCCGGCCGCCTGGAGCGCAACCCCGGCCTGGCGCCGCTGCTCCGCCCCGCTCCGCCCCTCCGGCCGCCCGCTGCTTTGCATACCGCCACGTCACCGCCAATCAGCGCGCCGGCGGGGCGAGGCGTGGGGAGAATGGGGGGCCGAAGGAGACGCCGCGGAGCGAGCGAGGCGGACCGGCCGAGGGAGCCTTCCTCTGTCGGCAGCGCGGCAGCCGTGACGGCGCCCCCGGAGGGCGAGGTGAGCGAGGCCGGGAAGGGCGCGAGGGGGACGGACGCCCGCTTGGCCGAGGAACCCTTGCTAGCCTCCGGGCCAGGGTGCCTGTGCTGCGTAGCGCGGGGCAAAGCCCGGGCGCTTCGGGCGCTGCCTCTAGACGGCGCGGAGTCCGGGCAGGCGAAAGGGAATCCAGACCGCGTTCGTACGGTACCCCGGAGGAGTTAATCCGGGGTAGCCCCCGAGGTTCACACGGGAGGAGGCAGGGCCCCCTGGGTCGTAGCTCCGTGGCAAAGCGCCTGCCTTGCGAGGTCCCGGGTTCGAATCTCGGTTGTCTCTCCGGAAGGGCGGGGAGGGAGGCGTCCTGCCTGGAATCCCGGAAAGCCGCTGCCGGCCCGTGCAGGCATTACTGAACAAGGCGTAGCAAAGGTCGGTATGTAGCTCCTACGCCGGTGTAAACGGCGAGCGTTCCCCGGGAAGGGCTTTCAGTCGCTCGGCGCCCCGAGACTTCAGGCACGGCTGGGTGGTGGTTCCGTGGTTCGGTTCGGGGAGAGAGATGCGCTGCTTCGGGCTCCCGTCCTACCTTTCCGGGTTGTCGTCTCGTCAAACCGCGCCAGGCTCCAGTTCCGTCCTTGCGCCCTTCGGAGCACGTTTATTTTTCCCAAGAAAACCAGATTGCGAGCGCAGTGGCTCCGATCCGGAGAAGGTAACGCGGGGGAGGCTTTAACCCCTTACCCTCCCCCTCGCACGAGATCGGGATCCGGCCCCCTTTTCAGCTGCACTTTGGGGGTTTTGTCTCTTTGGCGGCGGGTGGGGAGTCAGAACGGAGCGCCTGGCTCCTGCGCCAACTTGCCGAGAGCCTCCCCGCCTCCGGTTCTTCCTGGTCGGCGGCTCCGAGCTCGAGCGCCGCGCGCTGGAACAGCCACCCGGAGGATTTGAGGATGGAGGCGGCAGCTGCGCTCAGACGATCCCTGCTGCTTGGACAGCTGCCAGACTTCCCTTCTCTCCCCCCCCCTCCCGCTAGGATAGGAAGGGGAATGAATGTTAACCGAAGGAACGCCTGGCTGCAGGGTCCGATCAAATAGGGCCTTCTCAGTAGTGGCGCCCTGCGCTCCCATCAGATGTCAAGGAAATAAACAACTATCAGAGTTTTAGAAGACATGTGAAGGCAGCCCTGTTTAGGGAAGTTTGTAATGTCTGATGTTTTATTGTATTTTTAATATTTTGTTGGAAGCTGCCCAGAGTGGCTGGGGAAACCCAGCCACATGGGTGGGGTATGTATGTATGTATGTATGTATGTATAAATAAATAAATATTATTATTGTTGTTATTATTATTATTATAAAGGCCCGGCTCTTCCAGCATCCTGGTCTGACAGTGGACAGCCAGATGCCCCACCCACAAGCAGGACAACCCCCAAGCAGGACCCGAGGGTGACAACAGCTCTCATTTCCTGCAACTGGGGGTCATCTCGACTGTGATTCTGACAAGCAGCTTCCTGGGGGCAGTGCAATGTTTGTAAGCACCTAAGTGCTTTCACTTAGGGACGTGCTCTAAACCACTGAGCCTAGGGCTTGCCGATCGGAAGGTCGGCGGTTCGAATCCCCACAACGGGGTGAGCTACCGTTGTTCAGTCCCAGCTCCTGCCCACCTAGCAGTTCAAAAGCACGTCAAAGTGCAAGGAGATAAATAGGTAGTGCTCTGGCGGGAAGGTAAACAGTGTTTCCATGCACTGCTCTGGTTCGCCAGAAGCGGCTTAGTCATGCTGGCCACATGACCCGGAAAAACTGCACCGCAACCCGAGTCGTTTGCGACTGGACTTAACTGTCAGGGGTCCTTTACCTTTACCTTTTTAAGTGCTTGCAGGATGAGGCCAGAGGCCCATCTAGCCCAGCATTCTGTTCTCAGCCAGATGCCTGTGACAAGCAGGATCTGAGCACCACAGCAACTCTTCCCTTCTGGTGTTTCCAGCAACTGGGACTCAGCAACATTGCCACCTCTTACCACGGAGGCAGAGCAGAACCATCTTGGGTTGGTCGACATCGATAGCTTCCTCTTCGTCCTCCGGGGATATGTCTCCCATCCTCTAGTGCAGTTCCCATCACTGCCTTCTGCGGGAGCGAGTTCCCGAGTTCCCACTTTTGAAGGCCGGCAAATGCTCTTGCCGTCCGAATAAATGCCACATGGGGAAGACTAACGCCTGCTGCTTGCCTTTGCTACAGGGTGGAAGCAGGAGGCCTGTTCAGAAACAGCAGCGAGGCTGCAGATGACCCCCTCTCTGTGGAGGAGCATTTATATCATGCTTTCAAGCACTTGGAAGGTTTTCTGTTTGTGACCACGAGGATCTTCAACTGCAAGGTAGGCCAGTGTGATTATTGTCCTGTTACAGGTGGGGGGGCAGGCGCTCTGGGGGCAAGAGGGCAGCAGCTTGTTAAGGATGCTGCCCAAGAGAGATTTGTCCCAGAGGACCTTCATTCCAGCTCCCCTTTCTTAGCTGTGTGTCTATGCCACCAGCCGCTGGACTCCCGACAGCTTCTGAGTACACGATACGAATAGCTCGTGTTTGGTTCTCTGATATTATCTTCAAACTTAGGCAACTAGGCTTTTCTGTGGATTACCTCTTGACATTTGAGGAATCACATATTTTTACACTTATTAAGCAGAGATTGTTAGATAATGAATTCCAAAAAATTCACCCTTCCCAACCCTTAGTATGCTCGCCAGCCTCTCTGGGGCTGCCGCCGCATCATGGACTGATGCCTAACTACATATACAATTTGGTCACACCTTTATATCGCAGAGTATTTATGCTGGCCCGTTTAAATGCCTTTCCGTCTTCTGTGCTATTCAGAAGGTTCAAAGGCATTCCCTACCAGAACAGACTCTGCCCCTGTGGCCAGAAAGTGCTGGACTCTATGGCCCACATGATACTGGATTGCCCTCTTTCTAACATTCTTGATTTTGGCCCTCCAATATCCTCTATGTGGCTCAGGGCCCTCTCCAACAAACAACTTGCGGTCCAGCTCTTGTTGAGGGATGACTCTCCTGAACTCCCCAGAATTATGGCTCACTATTTGACAAGGATCTATGAAATTAAAGCCAGTACATCTGGACTACCTAACAATGACTGATGAGGATTCCTTATTTACAGAGAGTTTGTATGTTTTCGTTTTATTTTATATATGCCAATAAAGGTGTTGATTGATTGATTGAGCTTCTGAGTACCGAAATGGCAAACTCTGCAAGGATGAGGAGCATGTGGTCCTCCAGGTGATACTGGAGCACAAATCTCATCATCCCTTGAATTTAACTGTCTGGCTTGGGACCCAAAGGATAACCCTCCTCCCCGCACCCTTTAGCCTTGTTGGCTTTTCTTAGCCTCTCAAGAACCAGCCACTGTCGCCTGTGTAGGATGTCTTTGCACGGTGTGTTTTGCCTTGGCGTAGATCTTTGAGGTTCTGTGTTTTTTGTCTTTTCTGGCAATGTTTTTACTGTCTCGCCGATCCTCGTGCAGATTGCCTTGAGTACCTTGTTCATTGCAAAGGTGATTCCTAAGTTTTGAAAACAAACAAACATGCACATTTTTCCAGCTGCCTGTGGAGAGCCTTCCAAGTACAGTACCTGCTGGGTAGCGGCTTGAGATCAACAGTGAACATAAGAACTGATCGAGAGTAGAGTCTCTTCTGACTTCATTGGGATTAATTTGCACTTTCCTTTTGAAGCAAGCACAGGCTGCTCACCACTGGGTTGTTTTAAACTTTGTATCGTTTGATGTTTGTTGCCCTGGGTTCGTTTGGGAAGAAGAGTAGGATAGAAATTTAATGCCTAATAATAAATAACGTCCCGTCCCCTAGAATCAGACTCCCCCCCCCCATTCCTACGTACCTTTCCTCTCCTAGCTTTTCCTGATTGACCTTCATTTGTACATCTTGCAGGCAAGGCCTGTTCTGACTTTTAATTTTTCGCACCTAGCAATTCCAGACACATTCAATGATGCCTGGTTAGGATCATGCAGAACTCGCTCTTTTGAAGAGGAGTGGATGTGATAAGGAGGTAGATTGCTGTCTCCCAACCTAATCAGCCCTCTAATCAGAAACAAAGTCATTTCCCTTTCTAAAACCCGGAAGCTCGCTTCTTTTAAAAACTAGCTTTGTGAGCTTCAGAAGCCGAGTAACTCAGACAATTGTGTGTGTGTGTGGCAAAAGGAAGGGAGACCATCTTCGCTGCATCGGGTGTCTATGGCTTTTCAGGGTGAGTTTAGGCCAGGCATAGGCAAACTCCGGCCCTCCAGATGTTTGGGACTACAATTCCCATCATCCCTAGCTAACAGGACCAGTGGTCAGCGATGATGGGAATTGTAGTCCCAAACATCTGGAGGGCCGGAGTTTGCCTACCCCTGGTTAAGGATTGCTGAATGTGACTTGAGTATATACTTTATAAATTTATATACTGCCTTTACCCCCGACTGGAACTCAAGGCAGCTTCCATAAATTAAAGCAACGCGGATAAAATACTGGAATACTGCAAAGTGCTCTGTGTGGAGCTTCCCTTGTTAAGAGCTTGCAGTTAGTGCAGAATGCTGCAGCGCGATTGCTGACAGGAGGGAGGCCTTGTCAACAAATGACACCTGCGCTCAGAGTCCTGCGCTGGTTGCTGAATTGCTCCTGGGCCGAGTTCAAGGTGTTGCTATTGGGGTATAATGCCAATATTAATAATAAACATTTATTATTTATACCCCGCCCATCTGGCTGGGTTTCCTCAGCCACTCTGGGCGGCTTCCAACAGAATATTAAAAAAGAATAGTTTGTCAAACATTAAAAGCTTCCCTAAACAGGGCTGGCTTCAGATGTCCCACATGTGTTCACCACACTGCTTGGATGGGTGGAATTAGCACTGCCACAGCTGCCACGTAATACCCATTCTACATCTGTAAGGAACCAGTTCTTTTAGTCTGGCAGCCCCTACCTATTATACTCTGGAACTCCCTGCCTATTGATATCAAGCAGGGGCCTTCGCTGTGCTCCTTTTGGCACCTGCTGAAAACATGCTTGTTTAGACAAGCCTTCCTAAATGCTTAAAAAGTGGAGGTAATTTTAATCTGTTTACTTTTTTTAACATTTGTATGTTTTACAGTATGATTTTTTTTCTTGGTTTCATTGTTCTGTCCTTTTGTAAACTGCTTTGAGATGTATTGTTTCTTTGAAACAAATGAATGAAATAAATAGCCCAGAAACAGGGAGCCGGTGACGTTTTTGCAACAGGGGAGTTTTGTGCCCCTTGTAATGAGAGAAGGAGCAGGTCTTGCTGCGGCTGCGTACCTTTGCATGACTTAATAATAGTGCTCTGCATTTTTGGCATTTCTGTCGTGCTGCTTGCATGCTTGAAGTGCTCTGCGCACAACTCCCCAGATTCCAAAGTGAGGGTGCTTGGTTTGGGGCGAAAGCAGCCAGAAACAAATCTCGTGCCTTCTTAGTGGATTCCAACTTACTCTCCCAATGTGTTACCAGCAGATTTCATTGGTGTGGACTTGGCTGGGTCTTGCATTAGCTCTGCCAATGGGGCGTGGCTCTCTTTTGCTGCTCCTCATTTTCATAGCTGTCAACCCTCCCTTTTTTGCAGGAAACTCCCTTATTCCAATGCCTTTCCCCCCGCTGCTATCCCGGATTGTTGATATCCCTTAAATTTCCCGGATTTCAAAGGAAGCAGCTCCTCTCCCTCCCTGCCAGCCAGGGAGGCTCCTCAGCTGCGTTGCTCGGCTGCCAATAAGGAGCCTGAGACCGACTAGGGGCGAGCTTGCATGCCTTGTGCAGCCAGACCCTCACGCCCAACCAGACAGACAGCCTGCCTGCCATCTACGCGCTTGCTCTTTCGCTCACCCATTCGCGCGCAGCCTCTGGAGCGCAGGGTGGCGAGGCTACTTGGTGCCATTGCACCGCCCTCGCGCCATCCCTTATTTTCAAATCCGAAAGTTGACAGCTATGCTCATTTTGCGTGTGAGATTTTCCGTCTCTTGGTATTCACAACCTACCGTACTTTTCAGTGTATAAGCCTAGGTTTTTTCCATTAAAAGTCATGCTAAAAATGGGGGTTGTCTTATACATGGGTAGTGCATAGGGTGGGCGTTTGATTGGTTGCTGCCTTGGCTGTTAGCAGCTATTGTGCATGTTATTGGTTGCTGCTCCAATGGGTGGTGTTGATTAGCTGACGCTGTGGCAGTTGGGCATGCAATTGGCAGTTTCTTCTGACGAGGGCACAGCTGAGAGGCGGATTTAGTGATGTGTGCGTATATAATAATAATATAATAATAATTTATTATTTATACCCCGCCCATCTGGCTGGGTTTCCCCAGCCACGCTGGGCGGCTTTCAACCGAATATTAAAAACAATACAGCATCAAGCATTAAAAACTTCCCTAAACAGGGCCGCCTTCAGTTGTCTTTTAAACGTAAAATAGTTGCTTATTGCCTTGACACATGCTGGGAGGGTTTTCCACAGGGCGGGTGCCACTACCGAGAAGGCCCTCTGCCTGGTTCCCTGTAGCTTCGCTTCTCGCAGGGAGGGAACCGCCAGAAGGCCCTCAGCGCTGGACCTCAGTGTTCGGGCTGAACGGTGGGGGTGGAGACGCTCCTTCAGGTATACAGGACACCACTAAATGACTCAACAACAACAGATCTCAGTCATTCTTTTTATACTGTGAGTAGATCACAGTCTCTTGGGAATCCAACTAGATTTCGGGGGGGAGGGGGTTGACAAGATATTTTTCGCACCGGGTACCACCTTGCCACGCCACTGCCAGATAGGCCACTGACCTGATCCGTTAGGGTTCACCTTATGTTCTTATGTTAGTATACACAGCTAAAAGCTTCAAAGGAACTGCTGTGCTTGCCTAATATTTCTTTTGCAGTCGGCATCCATTCCTTTGTTTGCTCTCGGCATCCATTCATTGTTACTAAAGAATGAATGAAACGGCAGGTTTTATGCAGGAGAAAACAAAGCGCTGGGATATTTTCGCTGGCTGAGGGCCATCCAAGTGGAGGAGGCAGGAAGACAAGACTCTGGCACAGTTTAGGCGAAAGGCAAGTCCCATCCTCCAGAAGCATTCGTTCTAAATTTAGAGTGGGTCAGGCAGTGGAGAGGCAACTGTAACAAGCGATTCTGTACGGAGGGAGATGGAGCTCCAGGCTCTCATTGAGCATAAATCCAGCCTGACAAAAGCAGCCCATTCAGAAACACTGTCGTTACTAAGCAATATACCTGCTTCTTTGAAAGAGGGCAGAGGGAGAGAAATGAACTCATCCACAATGCACATAAAAAAACTCATGAGAGGATGAGTTTGTTGCTGTTGGGCCGGTTAGTGTACAAATTCATGAGCTGCAAATTCTGGGCTGCATTTTGAGCAGACCTGGCAGTGTCTATGCCTCTGTGTTGGGTTCAGGGTTGTATTATGGTTGCGCTGTGGTCTAAACTACTGAGCCTCTTGGGTTTGCCGATCAGAAGGTCGGCAGTTCAAATCCCTGTGACGGGGTGAGCTCCCGTTGCTCAGTCCCTGCTCCTGCCAACCTAGTAGTTCAAAAGCACGCCAGTGCAAGTAGATAAATAGGTACCACTGCGGTGGGAAGGTAAATAGCGTTTCCGTGCGCTCTGGCTTCCATCATGGTGTCTCTTTGCACCAGAAGCGGTTTAGTCCAACTGGCCACATGACCCGGAAAGCTAGCTGTGGGCAAACGCCGGTTCCCTCGGCCTGAAAGTGAGATGAGCACCGCAACCCCAGAGTCGCCTTTGACTGGACTTAACCGTCCAGGGGTCCTTTATCTTTACCTTTTGTTGTTTAGTCATTTAGTCGTTTCCGACTCTTCGTGACCCCATGGACCAGAGCACGCCGCACTCCTGTCTTCCACTGCCTTCCACAGTTTGGTCAGACTCACATTGGTAGCTTCAAGAACACTGTCCAGCCATCTTGTCCTCTGTCGTCCCCTTCTCCTTGTGCCCTCCATCTTTCCCAACATCAGGGTCTTTTCCAGGGAGTCTTCTCTTCTCATGAGGTGCCCAAAGTCTTGGAGCCTCAGCTTCAGGATCTGTCCTTCCAGTGAGCACTCCGGGCTGATTTCCTTAAGAATTTACCTTTACCTTTACCTAGAGTTATTTCTCATTTCCATATGGTAGGAAGCAAGCTTCTCGCAGCACAGAGTTAAACTATGGAACTCCCTGCCACAGGAGTCAGTGGTGGCTACCAACTTTGGAGGGCTTTAAAATAGGACAAATTAATGGAGGAGAGGGTCATCAGTGACTCCTAGCCAGGATGTTTTGGCTCTGCCTCCACAGTTGGAGGCAGCCATTGTTCTGAACCCCAGTTTCTGGAAACCCCAGGAGGGGAGAGGGCTCTTGTTGGCTTCCCATAGCAGCATGTGTTTGGCTCCTGTGAGAACAGGATGCTGGATTATGTGTTGCCCCCTTGGGTCTGACCCGGCAGGCTCTTCTTAAGTTCTTATGGGGTCTGCCTCCCCACTTTTGTCCCATCTGGTTTGTGTGTCTGTTGCCTAATGTGTATATGTGATTTTATTTAACACACACATAGAGATACGTGGGAGGGTAGGTTTAAACAGCCGCATTTTCCCTTATGTTGCAGTTTGAAAAAAAGCGAATGTAAAGATTGCCTAATGTCATAATACAAGCAATCCCGATATTTTAATAGAATCATAGAATCCTAGAGTTGGAAGAGACCCCAAGGGCCATCCAGTCCAACCCCCTGCCAAGCAGGAAACACCATCAAAGCATTCCTGACAGGTGGCTGTCAAGCCTCTGCTTAAAGACCTCCAAAGAAGGAGACTCCACCACACTCCTTGGCAGCAAATTCCACTGGCGAACAGCTCTTACTGTCAGGAAGTTATTTCTAATGTTTAGGTGGAATCTTCTTTCTTGTAGTTTGAATCCATTGCTCCGTGTCCGCTTCTCTGGAGCAGCAGAAAACAACCTTTCTCCCTCCTCTATATGACATCCTTTTATATATTTGAACATGGCTATCATATCACCCCTTAACCTTCTCTTCTCCAGGCTAAACATACCCAGCTCCCTAGGCCGTTCCTCATAAGGCATTGTTTCCAGGCCTTTGACCATTTTGGTTGCCCTCCTCTGGACACGTTCCAGCTTGTCTGTATCCTTCTTGAACTGTGGTGCCCAGAACTGGACACAGTATTCCAGGTGAGGTCTGACCAGAGCGGAATACAGTGGTACTATTACTTCCCTTGATCTAGATGCTATACTCCTATTGATGCAGCCCAGAATTGCATTGGCTTTTTTAGCTGCTGCATCACACTGTTGACTCATGTCAAGTTTATGGTCTACCAAGACTCCTAGATCCTTTTCACATGTACTGCTCTCAAGCCAGGTGTCACCCATCCTGTATTTGTGCCTTCATCTCGGAATGGTTGATCCCATCGCAAACTACTTAAAAAGCATGTTTGAACATTGCTGCCTCTTGCACACATTCTGATTTGTTTGGGGAGAAGTGGAGGTTTATTTTTGGGGAGGGTGGTGGTTGTTGTTTTTCTGCATTTTCCAGCACTTCTGCAGCCCAAAACTTCACGTGTGCCTGAGCATCCCTGACTCTGAAGCAACCCTTATGTGCGCAATTATTATGCCGAGCAGAGATGTTTTGATGTTAACGAGTGGCGACAGACACATCTCTGAACAGTACTCTTTCATTTCCCCTCTCTCTCCCAGCTACGTTTACTGGAACCCCGAGACAACGGATGAATTCCAACTTGCGGAGAGAAATACGGTTGGAGTTTAGGAACATAACTTCTTTGGGCTGATAGGTAGTCAGGCATGGAAACGGCTATAAATTCAGTGGAGTTGCCACTGTTAATGAAAAGGGGGTAATACTTCATTCTTTCTCCTACTCCTCCCTTTCAATGTGTTCTTTCTTCAAATATTCTTCCTTCAATGTGTTCTTTCTTCAAATATTCTTCCTTCCTGCGAAAGTTCTGTTTTGTTTTGACCTGAGATTTCAGACGTTGCTTTCCACGACCTTCTCTTTCTTACCTTAATTCCTTCTTGTTGTTGCTGTTTTTAAATCTCAGACTTGCGCCTGGAGGTGCCATTTAGGTCCTGCACCAGGTCTTCCTGCGAAGGCTCAGTGCTGTTATTATTTATCATCCTTGCTGACGGCAATCCACATGTCTTCGTCACACCCATTTATAGAGCCGTATCTTTCAGAGCTCAGGGAGAGTTTGCTTATTATCGAGTCGTGTCCCAGAAAAGAAGCTGTTGCAAAGTGCAGTTTGTGAGTGTCAGTCCTTGGACGGTCACCTTCCAACAGGTCACCTTAGGCCACTAGCCCAAACTCATCCCCTTTTGGCCATATTTGAGAGCCGGTTAGAGCTTCTTAACCCCAACGGTTTGGTTGATTATCTGAGACTGAAAACCAGGGGGGTTGCCGAGCGCTTGCCAGACCAGAAGCGATGGCCGGCGGTGGTCTTCCAGACCGGTGGGGTGCCCATTTGTACAAAGTGTATTTTTGGCTCATTTCATGTCCAGGTACTGGTTCTGCCATCTGTTGCCCGGGGAGAACGGCCCCTGCACTCCATCCTCTGATTTGTGCAGCCGGTCTGTTTTGGCCCCTGTGCCCCAAACCGAATCCAACATATGAGCTCATGCCTCTTCCACTTGACTGTCCTCTACCATCCCTCCTGTGTCTTGCTGCGGCTTTGCGTCCGGCCTGTGGAGATGGCAAGTAGGCAGGGAGGTCAGGCAGGCAGCAGGAGGAGGCTGCCTTGAAGGCTGAGCCAGGAGAAGAAGTTTCATTGTAGGTGTGCATTGCAAGCTGCCTGCCTGCAGTCCTAGGAAGACAGGAAGCTCTCTTCTACCAAGTCAGACATTGGTTTCCGGGCGGGAGTTGATCACGGTGTGGATTTGCCAAGCGTGCCTTTCTCTTAGCATGTCTCTCCCTTGCATCCTGAGTTCGAGTGTCTTCAAAGCCCATGACACCTTTGGTCAAGGCTGTTCTCCAGTTGGAGCGCACGCAGGCCAGTGTTTCCCAATTGTTGGTGTTTATACTACTTTTAAAAAAAATTTACCTTGAGAGAGTCTTTGAACCTCTTTTGTTGACCACCAGCATTACGCTTTCTATTTTTAAGTTCGGAATAGAGTAGCTGCTTTGAAAGACGATCATCAGGCATCCACACAACATGACCAGTCCAACGATGTTGATGTTGAAGAATCATCGCTTCAACACTGGTGATCTTCGCTTCTTCCAGTACACTGGTATTAGTTCGCCTGTCTTCCCAAATAATGTGTACAATTTTTCGGATACACCGTTGATGTAATCAAGGAGTTGGAGATGGCGTTTAGAAGTGGTTTCTGTCTGTTGAATTGAGCAGGACTGCATAAGCAACATATGGTACCCATAGCAAAAATAGCAAGGGAGTTTGATGGTTTCCCTGTGGTCCTGGAAACCCCCCCCCCCCAATGATGATGCACCTCCATCACTAGGAGTCTCTTAGTTACTTTATTGAGGAGATGCGAAGGGTGAGCAAGAGAGCAGAGCCATGCGCAGACATATGCGCTCCCACAGCCTGGGTCTCGAATTGGGAAGTGATGTTGAATTTCTGCAAAACACATTATCAGTGGGGCTGGACAGGAAAAACTGGTAAGATCCAGTTAAGGAGGGACCTTACAGTTGAACGTTGAAGAGGAAAACAGCTGCATGCATAGTACAAGGAGGGTTCTGGTACATACAGTGGGAACGGGGTCAGTAAATTTTGTTGAAATTTGCACCCAGCAGCAACCTTTGAGTTTCTGTCGAACCAAGAGCGATGCGCACAGACCCAGTTTTCTTACTTGTACCACGAATCCCATCAATTTCCCACTGTATTTCCATTTAGAATGGCATCCTTAGAGGCACCATTATCGGACAGGGCATTGTGTTTCTGAAAGGGGGGGAATGAATCCCATCCACTCTAGTGGCCGCAGTATTATTTTGCACGATTGCCTCGTGACTCAGACAGGGGCCCTGAAGTCCTGGACTTTGATTAAGGCTCTTCCTGCAATTTTTAATCAAGAGTTTGATCATTTAAAAAATCCAATGAAAGTGGTGTGTGTGTGTGTGTGTGTGAAGAATCGCCGCAAAGACCAATCATAGCTGACTTAATATTTTGGAGCGCAGTCCTTCTCCACGCTGTCTTCTACAGAGAAACAGGGCAGGGGTTGAACACAAGTGTATCTATTTTCTGCACAGCAATAAACTGCATTTATGTCTCGTGCCAAGGCTCCCCCCCCCCCTTTAGCTGGCAGTGGAGGTTGCTTGTCCTACGGTAGTTGCTAAATCAATTACCTTAAAACAAACTGGGATTCCAACCCTCTCCATCAAGGGGGACAGAGGAGTTCTCCCCTCTGCAAGACACTCGCTTAAATTGCAGGGTTTAAGAGCACGTTGACATTGCAACGGTTCGTGCCACGGTTTGGCAGCTCTGGTGGAAATTCACAGAATCCTGGAATTGCACAGTTGGAACGAACCGCGCCCCCAAGGGTCATCTACTCTGACCCCCTGCAATGCAGAAATCACAGCTATATTTAGAACCAGGATCGGATCTGGCATGAAGCAAGGTGGCATGGCTGCTTCGGCAATGGCGGGGAGGCAATGTTAAGGGTTGGAGAGCAGGAGCTGAGCAGATCTCTCCAAGGGATCTTAACCCACTGGGAAGTTCTCCCGCCAAAGGAAGGAGCCAACTTGTTTTCTGCTGCTTCAAAGGGTAGGGCCAATGGATTAAACCAGGGGCCAGCAAACTTTTTCAGCAGGGGGCCGGTCCACTGTCCCTTAGACTTTGTGGGTGGCCAGACTATATTTTTTGGGGGGGAAATGAACGAATTCCTCTGCCCCACAGATAACCCAGAGATGCATTTTAAATAAAAACACACATTCTGCTCATGTAAAAACACACTGATTCCCGGACCGTCCGCAGGCCGGATTTAGAAGGCGATTGGGCCGGATCCAGCCTCCGGGCCTTAGGTTGCCTACCCATGGATTAAACTGACAAAACAGGATTCCGGCTAAACATTCAGAAGGGCTTTCTGAGGGCAAGAACTGTTCGACAGCAGAGCAGACTCCCTTGGAAGGTGGTAGATTCTGGAAGTTTTTAAAGAGAGTTTGGATGGTCATTTGTCAGTGATCCTTTAGCTGTTACTCCTGCATTGCAGGGGGTTGGGCTAGATGACCCCTGGTGTACCCTTTCCAACACCGTAATTCTGCGTTTCTACCTCCCTGCTGTGAAAAGCTTCACCCGCTTTCTGAAGTTCAAGCTCCAGTTAGAAGGTCAAGAGGCAAGCCAGGCTGGCTTCTGGTCAGTTGGCAACCTTTGCTTGGTCTCTCTCCCCCCCCCCCTTCTGACAACCATCCCAGAAAGGGGCCAAACACCCCAGCCAAAATGGCAGATGTAGTTGCATCAGGGGATTGGTTCTGATTGGCTGCTGCTACCATGTGACCAGGCCATCCCATGTCCTTGCCTGCTCTCCTTGAGGAAATGAGCAGTTTCTCCTAAGTGAAAAGCTTTGGAATTGGCCCAAAATACGCTCTGATTTATTACTTTGAGAGTCTTTTCCGAGAGAAGGGCGATCGCTCAGACGTTTCTCTGTCCCCATGGCTTGCAAGAAATTAGGGAGGATATTCATCACGTGGAATTTAATGAACCACAGTTAATGAAATCATCCGCAGGAAGCTTGAGTGATATTGTTAAACCAGGAAAATGTTGGCCGTCACAAGGCTGTACTCCCTGCAGCATTTTTCCTGAGCTAAAGGTGTTTTTCCAGACCTCTGAGACCTGCCCATGGACTTTCTAAACGTGTTAATGAAAGCTTTTGCGAGGCTTTGCTCATCTTCTGTGCCAGGTGTGAATTGGTGGGAAGAGAACATCTCTCAGTTCCATCACATCTGACCTTATGAGATGCAGACACTCTGAATGCCCTGTGGAGACGACACGCGGCAGAGTGAATCAGCGCAGGCTAGTGATGCCTCTGGACATGAAAACACGAGATGAGCTAGGCTAGATCAGCCGAGAATTATAGAATCCTAGAATGGTAGAATTGGAAGGGTCCCCAAGAGTCATCTAGTCCAGCCCCCTGCAATGCAGGAATCTCAACTCAAGCATCCCTGACAGATGGCCACCCAACCTCTGCTTAAAAACCTCCAAGGAAGGAGAGTCCACCACCTCCCGAGGGAGACCGTTCCACTGTCAAACTGTTCGTACAGTGGCGCCTTGGTTCTCAAACGCCTTGGTACTCAAACAACTTGGAACCCAAACACTGCAAACCCAGAAGGAAGTGTTCTGGTTTGTTAACTTTTTTTTGGAAGCCGAACATGCTCCGTTTTGAGTGTTATGCTTCCATTTTGAGTGCCACACTTCTGCTTTGAGTTACAGGTAGGTAGCCGTGTTGGTCTGCCATAGTCAAAACAAAATAAAAAATAAAAAAATTCCTTCCAGTAGGCACCTTAGAGACCAACTAAGTTTGTTCTTGGTATGAGCTTTCGTGTGGTATCTGAAGAAGTGTGCATACACACGAAAGCTCATACCAAGAACAAACTTAGTTAGTCTCTAAGGTGCTACTGGAAGGAAATTTTTTATTTTTTTTATTTTGTTCTGCTTTGAGTGTTACACTGAGGTCTGTCTGTTTTTGCAATTTATTTTGTGTTTTTGTGGCTCTTTTTTGTGACACTGTAGAACCCAGTTCAGTTACTGATTGATTAATTGTGTGACTGCAGTACATTGTTTATTGCTTTCATTTTATGGATCAATGGTCTCATTAGATAGTAAAAATCATGTTAAATTGCTGTTTTAGGGGTTGTTTTTAGAAGCCTGGAACGGATTAATCCGTTTTGCATTACTTTCTATGGGAAAGCCGTGCGCCTTGGTTTTGGAACGCTTTGGTTTTGGAACGGACTTGCGGAATGGATTAAGTCTGAGAACCAAGGTGCCACTGTACTGTCAGAAAAGTCTTCCTAATGCAGTGATGGCTAACCTTGACACTCCAGATGTTTTGGGACTACAACTCCCATCATCTCTGACCACTGATCCTGTTAGCTAGGGGTGATGGGAGTTGTAGTTCCAAAACATCTGGAGTGTCAAGGTTAGCCATCACTGTCCTAATGTTTAGAATCTCCTTTCCTGTAACTCGAAGCCATTGATTTGGGTCCCTCTGGAGCAGGAAGAAAACAGGCCGGCTCCATCTTTCATGTTACCTGCCAGGGATCCCTTAGCTGTGCTCTCTACATTACCGGGGGTGGGACTAGATTACTTTTGGGCTCCCTGCCAACTCTACGACTCTATGAAAAAATGGCAGTGGTGCGCCAAGTTCTAAGCGATGGAATCTCTTGCTGGAAAGCTTGAGAGGATCCCAAACCGCTGTGCCCATGCCAGGCATCACGCCCCCTGTTTCCACAGCCCCTGCTTCTTTCTCTGCACTGTGCTCTCTGTCGTTCGGCACCAAACTGAAGAGCTTCGGCCTTGGAGGATCAATTTTAGCGTGTTGCTTCCCTCCAGGTAATACACATTGATGAAGGACATCCACGCCAGCCTTCCCGTGTCCTTATTGGCGCAAGGCTCTGCATACAGAAAGCTTTTCAGATAGACCGTTTAGAGAAGGGCTGTAACTCATAAGAAGCGCAATCCATCACAAAAAGGAGATGGTACTCAGCCGGTTCCTGGTGTGGGGAAGAGAATTGCATCCCACGGGGCTGGGCAGGTGGATTTTCAGGAGCCCTGCCTGTTGAGTACCCTGTTGAGTGTCGCGATCATTCGTACCAGAGCGTGGGAAGATTATTGGCCTGCAACCCAGGCAGCTCATGCCAGGGGTGAGGGATGGCAGGAGGAGTGATGTGAGGTGAGAATATTCTCGAGAATGAGAATATTCTCCGCTAGAAAATTCTCCGGAGAATATTCTCCACGAACTGTAAATTCTAATATAAGAACCAGTTTGACAGCCCACATTTTAAAAAAAATCTAGGAAAGAATAAGTCAAGCTGTGATATTGCCAGTGTAAGTAATGAAGAATGGTTTTTTTTGATCCAGTTACATTACTGGGCATTGTGTCATTCACCATTGGCAGTTCTGAAATGTGAGCTGCAGAAAACATTATTCTTTTTTTAAATGCTATTCGTTTAATTTGATGAACATTTGTATGTATTTCAGCTATGTGTAATAGAGGGGAATGTCTTGGGCTTAGATTTATGTTACTGGATTCTGAAGTGGGGGGAGGGGAGTGTGTACAGAAAGAAAACTGAAAATAAGTAAGTATGTGCACTACTTTGGTATTGCATTCTAGGAACGCCGGAAGCCACTTTATGCAGAGTCAGATCATTCATCCCTCCAGATCAATGTTGTCTACACTGACTGGCAGCAATTAAGAACATAAGAATGGTCTGCTGGGACAGGGCACACTCACCCGAATGACTGCTTTTGAAATAAATAAATGCTGGCTTTGATGGACTCGTGATTGGCCCAGCACATCTATTCTCACATTGCAGTTCCTGAGCCTCTTCTTGCCCTCAAACATAAACTATATATTTTGGGGGGAAATGCTTTTTTGTTTTGTTTTTATAAATGATTTTATTGGTTTTACATATAATCACATTACGTAACATCGTACCCTCTTATTTTATCTCTTTGGCTCAACTGAGCCTAACAACTTCCCTCCCTCCCGTCTGATGGTTTACAAAATGTAAACTGTACATCTTTACATTTCGCTTCGTTGCCTATCCTTGCTATATCATTACCTAAAATATTATATTACTCAACCTGAATAGGTAGCAATTTCACCTGGCAGATCTTCAGCTAACCCTGCTAATGATGTTAATTGCTTGCAGTTATCTTTCAAATATAATATAATTTTGTTCTAGTCTTTTTGGGAAGCTTGCTCTCGCTGGTTCAGGATTCTTCCCATCAGTTTTGCCAGTTCTGCAAAGTCCATCAATTTCGTCTGCCACTCTTCTTTTGTTGGTATCGCCTCTTGTTTCCCTCTTTGGGCTAACAAAATTATTACCGGAAAAAGTGCTTCTTTGTTTGCTTGGTATTTGAAAACCTCATCATAACCAAATTCTGCAGGCTTGCATCTGCATTTGAATCCAATTTGGCACTGTTCTGAAATGAGATGGCGCACTTGAACCTTTCAAAACTGCACTGATTTTAGCTGCTGATTCCAAAACTGATTTCTGAGAATTCTGATTTTTTTCCCCAGGAGGTTTCCGAATTCCTAAGCAGATTCTGAGCTACTAGGTAGGAATAGGATGTTAACTTGACTTGTACCAGTATGCAGGATGGGTGAAACTGTCAATTTCAGTTTCTAATATTTCCATTCTCAAGTTCAGTTCTGTATATTTCCCCATCAAATTAATCAGTGATTTTTCTCCTAAAATGCATTCTTTTGTATGCACCTTTGCCCAATAATTCATATTTTTGCAAGCACTTTCCACTGATGAAAAAGCATTTCTATACACATTGCCCCTGGTACGTGTGCTTTCGACCACACGGCTTGGCTTGGGAACTGCATTGCAAAATTCAATTCAACGCAGTGCTAATTTGGGCAGATTGCTGTGTTTGGGGTTTTGAAAATCAGGTAGCTTTGCCCTTAAATGTGAACTGGGTTGAATTTGCCCCCTAGGTAGCAGGCACCATTGCTGCAACAGCTTTTGCAGGGGCCTGCAGAAGCGCTTCCCATCTACTTGGAAAGTTTTGCGTAGCACAGAAGCAAGGAGGAAGTAGATCCTGTTGAAAGCAGCAACTTTGTATTTCTGGGACTGCTGCGTCAGCAATGCTCTCTGCTAAGCCAGAGAAATAAAAAACAAATGTTATTATCCCGTCACGACCTTGAAAGCCCATGCCCTATTATGTCGGGGAGGTTGGCTGCTTGTCTGTCAGGTCTGTTTGCTGTAGCTTCTCGTTCTGCTTGCTGGGGCTCACGGCAGGCTCTGTCCCACTGATCTGCCTGCCCAGGTCCCGATAAACTCTGATAAAACGGCAACTGATGTTCAGAGGCACCAATCGCCCCCGGAAGAGCAATCTGGCTGCCTGGAATGCATTTTCTATTCCCCGCTCAATGCAGCCCAGATGGCTTCTGCTACAGTAATTTTCTCCATTGTCCAATTTCCGCAAATCCCGCCCCCCCCCCCATCGCCTTATTTTCTGCAGTTCCCGATAGTAAGAAGCAAAAACATTTCCTGGAGGGTCTGAAGGACCTTTTCCAGTATCCGTTAAATCCTGAATCTCCCTCCCTCCCACTGTCCCGCCTTTTGTCAGCTGTTTTAGTAAATTGTTTTCTCTTTCCGTGCTTTCTTCGTCTCCCCCCCCCCCACCCTGCCCTCTCCCGGTTCCTTGGATTTTATTATTTTATTATCATTATTTGTATACCACCCTTCATCCATAGATCTCAGGGCAGTTGCAGCCTAAAATTACAATATAGGGCATAGGTAGGCAAACTAACCCCCGGGGCCGGATCCAGCCCAATTGCCTTCTAAATCCGGCCTGCAGTGTTTTTACATGAGTAGAATGTGTCCTTTTATTTAAAATGCATCTCTGGGTTATTTGTGGGGCCTGCCTGGTGTTTTTACATGAGTAGAATGTGTGCTTTTATTGAAAATGTGCATCTGGGTTATTTGTGGGGCATAAGACTTCGTTCATTACCTTTTTCCAAAATATAGTCTGGCCCCCCCACAAGGTCTGAGGGACGGTGGACTGGCCCCCTGCTGAAAAAGTTTGCTGACCCCTGATATAGGGAAATACAAAATACATAAGAAAAATAATAACAAAAACAGCCCGGCCCTGGTATGACCTGTAGCCCAGTGCGCAGAGTCTCGCGTGTGACTTTACCTATAATTAGAGGTGCTCTTGAACCACATAGATGAGGCTGCAGAGAAGGAGGTGGTTTCAGGAGAGAGAAAACTGCTCAACTATATGCATGTCTTTTTCCTTGATCGCACCTGCACATAGCTGTCAACCCTCCCTTTTTTTGCAGGAAACTCCCTTATTCCAATGCCGTTTCCCGCTGCTATCCCGGATTGTTGATATCCCTTAAATTTCCCGGATTCCAAAGGAAGCAGCTCCTCTCTCTCCCTCCCTGCCGGCCAGGGAGGCTCCTCAGCTGCGTTGCTCAGCTGCCAATAAGGAGTCTGAGACCGACTGGGGGTGGAGCTTGCATGCCTTGGGCAGCCAGACCCTCACGCCCAACCAGACAGCCAGCCTGCCTGCCGTCTATGCGCTCGCTCTTTCGCTCACCCGTTCGCGCGCAGCCTCTGGAGCGCAGGGTGGCGAGGCTACTTGGTGCCATTGCACCACCCTCACGGCTTCCCTTATTTTCAAATCTGAAAGTTTGAAAAAATCCCATATTTTCAAATCCGAAAGTTGACAGCTATGCACCTGCACTCCAAGCACTTGTCGAGGCCTCCCCCTCCCAGGGATGCCAAAGGCTTTGTAGGCAGCATTCAACCATGTTGCAATGCACCACTTGCGCTCTCCGTTGGCCTTGGTGCAGGCCTGCCAGGTTGGGGGGGCTGAGGGGTCTTCAGCCCCCTGCCTGATGTTGCGCGGGGAGGAGGGGACTGAGCGCGGAGTGCCAGTGGCGGAGCTTATACCCGCGCTGCCCAGGGTGGGCGGGCTCCCAAGGGAGGGGGGCACAGAGGGTGCCCTCCTGTGACTCCCATGTCTACCAAGGCACGGGGGGAGCTGCTGTGCTGCTTTGCCGCCAGCACAAAGGGGGTGACATTCAGCGCACCGGCCGACCGCGACTCGGACTCCCATGCCGACCGTGAGCTCACGCCCCTTTGCTTGTGGTAGGCATGGGAGTCCGAGTCGCGGGCAGGCTGGTGGCACCCCAAATGTCACCCCCCCCCAGGGATGACATCCGGGGCGGTGCGCCCCCCGCACCCATCTTCTTCCACCAGTGCGGATTGTGGAGCCCAGATCCATGCACCCCATTCCCCACCCAGTGCGCCGGCGGGGTGCCCCTGCATCCTGGCCCGGGGGTGGGATGCCTCACGTGATGTGTGGCATGACACATCACGTGATGAGCCCCTGCAATGTGGGGGGCAGGTCGGCGCCCTTGGCTTGGTGGATCATGAGGTGGGCATGCCTGCAATCCCCAGGGGAAGCCAATCAGCCAGTCCACACCACAATAACAGGCCAGTTCACGTTGCAGAGTTCTTATCTTCCCATCTCCAGAAGGTCCTTGCAAGTGTGGTTGAATCAGATAAGAATGTAAGGAGAGCCTGCTGGATCAGGCCAAAGGGGAACCACCTAGTCCAGCATCCTGTTCTCACAGTGGCCAACCAGATGCCCCAATGGGAAACCTGCAAGCAGGATCTGAGATCGAGAACAACTCTCCCCTCCTGCGGTTTCCAGCAGATGGTATTCAGAAGCATCACTGCCTCCAGTTGTGGAGGCAGAGCAGAGCCATCCTGGCTAGTAAAGGTAAAGGACCCCTGGATTGTTCAGTCCAGTCAAAGGCAACTATGGGGTTGCGGTGCTCATCTCGCTTTCAGGCAGAGGGAGCCCGCGTTTGTCCACAGACAGTTTTCTGGGTTATGTGGCCACCAAGACTAAACCGCTTCAGGTGCAACAGGACACCATGACGGAAACCAGAGCACACAGAAACACCGTTTACCTTCCCGCCACAGAAGTACCTATTTATCTACTTGCACTTGCATGCTTTCGAACTGCTAGGTGGGCAGGAGCTGGGACAGAGCAGCGGGAGCTCACCCCGTCGTGGAGATTCGAACCACCGACCTTCTGATCAGCAAGCCCTAGGCTCTGTGGTTTAGACCACAGCGCCTCCCACGTCCCTATCCTGGCTAGTAGCCATCAATAATCCTCGCCTCCTCCATGAATTTGTCTCATACTCTTTTAAAGCTGTCTAGCTTAGTGGCCAGGGACCCAGGTGGCGCTGTGGGTTAAACCACAGAGCCTAGGGCTTGCTGATCAGAAGGTCGGTGGTTCGAATCCCTGTGACGGGGTGAGCTCCCGTTGCTCGGTCCCAGCTCCTGCCAACCTAGCAGTTCGAAAGCACGTCAAAGTGCAAGTAGATAAATAGGTACCGCTCCGGCAGGAAGGTAAACGGCGTTTCCGTGCGCTGCTCTGGTTCGCCAGAAGCGGCTTAGTCCTGCTGGTCACATGACCTGGAAGCTGTACGCCGGCTCCCTCGGCCAGTAAAGCGAGATGAGCGCCGCAACCCCAGAGTCGTCCGCGACTGGATTAACGGTCAGGGGTCCCTTTACCTTTACCTATACACAGATACATCTCCCCCCATTTTCTTAAATCGGAGTCCCCCAAAATAGGGGGCGTCCTATACATGGGGGTGTCTTATAGACCGAAAAATACGGTATATCTAACAACCAACCAACCAATCAACCAAGTCCGGTCCATTGGCATTTATGCGAAGAGATTATGCAGAGTTTTAAAACTAGATCATATGCTCAAAACCTTTCTATGTGAGGGGGAAATCTGCCATGAAGGAAGTTAACTTTTTAAGCAGCGCAGTCACGTTGCTACTGAGGGTGATTCATGCCCACAAAGGTTGCGAGGAGGGGTCCCTGAAAAGTGCGCAAAGTCACCTGCAGCGCTTAGTCACCGTGAGATTGCTCCGCATGGCTGGCTCTGATTCCGTGCGCTGCTCTGGTTCGCCAGAAGTGGCTTAGTCATGCTGGCCACATGACCCGGAAGCTGCACGCCGGCTCCCTCGGCCAGTAAAGCGAGATGAGCGCCACAACCCCAGAGCCGGACACGACTGGACCTAATGGATTTACATTTACCTAGCTTAGTGGCCATCAATTCTTCCTGTGGGAGGGAGTTCCGCAGTTCAATTATGTGCTGCCTGAAGAAGTCCTTCCTTTTATCCATCCCGAATCAGCTTCAATGAATGTCCACGAGTTCCAGTGTTATGAGAGAGGGAGAAAAAAGTTGCTCCCTCCACTTCTCCATGCCACATAGCTGGGAGGAATGGACTCAAATAGCCGGCAACTATGGGTATTAATTTGGTGGCTGTCCAATTCTGGCTCTGTGACTCCCGAACTTCCCCCTGGGGCATCTGGCTGACCACTGTGAGAACAGGATACTGGTCCTGCATGATGCTCTTATGCTGTTTAGGGAGACTGCCTCTTATACTATCATATAATGAAGATTTTTAACCCTCCCTGGACATCGCCACCAGGTTTTGAGAGTTGGTTGGTGATACAAATTTGTGACGTACACAAAACTCGTAACTGAATGTGTTGGAAAAGTAGAGCTATTGCAAGCTGCTGCGTCAACACTGTTTAGGATTCTGCTGCGGTTCTCCAAGATCCAGATATTAAAGGTAATAGTAGTTGAAAAGTGGGATAACAAAGACAGTTTTAATTCGGCAGGCCTCTGGGAACTGACTGTTGTTTGTTTTTTAAAGGAAATGGCTTTTGATAGTGCTGTGCGTTTTAATCTACTGGTTATTTATTTTTAATTCCATCAGCGTCTGATTACTTTTTAAGCCATTTTCTTTCATATGTTTTTAACTTTGCGTATTTTATCTGCATTGTTTTAACTTGTCTGAGCCACCTTGAGTCCTTGTGTGGGGGAAATTGCAGAAGATAAACAAGTATAATAGTGATTAATAATAGCAAAGGCGCAAAACGGTTTGTTCTGTTTGGTCAGGTCCTTCAGTCTGCCATTTGCAGTTTGCTTTGGAGCCTTCAGGTCAGTCGTAGGTGCTTAAAGCAAAATGAAAACAGATCATCTGTATTTGGGGAGACGGCTGGTTGCCACGGCGTTTGGCTCTCGTTGCTAAGGGTACGGTGGTTGAGTGGCAGGTTGCTTGCCCAGGGGACAACTCAATGGTGGCACTTCGGGAAGGACCACCAAAGAGGTGACAGAAAATCCTTGGCAAATGGGAACAGGAGAGTGGCCCAACTAGGGATCTTGACATGGTCTCTGTCCAAGGTGCTTAGTGGGTGGTGCGGAGGGGGCTTCATCTTAATGAATCCAGAGGCAAATGGAGCCAATAGCTTTGTGACAGAATGTTTAATATAGATATAGATAGGGACGCGGGTGGCACTGTGGTCTAAACCACTGAGCCTTGGGCTTGCCAATCAGAAGGTCAGCAGTTCGAATCCCCGCGACGGGGTGAGCTCCCGTTGCTCGGTCCCAGCTCCTGCCCACCTAGCAGTTCAAAAGCACGTCAAAGTGCAAGTAGATAAATAGGTACCGCTGCAGCGGGAAGGTAAACGGCGTTTCCATGCGCTGCTCTGGTTCGCCAGAAGCGGCTTAGTCCTGCTGGCCACATGACCCGGAAGCTGTACACCGGCTCCCTCGGCCTGTAGAGCGAGATGAGCGCCGCAACCCCAGAGTCATCCGCGACTGGACCTAATGGTCAGGGGTCTCTTTACCATTACCTTTATAGATATAGATATATAGATTTATTGCATTTGCTTCCTACCTGGGATGTATGGGGTATTAGGGGAGGGGGTGGTACCTCTGATACAGGACACATTGTGCTCCTTCTGGGGTAGCTTGTTTACCTTTAGTCTCCATCCTCCACTCAGCTCTCACCTGTGGCTCCTGGAAGCTGTCAGCAGGTGACAGTGGCTGTATCCCAGGAATGGCTTCAACTGGCCGACTAAGCCAGGTGAGGGGAGCCGATAGACCTCAAACCCTCAGTGAGGTAGGTAAAAGGTGTAGGTACTGGCATGCAAAGACAGGCTCTGGCAGATGTAGTGGACAAGTGGGCCCAACGGTCAAGAAGGCGGTTTCTGCACATGCTTTATTTTATTTTATTTTAAAATATAATTTTTATTGGTTCTTTTTTTATGGATAATTTTATACATTTTAACATAACCATTTCAAACATTAAGATACAAGGTTCTTTCAAACCTTCGGACCTGCTTCCCTCCCTCCATGGGTTCCAGGTTTAAGATTAAATTTACTGCATCTTTTCCCATTATCCATCAGTTAAATAACCATACTTATCATAAATAATTCCACATTACACGAGTCATTACATCCCTGCGAAAGATTTTAACTGTTTACAGTGGTCTTTTAGATAAATTACAAATTTACTCCCGTCTTTAGAAAATACTTGCTCTTCCTGGTTTCGGATCTTCCCCGTTAGTTTCGCCATCTCCGCATAGTCCATCAGTTTCGTCTGCCATTCTTCTCTTGTTTGTACTTCTTCCTTCCTTCCATCTGTGGGCTAGTAGCGTTCTCGCTGCTGTTGTTGCAGACATAAAATGTCTTTTGTCTTCTCTTGGTAGCTCTTCACCTATTATACCTAGTAAAAAGGCTTCTGGTTTTTTTTAACAAATGTATTTTTAAACATTTTCTTTAATTCATTATATATCATTTCCCAGAAAGCCTTTACCAATGTACATTATTGTATTTTAATCTTTTGTTGGAAGCCGCCCAGAGTGGCTGGGAAAACCCAGCCAGATGGGCGGGGTATAAATAATAAATTATTATTATTATTATTATTACATGTCCACCACATATGGTAAAAAGTACGCTCTTTCTCTTTACATTTCCAACACAGTTTTGAACTTGTTTTGTACATTTTAGCAGTTTGACTCGGTGTTGGATACCAACGAGACATCATTTTCATATAATTTTCTTTCAACGAACAGCATGCAGTAAACTTTATTTCCTCTTTCCATAACTTTTCCCAAGATGAAAGTTGGATATTACACC
This sequence comes from Darevskia mixta, assembly GCA_034641385.1. Taxonomy (NCBI): domain Eukaryota; kingdom Metazoa; phylum Chordata; class Lepidosauria; order Squamata; family Lacertidae; genus Darevskia; species Darevskia mixta. The sequence goes on from JAWWNH010000021.1 coordinate 1,296,785, forward strand.
CCAGAACTCTAGCCTATTGTCTCATTCTGCATGTGCTCTAGAGGAAAGTGAGAGGCTCATCAACCTGCGAAGGCAAGGAAAACTCTGATCCTAAGCCTCTGCAGGATCTGAAGAGGCAGGGAGTTCCAAGGTTCCTACCACACTGATTTCATGCACCATGGCGATGTTTAAACAAACGTGGCTGGCCCCATCGCTTCTGGTTTGGTACCGAGAAGTGGCTCTGGGAAGGATTGATGTCTTGGGCCGTTGGGTCCTAATTAATGAAGGAGTTTTAGGCCTGACCTGTGTGCATTGCCACCCCTGGTTTTGCTTTTTCGCTTTGTCTTTGAACACTTTTGGAGGCAGAGGTGCGTACTGCAGCGGAGGCGCTTGACGAAGTTTGCCTTCGCTCCTCTAATTGTTTTCCTTCCTTAATGATCCGGAGGCCCCAGGGGAGAGCCAGGCTCATTAGAACATCTCAAGGCACGCCAGCCGGCAGCAGCGACTGCAAGAGAGCTGCTTATTCTGGGAAGGAGGTGCAGGATGTCAAGGGGCTGGCCCTTGAGCCTTTGGGGGTCAGGGATGGGTGGCAGAAAAGGGACCCCAATCTCTCTTCCTCTCTGCAATTGTTCCCAGAGAAGACTCACCAACTGTGTAAAAAAACCACAAACCAGACAGTTTTTCCGGGTCATGTGGCCTGCGTGACTAAGCCGCTTCTGGCGAAACCAGAGCAGCACACGGAAACGCCGTTTACCTTCCCGCCAGAGCGGTACCTATTTATCTACCGGTACTTGCACTTTGACCTGCTTTTGAACTGCTAGGTTGGCAGGAGCTGGGACCGAGCAATGGGAGCTCACCCCATCGCAGGGATTCGAACCACCGACCTTCTGATCGGCAAGCCCTAGGCTCAGTGGTTTAGAACACAGCGCCACCCGCGTCCCTCGCCAACTGGGAATAGCAAGCAAAAGGCGCATGAAAAGTGCTAACAAAATAAAAAAAAATCCTTCCAGTAGCACCTTAGAGACCAACTAAGTTTGTTATTGGTATGAGCTTTCGTGTGCATGCACACTTCTTCAGATACACTGAAACAGAATATAGAATATATTTATTGTCATTGTCCCCTTTGGGGACAACGAAATTACAGAAGTGCTGGTAGGGTCCTGGAATGAGTGGCACATTCCAGCTCATGTACATAGGTTTTCCCCACTTGAATGGCATGGAGCTTTTTCTTTTTCTAGAATAATTTTTATTAATTTTCCATTTAAACATGTATAATCACATCATTATTATCCACTTTACCTCTTTGGCTTTTTAGAGCCTATCTACTTCCTTCCCTCCCGCTTCTTGGCTTTCAAAGTTAACCTTTATATCACAGCATTTTATATATTTTCCAGTTCTAATAAAACTCATCACAAAATACCTCAAAATTTAAATAAATGTAGAAAGGTAAAAAAAAAATATCATTACAAGTCTTCAGGTAATCCTACAAGTGTTGTTAATTGCTTACAATAATCTTTCAAATATTGTGTAAATTTACTCCAGTCTTTTGGGAATACTTGATTGTGCTGGTTTTGGATTTTCCCTGTCAGCTTCACCAGTTCTGCAAAGTCCATCATCTTCATCTGCCGCTCTTCTTTCATTGGTACTTCTTCTTGTATCCATTTTGGGGCTAAAAGAATTCTTGCTGCAGTTGTTGCAGACATGAACAGTCTTTTATCTTTTCTTGGGATCTCTTCGCCTACTATACCCAGAAAAAAGGCTTCTGGGTTTTTTAAACAAAAATGTTTTTAAACATTTTCTTTAACTCATTATATCTTCTTTGACTATCCCTCATAGCCGAGTAAGATTGTCTTCCATAAACACGGTTTTAACAATGTGTCCGTAAGTGACTGTGGAGGCCAATTCTGGATCCACAGGTCCTTCCACAGGGGGGACATTGGTTTCCGGGTGGGAGTTGATCACGGTGAGGGTTTGCCAAGTGTGCCTTCCTCTTAGCACATTTTTCTCTTGCGTCCTGAGTTCGAGGGTCTTCAAAGCCCATGACATCTTTGGTCAAGGCTGTTCTCCAATTGGAGTGCTCGCTGGCCAGTGTTTCCCAGTTGTCAGTGTTTAAAGATTTGCCTTTAGAGAGTCTTTAAATCTCTTTTGTTGACCACCAGCATTACGCTTTCCATTTTTAAGTTCGGAATAGAGTAGTTGCTTTGGAAGACGATTATCAGGCATCCGCACAACATGACCAGCCCAACGAAGTTGATGTTGAAGAATCATTGCTTTGACACTGGTGATCTTTCCTTCTTCCAGTACACTGGTATTAGTTTGCCTGTCTTCCCAAGTGATGTGTAAAAATTTTTGGAGGCACCGTTGATGGAATCTTTCTAGAAGTTGGAGATAGCATTTATAAGTAGTCCATGTTTCACAAGCATACAGTAAGGTTGGTAGTACAATAGCTTTGCAAACAAGCATTTTGGTTTCCCCGTGAAAGCCTTTAAATGGCATGGAGGTTTTTCTCCCTCTCCACTAGAACTCACATAGTTAAACTGTGGAACTCCCTCCCGCAGGAGGTGGTGATGGTCACCAAACTAGATGGCTTTAAAAGAAGACTGGGCAAATTCATGGAGGAGGAGAGGGCTGTCAGTGGCTACTAGCCAGGATGGCTGTGCTCTGCGCCTCCACAGTTGGAGGCAACAATTCTTCTGAATCTCATGTAACCTATAACCTCTGGGTTTAGGGCGGTATATAAATTCAATAAATGAAATACAGTAATTTTTTTAAAAAAATGAAAGTTTGTGGAAACCACAGGAGGAGAGAGTGTTGCTGTTGCGCTCGAATCCTGCTTGCTGGTTTCTCACAGGCATCTGGTTGGCCATTGTGAGAAGAGGATGCTGGACTAGATGGGCCATGGGCAGGCTCTTCTGATGTTCTTATGCAGCCATCATTATCACTTGAGGCTCAGGTGGCCTCTGTGGCTAGAAGTGCCTTTTATCAGCTTTGGCTGGTGTCTCAGCTGTGGCCATTCCTGGATAGAGATTTTCTGTTTTAACTGTTTTTAATTATGATTTTTAAATTGTTGGCACCTGGTCAGGGACCTGCCTGCCTTGCCTTTAGACTACACCAGCTGCATTGATGCTGCTTTAGAAATGCACTATTTAAAAAAGCCAATGGGTGTGTGTGCGTAAGTGTTGTTTTTATTATAACTATTGCTATGTTTTAAAAGAGATGGTATATAGCAGGCACCCCCAAACTCGGCCCTCCAGCTGTTTTGGGACTACAATTCCCATAATCCCTGACCACTGGTCCTGTTAGCTAGGGATGATGGGAGTTGTAGTCCCAAAACAGCTGGAGGGCCGGAGTTTGGGGGTGCCTGGTATATACCTTTTAACTATATCAATGCTGAATTGTATTTTAATGATTGGTTTTTTCCATGTTTTTAGTGGTTCTTGTTTTTATGTGTCAGCTGCCTTGAGTCCTTTCAGGGGGAAAGGTGGGTTATAAATATAAGTACATCATAACCAACAACAACAAAATAGCCGAAATAACCATTCTGTCCCCTGTGGTTGTTTTTCTGTCCCTGCAGGATGAAGGTCCGCTGCCTCCTGCTGGTCGCTCTCTGGCTCTGCGCCGTTGACCTCGGTAGCCCCTCTGGTGAGTGACCCCGTCCCACTTTGGCCTTGGGCAGGAAGCTACAGGTGGAGCTTCCATGGAAAATGCAAAATAAGCATCTGGCAGGCATGTCCAACCGGTTGTTCGCGATCTGCCGGTCGATTGTGTGGCTCAACAACTTTGGCTCCCTAAAAAAAAAAGCTCCACAACTTTGACAATGAGTAGATCACAGCCAGTATTTTTATACTCTGAGTAGATCGCAGTCTCTTGGGAGTTCATTCATTCATTCGTTTATTACGGTTATAAACCAGCTTGAGAGGCACATCTAGGACAGCTTTCACAAAAGTAAAATATGCATTTAAAACAATATACAGCAAACAGCTTAAGACTTATAATTAAGTTAAACGCCTAAACACATGAGAACCTAAAAGTTTAAAATTTGAGATACCATACAGATTGACCCTATCACCCTGGAGGCTCACTTCGACTATTTTCCCCGCAGACTAATTTGTTCCGGGAGGATAGACTGTGCCTGCAAATCTGCACGCAGAATCTGGCGACCGTCCAGGTCGTCTTTTGATCTTTGCCTAAGAGGAGAGCATTTAGTTTAGGCTTATCCGGAAGGTCAGCAAGCCTCTCTGGGGGCTTCCCATTTCCCCCAGTGGGCAGGTGCAAAGTCTCTGGTCGTATGGGGACTTTCCCAAAAGATCCTTCCAGAACAGGTGAGGGCAACGCTGAACTTCGGGCAAGAGTAAAGGCCCTTCTTCTCTTGGGAGTTGGATGTGCCTGGCATCTGGGATCCAAACAGCTGCTCCTCTGAGCATGGACAGAGGCAAAGGACCCAGGCTGTCCCACGGTGATGCAGAGAAGCACACACACACACACCGTTGCCAAAGGCCAGGAGGGCGGTGGTGTGCAAAGGACGGAAGCCGAGTGCCTAACTGAGAGATGCAGCCCCCCCCTCACCTTCCCGCAAGGCGAGGTTGCCCCCTCCTCTTTGGCAAAGCAGGGCGGTGGTTCGGGCAAAGGGCTCCCTTGATGGAAGCAGATGTGCCCAGAGCAGAGCAAGATGAGCACGTTGGCATGCAATTAGCCAGAGCCGCTGACAGGCCTATTTGTCACAGTCAGGAGGAATTGACTCTGGGGATTCCCAAGCTGCCCAGGCCCTGAGTTATTCTAGCTTCCTACTGATGGGTCTCTGGGAGTCTGAGAGAAGTGGACTCGTCCTCTCTCAATGGTACTCTCTGCTCTCCTCATGGTTTGATAATCTGGGGGAGAGTTTTGTTGCACCTTGGATTAGGGATGGCAGGTCCTGTCTAAACCACAGAGCCTAGGGCTTGCCGATCGGAAGGTTGGCGGTTCGAATCTCTGCAACGGGGTGAGCTCCCGTTGCTCGGTCCCTGCTCCTGCCCACCTAGCAGTTCGAAAGCACGTCAAAGTGCAAGTAGATAAATAGGTACCGTTCTGGTGGGAAGGTAAACAGCGTTTTCGTGCGCTGCTCTGGTTCGCCAGAAGCGGCTTAGTCATGCTGGCCACATGACCCGGAAGCTGTCTGCGGACAAACGCCAGCTCCCTCGGCCTATAGAGCAAGATGAGCGCCGCAACCCCATAGTTGTCTGCGACTGGACCTTATGGTCAGGGGTACCTTTACCTTTACCTTTCTCAATTTTCCGGTCCTATATTCATTCATTCTCCACATTTTGCAACAATTTGCAATTAAAAAAAAAAATCATTGGCATTTTAGTGTGAATTTTTCTTATTTAAACATATATTTGCATGTGGTCTTGACTAATGTATTTGCAAGCAATTTCTGCATGCTCTTTCTATGATTATCTTCATTTCTATGCACACCTTTCCCCCAAAATGTGCATTATTAAAATGCTGTTTAGGGAACTGCGTTGCAAAATTCAGGTAAGGGCGGAATTCTAAGGATAGAATCATAGAGCTGTAGAGATAGAAGGGACCCCAAGGGTCGTCTACGTAGTTCAGTGCCCTGCAATGCAAGATTCAGGTAGGTAGCCGTGTTGGTCTGATGCAGTCGAAATAAATAAATAAAAAATAAAAAATTGTTCCGTAGCACCTTAGAGACCAACTAAGTTTGTTCTGGGTATAAGCTTTCATGTGCGTGAAGATGTGTGCATGCACACAAAAGCTTATACCCAGAAGAAACTTAGTTGGTCTCTAAGGTGCTACGGAACAATTTTTTTATTTTATTTATTTATTTTGACTGCAATGCAAGGCAGCTGTGTTTTGGTTCCCATGTTTCAGAAAGTGCAAATTCAATATTTGGCTTTAAATGCATACTGAATCCAAGTTGTACTCCATCCCGAGCTGGGATTTCTGGGTGAGGAGTCCTCGCCTCTGCTTAGCTTGTTCTTCCTGTTGGCCACTGAGCTGAAGATTAATAACGGACCACTTTAAATGGTGCTGGGGGCAGGGAAGTGAATGACAAATATTTGGGCTCACAAGAAAGGATGAAAACACAAGAAAAGCATACTGGAGCAGGTCAATGGCCCATCTAGTCCGGCATCCTGCTCTCACAGTGGCCAACCAGATGCCCATTCTGGGAAGCATCTCCAAGGACAAGAGCAGGGGTCAGCAACCTCCAGCCCATGGGCCGGATGCGGCCCACGGAGACAGTTTTACCGGCCCACGAGCCGCCCCTGAACCGAGCCACCCGCTCAGTGAATCCCCTGCGCACTGCGCTAAACCTGTGCGGCGCAGGGACTCGCCAAGCAGTGCTGGAAATTGCAGCTGTGCACGCGCAGATACTGGAAATCGCGTCTGCACATGTCCAGACACCGAAAATCGCTTCTGCGCAGGTGCGATTTTCGGCATCTGGGCTTGCGCAGAAGCAATTTCCGGTGCCCTGGACATGCGCAGATGCGCTTTCCAGCGTCTTTCTGTGCCAGTCCGGCCCACGGACAATCTCCGTGGGAATTTATCCAGCCCACGGCCGGTAAAACTTGCCGACCCCTGGACAAGAGCAACTTTCTCCTCCTTCGGTTTCCAGAAACTGAGATTCAGAAGCATTGCTGCCTCCAACTGTGGAGGCAGAACAGAGCCATCCTGGCTAGTTGCCATAGAGAGCCCTCTCCTTTTCCATGAATTTGCCTAATGCCCTTTTAAAGCCATCCAAGTTGGTGGCCACCCCTGCCCCCTGCAGAAGTGAGTTCCGCAGTTTAACTCTGCACTATGTGAACAATTCCTTTCTTTTATCTGTCCTGAATCTTCCAACCTTCAGCTGCATTGGACGTCCGCGAGTTCTGGTGTTATGAGAGAGGGAGGAAAACTTTTCTCTAGCCACTTCCTCCATGCCATGTATCGTTTTATGAACTTCTATCATGTCGCCTCTTACACAACTTTTCTCTTTAAGAAGACTCCCAAATGCTGCAACTTTTCTTCATACGTAGGGGAGTCACTCTGTCCCCCTGGACCGATTTGTTTGCCTTTTTCAGAACCTTTTCCGGCTCTGCAATATCCTTTTTGACATGGGACAACCAGAACTGTACCCATCTTTGTTTCCACATCGAAAGATTCTGAAGAGTGTCATAAAGCTTGCATAACATGTGGAGTCCTTGCACACTTTGAGCAATGTTAAATTTTCAGGATGGCGAAAGTGTACGAAGTGAATGGATTTTCCTTCCTGCTCCTTCACGGTTTCCTGAGTGGGGAGTGGATGGGTGCTCTGATCTTTCCTCCTGTACAGTGAGCTCCGTCTGTCTTGCATATGATTCACCCTTTCATTGGAAAGCGGAAATGAGTGCAGAGAAGAATGCAAGAAGCTGCCTAGGATGTTGGAAAAATGCTCTGGGGAGACGGTGAACTCCCCAAGACTCCAGAGCGTCCTCCCGGTGGCCCTCTCTGGCTGGGATGTCCCTTCAGTCCAGAGCGCTAGTAATCTGCGACCCTTTCCTTATGAAAAGAGCACACAGGTCTTCTAGCATAACGCAGCAAGAAGAAGGACTCATCTGTAGCTCTAAACTACTTTATTTACAGTCTATATACAGAGAATCCATAATCACGTCTGTGTTCTCCGATCAAGAGTACAAACCGCGACATAGCAGAAGTGAAACTAAATTGAAACGCATTCCCGCTTGAGAGCCAGTGTGGTGTAGTGGTTAAGAGCAGTGGACTCGTAATCTGGTGAACTGGGTTCGCGTCTCCGCTCCTCCACATGAAGCTGCTGGGTGACCTTGGGCTAGTCCCACTTCTCTGAAGTCTTCTTCTTCTTCTTCTTCCCTTCCAACTCTACAACTCTAAGATGCCTGCCTTAATACCTGTGGATTCAAGTTGCAAGAAAGAAATTCCAACTAAGCATCAGGAGGAACTTTCTGAGCTGTTTGACAGTGGGACGGACTCTCCTTCCTTGGAGGTTTTTAAGCAGAGGCTGGATGGCCATCTGTCAGGGATGCTTTGGTTGCGAATTCTGCATCGCAAGGGTTGGACTAGATGTTCCTTCGGGGTCTGTGGTTCTATGATTCAGTCCTTGTCCTGCTTTCCTCACAACTTCTCTTTTTTCCTCAGTCTGTACTGTCATCGTCTTCCAAAGCAACTCCTCTATTCCGAACTTTAAAATGGAAAGCGCAATGCTGGTGGTCAACAAAAGAGGTTTAAAGACGGTCTCAGAGCAAATTTTAAAAAATGTAGTATAAACACTGACAATTGGGAAACACTGGCCTGCGAGCGCTCCAGTTGGAGAACAGCCTTTACCAAAGGTGTCGTGGGCTTTGAAGACACTCGAACTCGGGACACAAGGGAGACACATGCTAAGAGGAAGGCATGCCTGGCAAATCCACACCGTGATCAACTCCCACCCGGAAACCAATGTCCCCACTGTGGAAGGACGTGCGGATCCAGAATTGGCCTCCACAGTCACTTACGGACTCATTGTTAAAAGCGTGTTTATGGAAGACCATCTTACTCGGCTACGAGGGATCGCCAAAGAGGAAGAAGAAGAACAATATAGCTTTTTCTATAGTATCACAACACTTACACACAAAACCCCCAGCCCAATAAAACATACATAAAAGCTATACTTTCCCCAGATTCCTACAGCTCAGCCTCACAAGAATCGCAGCGCTCTCAATTTAAAAAGAAAGGAGTCTAGCAGATGTGAAAAGGCCACATCTAGCAGCCTCTTTAATCTCGAGCAAAGAGTCAGGAAAGCGCCTGTTGGCTTGGAGCTGGCCTTGGCCCAGCGCCAAGGAGAAATCCGGCTCCGTTTTCCGTTAACACAGAGCGGGTGTTTAACCATTGTGGCCGCCTGCCCAGGGAGGAAGGAAGGAAGGAAGGAAATGGGCTCCTCTTCATGACTCAGCAATGTATGAAGTCGAGGTGACGCACAGCCCTGAAAGAGATGACTGACTCTGACAGATGTGTCTTTAGCTGTCCCCAGAACTTTTGCAGGTCCAAGTTGGCTAACAGTAACTGCCACCTTGTGCAGATTTCACACTAATAAGGGCAGTAGAGAGGAGCCCACCTAAGGCATCTCAGCTGTTGAAATGCTTCATTCCCCAGTGATGCTTTCACCAAGAACAGATGATGCTGAAATGAGATGGTCAAGTTATCTGGATGCAATTCCGAGGCCTAACAGGCACCGATCTGATGGTCCTACCCTCCAGAGCAGGAGAAAACAAGCTTTCCCCATCTTCCATTTGACAGTCCTTGAGGTATTTGAAGATGGCTATCATATCTCCTCTCAGTCTCCTCTTTTCCAGGCTAAACCTACATAGATCCTTCAACCGTTCCTCATCAGGCTCGGTTTCCAGACCCTTGACCTTCTTTTTAAAAAACAAAACAAAAAAACCACAACATAATGTTTATTGATTTTTCTCTGTATACATACAGAGAATGTATGGGCGGGGTACAAATAAAATTATTATTATTATTATTATTATTATTATTATTAATTATTATTTCTCTTTTACTTTTCAAAGTTGACTTCCACACTTCCTTCTTCTGTCTTCTTTATAACAATTCTTACTTTTGCGCAGTTTTTCCTCTTCCCCATATTATTCTGGAAATCTCCAATCGTCTATATATACATTTTCTTACTAAATTCATTATTAGTTGCCATGCAATATTTGTATATTCTGCTTGTAACTGTTAATTATAGATTGTATTGTTATTTTATCTTTACATTCCCAATAAAGAATTTTATATTCTAGTTATGAGGCTGGATTCATTCTGCTGGTTTTCTTGTATTCAACACATCTTGTCTGTATAAACCAAAAATTTGCCCCATTCTTTTTCAAATGTTTCATTGCCTTGCTGTCGGATTTTTATTGTTAGTCTGGCTATTCCCATATATTCAACCATTTTCTGTCGCCATTCCTCCGCTGTTGGAATTTGTGGCTGCTTTAGTTGAGATTGCAGGGGGTTGGACTAGATGTCCATTTTGGCTTCTTTCTAACTCCACAAACTCCACAGAAAAAGTTAAGATTGTAACTTGACAGAAACATTTTCACCGAATCGTAAAAGCTGGAGGGGACCACAAGGGTCATCTAGTCCAACCCCCTGCAACGCAGGAATCTTTTGCCCAATGTGGGGCTTGAACCCATGACTCTGAGGTTAAGAGTCCCATGTTCTACTGACTGAGCTATCCCTCTTTGTGCATTTTATTCGTAGACATAAATACAATTCAGACGCAAACGTTGCTGTAGGCTGACCATATCTCTCTTTTGTGACTTGAGTATGCAAGGATTGAACTGCCAAGGGCCCATCCCAACTAGATGGGATGAGAGCAGTACAAGCAGTACCTGGTTTGAGAGCAGTACATGTGAAAGGGATCTAGGAGTCTTGGTAGACCACAAACTTGACATGAGTCAACAGTGTGATGCAGCAGCTCAAAAAGCCCATGCAATTCTGGGCTGCATCCATAGGAGTATAGCATCTAGATCAAGGGAAGTAATAGTACCACTGTATTCCGCTCTGGTCAGACCTCACCTGGAATACTGTGTCCAGTTCTGGGCACCACAGTTCAAGAAGGATACTGACAATCTGGAACGTGTCCAGAGGAGGGCAACCAAAATGGTCAAAGGCCTGGAAACGATCCCTTATGAGGAACGGCTTAGGGAGCTGGGTATGTTTAGCCTGGAGAAGAGAAGGTTAAGGGGTGATATGATAGCCATGTTCAAATATATAAAAGGATGTCATATAGAGGAGGGAGAAAGGTTGTTTTCTGCTGCTCCAGAGCAATGGATTCAAACTACAAGAAAGAAGATTCCACCTAAACATTAGGAAGAACTTCCTGAGAGTAAGAGCTGTTCGACAGTGGAATTTGCTGCCAAGGAGTGTGGTGGAGTCTCCTTCTTTGGAGGTCTTTAAGCAGAGGCTTGACAGCCACCTGTCAGGAATGCTTTGATGGTGTTTCCTGCTTGGCAGGGGGTTGGACTGGATGGCCCTTATGGTCTCTTCCAACTCTACGATTCTATGATTCTAAGATCTGAATGAAAATAGAAAAAGTGTAGGATTATACATGGTGTGGAGATTTGTAGGCAGAAAAATGCCCCCCCTTATAACTGTAGAATTTGTGGGCATCCACAATGAAACACCCCACAGTTGGGAGATTCAGGACAGAGTAAAGAACCACACAGACTTTATTTTCCATAATGGGCAGGATTCTATGCTTCTCTGAATCCTGCTTCAGCTCTCCCATTTGGTAACAAGATTAGACCCTGCGCTGTTCTGAACTGGGAGCTCGATGGATGGCATTGTGCCCCAGATCCATACCTCTGCAAGATAAAACTTATTAACATGTAAATTGAGAATCCCGGGAGGGAGAGACAGGCCAGATGAATGCATAAATATGCTCCCCGAGTGTGACAGACAACACTCGGCCACGGTAAATTAGATGTGGAATTAAATATACACACGCTCCAGTTGCCGGTGACTGCGCCAGACGTCTTGTTGGATCTCGGAACAATTCCTGCCATTCCACAGGGTCCAAACCCGCGATCCGACCTTATGCCAGTTTCTAGGAGATGTTTGGGCAAAGTCCTTCGGCAGAAGGCTCTTGCATGAATATAGCAATCTGGGGATGCTAGATGATTTTGCAGATTGGAAAAGCAGTTCAGCAGTGCAAATCTGAGGATGGGGCAGTTTAGGAAGGAAGGAAGGAAGGAAGGAAGGAAGGAAGGAAGGAAGGAAGGAAGGAAGGATTGGGTTCGAAACAGCATGCAACAAGGCTTCTGTTTTGTTTTTATGGGATGGCATTCAATTTCGTTGCACTTGTACAACGTTGCACTTGTACAATGGCAATACAGAAATATTATCTTATCTTAGAATCTTTTTTGACCTGCATCTTTTTCGACCATTTTGTTGCCTCCCCCCCCCCCCCCCGGACATATGGCCGTTTTATACTTCTCAGCAAGTGGCCGATTCTCTGTACCACTTGGCTGAAACCATTTTGATTTTTTAATGGGTAAGGATTTTCAGCTAACAGTCGAATGCTGTTTGAGCCCTCTGCCTCAGTGCCGTTCCTGCACTTACATAGTTCATAAATTAAATGCACTTTTTAAAAATTATTTTGTTCCATAAAATTTACACACTGCTGGATTGTGTTTAAAAAACAACTGTCAAAGCGCTTTACAGTAAGCAAAAACAATAAGATCAAGGGAAAGAATGGCAACAGTATTTTAAAACATCCTGAAGTTAAAATACTAAAATACATTAGTTGGTAGAGCGTGAGACTCTTAATCTCAGGGTCGTGGGTTTGAGCCCCATGTTGGACAAAAGATTCCTGCATTGCAGGGGGTTGGACTAGATGACCCTCAGGGTCCCTTCCAACTCTAAAATTCTATGATTCTATACCTCAGCTTTCTAAGCATGCAAAGGTGCGAGAAAGAACCTCCTTTCGGCCCCCGCACCCAGCCATCTTCATGGAATGGTCCTGAATATTGCATAATTAAAAAATTACATTTTTATCCCAGCAATTTGGCCAGCAGCGTTCTTTCTCCATTTACCTTCACAACAACCCTGCGAGGTAGGTTAGGCCGAGTGCCGGTGACTGCAAATTCCTCTCCCTGCCCCCCTAGAGCGCTGCGACGACTGGGGCGTGGACACCATGAAGCACAAGCCGGTCTACAATGGGGAGCCGGCCAAAATCAAGTGCCCTCTCTTTGAAGCCTTCCTGAAGTACAACTACAGCACCGCCCACTCCGCGGGCCTCACCCTGATCTGGTACTGGATTGGGCGAGGCCAGGACATCGAGGAGCCCATCAATTTCCGCCTCCCCGACAACCACATCAGCAAGGAGAAGGACACCCTCTGGTTCCGCCCTGCTCTGCTCAACGACACGGGGAACTATACCTGCATGCTCAGGTAAGGAAGACGATGGGGAGGGAGCCATACTTGAACCTCTTTTAAGGTTGGAAGAATGAAGGTGTTTGGGTCATCCGATCATCTTTCTTGCCCTTTCCCACGATTGTTTAGAAAATTGTTACAGCCACTTTGCGTTCTGCTTGGGAGGAATAGTGGCAGATATAAATATGAAGAAGCAAACAAATATTTATTGGTTTGTTTAGCTTGCATATTGCTTTGTATTTCAAGGAATCCCTACACTGCTTACATATCTCAACAAAGATGTATATTTCGCTCCATAAGACGCACTTTTTTCCTCCCAAAAAGTAAGGGGAAATGTCTGTGCGTCTTATGGAGCGAATGTGTGGTCCCTGGAGCTGAACTGCCCAGGGGCAAAAGCAGATCGTGCTTTTTAAAAAAAAGAGAGAGAGAGAGAAGGGGGTGTTGAAAGGAAGCCCCCTGAGCAGCTGCTCAGCAAATGATCGGGGAGAGAGATAAGGGAGAGAGATTCCAGCCCCGCCCCCTTGCAGAGGGAGGCTGTTTCCCCAGCGACATGTGACTGGCTGATTAGATTATCTGTCTGGAAACTGTAGAAATGGCTCCCATTCCTGAAGCTGCAGAACTGTGAGTTAAACCCCATAAAACAGGATTTTTTCCCTTTGCAAAGTAAGCTCAACAACTTTGAGCTGATCCTCAAAAAATGGGGCTTTTCTCCTTTGCAAAAGAAGCTACAGAAAGTTGAGCTGATCCACAAAAAACTGGGGCTTTCCCCCTCTAAAAACTAGGTGCGTCCTATGGTCAGGAACGAAAAATACGGTATTTAGATATACATATACACACATACACACTGTATCTGATAAAAGTACAAATTCCACATTCAGTACAGCCGCCGCTGCGAATAATCATAACTATACATTTTTAGCAACTTAATTACAGCGATAAATCTCTGAAAACAACACATATAAAATAAGCCAAAGCAAATTGCATGCAAGAGAAAAGTACGTCAAAGTAGAATGCCAGGATAAAATATAATTATAATCTAGGTCTAAAAAGAAAATTGCCAAAAGAAAGAAAGCTCTCATGAGACAAATTGGGAATTCGGGAATCATTCTTTCAACCACCTTCTCTCTTTGCACCCACCACATCCCACGGGTTGGACTAGATGACCCTTTGGGTCCCTTCCAGTGCTACAATTTTTAAAAAATTCTATCTCATTACTGCATCCTCTCAGTTCTCACTTCAATAAAACACAAAAATGTTCACCAGCCAACAGTCACATGCAAGAAAGACATGCGGGTGACCGGTGAGGGCTTTTGTATTTTGAGTGTGAACCTTCCCTCTTAACCTTGTGGTCAAAACCTTGAAATCTCCTTTTTCCCCCTTTCCATGCAGAAACACCACCTATTGCAGCAAAGTCGCTTTCCCGCTAGAAGTCGTTGACAAAGACCCCGGTTCCTGCGTCAGCCAGGCCATCAGGCCAGAAGAAGTCCTCATGTACCTGGACTACACGAACAAGAACCTCACCTGCCCAGATGTGGAAGGGTTTTATCCAGCTGGGACCAAGCCAAAGGTCTGGTGGTATATGGTAAGCTCTGAAGCCCGGGGCTGGAGGCTTCATTTTGCAGAGGGTTTTAATTGTATGCATTTGCAAGTTTATGAACCTCCGGACAAGCGTATTGGCAAGGCAGCTACAGCAATGGCTCGCTTCTGCAAAAGGGTCTGGGAGAATGTGAAGCTAACATCCAATACCAAGATGAAGGCCTATCTGGCTTGCTTCTTGAGCACGCTGATTTATGGAAGCGAGTTATGGGCAACTCACAGCTTCCAGGAGTGACGCCTCAATGCCTTCCACATGGACTGTGTCACAGGGATTTGGGGGATCAGATGGCAGGGCAGAATTCCAAACAAAGATGTGCTCTTCCAAGCCCACATTCCCAGCATGCTTGCACTTCTGTCTCAGTGACGTCTAGGTAAGGTAAAGGTAAAGGACCCCTGGACGGTTAAGTCCAGTCAAAGGCTCAATGCGGTGCTCATCTTGCTTACAGGCCGAGGGAGCCGGCGTTTGTCCACAGACAGCTTTCCGGGTCATGTGGCCAGCAGGACTAAACCGCTTCTGGCACAACTGGACACTGTGATGGAAACCAGAGCACACGGAAATGCCGTTCACCTTCCCTCCACAGCGGTACCTATTTATCTACTTGCACTGGTGTGCTTTCGAACTGCTAGGTTGGCAGGAGCTGGGACATAGCAACGGGAGCTCACTCCGTCGCAGGGATTTGAAACGCTGACCTTCCGATCGGCAAGCCCAAGAGGCTCAGTGGTTTAGACCACAGCGCCACCCGCCCCTACACAGCAACGTCTATGCTGACTTTGTGTCCAATTGCAGGGGCTCTCTAATGACCTTTGTGGATCACGAAATACATTCCGGGTTTTGCAATCCACTCTGGAGTTTGGGAGGGGTGCAAAGTCCCTTATCTATTCCAAAATGGCCCTTGCCTGTAGCTCATCAAGTACTGGTAGCAGAAGTGGATTAAAGCATGAAAAAAAATAGGATAATTTTTTTTCTTAAATGAGGATCCTGTTTCAGAATTCTGCATGTGGAATTTTGTTAGATCCAGTTTTGAATCCCGGCAAATTGGCAGCTTTGCTCATCCTTCACTCTGTGGGTCAGTTTCCGAGGGGAGGGCATTCTCCCCCCCCCCACCCGCGCCGCCTCCCTGAGACCAAATCCTCTTCACACTCAGATGCCCTCTCTGTGGAAATGCAATTCATGGCTCCAGCAGCGGAGCTGGAAGACTCCTGTCCCTTTGATCAATACCCCTTTTCTTCTGGGCGAAGAGGAATCGGCTTCATTTGGCTGCAGGAGCTGCTCCATTAAAATTCAGATCCCGACCGTCAATTAGCAAAATGAAACCGAACCCTCTCTGGAAATAATTTTTTTTGCAGATGGTGGATGGCTCATCCCCGCTAATAAAACTTCTTCAGAAATGGTATCTTGCCACTGTCTCCCCTTGCCATGTGGAGGTGGACGTGACCTGGAACAGAGGATTAATCGCTGCAAAAATTGTGGATTGCCAACTTTCTGCGATTGGGAAGATGGCTCACCTGAGCGTTTCCCTTCCCCCCTTCTTGACCTCCTTCAAAGGAACCGTAAAAAGAGGTATGGCACACGAAGGAAGTGGCTTGGCTCAGCTGCCAAACGCAGAAGCCTCGGATTATTTTACCGCACAGCAACTGTGTGTCCGCCTCCCTGCCATCGTGCCATTTGAGAATATGTTGGGCACCTTGACAACTGAGGCTTTCTCTTCTCTAGTCTCTAACGCTAGAACTCCTGGACATGCAATGAAGCGGAACCTCAGAAGACTCAGGGCGGATGAAAGAAAATCCTTCAGAGTGTGTAGTTAAACTGTGGAACTCCCTCCTGCAGGACGCAGTGTTGATGGCCAACATAAAGAGGGTTTGACAAATTCGTGGATGAGTCTAAGGTTATTGAAGCCTACTGGTCCTGATGGCTTTGTTCTGCCTCCACAGTTCTTCACAGTTTTCTGAATTTTGCAATGCATTGCTCCAACCAGAAATATATTTTAAAATGTTTTTGTTGGGGGGGAGGGAAGTGTGTGTATGCAAAATTATATGGAAGTGCATGTATGCCAAAAGGCATTATACTACTTGCCAACCTCCCCCACCCACATGTTTAGAGCAATATCCACTAAAATGCTTCAAACTTTAGTGAGGTCTTTTATTTTTTTTCTAATTGCAAAAAAATTGCAACGTGAAGATGTGAGGAGCGGAATCTAAGACTGGAAGAAGAGGAATGAAAATAGATTCCTGTCCATCCCTATGTGCAGTGAAAAACCCACATGTGTGATCCTCACATCTGGTGAATCCCATCTGGAATAGCAGATTAATTTTAGCGTGTGCCTTTTCCTGTTCTTGCTTGTTCCAAAAGGTGGAGAGAAATTCTCAGGAAATCACAATTACGGCGTATGCAAAGAACACAACAAGCATGAGAACAGTGAGCTGTTCGACAGTGGAATTTGCTGCCAAGGAGTGTGGTGGAGTCTCCTTCTTTGGAGGTTTTTAAGCAGAGGCTTGACAGCCACCTGTCAGGAATGCTTTGATGGTGTTTCCTGCTTGGCAGGTGGTTGGACTGGATGGCCCTTGGGGTCTCTTCCAACTCTAGGATTCTATGATTCTATGAGAACATAGAATCCTGCTGGATCAGGCTCATGGCCCATCTAGTCACGGTCTCGCTGTGTCTGAATAGTTTGTTGTTGTTTAGTCTTTTAGTCGTGTCCGACTCTTTGTGACCCCATGGACCAGAGCACGCCAGGCCCTCCTGTCTTCCCCTGCCTCCCGCAGTTTGGTCAGACTCATGTTGGTAGCTTTGAGAACACTGTCCAACCATCTTGTCCTCTGTCGTCCCCTTCTCCTTGTCCCCTCCATCTTTCCCAACATCAGGCTCTTTTCCAGGGAGTCTTCTCTTCTCATGAGGTGGCCAAAGTATTGGAGCCTCAGCTTCAGGATCTGTCCTTCCAGTGAGCACTCAGGGCTGATTTCCTTCAGAATGGAGAGGTTTGATCTTCTTGCAGTCCATGGGACTCTCAAGAGTCTCCTCCAGCACCAGAATTCAAAAGCATCAATTCTTCAGCGATCAGCCTTCTTTATGGTCCAGCTCTCACTTCCATACATCACTACTGGGAAACTGTGCGGACCTTTGTTGGCAAGGTGATGTCTCTGCTTTTTAAGATGCTGTCTAGGTTTGTCATCGCTTTTCTCCCAAGAAGGAGGTGTCTTTTAATTTCGTGATTTCTGTCACCATCTGCAGTGATCATGGAGCTGTGTCTGAATAGCCACCCCCAATGGGAACCCCCCCAAGCAGGATTCGGGCCCCAGAGCCCTCTTCCCTCCTGAGGTTTCCGGAAACTGGGATTCAGAAGCGTGGCTGCCTCCAACTGTGAAGGCAGAGCAGAGCCGTCCTGCCTAGTAGTAGCCATCCATACTAGCCCTCTCTTCCTCCACGAATTTGTTTAATCCTCTTTTAAAGTCCTCCAAGTTGGTGATCATCCCTGTCTCCTGTGAGAGGGAGTTCCACAGATTAACTATGTGCTGCGTGAAGGACATTCTTCATTCAGTCGGTAGAGCATGAGACTCTTCATCTCAGAGTCATTGGTTCAAGCCCATCGTTGGACAAACTTTTCTCCCTCCACTTTCTCCATGACATCTCTCTGGACTCCTGCAGACAGACACTCAGAGCAGAATACAGGCCCGTAGGATTCTCTCCTGTGATGGGGAAGGGCCGTAACTCTGTGGGGGTTTTTTTGTTGAATTCTGTTCCATGGCTGCTTTGGAGACAGGTGTGTTGCCTTGGATCCATGCAGTCCGTGTTATTTTGGGCTCTTGAAACCGCCTCTGCAAAGGACTCTGGGAAAGTAATCTTTTTACTCTGTATGAAGGCAGCTTTCCTATTCATGCCAGGACTCAGCAAACTTTTTCAGCAGGGGGCCGGTTCACTGTCCCTTAGACCTTGTGGGGGCCAGACTGAAATGCACAAAATGAAAGGCACAAAATGAAAGGCACAAATACAGGGTGGGTGACACCTGGCTTGAGAGCAGTACAAGTGAAAAGGATCTAGGAGTCTTGGTAGACCACAAACTTGACATGAGTCAACAGTGTGATGCAGTAGCTAAAAAAGCCAATGCAATTCTGGGCTGCATCAATAGGAGTATAGCATCTAGATCAAGGGAAGTAATAGTACCACTGTATTCCGCTCTGGTCAGACCTCACCTGGAATACTGTGTCCAATTCTGGGCACCACAGTTCAAGAAGGATACTGACAAGCTGGAACGTGTCCAGAAGAGGGTAACCAAAATGGTCAAAGGCTTGGAAATGATGCCTTATGAGGAACGGCTTAGGGAGCTGGGTATGTTTAGAGTTAGAGGCAGCAATGAGTTAGAGGCAGCAATGCTTTTAAATACCAGTTTCATTCTGGAAGCGGCAGGAGGAGAGAGGGCTCTTGTGCCCGAATCCTGCTTTCTGGTTTCCCACTGGGGCATCTGGTTTGGTAACATGAGAACAGGATGCTGAACTAGATGGGCCATTGGCCTGATCCAGCACACTCTTCTTACATTCTTAGTTTTCGTAGTATTCGTGGCAAAATGTTACAAATGGGGACGACAGCTTCTGAAATCGCGAGTTTCCGGCTAGGGGCTGCCCAGTGTTGAGCGAGTGCTGCTTCCGGGTCCAGGATACCAACCGTCCACTTCTTGGAGGATGCCAATCTTATGTGCTTAGCAGGTGCGCCTTTTCTGCATGCAGAGGATGAGTGAATGTGCGTTGTCCCGCCAAACTTTATAAGGTAAATAACAAATGTTGGAAATGCAAAGAAAAAGAAGGTACCTTTCATCATATGTGGTGGGAATGCAAGAAAGTGAAAGGCTTCTGGGATATGATATATAATGAGATTAATAAAATGTTGAAATATATATATGTTAAAAAACCAGAAGCATTTCTACTGGGAATTGTAGGTACAGAAATTAACAGACAAGATATTAAGCTTTTCCTATACGCAACAACGGCAGCAAGAATTTTATTAGCACAGAAGTGGAAACATGAGGATTTACCAACAAAGGAAGAATGGCAATTGAAGCTAATGGAGTCGGCGGAACTGGCCAAAATGACGGGAAGAATCCGAGAACAGCGGGACCAGAAGGGACTGGACCAAAATTTGTAAATTATTTGAAAGACAATTGTATTCAATCAAATACGTTGGTAGGATTGCAAGAAGCTTTGTAAGGAAAGGTACAAAAACCACTGCAGATAAGAATAAGAGTGTGTGATGTTTTAATGTTTTTGATTTTAAAGCAATGGTTAAATAGTGAAAATGCAGAAATTTGAAGTGAAAGATAGAAAATCATAAGGAAGGTTTGAAGGAAGTCAGGGCCCTAAAAAGCCAAAATGTATAAAATAAGAGGAGATATTGCAATGGAAAGTATTATTGTAAAACTAATAAAAATGATATACAGTGGACACTTGGGTTGCGAACACGATCCGTGTGGGAAGGCGTGTTCACAACCCGCGCCACTGCATCTGCACACGCGCGTGATGCAATTCGGTGCGATTTAGTGCTTCTGCACATGCGTGAGTGCCGAAACCCAGAAGTAACGCGTTCCGTTACTTCCGGGTTTGGCGCTGTGCACAACCCAAAATTGCGCAACCTGAAGTGGCTGTAACCTGAGGTATGACTGTACATATATATATATATATATATATATATATATATATATATATGAATGTGCGTTATCCCCGTTTCCTGCAGAACTGCAACCTCATGGATAATTTCCTCGAGCGATACCCCAGCGGCATCAACCTGACCTTTGGCTTCATCCGCGAGGCGTACAAGGCTGACTACACCTGTGTTGTGAGCTACAAGGAGAACGGCCGGGATTTCAACCTCACGCGAACTTTGAGGGTCAAGGTGGTAGGTAAGGAGAATCGAGGGACAAGGGGAGGCAGGGGAGGCATTATGGATGTGCATCTTGTTTCTAGCTCATAAAGCCCTGGACATTTCCCCAGATGAACCTGCCTGAGCTCTGACTTCTTCAGGGGAGGCCCTTCTCTCAGCCCTGCCACCCTTTCAGGGATGCTTGGTGAGGAAATGATGAAAGGTGGCTCTGGGTGGTGGCTGCCCCCAGGCAACTTTGGAACTCCCTGCCTAGGGAAGATAGGTTGGTTCCCTCCTTGCTGTCCTCCCTTCTGGCAGGCCTTTGGGAACTGGCTCATTTTGTCATCTACCCATTCCATAGGTAAACCTAGATTGTAAATTCCTTGGAGTGGGGACCCCCCAGATCAAGGGAAGTCATAAAATGGTGAAGGGACCCCTGACCGTTAGGTCAAGTCGCGGACGACTCTGGGGTTGTGGCGCTCATCTCACTTTACTGGCCGAGGGAGCCAGCGTACAGCTTCCAGGTCATGTAAGCCGCTTCTGGCAAACCAGAGCAGCGCACGGAAATGCCGTTTACCTTCCCGCCGGAGTGGTACCTATTTATCTACTTGTACTTTGACGTGCTTTCGAACTGCTAGGTTGGCAGGAGCAGGGACCGAGCAACGGGAGCTCACCCCGTCACGGGGATTCGAACCGCCAACCTTTTGGTAGCTCCTCTGCCCTCAGAGGTTTGGGGTGAAGGTGACCCCACGGAGAGCGCTTTCTCTGTGGCAGCCCCAAAGCTGTGGGACTTCCTTGCCACAGAGGCGCCTTCATTGCATGACTTCCAGAAGATGCTAAAGACCTGATTTCTGACATGGGAGGTGCATGTTTTCAGGACCCAACTTTTGCTTGGTTTATTTATTTTTAATATTGTGTTTTGATACCATTTTGATTCCCTAGGGTGGAGGGCAGGTAAATAATCATGGTCCTATTCTGTCAACAGGGTCTCCAGACAAGGCAAAGGTTCCGACGATCATCTCTCCAAATAAGCAAGTCGGTTATGAACTCACACCAGGTAAGGTCTGCCAGCAGCTGCCCGTCCTCTCAGTTTGAAATCTGCCAGTGGAAATGTGTGTCTTCTGCATGTTTAAAACAAGGCGTTGACTGTGGAGAAGCTTTCAAATCGCTTCTGGCTTGACTGCACAGCTGAGGAAACTGCCTTGGACTGAGTCAGGCATTAGAATCATAAAATGATTCTACAGTTGATTCCACTCTGCAGAGTGGAAGGTGAGGTGAAGGAGGAGTCACCTTATTGGCTGCGAGGGAGAACTCCAGCTGGGTGGCGTAGGAGTCCCATTTCCCTGGAACCGTGGTGTCAAACTCCTCGATGTGGCCATGACATCCGCTCTGAGTGATCTGTCTTGTGGCTGCAGTCAGTGACTTCAGCTCAGCGGAGGTGACAGTTCCCCAGCAGTGATTTCAGCTCGTGGAAGCTAGCCAGGGCTGCATACCTAGCCTAGCGGGGGATTTGCCAAGCGGGTGGCTTGGTTTGCAGGCAGCTCGTGGGCCGGTAAAACAGTCCTCGTGGGCCGCATCAGGCCCATGGGCCGGAGGTTGCCGACCTCTGGACTAAGATAAGATAAGATAATCTTTATTGTCATTGTCCCCTTGCGGGGACAACGAAATTACTCAGCTGCTCCATCCACCCAGACAGGGCATTCCACACAAAAACAAAACAACTACAAAAACACTGATTAAAACCATTTGTTGTTGTTCAGTCGTTCAGTCGTGTCCGACTCTTCGTGACCCCATGGACCAGAGCACGCCAGGCATGCCTATCCTTCACTGCCTCTCGCAGTTTGGCCAAACTCATGTTAGTAGCTTCGAGAACACTGTCCAACCATCTCATCCTCTGCTGTCCCCTTCTCCTTGTGCCCTCAATCCTTCCCAACATCAGGGTCTTTTCTAGGGAGTCTTCTCTTCTCATGAGGTGGCCAAAGTACTGGAGCCTCAACTTCAGGGTCTGTCCTTCTAATGAGCACTCAGGGCTGATTTCTTTAAGAATGGATAGGTTTGATCTTCTTGCAGTCCATGGGACTCTCAAGAGTCTCCTCCAGCACCATAATTCAAAAGCATCAATTCTTCGGCGATCAGCCTTCTTTATGGTCCAGCTCTCACTTCCGTACATTACTACTGGGAAAACCATAGCTTTAACTATACGGACCTTTGTCGGCAAGGTGATGTCTTTGCTTTTTAAGATGCTGTCTGTATGATTAAAACCATACAGTATGATAAAACATAACAGGTAAGATCAGATGACTTCAAAGTCCAGGCTTCCCATTCAAGGCCGAGATCGCTCTGGAGAAGAAGATGTTCCTAAGACGGCTTGTTCTTGTCGACATCGTCCTGTATCTCCGTCCCAATGGCAAGAGCTCGAAGAGACGGTGACCAGGATGCGATGGATCTTTTACTATGTCCAGTACCTTTCTATGGCACCTGGTGGCATAAATCTGCTCTAAGGTGGAGAGCGAGCAGCCAACAATGCTCTCTGCTGCCTTAACAACTCTGCACAACCCCATCCTGTCCTTGGTAGTACAGCTTCTGTACCACAGACAGAAACCATAAGTGAGCACGCTCTCAATGGCACAGTGATAGAAGGCAAGCAGCAGCTTTTGCGGAAGATGGTTTTTCCTTAGAATTCTCAAAAATTCCAGCTCTACCATTCTGTGACTCAGTTGAGAGCCCCGACCCCCAAGCACATGTTCATCATCCTTTCTCTGCCTTGACAGCTGCAACTCGCTGTGGGTGGATCTAGGTAGGCAGCCGGATGCGGCCCAATCGCCTTCTCAATCCGGTTGACGGACGGTCCGGGAATCAGCGTGTTTTTACATGAGCAGAATGTGTGCTTTTATTTAAAATGCATCTCTGGGTTATTTGTGGGGCAAATAGTCTGGCCCACCACATGGTCTGAGGGACGGTGGACCGGCCCCCTGCTGAAAAATGTTGCTGACCCCTGATCTAGGGCAACCCAGGTCTGCCTCTACCCTGCGGCAGACAAATCCGCCCAGATCATTGGCCCCGTCCAGTTTGGGACCTGGGGTTTGTCCAGAAAGGACGCACATAGCCCTAAGGGCTGCTGCTGAATGCTCTTCATATTATTGCATTGAACATGGTTGTTCTTAACCTTGTGTGTGCCAGGAGAAGCGCTCGAGATCCGTTGTGAGGTCCAGTTCACGTTCCTGAAGGACTCTCCGCAAGAGGTCTGGTGGATGGTGGATGGGAAGAGCCCAGAGGACGTCGCTGACCTGAAGTTCAACATCACACTGACGTGAGCGCAAAGGATTTCCCTGTTGTCTGAAACGGGGAGATGGTTTAGTCCAGGGCAAAGGGGGAGATGGAAATCCTTAGCAGGGGCTGGAGGAAGCACAATGGAGATGTCTGTATGGCAGCATCAGGGGGGTGGAGGGGGGGCTTGGGCAAGTTTATAAAAAAGGGGCTGTATAGGAAGACCCTCCCTTTCCCTCAGCTGCATCTTAAAGACTTTGCTCCTTTCAGTACTTGTGTGTGTGTTGCTTTTTAATTGTAATTATTATTATTATTATTATTATTATTATTATTATTATTATTATTATTAATATACTGCCCTATACCTGCAGGGCTCAGGGCAGTTCACAGGATAAAATCAGAATATAAAACCATTATCAAAATAAAAGCAGCAGCAACGCAATGACCCCTTTTTGTTCCCGTTTGAGAAAATCCTAAGAAATTGATTGCAGGGTGGGGGGGCGTAAAAATCCCCAAGGATAAATATGAAGTTCCCATAGATGGAGTCTGATCACAGGTCCATCTGTTTGTTAGTTCTTTTCATTTATATCCCACCCTTTTCTCGGCCCCCACCCCGCAATTCTTCCTCGTAATTCACGCTACTCTGAATTTTGTGATGCAATACCCCAACCAGAAATAGATCTACAAATGTGTTTGTTAGGAGGGATGTGTTTGTATCCCTGAAGGGGCGTCTCCACCCCCACCGTCCAGCCCAGAATCACACTGAGGTCCAGCTCCGAGGGCCTTCTGGCGGTTCCCTCCCTGCGAGAAGCAAAGCTACAGGGAACCAGGCAGAGGGCCTTCTCGGTGGTGGCGCCCGCCCTGTGGAACGCCCTCCCAGCAGATGTCAAGGAGATAAACAACTATCTGACATTTAGAAAATACCTCAAGGCAGCCCTATTTAGGGAAGTTTTTAACTTGTGATATTTTAATGTATTTTAATGTCTGTTGGAGGCCGCCCAGAGTGGCTGGGGAGACCTGGTCAGATGGGCGGGGTACAAATAAAAAAAATATTATTATTATTATTATTATTATAAAGCGTGTGTATAAAAATGTATAGGTAAGTGAATGCACCATGCCAATAATACTGCTAATAATAATAATAATAATGTACTGCTAATAATGATGATGATGATGTTTAGAGCAATGTCCACTAAAATGCGTCAAACTTTAGTGCGGTCTTTTTTTCTTTTTTTTTTAACGCAAAATAATGGCAAACCAACGTGAAGATGTGAGGAACGGAATCTACGATTGGAAAAGAGGAATGAAAATAGATTCCTGTCCATCCCTATGTGCAGCTAAAAACCCACATGTGTGATCCTCACATCTGGTGAATCCCCATTTAGAGTTGCAGATTAATTTTAGCTCTTGCTCATTTCAAAAGGCGGAGAGAAATTCTCAGGAAATCACAAATACGGTGTATGCAAAGAACACAACGAAGCATGAGAACATAAGGAGAGTCCTGCTGGATCAGGCCCATGGCCCATCTGGTCCCTGTCTTGCTGTGTCTGAATAGACACCCCCAATGGGAACCCCCCCAAGCAGGATTCGGACCCCAGAGCCCTGTCCCCTTCTGAGGTTTCCGGAAACTGGGTTGCTGCTTGCGACCGTAAAGGTGGAGCAGAGCCATCTTGGCTAGTAGCCACCCATAGCCCCTCTCCTCCTCCATGAATTTGTCTAATCCTCTTTTAAAGCCATCCAAATTGGCGGCCACCACTTCCTCCTGCGGGAGGGAGTTCCACAGATTAACCATGCACCGCACGGAGAAGGGCTGGCATTTCTCTGGAAAGGGCTCTTATGCCGGGGTTCCTGCTTGCAGCTTCCCATTGGGGCATCTTCTTGGCCCCCATGGGAACAGGATGCTGGGTCAGATGGTCCCCCTTTGACCCCATCCAACAGGCTCTTCTGAGGTTCTTCGCTTAGGGATGGCGGTCGCTTGGCATCTCAGAGAGCTTCTGAGCTCAGACCTCTCTTCTTCTTTCCCCCTTGGCCTTTCCCAGGGAGATCCCCTCCAGCCTTGGCGAGATGACCATTGTGAAGACTCTGGTCGTGCCCAAGGTCACGGAGAGGGACCTGAAGCGAAACTACACCTGCTTTGCGCACAACCTGAAGGGGACTGTTCACCAGGAGGCCATGGTGAAGATGAAAGGTAAGGGCCTTCTTGGTGGCTGCTCCCAGGCGTTGGAGCTCCTTCCTTGTTTCCTCTTCCTTCCAGCAAAGACTCTCTTATTCCAACAGAACTGCCTTAAGGGAAGGGCTTTCGACAGCACGGCGCCGTTTTTATGACCTGCATTTTAATAGCTTTGGTGTGCAGTTTTTTTTTTTAAAAAAAAAATATTGTTTAAATTTTGAGCAGTGGATGCAAAACAAAATAAAATAGGAGTGAAATCTGAAAAAAGGCATTTGCTTATTTCTAGCAAGTGAATGGGGGGGGCTAAAATGGGGGTAACAGCATCATGGAAGAAGGGAGGGAAGTCATGTTTTAAATTGTGTATTAAATTTTATGTTCATTTTATAAAAAAACCCTTGAAATTTAATAAAAATTACTTGGGGGGAAAAAAGAATTGCCTTAGAGTCTAGTCTACCTTTTACCAATGGTCTCTCTCTCCCCCCCCCCATTGTTTGTATTTATTTTGTCACTTTGTTTTATGTAAGCCTCCTTGAAAGGGAGGGCTAGAAGTAAATCTAATGATAATTCATAATGATGGTGATGATAATCCACGGCGAATACCCCCCCCCCGTTTCCTCTTTCCTCTGTGTGAGTGTCTGGAGGCGGTTGGAGGATGGATGGCGGCTAACAGATTGAGGTTTAATCCTGACAAGACAGAAGTGCTGTTTTGGGGGGACAGGAGGCGGGCAGGTGTGGAGGACTCCCTGGTCCTGAATGGGGTAACTGTGCCCCTGAAGGACCAGGTGCGCAGCCTGGGAGTCATTCTGGACTCACGGCTGTCCATGGAGGTGCAGGTTAATTCTGTATCCAGGGCAGCTGCCTACCAGCTCCATCTGGTACGCAGGATGAGACCCTCCCTGCCCGCGGACTGTCTCGCCAGAGTGGTGCATGCTCTGGTTATCTCTCGCTTGGACTACTGCAATGCGCTCTACATGGGGCTACCTTTGAAGGTGACCCGGAAACTGCAATTAATCCAGAATGCGGCAGCTAGACTGGTGACTGGGAGTGGCCGCCGGGACCACATAACACCGGTCTTGAAAGACCTACATTGGCTCCCAGTACGTTTCCGAGCACAATTCAAAGTGTTGGTGCTGACCTTGAAAGCCCTAAATGGCTTCAGTCCAGTATACCTGAAGGAGCGTCTCCACCCCCATCGTTCTGCCCGGACACTGAGGTCCAGTGCTGAGGGCCTTCTGGCGGTTCCCTCACCACGAGAAGCCAAGTTACAGGGAACCAGGCAGAGGGCCTTCTCGGTGGTGGCGCCCACCCTGTGGAACGCCCTCCCACCAGATGTCAAAGAGAAAAACAACTACCAGACTTTTAGAAGACATCTGAAGGCAGCCCTGTTTAGGGAGGCTTTTAACGTTTAATAGATTATTGTATTTTAATATTCTGTTGGAAGCCGCCCAGAGTGGCTGGGGAAACCCAGCCAGATGGGCAGGGTATAAATAAATTATTATTATTATTATTATTATTATTATTATTATTATTATTATCTTCCCTTGACCCCCCCCCAGTCCCTGTGCCCAGGTACACGGTGGAGCTGGTCTGCGGCTTGGGGGCCACCATTGTGCTGGTGGTGCTCCTCACCCTCATCTACCACTTCTACTGGCTGGAAATGGTGCTGTTCTACCGGGCTCATTTTGGGACGGATGAAACCATCTTAGGTAAGGGGCATGGCGGGAGGTGTTCGGTTGTTGTTGTTTTTTAATAAATTTTTCTTACATTTTACAATTTAATATTCAACACATTTATCATACGAAAGAAAATACAATAAAACAAAACTCCCCCCACCCCATGACTTCCCTCAACTTCTTTAACTATTTGCAACTTCTTGCTTAAATTTGTCTTATTTTCCATCTTTTAGCTGAAAGCTCTTATATTCTTATCATTTTTATACCAAATTTTCTTCAGATTACACCCTACATTTAATTAATTTCCATATTGTTGTTTCTTAACCTTTTGTTTTCTTAATTGTAAGTGTTTACACAAACCCTGCTAGTGAGTCCATTTCCTTACAATATGTCTGTAAATACAGCATAAACAATTCCCAGTCTTTTTATAAGCCTCGTTTGTCTTTGTCTCGGAGTCTTCCAGTGAGTTTTGTCACCCTTGTCACTTCCCAGTTCACCACCCAGTTCTTCCCAACTTCGGTCTTCTGAACTATGTCCCTCTGCGAACCTCTGTTCCAAATCTATACAGTGGTACCTTGGTTCTCAGACTTAATCCATTCCGGAAGTCCGCTCCAAAACCAAAGTGTTCCAAAACCAAGGCACACTTCTTTCCCATAGAAAGTAATGCACAATGGATTAATCCATTCCAGACTTTTAAAAACAACCCCCAAAACAGTAATTTAACATGATTTTTACTGTCTAACGAGATCATTGATCCATAAAATGAAAGCAATAAATAATGTACTGCAGTCACATAATCAAACAATCAGTAGCTGAACTGGGTTCTACACAGTCACAAAAACCAAAACACAAAATAAGTAGCAAAAACAGACAGACCTCAGCGTAACACTCAAATTGGAAGCATAACACTCAAAATGGAGCACGTTCGGCTTCTGAAAAAAGTTCACAAACTAGAACACTTCCTTCCGGGTTTGCAGTGTTTGGGTTCCAAGTTGTTTGAGTACCAAGGCGTTTGAGAACCAAGGGGCCACTGTACTGTCCCACTGCTCCTGGGAAGAGTCAGGATCCTGATCGGAGGGGAGTCCTACCATTCCTCCTCAGCACGGTCCCTGACAACTCTGAATTCCAGAAGTGCTTCATAAATGCCGGGTCTTATTTTCTAAGTCTTTTAATGGTTAAACGTTGCTGCTGATTATTATTATTATTATTTTGCAATGCTTATTGGATACTGAATTGTTATTTTCATTACACTGTTTTGTAGCATTGTTGCATGCCTCTTGGTGAAGCATTTCATTAATCGCAGTAATTTTCCCCAAATGGCGCCTGAGAAAGCGACGTGCAACTGTAGCATTTAAAGCCCTCAATCTGTACAGAGCCAAATAAGCACATTAAATACGTGTTTGATTAAATAAATAAATACATTTTAAGCTCGCCTTAAGAGTCGCGGCTGAATGTGGCGGATTATGATAATGTCAGAGTGCAGAAAGTCTAATTGCTCCTTCGCCTTCCGCCTCTCTGCATCCCCCCCCCCCACCCC
The DNA here is from genome assembly GCA_034641385.1 of Darevskia mixta. Classification (NCBI taxonomy): domain Eukaryota; kingdom Metazoa; phylum Chordata; class Lepidosauria; order Squamata; family Lacertidae; genus Darevskia; species Darevskia mixta. The sequence goes on from JAWWNH010000021.1 coordinate 1,325,758, forward strand.
ATCTCTTGCAAGAGCCGAAGGCTTTCCTCCGGGCTAGAACTTTTGAATTAAAGGCCACAGCGTTGCCTCTAGCAACCACATAGACCTAGCCAGCCTTCCCCCTTTGGCGGCCTGAAAGCCTCAGTCCCTCTTTGGAGAGGTCCTCTTGCAGATCAGGAATAATAATAATAATAATAATAATAATAATAATAATAATAAAGTAAAGCTGCAGGAAGCAGGGAGCAGGAATAAATGGACAGTTCTCCAAATGGAGAGACGTAGAAAGCAGAGTCTTCAAGGATCAGGATTGGGGCCTGTGCTTTTTAAACGGTTCATAAACAAGAGAGGCAGCGTTGTGTAGTGGTTAGAGTGTCCGACTTGGACCTGCGAGACCAGGGTTCAAATCACCAACTCACACTCCTTGGTGAAAAAAACTGGGTTATAAAAGCAATAAGCCAACAGACAGACAAAGAATAAGCAACCTGGAATCAGCATTGAGCTGTGAGGTGGCCAGGTTTTCTGATGACACTAAATTCTCCAGGGCCGTTAGAACAAAATGAGATTGAGCTCGAAAAGGACCAACGTGGATGGCTTCGAAAGAGGGTTGGACGAATTCATGGCGGGAGGAGAGGGCAACTGATGGCTCCAAGCCGCAATGACTCTGCTCTGCCTCTATAGCTGGAGGCAGCGATGCTTCTGAATCCCAGTTGCTGGAAACCACCGGAGGAGAGAGGGCTCTTGGGCTCAGATCCTGCTTGTGGTTTTTCTTTAGGGACATCTGGTTGTGAGAACAGGATTGTGGACTAGAAGGGCCCCGTTTGGCCTGATCCAGCAGCCAGGCTCTTCTGATGTTGCTGTGGAACCTCCAGCTCCAGAGGCAGTCTATCTGGATCCCGAGGTTCTTTGGGGCATTTGGCCCCTGTGGGGACAGGACGCTGGTTTAGATGGGGCCCCTTTGGCCTGATCCAGCAGGCTCTTCTTATGAGGTTCCTTTTAGTGAGTTGGTGTGCTTTTTCAGGCTCTGCGTTGGAAGGGAGCAAGATTGTCGAGAGGCAGAAAGCCCCCCCCCCTCTTTCCTGACTTCTCTGCCCCCCCCCTTTGCTCTCCTCCTGGCACGGGGGCAGAGGAGCGAGAAGCCGATGTACCCGCAGCTACTCCGAACTAACCAAAGCCTATTCCCTCCCCCCCTTTTTCCTTTTCTCTCGTCTGCTCGCTTCCCTCTCCGACTGGGGCCGTCAGACGGAAAAGAATATGACATTTATGTGTCCTACGCGAGGAACGCCGAGGAGGAAGAGTTTGTGCTGCTGACGTTGAGAGGGGTTCTGGAGAACGAGTTTGGCTACAAGCTGTGCATTTTTGACAGAGACAGCCTCCCCGGGGGAAGTGAGTATCTCTGGAGCGTTCAGAGCAGCCGAGAGCAGAAGGCTTTCTGCTTTCGCACAAACCGCACACCCACAGACACACACACAACCCCTCCGCAAAGAGAGCAAACCGCCACACTTAGCAAAGGCAGCTCTGACAGCCTTTGCGGTTAACGTTGGGTTTGAAATCAGATTGCCACAAGTTTCTTAAAGAGGTCCCCGCTGTTATTTTTTGTCTTCCTCTTTAAGGGGTGTGTGTGTGGCATTTTGCACCCATTCCCAGAACCTTCAGGCCACCAGGAGGAAGATCCATACAGAGTGGAATTGTAGAGTTGGAAGGGACCCCAGCGGTCATCTAGTCCAACCCCCTCCATTGCAGGATTCTCATCCATGACAGATGACCCTCCAACCTCTGCTTAAAAACCTCCAAGGAAGGAGAGTCCACCACATCCCAAGGGAGTCTGTTCCACTGTCGAACAGCTCTTACTTTCAGAAAGTTCTTCCTGATGTTTAATCCGAATCTCCTTTCTTGTAACTTGAAGCCTTGGGTTCGAGTCCTGCCCTCCAGAGCAGGAGGAAACAAGCCTGCTCCATCTTTTGCGTGACAGCCCTCGAGACATTTGAAAATGGCTCTCATCTATCTCCTCTCTGTCTCCTCTTTTTGAGGCTAAACCAGGCTTCCTCGACCTTGGCCCTCCAGATGTTTTGAGACTACAATTCCCATCATCCCTGACCACTGGTCCTGCTAGCTAGGGATCATGGGAGTTGTAGGCCAAAAACATCTGGAGGGCCGAGGTTGAGGAAGCCTGGGCTAAACCTACCCAGATCCTTCAACCACTCCTCATAAGGCCTGGTTTCCAGACCCCTTGATCTTCTTGGTCGCCCTCCTCGGCACACCTTCCTGCTTGCCAACACCCTTCTGGGCAAGATCCTTTTAAGAAGGATGTTGAGAAACTGGAAATGAAATGAAAAATTATCCCTGGTTGCTGGGGAGATGGCACCCATCTTTGAAATCGTCTTCTTTGCAGATGTCTGTGTCTGTCAAGTAATGGTAACTGCTCCTGAATCTGGGGAAGTGACCTCCGGTTTCCGCTTGTCTTCCAAGCTCCCTGACTCGACAGTCAAAGTCAGGAGGGCAGTTGCTGGCCTTTTAGAAAAAGCTGCCCTTCTCCCTTCGCGGTTCCTGCCAAGGGGAATCCCAATGAAGGGCCGGAAGATCAAATCCTGCAGGGTAAATGATGGGGATGAATGCCAACCGGTGGGCCTGTTCCATGAAGGATTGCCTGTTTTATTCTGTAGTTGGCATTTTCCTGCATATCTTGCTGGTGTGTTAGCTGAAAGTAGCCCAGTGGCACAGAGGAGGGCAGTTTGGGAGGGCGGGTTGGGGAGCCAGGGGCAATGTGAGACGGCTGAGCTTTCTGTACTTAGATTCACAGGGTTGTAGAGTTGGAAGAGACCATGAGGGTCATCTAGTCCAACTCCCTGCAATGCAGGAATCTGTTGCCCAACCCATCACCTTGAGATTAAGCGTCTCTTGCTGTACCGACTGAGCTATCCCAGCTGCAATCATGGAAAAACAGAACTGTAGAGTTGGAAGGGACACCCAAGGGACATCTAGCCCAGCCCCCTGTGAGGTGGGTCATATTGCAGGTGGTGCTGAGAGGTGGAGATGAGCTTACCTTAGGCTGCCTAGTGATTTCATGCAAGAGGCAGCATTCGAATTGGGGGCTTCCTGGTTTGCAGCTCAGCCTCTTTGCTACGCAGGGTGCTCTCTTAGGCTTGTGGTGTTCCTGCCCATGTTGCTCCCCTGCTTTTGGGTGGTATTTTGCAGCATTAAAGGACTGGGGCATGATCCAAATCTTACATTAAGGAGCCGGCTAGCGTAGCTTTGTGCCCTCCCTGTAGCAGCCTAGCCCAGAGGATGGGGGGGCTGCTCAAGAGTTGTGGGGGGCCAGCTCCCATTCTTCCCAGGTCAAGGCTTGAGGGCTGGCCAGCCTGGGGCCTTCTGCCCAGTTATGGCCGAGCAAGCTGCTCTACCCGATTCCTTCCACCTCCTTTCATCTTGGTCAGCACAAGGAAACCAGGAAGGGCCTGATGGGCAGCCCCCTCCCATCCTGATGGAGCCCTCCCTGTGGTCCAGAGGTTCCTGGGGGGTGGCAAGGGTCCTCATCACCCCACCGTGACCTGGTGCTTGTCTTCAGGCAGAAACCTCAAGGAGCCGATTTGTGGGCCATCTGGCTTCCAGGGTCTGCCTAGGGACCACCTTTGCATCTCACCCTCTCCACATGTGCAAACTGAGCATTGGAGCAGGGCCACTTTGGTCCTTGCATATATTTTCAGATAAGACCTGGTCCCGCTTCCCACTCCTTTTCTGGGCTCTGGGCTCCATCTACTTAAAAGCCTCCTGTGTTTTTATTCTTGTTTGGAAACCTCCTCCAGGCTTGAGATGCTCTAGAAGTGCACATATACGGCTTTTGGGCCCAGGAGCGACGGTGGTTAAAAACAGCATCTGTTTGCCCTGCAGGGCTCCCTGCCTCCTGCATCCAGAGCCAGAGCAAGTGACGTGAGCATCCAAATTTAACTTCCTTCCTCCCTCGCTCGTCCTTTTGCAGAGACCTGGCCCAATTCTGGCAGAAGGAATGCAACTTTCTCTTCTGCAGCAGCAATAGCCTTTGTCGTCTGCTGCAAAAAAAAAAGAGATCTATTTTAATTACGCTGGCCTAAGTTGGATGCGGGTGGCGCTGTGGTCTAAACCACTGAGCCCAGGGCTTGCTGATCAGAAGGTCGGCAGTTCGAATCCCTGTGACGGGGTGAGCTCCCGTTGCTCGGTCCCAGCTCCTGCCCACCTAGCAGTTCGAAAGCACGTCAAGTGCAAGTAGATAAATAGGTACCGCTCCGGCGGGAAGGTAAACGGCGATTCCGTGCGCTGCTCTGGTTCGTCAGAAGTGGCTTAGCCATGCTGGCCACATGACCTGGAAGCTGTCTGCGGACAAACGCCGGCTCCCTCGGCCTATAGAGCAAGATGAGCGCTGCAACCCTAGAGTCGTCCGCGGCTCGGCGTAACGGTCAGGGGTACCTTTACCTTTTTAATTTTGATGACAGCAAGCTTTTTGGTTCCACAGCACCCTTCATCAAGCCATTGCTGTCGAGATCTGTGAAAGTGGAAAACTTGCATATTCTAAGGCCAATTAAAGTTGGTCTTGACGGATCATTGCCATCCTGGCTAGTAGCTATCAATAGCCCTCTCTCCTCCATGAATTTATTGAATCCTCTTTTAAAGCCATCCAAGTTGGTGGCTCCCTCCAGTGGCAGGGAGTGCCACAGTTCAACTGTGCAGTGCATGAAGAAGTTCTGTCTTTTATCTGTCCTGAAACTTCCAACCTTCAGCTTTATATGATGTCCACTAGTACTATTGTTCTGAGAAAGGGAGAAAAACCTTTCTCTATCCACTTTCTATCATGTCACCTCTTACTTCTCGTTCCTCGAAGCAGCGACCATTCTTCATATGTGAATCCCCTTGATCATTTTGCATGCTCTTGGTTGATCCTTTCCCAACTCCACAGTATCCCGGCAGGATGAGCCTGGGGTTCCAAAAGGCATTGCATCCATCCCTGTCCCACGAATCATAGAACTGTAGTGTTGGAAGGGGACTCCAAAGGTCATCCAGTCCAACCCTCTGCAATGCAGGAACCACAGCTAAAGCATCGCTGACGGGTGGCCATTCCATGACCTCCATAAAACAGAGCACAGGGGAGGCTGAGGAGAGGTGGGCATGGGATTCAGGGAACGGAGCCCGTTGGCTGCCGTCAACCATCTCTCCTTTCCTCCCGGTCTTAGTCACAGATGTCTTCTGACAGATGGGATCCGCCCCCCACGCCCTCAAGCTTTTGCTCTGCTCCTTCTGTTCCCCTGCTATTTTAGACGAGATGGGAAGGCTGCCATTCTCTGTATCCTCGTTGGGCTCCTACAGATCCCAGACTGCCACCTTTCCTTCCTTCCTACCTTGGAAGAGCCTCACCTTCTTCCTCTCCACAGTTTTGGTTATGGAGATGATCACTCCCTGGGTCTCAAGGTCTACTTTTTAATTTCCGGTATTTCATGATATGCTGCCTTTTGAGGCAAAGCCCTGGGGGTGAGGGGGGGGAGAAGAAGAAGAGTTTGGATTTGATATCCCGCTTTATCACTACCCTGAGGAGTCTCAGGGACGCGGGTGGTGCTGTGGGTTAAACCACAGAGCCTAGGGCTTGCCGATCAGAAGGTCGGCGGTTCGAATCCCCGCGACGGAGTGAGCTCCCGTTGCTCGGTCCCTGCTCCTGCCAACCTAGCAGTTCAAAAGCATGTCAAGTGCAAGTAGATAAATAGATACCATTCTGGTGGGAAGGTAAGCGGCGTTTCTGTGTGCTGCTCTGGTTCACCAGAAGGGGCTTAGTCATGCTGGCCACATGACCTGGAAGTTGTACGCCAGCTCTTGGCCAATAAAGCGAGATGAGCGCCGCAACCCCAGAGTCGGACACAACTGGACCTAATTGTCAGGGCTTCCTTTACCTTTAAAGAGTCTCAAAGCGGCTCACATTCTCCTTTCCCTTCCTCCCCCACAACAAACACTCTGTGAGGTGAGTGGGGCTGAGAGACTTCAGAGAAGTGTGACTAGCCCAAGGTCACCCAGCAGCTGCATGTGGAGGAGAGGAGATGCGAACCCGGTTCACCAGATTATGAGTCTACTGCTCTTAACCACTACACTATGCTGGCTCTCTGCCTTCCAGCTACAAAAGCAGAGACTGCTGAACAGTTTCTTGGGCTGGGGTGCTTTAAAAGGGTTCATTACTGCTTCATAGGAACAAAGGAAGCTTGTACAGAGTCAGAGCCTTGGTCGACCCAGCTCAGCATTTCTACACTGACTGACCATCTTGACTGGGAGTCTTGCAAGACCTGCTACGTGGTTCTCCCCCTCCTCCCCATCTTATCCCCACAACAACCCTGCGACGAAGGTTAGGCTGCAAGGCGGTAACTGGCGCAAGGTCACCCCGTGAACTTCGTGGCCAAGCGAGGATTCGAACCCTGGTCTCCAGTCTGACACTCTAACCACTATACCCCCATTGCCTCTCTGCAGGTGCACTGCCTTTCTCCCAGACTACACCACATTTGACAGACGTAATTATCACTCATTCACCCTCTAGCTCATCGTTCGGCAGACTCTGCTCCTCCTTTAATTGTTCTTGAGGGTTTTTTAATCTCTCAGTTTATGTTTGTTTTCATCCTTTGATTAATTAATGGCAACTTACAGCAGGTGCGCGAAGCAGATTGAGGCCTGCATTCTCTGGTTGCAACTTTTGAGGGGAGGAGACTGCGCCCCCATGCTGGGTGGGGCCGGAGTCTCCAAAAGCAAGGGCAGAGCATTGCATCTTCCATGGGGCAGCCCTTTCGATATTTGAAGGTGGCTCTCCTATCTCCCCAGCTCCCTCAACCGTTCCTGATGCATAGTATATACATTTATCTTAGAGTCAGCTCCATGGAATTGAATGGCACTTGCGTCCAAACAGAGGCAGTCCCAGACACAGCTTGCTTGGCAGCAGATCCTATTGATGATGATTTCTTCTTCTTCTTCTTCTTCTTCTTCTTCTTCTTCTTCTTCTTCTTCTTCTTCTTCTTCTGCGATCCCTCGTAGCCGAGTAAGATTGTCTTCCATAAACATAGTTTTAACTGTGAGTCCGTAAGTGACTGTGGAGGCCAATTCTGGATCCACACGTCCTTCCACAGTGGGGACAATGGTTTCTGGGCGGGAGTCAATCACGGTGTGGATTTGCCAAGCGTGCCTTCCTCTTAGCACATTTCTCCCTTGCGTCCTGAGTTCGAGTGTCTTGAAAGCCCATGACACCTTTGGCAAAGGCTGTTCTCCAACTGGAGCACTCGCAGGCCAGTGTTCCCCAATTGTTGGTGTTTATACTACATATTTAAAGATTTGCCTTGAGAGAGTCTTTAAGCTTCTTTTGTTGACCACCAGCATTACGCTTTCCATTTTTAAGTTCATAGAATCATAGAATCATAGAGTTGGAAGGGACCCCAAGGGCCATCCAGTCCAACCTCCTGCCAAGCAGGAACACCATCAAAGCATTCCTGACAGGTGGCTGTCAAGCCTCTGCTTAAAGACCTCCAAAGAAGGAGACTCCACCACACTCCTTGGCAGCAAATTCCACTGTCGAACAGCTCTTACTGTCAGGAAGTTCTTCCTAATGTTTAGATGGAATCTTCTTTCTTGTAGTTTGAATCCATTGCTCCGTGTCCGCTACTCTGGAGTAGCAGAAAACAACCTTTCTCCCTCCTCTATATGACATCCTTTTATATATTTGAACATGGCTATCATATCACCCCTTAACCTTCTCTTCTCCAGGCTAAACATACCCAGTTCGGAATAGAGTAGCTGCTATAAAAGACGATAATCAGACATCTGCACAACATGACCAGTCCAACGAAGTTGATGTTGAAGAATCATCGCTTCAACACTCGCGATCTTTGCTTCTTCCAGTACACGGACATTCGTTCACCTGTCTTCCCAAGTGATGTGTAAAAATTTTTGGTCACACTGTTGATGGAATCTTTCGAGGAGTTGGAGATGGCGTTTATAAGTGGTCCATGTTTCCCAAGCATAATTTAGGACTGGACTGCAAATATTTTGGCATTTTGAGTTCCTCAGTGTGTGCAGCCTTGCAAGCGGCTTCTTGTGCCCCTCCTCCTCCTCCTCCTGACCCCTTTCCAAGGAGGGTCTTGTGGCTCTTGAGCATCTTCTCTTCTGCTGAGCGCAGCTGGGTGGCAAAGTTGTTTTTCCTGCTTGTGTTTTGTCAGCCCCTCTTACTTCAAAGCGGCCGAACTCTGCCTTTTCACTTTGAAGCCTAAGTGGATCTGATTCTTAAGGGAGCCTGGCAACGCATGAAATTGCTGTCAGCTCATCTCTGGCTTCTTAGAGAGCATCCTGCGCTCTTTGTCTCTCTTGTAGGTAGAGGATTACGCCATCCTCTTGAGGAACTGGCAGGAAGGGAATTATCCCAGGACTCCTTAGCAAGGAAGTCATAGTCCCACGCTATTCCGCCTTGGTCAGACCCCCACCTGGAGTCCAGTGTCCACTTCTGGGCACCACAGTTTAAGAAGGATGTTGATAAGCTGGAACTTGTGCAACCAGGGAGGGTGACCAAGATGATCCAGGGTCTGGAAACCAAGCCTTATGAGGAGCGGTTGAAGGTATGTTTAGCCTGGAAAAGAGGAGACTGAGAGAAGGTATGATAGCCACCTTCAAATATCTCAAGGGCTGTTGCATGGAAGAGAGAGCATGTTTTCTTCTGCTCTGGAGGGTAGCACTCGAACCAATGGCTTCAAGTTGCAAGGAAGGAGATTCTGACTTAACATCAGGATGAACTTTCTGACCGTAAGAGCTGTTTGCCAGTGGACTCCCTCAGATGGTGGTGGACTTCCTTGGAGGTTTTTAAGCAGAGGTTGGAGGGTCATCTGTCATGGCTGCTTGAGCTGAGATTCCTGCATTGCAGGGGGTTGGACTGGATGACCCTTGGTGTCCCTTCCAACTCTATAACTTTATGTGTCTATGAATTAGGCATTTGCCCCTTTCCAGGCATTCCCTTGGAGTAGGACCACCCCAAAGGACACCCACTCAACAGCATGGATGTGGCCAAGAGGGGAAGGGGGGCAGTCCCCCCCCAAAAAAATCAATAAAAATACAAAGCTAACTGAGGCTCTGCCCTTCCTAACAAAAGGGCTGTCCCCCTAACAAAAATCCTGGCTAAGCCCTTGCCCAGCAACACCAGGTTTGGGATCTCTTCCAGTTAGCCATGAGCCCCACCCCCCCCACCCTGTCTGAGCTGCGGTGGGACCCCCCCCTCCCTTCCCCTGCTGTCTAGAAGTGACACTTTCACACCGACTTTGCATTCATTATCTAAAAGCAGCTGCAGAAATTTACGCCTGCAAAGGGATAAGTCCTGCCACCCAGCTTGTGTTTGACACTTTGTAGGGCATTTCTGCCCCCCCCCGCTCCACCCTCCCCCTAAATGCTAGCACTTGCTTGCAGGGCTCTGGTATGAGCGCACAGGGTTTCCCAGCTCCCGGGCAGGATGTCCCCCCCCCCATTTTGATAGGGGAAGCTGATCCACAGGCATGCTCCTCCTTTGTCTGTGTGAGTCGTCTCCGTCCTCTAAATAGACTGGGGCAAGCCATAGTTCTAGATTCAGGTAGGTAGCTGTGTTGGTCTGACGCAGTTGAAATAAAAATTTAAAATAAAAATAAAAATTGTCCAGTAGCACCTTAGAGACCAACTAAGTTTGTTCTGGGTATAAGCTTTCGTGTGCATGTATCTGGAGAAGTGTGCATGCACTGCTGGGCCAATAAAGGGAGAGTAGAAGGCAAGGAAATGCTGAGCCCAATGATTCCACCCCCACCCCGCACGCTTTTCTTCTTCTCCGCCATTTCATAGAAAAAGAAAGAAATCAAAAGTGACAAAAATACATAAAGCAATACAGTCAAAACATATATTTAAGAAGTTGAAAGCAGAAGTCAATGAGCCATTGTGGAAGCGATTGCCTGAATGTGGAATAGGGGGGAAATCAGCAGGTGCCTGAAAGTTAAAACAGAAGGTGTTTTCTGTGTGACAGTAATAGTACCTCCAATTTGGGGGCAGTTTGTTTCTTAGTACCTGTTGCTGGAGATCAAGAGCAATAGAGGGCTGTTCCCTTCATGTCCTCTGTCAGATCGGCCTTGGGTCTGATCCTGCAGCCCTCTCCCTGTTCTTTTTTTGATGTTCTCCACTGTGTGTTACCCAGGAGACACCACCCGTATGTCAACACGTAACAGAGCTCAGAGTTCTTCTATCTTCTCCCTTGCAGGCTGGAGTTTGCAACTAAGCTCCTTAGGGATCAGCGACTGGGGGCAGGGAAGCTTCAATCAGGTTCCTATGCACCCTTTTCCCACTTCGAAAGTGGCGGGGGGGGGCAGGTCTCCAACCTAGCCACCCCCAGATCTCCTCCAAGCGACTTAAATTTCACATTAGGGATTTGTGCAAATAAGGGGAAAGTTTTTGGCATTGCATAATTTGCTCCCCAGTCCAGATGTTTCTTCAACTGGATTTCTTAGCCCAGCTACTGGGGGGAATGGGGGAAGGAAGGAAGTCTATGAACATTGAAAGAATTCATTCATCCACTCGCTCATTTTTAGCAGTTATTAGTCATCTTTTCCGAGTCCTGAAAGCCACAAGAATGAGGAAGTCCCATAGCTCAGTGGGGCAGAGGGCCCCACCTTTGCACGCAGAAGGTCCCAAGTTTAACCCCAGGAAGCATCTCCAGGTAGGGCTGGGAAAGATTCGTAGAATCATAGAGTGGGAAGGGATCCCTGGAGGTCATTTAGCTCAACCCCGCGCAGAGCTAAAGTCCAATCAGAGCTAAAGAATCCCTGACAGGGGAGCATCCAACCTCTGCTTGAAAATCTCCAGGGAAGGATCATCCCCCACCCTGCCTGTAATTCTGGAGAGATGTTGCCAGTCAGTGCAGGCAATCTTGAGCCGGACAGATCAGCTTCATCTGTTCCTCAGAATGATCTTAGAGCAGGGGTCAGCAAACTTTTTCAGCAGGGGGGCTGTCCACTGTCCCTCAGACCTTGTGGGGGGCCGGACTATATTTTGGAGGAAAATAATGAACGAATTCCTATGCCCCACAAATAACCCAGAGATGCATTTTAAATAAAAGGACACATTCTACTTATGTAAAAACACGCTGATTGCCGGACTGTCCGTGGGCCAGATTTAGAAGGCGATTGGGCCCGATCCGGCCCCCAGGCCTTAGTTTGCCTACCCATGTCTTAGAGCATAACTGTAGCATTCATACTTTGCTTTGCCTCCGTTTCTACAATGCATTGCCTCCCTCATCTCAGTTTATTTCGGATCCTGGTGCATAATCAATTGCACACCATCTAATTGGAGAGGAAACATTTTTTTATGAGGAGAAGGGATTTAATTAAGCGTGAAATGCATATCTTCGGAGGACGCATGTAAATTATGGATGCGCCTTTGTGCGTAATATTAATTGGTGTGACAGTCGGCACGGCACTTTTCCGTCAGAGGAAAAGAAACAGAGGAACAAGCTGGAATTACGTACATGGGTTACGCAGTTGGTGACATCAGATGTGGGGCTTTCAAAGCCCCCAGTGCAGTGCTTTGCTGGTCTTCGGAGCTGGCAGAGTGCTGTGCTTTTGTCTCCATACTTTGATTTCAAACTGCACAGGCAAAAACAGGTCGCCTGCCTGCCAGTGTGGTGTAGTGGTTGAGAGCAGTAGACTCGTAATCTGGTGAACCGGGTTCGCATCTCCTCTCCTCCACATGCATCTGCTGGGTGACCTTGGGCTAGTCCCACTTCTCTGAAGTCTCTCAGCCCCACTCACCTCACAGAGTGTTTGTTGTGGGGGGAGGAAGGGAAAGGAGAATGTGAGCCGCTTTGAGACTCCTTCGGGTAGTGATAAAGCGGGATATCAAAGCCAAACTCTTCTTCTTCTTCTTCTTCTTCTTCTTCTTCTTCTTCTTCTTCTTCTTCTTCTTCTTCTTCTTCGTGGTGCCAGATGATTGACAGGTGCAGAGCTCCACCCGCCTGTCAAACTTGGGCAATGCTGGGGGGTAGGAGGACCATCAGCTGGACCCAGATCTCCACCTCTGGTACAGCTATTGCATGGAGAAAGAATTATCATAGATGATAGCTTAAGAATCAGAGAATTGTAGAGTTAGAAGGGACCCCACAGGGTCATCAAGCCCAACCCCCTACAATGCAGGAATCATAGCGAAAGAGTCCCTGACAGAGGGCCATCCGACCTCCAAGGAAGGAGAGCCCACCACCTTCTGAGGAAGTCCATTCCACTCACAAACAGGATCCTTGCTCCCTCTTCCCTCTTCCACGGGGCAGCCCTTTAGGTATTTGAAGGTGGCTGTCATATCAATCTTTCAGCCTTCTCTTCTCCAGGCTAAACATACCCAGCTCCCTCACTGGTTCCTCACAAGGCTTGTTTTCCAGACCCCTGAACATTGCTGCACGTTTTCCAGCTTGTCGATTTCCTCCTTAGATGGTGGCGCCCAGAACTGGACACAGAACAGGAAAATGATTTCTGTGGGGGACCTCAGGCCCCACATACCCCTGAACGTACTCTAGGGTCCCCACTGCATCATAGACAGCCCTCCCTGGGCATTGCTGGTAGATATCTGGATGCCCACCTGAACCCTACTGAATTTGGGGGGGGGGGTGCATCTTTTGATCCAAAGGAGGGTTTGCATCTAAGGCCAACAGCTGATCTTTGCCGTTAGTTCCCTGAAGCTTCAGCTAGAGGTGTGTCTGGTGGATGGCAAGGAACTGTTGACAGTTTAAAATAGAAATGAACGCAGAAAATTAAGGGCCATAAGTGTTTAAAAGCCTCCGCAGAGCGCACAGACAGCAGGATAAGAAATGACAAAGTTGAAATGACTAAGTTTAAAAGCACCAAAATGAGACACTGGAATGCCCCAGCGACTGGAAGGTCCTTGTCTTTTGAGAGATGGTTAAGGAGTTCTGGTACCCATCTCTTTGGGAAGAGAATAGGGGGTACAATCAAAAAATATTATCATGGAATTGTAGAGCTGGAAGGGACCACGAGGGTCATCTAGTCCAACCCCCTGTGAGGCAGGAATCTTTTGGCCCAACCTGGGACTCAAACCCACGACCCTGGAAGAGTCTTGTGCTCTACCAGTTGAGCTATCCCGGAAGTGACAGGGAATAGTAGGATTGGCCCAGTGTCAGGCCCCTGTGGACATCCTGGTGTTGCTAAACTCCAGCTCCCAGGCAGTATTGCCCAATGGTCAGGGCTGATGGCAGCTGGAGTCTGAATAAATATCCAGAGGGCTGTCCCTGCATTGAGGTCAAATGCAGAGTTTTGTCAGGCAACCAAGAGGTTCAGGAAAGGGCAACCAACAATGATCAAGCGGACGGAGCAAAAAATAGGAAGAAAGCTTGGGACTTTTTAGAGAACAGGCGAGGAAGAGGCGGACTGATAGAAGTTTGCAAAATTATGCATGGCCGGGAGAAATTGGGGAGTGTGAAGTTTTTCTCCCTAATGCTAGAATTCGTGAAAGGTGAATGTTGGAAGATTCAGGACAGATAAAAGAAGGGACTTCTTAAACTGTGGAACCCCCTGCCACAGGAGGCAGTTATGGCCACCAATGACCCAATGATCAGGGATGGTGTTAGCTGGAGTCCAATAAATATCCTGCTCTGGGGTGAAAAGCAGAGTTTGACTGGGCAGCCTCCTGACATTTTGCACATGCTCCTTTGTGTTTATGATGTTTATTGATGCTGAAAAAGCCTTTGATAATGTCTCATGGGCCTTCATACTGAAGGTCCTAGAGGAGAAGAACGTTGGAACGACATTTATAAGAGGAATAGAAACTATTTACTCTAGGCAAAAAATGAGGTTGATTATTAATAATACCATTCCTGAAGAATGCAACATTATGAAAGGAATAAGGCAGGGCTTATACTATTTATATTGGTGTTAGAAGTCCTGATGCGTAATACAAGAGCAGATGAAAATATCAGAGGAGTAAAAGTAGGCAATAAGGAATTTTAATTGAAAGCATTTGCAGATGATTTAGTAATTAGGGTAGAAGACCCAGATGTTTTGAACTACAGCTCCCATCAGTCACAGAGATGGCAGCCCCCAACATCTGGAGGGCGCCAATCTTTCTTAGGGACTAGAAACTTCACAAGGAGGAAGTTGAGAATGCACAGGTTCCTGGGCTCAGCTGCCGGAGGGCATTCTGCGTGCCCCAACCTTCCCTAACCCGCTCGGTGTGTTTTCTTCCCTCCTTGCCCTCTGCCAGTTGTCACGGATGAGACCCTGAGCTTCATCCAAAGGAGCCGCCGGCTGCTGGTGGTGCTGAGCCCCAACTATGTCCTCCAGGGGACGCAAGCTCTGCTGGAGCTGAAAGCGGGCCTGGAGAACATGGCGGCCAGAGGGTCCATCAAGGTGATCCTTGTCCAGTACCAGGCCATCAAGAAGAGCAAGGTGAAGGAGCTCAGGCGGGCAAAGGCCGCCCTCACCGTCATCAAGTGGCAGGGGGAGAAGTCCAGCTACCCCCGGGGAAGGTTCTGGAAGCAGCTGCTGGTGGAGATGCCCGTCAAGAGCGGCCGGACCAAGAGCTCTGGGCAGGAGCAGGACTTTGCCCAGCCGCCTCTGGGAAATGTCTGAGGACAAGGAGAAGTGGAGCCCCCATCGCTGGGGTGGGGGAGAGGATTAGCTGGAGAGCGAGGGTTTCTGGGGGTGGAGGGCACCCTCTCCCAAATTCCAAGGGCCCGACCTGAGACCACCTCTGTTTCCCTTCGGACGCCGGCCGTTTTCTCCTGCTGGTTGGTGAACCCACCCACAGAAGCCAAATCGCTTTTATCCAGGAGCGAGTCCGTGTCCTTCCAGGAAAGAGGGAGGTGTGACAGCAATGAGGTCTTACCCCACCACCACCACCACCCCAGATCTCAAGCGCCTCTGGAGGCCATTCTCCCTACTTTGCAACCGATCCCCTGGCCTAGAGACCCACTGTGATATTTTAAACTCTGCCAGGGTTAGTTGAAAGCCCCCCCCCCGGAACCCAGAATGCAGAGCAGGTAGGAAGTTTCTTTCCCCGTGAAGGCAGGGGGTGCATTTCCTCACCTACCCGCCCTCCTGTTGAAGCAGGCAACGTAGAATCACAGAACTGTGGAATTGGGACCCAAGGGTCATCTAGTCCAACCCCCTGCAATGCAGTGGGGGGTGCCTTCAGGTCAAAGGCCCCGTTCTCTTTCCTGCACCCTAGGAGAGTCTGTGTGTTTCCTTTTCCTTCCACCATTTCCCATCAGCCTCCCTTTGCTCCCATCTCCTCTAGAACGGAAAGCCATGTTTGGAATTTTACCTTTTTATTTTATTTTAACTCCCATGTTCAGTATTATTTCTCATGCCATCTGCCTCTAATCTGCCGGGAGAGTCAAACGGACAAGTTTACATATAGTTCTTGCCGGTGAGCCTGGGAGAACAGCCCCACAGGGTGGGATTTTCTTTTCGTTCTCAGATTTGATGGAAACAGTTTTCCATCTCTCAACTTAATTCACACACAAACACACACATACACACAGAAACCACGCTGCAACTGGCTGCAAAGCCCGTTTGCACAGCTCCGAGATCTCCATCCCTGAACTCGCTCTGACCGCGGGTTGCATGTTCGGCCGCTGACACCAGCAAGCCAAAGAAGATCCATGTGTGATCCTTAACCACAGAGACACAGAGGGACATCTCAGGGTTCCTGATTCCTTTCTCGCATCTCAGGATCTGTGGCCAACAGCAGGTGCTTTCAAGCCTCTGTGGTGGACTCAGAACACCCTAGAGCAAAACCATTTCTAGCATGTGCATGATAAAAGATAGGTTGAGCAGGTTATAATAATAATAATAATTTATTATTTGTACCCCGCCCATCTGGCTGAGTTTCCCCAGCCACTCTGGGCGGCTCCCAATCGAGTGTTAAAAACAATACAGCATTAAATACTAAAAACTTCCCTAAACAGGGCTGCCTTCAGATGTCTTTTGAAAATAGGATAGCTGCTTATTTCCTTGACATCTGATGGAAGGGTGTTCCACAGGGAGGGCGCCACTACCGAGAAGGCCCTCTGCCTGGTTCCCTGTAACTTGGCTTCTCGCAGCAAGGGAACCGCCAGAAGGCCCTCGGCGCTGGACCTCAGTGTCTGGGCTGATCAATGGGGGTGGAGACGCTCCTTCAGGTATACAGGACCGAGGCCGTTTAGGGCTTTCAAGGTCAGCACCAACACTCTGAATTGTGCTCAGAAACGTACTGGGAGCCAATGTAGATCTCTCAGGACTGGTGTTATGTGGTCCCGGCAGCCACTCCCAGTCACCAGTCTAGCTGCCACATTCTGGATTAATTGCAGGTTGTATTCTTAAACTTCATGATGGAGCAAAGATTTAAACTTGGTGCACAGAGTCTAAACCCATCACATGCACCTGTCCTGGACCATGCATCTTCTGATGTGGGTGTTATAATGAACGAATCCGCTCTTCCAAGCACCCTTGCAGTTAGGCACTAGCCTGCTCACCATAGGCGACTAGGGCTTCCACACAGGCAAGCGAGTGGGCTGGCAGAGTCCTCCAGAGCCCTCTTTCTTTCGGCTGTCAGGAGAGAAGCCCTGCCCTCTGCTCTGCCCAATAAAGAACTTTGATAGTACTCATGGAGTTGGAAGGGACCCCCAAAGGTCATTTAGTCCCACCCACTGCAATGCATACCTATCCCAAAGCAGCTGGAGGGCAAAATAAGGTTGGCAAAGGCTGATACAGAGGTTGCAGTCGAGAATTCATCCATTCATCTTTTGTTGCCATTTTTGTTAACACGGTGCCAGTTCCCCACCTCCCTTTCCTTATATCATCTGCTTTGAAAAGTGACCTTGTTTTAATTTTGTTGTGTTCCGTTTGCATTGAAATAAAACGCTTATTTTGATAGTTTTCCTTATTGTGCTTCAGTTCATTCTCCATGCCTCCTGTGTGTATGTCTGCTCTTTCCTCCTCCACAACCCCAGTTCCTTTTCCCCATTTGGCCTTCAAGAGAGGGGTCTGCCATTAGCCAGGTCTCAGAAGTTCCTTTGCAGGAGTCTTATCACAACGAATAGGAGCTGTGTCCAGTCACACCAGCCTGGGCTCAGATGGGACTGATATGTCCATGAGGCAGTAAAATGCACCTTCACAGCCCTTCCCCAAGGAAGCTGATACAAGGAAGCTGGGTGGTCTCCAGCCAAGACTCTCTTCGAGGCTGCCCATTGAAATAAATGAGCATGACTCGGTTAGGTCCATTAATCCCAATGAGTCTACTCTGAGTAAGAACTACTGCCACCCACTAGGACTGCCTTGCAAAGGGTTGTCTTATTTGGCAATCACTCGTAGCCGACTAAGATTCCATGAACACGGTTTTAACAGTGAGTCCGTAATAATAATAATAATAATAATAATAATAATAATAATAATAATAATAATGATGATGATGATGATGATGTGGTGATGATGATTATTTATTATTTATACCCCATCCATCCGGCTGGGTTTCCCCAGCCACCCTGGGCAGCTCCCAACAGAATATTCTGTTTAATAATATTAATAATATTAAAAACTTCCCTAAGTGACTGTGGAGGCCAATTCTGGACCCGCATGTCCTTCCACAGTGGGGACATAGGTTTCCGGGCCGGAGTTGATCACGGTGAGGGTTTGCCAAGCATGCCTTCCTCTTAGCATGTTTCTCCCTTGCGTCTTGAGTTCGAGTTCAAAGCCCATGACACCTTTGGTCAAGGCTGTTCTCCAATTGGAGCGCTCGCAGGCCAGTGTTTCCCAGTTGTTGGTGATTATACTACATTTTTTAAGATTTGCCTTGAGACAGTCTTTAAACCTCCTTTGTTGACCACCAGCATTATACTTTCCATTTTTAAGTTCGGAGTAGAGTAGTTGCTTTGGAAGATGATCATCAGGCATCTGCACAACATGACCAGTCCAACAAAGTTGATGTTGAAGAATCATTGCTTTGACACTGGTGATCTTCACTTCTTCCAGTACACGGGCATTAGTTCGCCTGTCTTCCCAAGTGATGTGTAAAAGTTTTCGGAGGCACCTTTGATGTGGGTTGCAGCCAATGCTAGTCCCATGAGGAGCAAACCCACTGTAGTTAATAGGCACGACTAGCTTAGATCCCTTGATTTCAGTGAGTCTTCTCTTTGTGCAATGCTAGTGCTCTCCTGCAAGCCCCTCTGGACCAGCCCTGGTGTTGTATACAAGGAGGCAGCTGCCAAAGAGGACAGAGACAAGGTGTCGGAGGACAGAGCACTGGGTGCCGCTTGGCTGGTCCTTGCCCCCCACCCCCCACCCCAGATAGCCTTCTGCTCTCAGAGGGTGGTGGAGGATGTTGTCCCGTCCCCAGTGGTCAGGTCTTGCCATCTTCTGCGCATTGAACAAGAGGTGTGCGAATGTTCAGGATAGTAGGAAATGATATATTGAATAAGTATTAAGTGATGTAGCAGAGCAGATTCCCCCCAATATAGCTGGAAGCTGGTTTGCAGATTAGTTTGAATCTCCTAGTTAAGATTATTTCCTGGTGTCCCCTTCGATCCCTCCTAAAAAAATAAAGACACAAGAGTCTTTCTGAGTAAAGGAACAAAAAGTTTACTCACATTTCAGCTCACGATTTGATCCCTGAAAGGCAGGCTTTACTTAATAGTAACACAAAGAAACTGTGAGTTGATCTCATATGGAGACTGAACTCATGTGCTGCTGGCTGAGAGCCAGCAGACAGAAAAATTACATTAATACAACAAAATGGCTGCAGGAGAGCAGCATGGCAGCAAAAAAGGAGCAAGACAATAGAAAGACAAAAGAGACTGAGAAAACAGCCGGGTGACTCGGCTCTTTGATGGAGTCAGCCAGAGCCATGTCCATCTCCCAGGTCACATGCAGGGGGAGATATTCCCGACCAGTGGAATAGGAAGTTACACTGAATGAATGAATGAATTTTTATTTGCATCAGCCATAATAATAATAATAATAATAATAATAATAATAATAATAATAATAATTTATTATTTATACCCTGCCCATCTGGCAGGGTTTCCCCAGCCACTCTGGGCGGCTTCCAACAGAACATTAAAATACAATAATCTATTAAACATTAAAAGCGTCCCTAAACAGGGCTGCCTTCAGATGTCTTCTAAAAGTCTGGTAGTTGTTGTTCTCTTTGACATTCCACAGGGCGGGTGCCACTACCAAGAAGGCCCTCTGCCTGGTTCCCTGTAGCTTTGCTTCTCGTAGTGAGGGAACCGCCAGAAGGCCCTCGGCACTGGACCTCAGTGTCCGGGCAGAACGATGGGGGTGGAGACGCTCCTTCAGGTATACTGGACCGAAGCCATTTAGGGCTTTAAAGGTCAGCACCAACACTTTGAATTGTGCTTGGAAACGTACTGGGAGCCAATGTAGGTCTTTCAAGACCGGTGTTATATGGTCTCGGCAGCCGCTCCCAGTCACCAGTCTAGCTGCCACATTCTGGATTAATTGAAGTTTCCTGGTCACCTTCAAAGGGAGCCCCACGTAGAGCGCATTGCAGTAGTCCAAGTGGGAGATAACTAGAGCATGCACCACTCTGGCGAGACAGCAGGCAGGTAGGGTCTCAGCCTGCGTACCAGATGGAGCTGGTAGACAGCTGCCCTGGACACAGAATTGACCTGGGCCTCCATGGACAGCTGTGAGTCCAGAATGACTCCCAGGCTGCGCACCTGGTCCTTCAGGGGCACAGTTACCCCATTCAGGACCAGGGAGTCCTCCACACCTGCCCGCCTCCTGTCCCCCAAAAACAGTACTTCTGTCTTGTCAGGATTCAACCTCAATCTGTTAGCCGCCATCCATCCTCCAACCACCTCCAGGCACTCACACAGGACCTTCACCGCCTTCACTGGTTCTGATTTGAAAGAGAGGTAGAGCTGGGTATCAATAAAACATAGCAATAAAACAACAGTACGATATCCAAAGAATAGAAATAAAAAGTCAATTATATAAAATACATTTTAGGGTTTTGAATCAATAGTCAAATAGTGGACCTTATTCTGATTGCCCTAGCTAAAAACCTTGCAACCTTTGCTGTCACCTGCTCATCTTGATCTGCCAGGAGAAAGGACACGGTGGCAGTGGCTGGGTGACCCGGAATGGACAATAAAAGAGGGGTGACAATCTCATTCCTCAAGTCTTTAAAAAGAGCACAAGCCAGAAGGGCGTGAACCACCGATTCGGGACTGCCATCTCCACAGGGCCATAAGCGTTTTTCGTGTAGAATCTGTTGGAATCTTCCCTCGAGTGCAGCCGAGGGCAACACATTCAATCTTGCAAGAGTAAAAGCGTGTCCATATTTTAGAATTGCTAGGTTATGCAGATAGGGTGCCAGAGAGTCAAAATGGGAAGGTGGGAAATAGTCATACTACGGGGAAAAATTCCTTTTGTTCTGACTCTCGATATCATTTAGGCGCTGACAAATTAGACTGTTTGCTTTACTAAAACCCAACGTGAGTAGCTGTTGTGGTGATAAACCACAAGAGTGAAGTTTCTGATAGACAGTTTTAGTTCCCCTGACTGGATGTCCCCCTGCCTGTGCCCACGCTAGGGAAATAAGGAACGTTGCATTTGACTGCATCAATGTATACCATCCCACAAGAGGAGGTCCTGACCCTTCACCTGTTGGGATCCCAGAGAGCCGGTCACCTCAAAAAGGATACTGTGGAAATAGCAAAGGTTCAGCAAACGGCAACCAAAATTATTAGGCAGGTGGAGGGACTTTTCCCTTTAGAGATTGCCCTTGGGGTCCCTTGCAGAGATTCAGCTCTGGGACAAACATTTCTCCGATGAAAATAGGGACATCAAGAAGCTTCATCTGTGTTTGATCTCCCACACACATAGATGTCCCTATAAACATCTTCACCTGTCACCTTCATCCAGTATACCTGAAGGAGCGTCTCCACACCCATCGTTCTGCCTGGACACTGAGGTCCAGCGCCAAGGGCCTTCTGGCTGTTCCCTCCCCGCAAGAAGAAGAGGTTACAGGGAACCAGGCAGAGGGCCTTCTCGGTGGTGGTGCCCGCCCTGTGGAACACCCTCCCTTCAGATGTCAAAGAGAACAACAACTACCAGACCTTTAGAAGACATCTGAAGGCAGCCCTGTTTAGGGAAGCTTTTAATGTTTGAGTGATTACTGTATTTTAACGTTTTGTTGGAAGCCACCCAGAGTGGCTGGAGAAACCCAGTCCCATGGGCGGGGTATAAATAATAATTATTATTATTATTATTATTATTATTATTATTATTATTATTATTATTAATTACAACCTCTCCACCCGACCTACCTTGCAGGGTTGTTGTAAAGGAAAAAAAATGTGTGAGGGAAGGGATTGTTTGCAACAATTTCAGCTGTAACCTGCCGTGAGTCCTTGTCAGGGAAAAGGATTGGAAATAATAATAATAATAATAATAATAATAATAATAATAATAATAATAATAATAATAATAATAATAGAATGAGAATGATCAGGAACATACTAAAGTGTGAATCCTTACTTCTGAGTAAATATGCAGTGTCAGGCTGCCCAGTCTTGACCCAGTTACCTGGGAGTAAGCTGCATTTAATACAGTGGGACTTACTTCTGAGTAGACAGTGTCAAGCAATACTCCCCATGTTCCCTAAGAAATAGCTGGTTGCGGAAGCGTTGCAATGTAAGAATTTAAAGTGGATTGGTGACATTTCCCTTCAAAATTGTAGGAAGGACTTTGTATGCCAGCGTCACAATTTCCTTCATTTGGTGCAGGAATTTTATTGTCAGTATAAACAGGGCTCCGTTTTTTCCACCTACAGACACAGACACACACCGCTTTTAATTGTTCTCTGAGAGGTGGAGGGGTAGAAAAAGGAAAATCGGAACATTCTGGGATCAAGTCAGAAACCGGGGTGGCTTCTGTAATTCCAGGACTGACCCTGGAAAATCAGGAAACTTGGAGAGCATGCTATGATTACCTGCAGCTCTCCCATACGGGGATCGAACCTGCAAACCCGGCGACAACTGCAAGAATGCTTTTTGTCCAGGGGTGGAAAGAAGAGAAAACTCCAACCAAAGGAGAGTCAAGAAGATGGACTGTGCCGAAATGGCAAAAATGACGGGGAGGATCAGACACCAAGATGACAAGAAATTCAATAAGGAATTGGGGGGGGGGGAGGAAATATCGAGTATCTTAAAGATCACTGTAAATATCCGAAGATGCTAGCAGGATTGATTTAACACTTGCAATATAATTTGATAAGGTTAAATGTGGATTTAAATAAGTGTGGATAAGTATAATTAGATGGGGTAAGTCTGGAAACGAAAAGATAAATGTTGGGAGCCAAGGGGGGGGGGGGAGTCGCAGGATTCTGGGAATCCCACTACAGTGGTCCCTTGGTTCTCAAACACCTCGGTACTCGAACAATTTGGAACCCAAACACTGCAAACCCGGAAGTCAGTGTTCCAGTTTGCAAACTTTTTTCGGAATCCGAACGTGCTCCGTTTTGAGTGTTACGCTGAGGTCTGCCTGTTTTTGCTATTTATTTTGCATTTTTGTTATTGCGGCTCTTTTTGTTTTGTTTTTGTGACTGTGTGGAACCCAGTTCAGCAACTGATGGATGGGTTGTGCGACTGCAGTACATTGTTTATTACTTTCATTTTATGGATCAGTGGTCTCATCAGATACTAAAACTCATGTTCAATTGCTGCTTTAGGGGTTGTTTTCAAAAGTCTGCAACGGATTAATCCGTTTTGCATTACTTTCTATGGGAAAACAGTGGGCCTTGGTTTTGGAACGCTTTGGTTTTGGAACTGACTTCCGGAACAGATTAAGTCTGAGAACCAAGGTACCACTGTAAAGCATAAATTTGATTCTGTTTCAAATGAACGTTATTTCTAAAAAATGGGGGGGGGGGGGGAGAAGAACCTGCAAGCTGGGCATTATCTAACCAACTGAGCTATCCAGGCTGATACAAGTGCAGAGACCTGACTGCCATCCCTGAGAGCCAGTATGGTGTAGTGGTTAAGAGCGGTAGACTCGTAATCTGGTGAACCGGGTTCACTTCCCCGCTCCTCCACATGCAGCTGCTGGGTGACCTTGGGCTAGTCACACTTCTCTGAAGTCTCTCAGCCCCACTCACCTCACAGAGTGTTTGTTGTGGGGGAGGAAGGGAAAGGAGAATGTGAGCCGCTTTGAGACTCCTTCGGGATATCAAATCCAAACTCTTCTTTCCTCTCCCCTCCCCGCATCAGTTGGGAGTTATTTCTCCAACTCATGTGCCATCTTACCTATCATCCCTTTCTATTGCCAGTCATCGTTTTGCCTTTATCAAAGCACGTTTTAATGTTTTCCCTTCGAATTCCCTTTTTCATAGGGGCCAAGTCTCGGTTTTATGTTCCTGTGATAATAGATCGATCGAAACACTTCACCATATAGTATTTATATGTCCTTTATACTGTGTTGTCCGGAAGAACTTACTGTTACCATTAACCCACAAGTTGCCAGGCAGATTTTCGCCTGGCCTTCTTACTGCAAGATACAGATCAGCATGTAACTTTACAAATGGCGAAATTTTTAACTTCTGTTTTGACATATAAACGTCATAATGGACTGCTGTTTGAAAGCTGAAAATTCCTTATAGTATCTATTTCTAATTTGCACAGAGCCTAGGGCTTGCCGATCAGAAGGTCGGCAGTTCGAATCCCTGTGACGGGGTGAGCTCCCGTTGTTCGGTCCCAGCTCCTGCCCACCTAGCAGTTCGGAAGCACGTCAAAGTGCAAGTAGATAAATAGGTACCACTCCGGTGGGAAGGTAAATGGCGTTTCCGTGCGCTGCTCTGGTTCGCCAGAAGCGGCTTTGTCATGCTGGCCACATGACCCGGAAGCTGTACGCCGGCTCTCGGCCAATAAAGCGAGATGAGCTCCGCAACCCCAGAGTCGGACACGACTGGACCTAATGGTCAGGGGTCCCTTTACCTTTTAAGTTTTACTGGTTCTAATTATTTAAATCTAATTATACTGTGTATTTGTTCTAGTTCTGTTGTTCTTATGAGCTTAAAGCTGAAATAAAGTGATTGATTTCCTCTCCCCCTCAGATATCACGGAAGCCATTTTCGACTTCATCCAGAGGAGCCGCAAGATGATTGTGGTGCTGAGTCCCGACTACCTCCTGGAGAAGAGCATCAGCATGCTGGAATTCAAGCTGGGACTCTTGTGCCAGAACAACATCGCCACCAAGCTGGTGGTGGTGGAGTACCGCCGCCTGCTCCGCACCCACCCCAGCATCCAGCAGCTGAGGGAGTCCGTGGCCTTCGTGGCCTGGAAGGGCGAGAGGTCCAAGCGCCCCGGCTCCAAGTTCTGGAAAGCCCTGCGCCTGGCGCTGCCCCTGAGGAGCCTCAGCGCCGCCAGCAGCTGCTCCTGGAACGAGAGCTGCTCTTCCCACTCGGACATCAGCCTGGACCACGTCCAGAAGAAAAAGGGCCGCTTGAAAGGTCCGGCCGAAGCGCCCGGCCCCCGGCCAAAAGGCCTCCCCGTCCAAAGGGGCCTGGCCCCGCTGCCCAGGTCAAAGGCCAAAGACCACGCTGCCAAGCCCTTCCTGGCCTGCCGCTGCTGCGTGGCGTACTGCAACGAGAACCACAAACTCGGGGGCCACGGGCGAGGCGTGGCCAAGCCCAAACCGGGGCCGCAGTGCCACCGGACGCCCGCGGGAGAGCCCAAAGGGCGGAGGCTGCAGAAGAGCGGGAAGCTGCCGCCACAACAGCCGCCAGCGTCGGCGCTGAGCCTTCGCCACTACGCGGACTTGTCAAACAACAATGACTTTTACGTGCTCTAGGGGTCCCTCTCGCCCCCTGGGCATTGGGGTGAGGGGAGAGGAGGTCTCCCGTGGGTTGAGGGTCCATGCCGTTGGGGTGAGGGAGCCGTCACAAGGGCACAATGCTCTGCGGGGATGAGTTGGGGGCCATGCTAGGAGGCAGGGGTGCCTGTTCCACGGGGCTAGGGATCCCCCAAAATGCACAAGCAGAGCAGGCAGCTCAGATGTCTCGAAATTAGGTACATTCCCTGACACTGGAGAAGGTCATCTGGCTAGAGGTGGTCGAAGGGTCTTGAGTATTCCTTTTAGGAGATGTCTAGGTCCACAAGGAGCATGTCTTGGATGGCCAGGAGCATTGTGAACAGGCAGAGGCTGCTGCTCCAGAGGGGACGACCCAAACCAATGGAGTCATGCGCCCCGTTCTGGGCACCCCAGTTTAAGAAGGACATTGACAAGATGGAAGGTGTGCACAGGAGGGCGACCAAGATGATCAAGGGTCTGGAACAGGGGTCAGCAACCTTTTTCAGCCGTGGGCCGGTCCACCGTCCCTCAGACCTTGTGGGGGGCCGGACTATATTTTGAAAAAAGAAGAACGAATTCCTATGCCCCACAAATAACCCAGAGATGCATTTTAAATAAAAGCACACATTCTACTCATGTAAAAACACCAGGCAGGCCCCACAAATAACCCAGAGACGCATTTTAAATAAAAGGACACATTCTACTCATGTAAAAACACGCTGATTCCCGGACCGAGGGCGGGCCAGATTGAGAAGGCGATTGGGCCGCATATGGCCCCCAGGCCTTAGGTTGCCTACCCCTGGTCTGGAAGGAATGGTTGAGGGAGTTGTGTGCGTTTAGCCTGAGCAAGAGGAGACTGAGAAGCGAAAGATGGCCATTTGTCCTGGATGCTTTAGCTGAGATTCCTGCATTGCAGGGGGTTGGACTAGCTGGCCCTCAGGGTCCCTTCCGAGATTCTATGATACGAGAGCCAACTTCAGATATCTGAAGGGGTGTCACATGGAAGAGGGAGCAAGCTTGTTTTCTGCTGCTTCAGAAGGTAGAACCAGAACCCACAGATTCAAATGAGGAGGAAGGCAATTCCAACTTAGCATTAGGAAGAACTTTCTGGTGGTAAGAGCAGTTGGAATGGGCTCCCCAAGAAGGTGGTGAGCTCTCCCTCTTTGGAAGATTTGAAGCAGTGGTTGGATGCTTAAGTTTAGCTGAAATTACTGCATTGCAGGTGGGGGGTGGGGTGGACTAGATGACCCTCAGGACCCCTTCCACCTCTACCATTCTTTAACTCTAGTTGCAATGCTGGCATCCCAAGGGCAGTGGAGAGCCGCTGGTGTGTGGTTTTCCCTATGAAACTCAACCACGGCAAACCCACCCACCCATTCTGCATTTCTTGTGGGTGCAGACTGCTTATAATTTAGATCTGGAGTGAGTCATCTCAAATTAAGCGAGAGCTTGGTCAGAAATGCAAAAAAAGAAAAGAGGATTATTTTGGTGACAAATGTTTTGGGTTGTTTTTTTTAAAAAACCTACCTTTCTGGGATGTTAAATTATTTTTTTAAAAGGCATGCTGTACGGGTTTGGGGAGAGTTGTGCTGTTTGGTTTGGGGAGGACTTTCAGATTCTTTGCTCTGGCACCGTTGCTCTATAAACACTTTGATAGATAATAATTTTTTTTAAAAATCCCCGAAAATAAGAAGAAGACTTGGTTGGGTTTCTGAAGGCAGGATGCTGAAAAGGCCATTGTTGGAAATTAGGAGTTCTTTTCTGCAAACGATTGAAAAATAGAAGCTGAAGAGCTGCTATTATTTCCTGGGTCCTCACCCTCGTTCTCCCTGGGGCACCCACTGTCCCCCCAGGAAGCTCCCCTGCACCCCACTGTCTGGGAAGCGGGTGAGGAGTGGCATGCAGAGCCTGAGGATGAGACAGGTGGGTTTCTGGGAGATGAGAGGGCAATCAGGGTCTTCTAGCCAGGATGGCTGTGCTCTGCATCCACAAATTGTAGGCAGCAAAACTTCTGAATCCCAGTTGCTGGGAGCCTCAGGAGGGGAGAAGATGCTCTTGGGCTCAGATCCTGCTTGGGGGGTTCCCATAATGGGCACCTGCTTAGCCACTGCAAGAACAGGAGGCTGGACCAGATGGGCCATTGGCCTCATCCGGCAGACTTTTCTTATGTTCTTATGATTACTAGGTCTTAAGAAAAGCAGCTCCTTTTTTGCAAATACAGTAGTACCTTGGATCTCAAACTTAATCCGTTCTGGAAGTCTATTCCAAAACCAAGGCACACTGCTTTCCCATAGAAAGTAATGCAAAACGGACTAATCCGTTCCAAACTTTTAAAAACAACCCCTAAAACAGCAATTTAACATGAGTTTTACTATCTAACGAGACCACTGATCCATAAAATGAAAGCAATAAACAATGTACTGCAGTCGCACAACCCATCCATCAGTCGCTGAACCGGGTTCTACATAGTCACCAAAATGAAACAAAAATGAGCCGCAAAAACAAAAACGCAAAATAAATAGCAAAAACAGACAGACCTCAGCGTAACACTCAAAATGGAATTGTAGCACTCAAATCAGAAGCGTAACACTGAAAACGGAGCACGTTCGGCTTCCAAAAAAAGTTTGCCAACCAGAACACTGACTTCCGGGTTTGCAGTGTTTGGGATAGTTGTTTGAGTGCCAAGACATTTGAGAAACAAGGGACCACTGTAAGACTTTTGGAAGCGACTTACCAACCGGCCCCCAAATCAGAACCAAACCGTCTAGGAATCTGCAGTCTGTTCTTTTTACATTTTACCCAGTCAGATGGGCGGGATAATAAATCTTCCTCTTCCTCTTCTTCTTCTTCTTCTTCTTCAATTTCCATCATTTCCAGGACAGGTGCTCACACCATGCATGTTTCCTCATCTGAATTGCACCCCCAAAACTGCTGTTTGCCTTACAGGTGTCAGAGGAGGACTGTTTTTCTCCTTTCCAGATATCAACTGTGAGCCAGTGTGGTGCAGTGTTTAGAGCACTGAACCTGAGAGACCTGGGTTCGAATCCCTGCTCAGTCCTGGAGCTCACTGGGTAACTTTCGCCAGTCACTGTCTTGCCCAGCCTCACAGGGTTGTTGTGAGGATAAACGGGAGAGGGAGAGGTGTGTATGCAACATTGAGCTCTTTGGGGAAAAAAGGGAGGATATAAATCTAATACTGAATTAAACTGACACGGCCCTGTTCCAAATCAACCCTCAATGAAGTTACTCAGGACTTGATTCTATTTTTCCAGAGGGATGTTTTTTTTAATCATTAAAGAATAAAGAAATTGTAGAAAACTATAAACCCAGAGGGTTTTGTTAAACGGTGTGTAGGTACAGACCCCCCCCCCCCGGCTGTGATTTCAGGAGGATTTTCGCCCCCCCCCCCCATAACTCTGGACTGGACAAAAAATAATTAATTTTAAAAGTCTTAGAAAATGAGCATCACCGAAGCGTAAAATTAAGGCTATCTGGGAGGACCAGAAAGAGGCAGCTTAAAACTGAAAAGGAGGCGAAGTGGGGTGGAGAAAATCATTAAGATCTAAATTGTTTTAAAAATGGGACAGTTGGGGCGAGGAGGGAAGTGTCCCTTCGGAAAGAGCTGTGTGCGAAACAGCCGCACTTTCCCGCCAGCTGGGATGCCTCTGGGGTGACCTTCACATCCGTGGCTCCGCTCCTCTCCCTCAACCCCCTATTTGTGGGGAGGGGGAGAAGCCTGTTTCTTAGAGCTCAGTCCATCTCTTTTTCCGTGCTCAGAACATGATGGACGGTTTCCTCCCGACTGAGCCAGTCTCCCAGTGAATTGACAATGGATTCTGAAAGTTCCCCCAGAGATGTATTTTTGGACAGGAATGTGGCAGGGCTATATTTACCCCCCCCCCATTCCTCATCCCTTACTCTCCCCACAAAAAGTATTTTCACAGTCCTGACATATGTGTGAGCTTGAAATAGCTCCTGCTCCTGCCCTGGGGGAAGATTGAGACATTGCATCCATTAAGTGCATGCTTCTCCATCTTTTGTTTGAAAAAATAAGCCCTTTTCAGAGATGCAGCTGTTATTCCTCTGCTGGCTGTTCCCCTCCCCAGATCGTGACCCTTTCCAAGGTTTTCTCTGCAAAAGGTCAGCAAACCTCTGGGTCTCAGGCCTATGGAATGTGGCCCCAGATATTTCAGAGGTGAATCATGCCAGCTTGCTTGTGCCGGGGTAGAACAAACTAGAACTTGCAGGCATCCCATGGAGATGAATGGTGCCAGATTCAAGTCGGACGGAGGAAAGGACTGGCATGAATTTGTTGCTGAAGCTTCTCTTTCAAATTAGAAACCACTAGAAGATGTGATGTCCTTTGGCTTGGCCATCTTAAAGATGCCTCTGAGCACATGCAGAGTGCCCTCCCCAGATCCCCAGCCAGGACATTTGTTGACAGTGGCGCCTGGTCTCCTTTGGGACTGGTTGGGCGGAAGGCGGGGAGGTGACCAGTAGGTGGCGCCAGAGCCAATTAGAAGTTGAGCCAACTCGTTTTGTCCCCATGCTCCTCTTCTGCAAGAGCAGCACTGAGGCTGAGGAGGAGAAAGCCGGAAGGCAGGGCCACTCACTGGCCTGGAAATAAATAAGGCAGGCAGGTGGGGGCTGGATGAGGTTGGTGGGGCTGCGCCCCATTTGCCCCAATGCACTAGCCTCCTCTTGCAATGACCATCTTCTGAGCTCCCTGCACTAGAAATGAAAGGAGATTCCAACTAAACATTAGGAAGAACCAGTGCCCCTAAACATTTTGTTAATCTTTCTACTTTTGTCCATTTGCTGTATTTATTTCCCCCGATTTGAGCTATACAATGGTGATTTTCTTGAGTCAAAATGAGAGTACCCCTAAACTTTTTTTAGGAAAAAAAAAAGCACTGGGAAGAACTAATTAAGCAACCAAGATTATCAAGGTTCTGGAAACCAAGCCTGATGAAGAATGGTTGAAGGAGCTGCGTATGTTTAGCCTGTAAAAGAGGAAGCTGAGATGAGATATGACAGCCACCTGTCAAGAATGCTTTGATGGTGTTTCCTGCTTGGCAGGGGGTTGGACTGGATGGCCCTTGTGGTCTCTTCCAACTCTATGATTCTATGAGAGCCCTCTTCAAATATCTCAAGAGCTGTCACATGGAAGAGAAAGCAAGCCTGTTTTCTCCAGCTCTGGAGGGTAGGACTCGAACCCATGACATCAAGTTACAAGAAAGGAAATTCCAGATAAACATCAGGAATAACTTTCTGATGATAAGAGCCGTTCGACAGTGGAGCAGTCTCTCTCAGGAGGTGGTGGACTGTCCTTCCTTGGAGGTTTTTAAGCAGAGGTTGGATGGCCATCTGTCATTGATGCTTTAGTTGAAATTCCTACAGTGCAGGGGGGTTGGACTAAATGACCCTTGTGTCCCTTCCATCAGGACAGTCCCAGGGCTCTACGCAATACAAGGCTGCTTTGTGTGGGTGTGTTTTCTTTTCATGGCCACTAGAGGGCAACCAAGGGAGGCCCAATAAAAGGCACTTCCTTCTGTAGCAACACAAATCAGAATGACTTTTTAAAATATATATATGCTCTTAAAATACTTTGAGCTATGGAGCCCCGATTCCTGGTTCAAGGCTTTGGAGCGCAAGGGAATTCAGCATGCAACACGGGTGCAATGCACAGCGCCTCCAACTGGGTTGGGGTGTGAGAGCGTGTAACAGCACATCATGTTTATTTATTTGTTGAATTTATTTACCCCCCCCCCCATACCCAGAGGTCTCAGAGTGTTTCACAGAACAGAATCAAAATATAAAACCACAATATACCGTATTTTTCCATGTATAAGACTATATTTCCCCACAAATTGGGGGTTGTCTTATTATTAGAATGTTTAAAATATTTATTTCTTAATTTTGGGCTCAAAAAATAGGAAACGCCGTTTACCTTCCTGCTGGAGCGGTACCTATTTATCTATTTGCACTTTGACGTGCTTTTGAACTGCTAGGTTGGCAGGTGCAGGGACCGAGCAACGGGAGCTCACCCCGTCGCAGGGATTCGAACCGCCGACCTTCTGATCAGCAAGCCCTAGGCTCAGTGGTTTAGACCACAGCGCCACCCATGTCCCACACATCACATTACATTCTTCTTAAATTTCTAATGGCTTCCCACCACCCCATCAGGCAACTACCACTTAATCTATCTGGCACACTATTTATATCCCTTTCTTTTATTAAGTTTCATCAGTATTATATTCTCTTATGGTTCTCCATCATACCATAGAAATCATTCAAGGGCTGCCACAAACGTCATGTTATTACAGTAAACCTTAAGACATTTTTTGTACACATCCCATTTCCTAATAAACGTTTGATCCGTGTGGCCTCTCGATTCTTCTGTCAATATTGCCAACTCGGCATATTCCAACAGTTTATTTTGCCACTCCAGCTTTGCCTGTGTTTTATCCCCTTTCCAATTCGTAGCGATTAATATTCTTGCAGCTACATCTCTGTCTTGTTATCACAACGTCTTCTCACACGCAGCTGCAGTTTCAGATCCTGCCACCAGGTGGCAACATAAAACCAGAGCTGAGCCCACATGTTCCTTTTGCTAAGTGGGGGAAAGAGATGCTTTGGGATTCTGGCATATCTCCCTGGCCTCACCCCATCTGCTCTGCTCAACCCATCTGTGGGGTTCCAACGCCAAGAGAGTGCTGCAATGTTCCCGTCTAGAAAGTGTCAGGCCAGGGAAAAGGCCCAAGCAGAGTCTTCACACCCCCAAGAAAGGGAGTCACTCTTTTGCAACGCGATTCGATCTCGTGTCAGCTGGGATAAGTTGAGGAGTCTCTGTGGAAGAACCCGGGATGAGGCCCAAACCAAACTCCTTCCCCATCTCAGACACCGCAAGCTCCCCCAGGACAGATGCTCTCTCCCCACTCTGCAACTGCAGTGCTTTTTAAATAAATAAGGATTTGATCCTGAAGCAGCAAACAACTATAGAATCCTAGAGGGAGGCTTTTAATGTTTAATAGATTACTGTATTTTAATGTTCTTTTGGAAGCCGCCCAGAGTGGCTGGGGAGACCCAGCCAGATGGGCGGGGTATAAATAATAAATTATTATTATTATTATTATTATTATAGAATGGCTGGGGGAACCCAGCCAGATGGGCGGGGTATAAATAATAAATTATTATTATTATAAATTATTATAGAATTGTAGAGTTGGAAGGGCCCCCCAAAGGTCCTCTAGTCCAACCCCTTGCAATGCAGGAATCACAGCTAACCTCAACTGAAAGAGCTGTTTGCATCAGAGGCCCTGAAGTACAAACTCTTCTGTTCCTATTTCGGGGGGGGAGGGCAAGCTGTTCATTTCGCGCTCTCTCCCTTCGACATTTTGTGTTCACCTTATTTCCTCATTAGTTTGCAATTAAAAAAGAGAGAAGCCTGATGGAAATTTTCATCCTTTCAGTGCAGATTTCTAATAAACTACACATTTTGGTATGTAGCGTTGCCTAATGTATGAATTTTCGCAAGATATTGTGCCCGATATAATAAATTTTGTACGTTACTTTCATGCACGTGGTGTATTGTTAATGCATTTTTAATAGATGGATTTTTCTACACACACACACACACACACACACACACACGGATCCTAAAATTTGGGGAAATGTGAATTTTCAAGGACTGCTGTGTTTCGTTTCACACATTGTTTCGGGCAATATGAATTAGGTGGCTTTGTGTTAAAATGCGAACAAGGCCAAATTTATCTTCTGCCTCTAATTTCCAGGAGCAGCTATTAATATTCTAAATCAGCCCCCCCCCCCCAAAAAAAACTTGTGTTTGGACTACAACTCCCATCATCCGCACTGGTCAGACCTCAGCTGGAATACTGTGTCCAGTTCTGGACACCACAGTTCAAGAAGGATACTGACAAGCTGGAACGTGTCCAGAGGAGGGCAACCAAAATGGTCAAAGGCCTGGAAACGATGCCTTATGAGGAACGGCTTAGGGAGCTGGGTATGTTTAGCCTGGAGAAGAGAAGGTTAAGGGGTGATATGATAGCCATGTTCAAATATATAAAAGGATGTCATATAGAGGAGGGAGAAAGGTTGTTTTCTGCTGCTCCTGAGAAGAGGACACGGAGCAATGGATTCAAACTACAAGAAAGAAGATTCCACCTAAACATTAGGAAGAACTTCCTGACAGTAAGAGCTGTTCGACAGTGGAATTTGCTGCCAAGGAGTGTGGTGGAGTCTCCTTCTTTGGAGGTCTTTAAGCAGAGGCTTGACAGCCACCTGTCAGGAATGCTTTGATGGTGTTTCCTGCTTGGCAGGGGGTTGGACTGGATGGCCCTTGGGGTCTCTTCCAACTCTAGGATTCTATGATCCTACGGTAGTTTGGAGGTCTGTGTGTTAAGAATCTGCCCATTTTGGCTCTCTCCGTTTCTCTTTTCCCCCAGTCTTAAATTAGGTTCTCAACACTTCGACACAAGATTTGCTTCTTCAGAACTTCTCATGAAGATCCTTTGATATTCTTGGGCAACTTTCTCCTAATAAAGACATTTTTGTATGTCGTTTTGACCATAGGCAAATTCATGGAGGAGGAGAGGGGCTATCGATGGCCAATAGACACAAATGCTATGTCTTCATGCTTGCAGGCAGTGGTGCTTCTGAATCCCAGTTGCCGGAGAGGGAGGAGAGTTGGTCTTGTGTTCGAATCCTGCAGCCGGTTTCCCCCAGGCATCCAGTTGGCAACTCTGAGAACAGGATGCCGGATTAGATGGGCCGCTGGCCTGATCCAGCAGGCACCTCTGAGGTCCTTATGGGAGTTGTCCCGGGCCCTTTCCAGCTCTGTGGTGTCCTTCCCTGCCTCCTACGTCTCCCCTTTGAGGCGAGGGGCAAATATTCAGCTAATCTGGAGACTCATGTAACATCTTTGTGCTACAAGGAGCTCCCCCCCTCCTTTCTTATTTTTTAGATACACTAAAAGATAAATGTTTAAACAGCTGCAATTATGAGGTCTGAGTAAGAGAAAATAAAAGGCATTGTGCCTGCGTTGGAGCCACAAGTTTGGACTTCCTCCAAAAGGGAGGAGCCGGTGGCTGAATCGACCAAATTGCCCCTCGCTTTCCCAAATCCCCAGCATGGCGCAACTCTCGCTGCGGGAGATTTCCCTCCCCGACAGTTGAATGAAAAGGCAGAAATGTGGAGAAACCAGCTCGCGTGATTGATGGCCTCGCGGCCTCTCCCGGGATATTGTTCTCGGTGGCCGTGGGCCGAGCGTTTCCTACTGCCTCTGCTGGGTGCCTGGGCTCCTTGGAGGGCGGCGATACGTATCGCCATTCTGCGCTTCAGCACGGATACTTAGGCAGAGTGAATTGGAGCCGCCGATCTTATCGCCTGCCCAATTCTGCCTATAAAAACACGTCAGGCAGATGGAGGAAGGAAGGAGGAACTCAGCGCCTCTGGGTTAGATCGGAGTCCCCAGACCCTCTTGAGGAATGGGATGCCTCAATCAGATGGGCCTGCAGAGCTGTCCTGAGGGTACAGGCACCTTGATTATTTTGATTAGTTAATTTCAACACCCCTTAATATATTTAAAATGTTACCAAAGCAGCGTACGGAAAACGGAAGCAACAACAGGCAGCTTAAGCAAAATATTGCAAAAATGCACAGCTACATATAAAAGCGTTGCATTAATATAGAAAGTGCAACAATAAAACTGCTAGCACGTTTGCAATACTAAGCAGGGTCTGGTATGGTTTCAAATTGGATTGGGGGGGGGGGCTCCACCTTGAAATCCCTGCATTGCAAAAAGTTGGGCTTTATTTATTTATACATACATACATACATTCTGGGCGGCTCCCAGCGGAACATTAAAAACACTCTAAAACATCAAACATTAAAACCTTCCCTAAACAGGGCTGCCTTCAGATGTCTTCTAAAAGTCAGATAGTTGTTTATTTCCTTGACATCTGCTGGGAGGGCGCCACCACCAAGAAGGCCCTCTGCCTGGTTCCCTGTAACTTTGCTTCTCGCAAGGAGGGAACCACCAGAAGGCCCTCGGAGCTGGACCTCAGTGTCTGGGCTGGACGATGGGGGTAGAGATGCACCTTCAGGTATCTTGGGCCAAGGCTGTTTAGATGAGCCTCAGGGTACCTTCCAGCCCAAAGACGCTATGATTCTATATAAATCAATATCAATTCATTTTCCTTCTGACACATCCTCTCTCTGAGCCTCCTGGTTATACCCAGGGTCCCAAGGAACTCTGAGCTCACCCAAAAAAGTCCCAGAACAGGATGATTTTCTGGAAGCAGCAGACATCATCCTAGTCTTGCCCTAGACTTGCCCAAGGTGGGTGGCTCTTCCTCAGGCTGCCCACAGCTGTGTCCCATTCAGCCACACTCCACACCCAATTCCAGGAGCAGCAGGTTTGTTGAGTTTTCACAGGTGGTCCAGAGGATGAGGAAAGGGTCCCCCAACACTCACAGCTCTTTCTTCACCCTCTGTCCTCTCCTTCTCCTCCTCCAGCTGCTTTTCTGTCTCATGGCAAGGTTTGTTTTTGTGGCTCAAGCCCAGAAGAGAAGGAAGCTGCATCTAGACTAGTATTGTCTACACTGGCCGGCAGCAGCTCTCCAGAATTTCAGACAGGGAGTCAGGATGGGGGAGCCAAGGTGAGAGAGGTAAGCCAGTGAGTTGAGAACCTACTGCCTCACCCGGAGATCTGCTGGATCCTAATTCCACTGATCCCAGCAGATCTAGCCTTAGGGTTAGGCAGCCATTCTTAGGTGTGGTGGGAGGAATCTGGTTGATGCAAAACTACCGTACCTATTCACACTTCCCAAAAGAACATGGAACTGAGGCGCAGCTATCTTTGGAAATCAAAAAAAGCTCTGAATTTTGCAATGCAACCAAATCGTGTGCACAAAAATATACTATCAGGAGAAAGTGTGCATAATGATGCATTTAAAATAATATTTATTTATGCATTTATTTCTTTGGATGCCACTCGGTGCATCTAAGCATGAAATTAAACACCCACAATTAAAACAGGCTCCCAAACAGACTCAACAATGCAGCAATTAAAAGAGGTCGAGAGGTCAAAGCCGGTGGCATGCCAATGCAGATGATAATATTTATGAAAAGTGCGTGCTAAAATGCATTGCATTTGAGAAAGTGTGTATAGTAGGCAGCACTGGATACAAAAATTGGGATAATTAAGAGAAATGTGCACTAAGATTCTGATGATCCTTGCCATGAGGACTTTTTTTTTTTTTTTAAAGTAAAATTTGAAAGTGATATGGAAATGTAATGCAAATTAATGTTGGGCAAATGAGGTATGGAAAGAAAGGGAGGTTGACTGGTTCATCCATCCCTATTTCTCTTAATTTTTAAAATGCCTCCCCCATTTGCATGCCTGGCCTGTCCTCTCCCCCGCCCCCCAGGTCACTAAAACTTCTCCTGCAGCTGCAGAACTGCACGAAAAGGCAGCGTCTGGGGAGATGCAGGATGTGTCCCACCCAACCTCAAGAGGAGGATTAACTGTTCCCTGCCTCGACACCTGGAGGGCAGCGGCGGCCAATTCTGAGCGCAGTGACCTCGAAGCTCAGCCGAAACATACATTATTTGCCTTACAAAGGATGGCAAATCAAACAAGGGAGAGGGAGGGAGGGAGGGAGGGAGAGGGCACGGCAGGCAACTTCTCCTGCGGTGGGAAAGGCAGAATATGACACAGCATATCTGCAAGAAGCTGGCTCTCCAAATAGTATAGTATGGGGTGCAGGTGGCAGGGGGCAGCCTGGGAGCTATTTATTCTCTCCCCCCCCCCCAGTTCATCTCTCACACATAGAGGGATTGTGACATCCCCTGAATCACAGGGTAGAATCCCTACAGGCAATTGCAGAAAAAAGAGCAATGCATTTAATTTCTGGGATGTATGAGGAATGGACCAGGGAGTGGGGATGTTTAGCCCGGAGAAGACAAGATGCAGGGCTCATCCATACTTCTGCTCATCCAGTGCCAAAAAAGCACAGGTCGGAGCAGCAACAAACAAACGAACAAACAAACAAACAAACAAACAAATTATTATTATTATTATTATTATTATTATTATTATTATTATTATTATTATTATTTATACCCCTGCCCATCTGACTGGGTTTCCCCAGCCACTCTGGGCGGCTTCCAGCAAAATATTAAAATACAATAATTCATCAAACATTAAAAACTTCCCTAAGCAGGGCTGCCTTCAGATGTCTTCTAAAAGTCAGATAGTTGTTTATCTCCTTGACATCTGATGGGAGGGCATTCCACAGGATGGGCGCCACCACCGAGAAGGCCCTCTGCCTGGTTCCCTGTAACTTGGCTTCTCACAGGGAGGGAACCGCCAGACGGCCCTCAGAGCTGTACCTCAATG
Organism: Darevskia mixta; assembly: GCA_034641385.1. Classification (NCBI taxonomy): domain Eukaryota; kingdom Metazoa; phylum Chordata; class Lepidosauria; order Squamata; family Lacertidae; genus Darevskia; species Darevskia mixta. The sequence continues at coordinate 1,362,994 of JAWWNH010000021.1, forward strand.
TCCAGGCTGGACGATGGGAGTTGAGACACTCCTTCAGGTATACAGGACCGAGGCCATTTAGGGCTTTAAAGGTCAGCACCAACACGTTGAATTGTGCTTGAAAACATACTTGCTGGCAGCAACCCGGAAGAAAATATTGCTGCGCACGCGACGGACGGAGAAGGGGCTTGTCTCAAGCAGCCGCCTTCCTCACTTTTGACCCCCAAGCCTGACTGAGTCGCAAAAACCATTGTGCGCACACGCTATGGCGGCTGCCTGGATTCCTGGACCATCCGCGGGCTGGATCTAGAAGGCAATTGGGCCTGATCTGGCCTGCAGGCCTTAGTTTGCTGATCCATGCTGTATACCAACACTGAAATATCCCCTTAGAGTTATATCTATGCAGATGAAGCATCATTGATGAAAATGGGCTCTGCATTTGCACAGAACAACGTCTCCCATGCATACCATATGGGTGAGAAATTGGGTCCAGCAGTTTACACTCCACAAACCCATAGGCAGGCTACCCCTCAAAATCCACACTTCTCTGAATTTTGCGGTGCAATTCTCCAACACAATAGTGTGTTTGAAAATGCATATATTAGGGGAAAGTGCACTTTTAAAAAATACATATATTAGTGAAAATAACATGGGAACATGCATTGTATCAGGGAACGTTGCTTGAAGAAATGTGTGTATTTCATACAAAGATGGGCACATTGAGAGAAATGCACAGTAAGGTGCCAATTGAATTTTAAGCAGGTTATTTTATTTTTTTTAATGCAAAATGATGCAAAACAAATGAGAAAGTGAGAGAAAGTGATAGCCAACCATCCCTAGTGTTGTTTTGTTGGTTTAATATAATAATATAATATAATATAATATAATATAATATAATAATAATAATATAATAATATAATATTAGATATTTCCGCCCGCTCCTAACCTGCTGCATGTGCCCTTGTGGGACCCTGCCTTCTCCCCTGAATGTCTGGCAAGTGCATTCTGTCTGGCAAGCATACGCAGCGAAAACCTTTTCCGCCGTCATGTGGGCTAGGAACTTGGCAAGCGCAGAGGACTTTTGCTCTCCCTCGCAGCGCAGATGCCTGGAGAGAGAGAGAGAGAGAGAGAGAGAGAGAGAGAGAGAAGATAACCATCGTGTTCTGGTGACAGCTGGGATCAGCCAGACAAAGGCACTTAAACACCCTCCTTAATGGGTTCTTTCTTGAGCGACTTTATAATTAAATCGCCCATCACTTCTCTGTGTACTTTTCAAAGGCCCTGTAAAGTACCTCAATGATCCCCCGGGAGAGAGAAATGCATTCCTTGGACTAGGCAAAAGAAAGAAAAACCAGCCTTGTTTCTTCGCGCAGCCTGGTGACGCAGCCAGCCTCCCGTGCATCTTCCCCTCGTGGGAACGGGAAGAGGTAACTCTATCTCCGTGGAAGCAGCCTGAACACGGCGGGGCGTGAGTGACGCTCTGGGTGTGCTGTGCCTGGAAGCAGATCTGAATATGGCAGAGACGCCCAACAGGTTGTTAAGAAGGGGGAGAGTTGCTCCTGTGCCCGCATCCTGCTTGTGAGTTCCCCCCAGGCATCTGGTCGGCCCCTGTGAGAACAGGATGCTGGACTGGACGGGCCATTGGCCTCATCCAGCAGGCTCTTTTCTTAAGGTGACTGCTTCCAAACACCACCCTTTCCATAATTACAGTGGGGGTTTAGGGGGGTCAGGAGGCAGCAAAGAGGTTGTCCATGAGAAAATTATCAAGCAGATGAATGAAACTCAAATTTTACCATTGCGCAGGGACTCGGAGCTCTGCAGGGAGAAGGTCCCAACCTCAGCCCCTGGAACCTCCAGGGATAGCAGGTGATGGGAAAGGACTTGGTCTGCCTAGAATACTCTGGAGCAGGGGTCGGCAACCTTTAAGACAAAAAGAGCCACTTGGACCCATTTCCGAAGGAAAAAAAAACCTGGGAGCCGCTTTTCGCGCCCTAGGCGAGGGGGCGGGGCCATGTGACGTCATTGCGCATGACGTACGGTGCCCCGCCCCCTGCCGCCCCGCGCCGCTGCGATTTAGGCAAGCGTCCATCAGGAGCCTCCTGCGAGATGGCAGCACGTCTGCCAGCGCTAGCCCAGCTCAAATACAGCTGCACGGGCTTTGTCTGGGGCTCGATGCCTCCTCTCCACACACACACACACACACACACACACACACCAGCTTTTGTGTGCGCGCTGCACGGGCTTTGTCTGGGGCTCGCTGCCTCCTCTCTCCACACACACACACACACACACACACACACACCAGCTTTTGTGTGCGCGCTGCACGGGCTTTGTCTGGGGCTCGCTGCCTCCTCTCCACACACACACACACACCAGCTTTTGTGTGTGCGCTGCACGGGCTTTGTCTGGGGCTCGCTGCCTCCTCTCCACACACACACACACACACACACCAGCTTTTGTGTGCGCGCTGCACGGGCTTTGTCTGGGGCTCGCTGCCTCCTCTCCACACACACACACACACACACCAGCTTTTGTGTGCGCGCTGCACGGGCTTTGTCTGGGGCTCGCTGCCTCCTCTCCCCACACACACACACACCAGCTTTTGTGTGCGCGCTGCACGGGCTTTGTCTGGGGCTCACTGCCTCCTCTCCACACACACACACACACACACCAGCTTTTGTGTGTGCGCTGCACGGGCTTTGTCTGGGGCTCGCTGCCTCCTCTCCACACACACACACACACCAGCTTTTGTGTGCGCGCTGCACGGGCTTTGTCTGGGGCTCACTGCCTCCTCTCCACACACACACACACACACACACACACCAGCTTTTGTGTGCGCGCGCGTTTCGCTCTCCCTCCCTCCAGCCCTAGACAGGCAGCGAGTGAGCGCAGCATGATAATGAGCTCTGTCAATTGCCCAGCCGGGAAGCGGGAGGAGGAGGAGGAGGAGGCGCTGCTCTCACTCTCGGGCTCCGCGCTCGGCTCTGGTTTGCCGTCAACGCGCCCGTCGCAGCTCGCCAACTTCTCTTTCTCTCTGCAGCTCGCTCTCCCGCCGCCCCCCCCCCGACTACACACACCGACGCGACGGGAGGGAAAGGGGAGCGGGAGAAGACACGCCACCCCGGAGCCGCGGCAAAGGTGTAAAAGAGCCACATGCGGCTCCGGAGCCGCGGGTTGCAGACCCCCTGCTCTGGAGAGTTGTTGCCTGTCATAAGAAACTAAGAAGATCCCACTTGGACTACTGCAATGTGCTCTATGCTTTGAAGGTGACCCAGAAACTACAACTAATCCAGAATGCGGCAGGCAGACTGGTGACTGGGGGTGGCCGCCGAGACCATATTACACTGGTCCTGAAAGACCTACATTGGCTCCCAGTACGTTTCCGAGCACAAATCAAAGTGTTGGTGCTGACCTTGAAAGTCCTAAACAGCCCTGTATACCTGAAGGAGCATCTCCATTCCCATTGTTCAGCCCAGACACTGAGGTCCAGCTCCAAGGGCCTTCTGGCGGTTCCCTCTCTGTGAGAAATGAGGTTGCAGGGTACCAGGCAGAGGGCCTTCTTGGTGGTGGCGCCCACCCTGTGGAACACCCTCCCATCAGATGTCAAGGAAATAAGCAACTACCTGACTTTTACAAGACATCCAATCCAATCTCTTTTATTGACACAGAAGCAGGCACAATCCTGGTGAGCTGTGACCAGCCCTGGCCGAGCCAATGTAGAAATGAATGCCACAGATATGGAGAGATGGAACTGAATAAATCTTTCCATGGGACCATTTTCATGTAGCTGTTCCAGGGGATGTGCAGGAGGACATCAGAAGTTCTTGGGGGTTGGACCATGAGCATCTAGTCCAGCCTTTGGTCCTCACTATGGCCAAGCCAATGGGAAGTCCACAAGCAAGACCCAAGCACAAGAATCCTCTTCTCTCCTGTGGTTTCCAGCAACTGGTATTCAGAAGCATCACTGCCTCCGACAACATAGGCAGGGCAGAGTCACTGTGGCTAGCCGTCATCAGTAGCCCCTCTCCTCCTTGAATTTTTAAGCCAGCTGGGTTGGTGGCCATCACTGCCTCTTGTGGGAGTGAGTTCCATAGTTTAACTCTGCATTGCATCAAGAAGGACTTCCTTTTATCTGACTTGGAAGATGGATCTTCCATTGATACGTTTCTGCTTTGCTAGAATAGATACTGTGATCTTGTACAAAACGTGCAGAGGCAGAGAAATAGCAAAACAGCACCCGTTCCCCCTTATTTCCCCCCCAGATGAGCCCCGAAGTATCAAATCCAGCCTGTGAGGCCTGCAAAGTAAGTCACCCAGCATCTCCCCACCTCCTTTCCAGGGATCTGTGGGGCAAATGCCCAGCTCTCCCGAGAGGGTTGTGCCTCCTGTTTGTTGAGGAAGTGCCTTGCGCCCTGATTGATTAGCTCAAATAAACGGGCAGGGAAGGGCACTCTGTCTCCCGGTGATCGTTTCTTTTCTCCTTCTCCCTTTGTTCCGTCCAAACTCCCAGGGACCTGCCCAGCCCATCACCACAACCCGTTGAATATGCGGCAGATTGGTAAATTAACAGCCGGTGGTTGTTTCTGTAAGCTGAGCTAGTTCCAGGGCTGCGTCTAAAAGGGAGAATTAAGCCGAATGTAAACAGACGATGGGCCCACTCCTGTTTGTGTTTCGGTCCGATGGTATAAGTGTTTTCATGATTGTTGGTTTTTTTTTTAATGAATTTGATGAGACATTGCCAGGGGCTGATTCAGCAGTGGAAGGGGAGATCAGAACTGGATAAAACATTAGTCAAGAGCTGTTGCCCATTTAGAAACATGGGAAGGCCACTCTTTAGATTGTCATTTGTCCTGATCTACCTCTGAAGGGTGGGTTTTCCCTTGGAAAAGGTCAGGGCAAAGGGGAAACTGCTTGGAATTGCCTAGGAAGTGTAGGTCAAGTAGGAAACCACTCAGACCCGTGCATTACACGACCAGCAGAAGGGTGGGTGAGTTCTAAATAAGACCAGTGGTCCATCTAGTTTAGTATTGTCTATGCTGATTGACCCTGCTGAATTTCAGGCAGGAAATCTCCACAGCAGCAAAAAAAGCCAATGCTATTCTAGGCTGCATCAGCGTCCAGATCAAAGGAAATAATAGTACAGCTCCCTTCTTCTGCCTTAGCCAGACCACGCCTGGTGTCCTCTCTCCCATTCTGGGTGCCACAATTTAGGAAGAATGTTGAGAAGCTGGAAGGTGTTCAGAGGAGGGCAATCAAGAGGATCAAGGGTCTGGAAGCCAAGCCTGATGAGGAACGGTTGAAGGATCTGGGTCTGTTTAGCCTGGAGAAGACAGAGGGGTGACCTGGCAGCTGTCTTCAGATATCTGAAAGGCTGTCCTGTGGAAGATGGAGCAAGCTTTTTTTCTGCTGCTCCAGAGGGAAGTACCTGATCCAATGGATTCAAATGACATGAGGACCCTCCCTGCCCGCAGACTGTCTCGCCAGAGTGGTGCATGCTCTAGTTATCTCCCACTTGGACTACTGCAATGCACTCTATGTGGGGCTACCTTTGAAGGTGACCCAGAAACTACAACTAATCCAGAATGCAGCAGCTAGACTGGTGACTGGGAGTGGCTGCTGAGACCACATAACACCGGTCTTGAAAGACCTACATTGGCTCCCAGTACGTTTCCGAGCACAATTCAAAATGTTGGTGCTGACCTTTAAAGCCCTAAATGGCTTCAGTCCAGTATACCTGAAGGAGCGTCTCCACCCCCATCGTTCAGCCCGGACACTGCGGTCCAGCGCCAAGGGCCTTCTGGCGGTTCCCTCCCTGCGAGAAGCCAAGTTACAGGGAACCAGGCAGAGGGCCTTCTTGGTGGTGGCACCCGCCCTGTGGAATGCCCTCCCACCAGATGTCAAAGAGAAAAACAACTACCAGACTTTTAGAAGACATCTGAAGGCAGCCCTGTTTAGGGAAGCTTTTAATGTTTAATACATTATTGTATTTTAATGTTCTGTTGGAAGCTGCCCAGAATGGCTGGGAAAACCCAGCCAGATGGGCGGGGTATAAATAAATTATTATTATTATTATTATTATTATTATTATTATTATTATTATTAGGAACTTTCTGATGGTAAAAGCTGTTCAATAGCGGAACGACAACCTCGGAAGGTGGAGGGCTTTCCTTCACTGGAGAGTTTACCCTTTAACATCTTGGTTGCTCTCCTCTGTCCACGTGCCAGTAGACTAGAGCAGGTCAAGGAAGGGAGAAAGAGACCTACAATGCATTGGCAGCTAAATGCAAGTTGGCCGAAGGAGCCTCTCCCTTTCGTCTCTTTCCTGGATGCCCTGGCTGTTACTTCACCCACTGCAGGTACACAGCCTTCTCATTTACAAAACCCAAATTCATTCATCGGTTTCCACCCCACACCATTCATAATGATGGGGGGTTTTTTTCCTGGTTCTTTTGTAACCTGGGTTGGCAGGGGTGAAGAATGGCCTTTGTGGCTCATGCAGTTTGACAGTTGCTTGGAGTCCTCTGCTTTCACCTCTGGGCTCCGGGAGAGCAAGTGAGCGATGGATGCAAGGCTGGCACGGAAGAACAATTGCTCTCCTGCTCAGGGCCAACCTGACCGCGAAGGAGATTTGCTTGGGGGAGGTGAGCGCAGGACAAGAATCACAGGAGTCCCTGCCGACTATGTCATGTGCAATGGATTTAAAAGAGAAGAGAAAAGTCCGGGGAAGGTGGGTGGAGGCGAAGGACTAATAGTCATGACTCCTGAACAGAACCACCAATGAGCTTAGAGGCAGCAAGTGCAATGACCCCCAGGGTCTCAATCAAGGCCGTAAGAAGATAAGTGTACACAGTTAGACCATGGAACTCACTGCCACAGTGTTGGCCACCAACTTAGATGGCCAGGATGGCTGTGCTGTGTCTCGGTGCTTCTGAATACCAGTTGCTTGGAAATGCAGGAGGGGAGAGGGCTCCTCTGCTCGAATCCTGCTTGCAGATGTACCACAGAGATGCCCCAAAGGGGAACTCACAAGCAGGATTCGAACACAAGAGCAACTCTCCCGTCCTGCGGTTTCCAGCAAATAGTATTCAGAAGCATTGCTGCCTCCTCATTCTCGGAATGTGGAAGGGGAACTCCTTTGGTGTTTACACACGTTGCTGCCTCCACTTTTTCTTCCAACTCTGGACAAAGTTTGGCCAATTCCCAGTTCCCTTATCTTTTAGTTAAACAAGCTGGAGCTTAATGCGTATCATTATTATTATTAACCCTCTTTTTCTTGATTGTTAGGAGCTGGGGGGTGGGGAAGGAGGGCCAAAGTGAAGCCAGTGTCAATTCTGGTCGCCTCACCTCAAAAAGGACATTGCAGAGTTGGGAAAGGTTCAGAAAAGGGCAACCCAAATGATTGAGGGGCTGGAGCAACTCCCCCAGGAAGAAAAGTTGCAGCATTTAAAGAAAAGGTGAGTCAGAGGTGACACAATTGAAGTTTATACAATTGTACATGGCAGAGAGGAAGTAGGCAGAGGAAAGTCCCCCCCCCTTCCTAACACCAGAGCCCATGGGCACCCCATGAAGTTGAACACTGCAAGATTCAGGGCAGATCAAAGGAAGGACATCTTCATGTAGTGCATAGATAAACTGTGGAACTCACTGCCACAGCACGCAGTGGTGGCCACCAACCTGGTTGGCTTTAAAAAAGAAGATTAGACAAATTCATGGAGGGAGAGGGCTCTGCTCTCTCTGCCTCCACCGTCAGAGGAAGCAATACTCCTGATTAGCAGCTGCTGTAAAAATACAGGAGGGGAAAGAGATGCTCTTGAGTTTGAATCCTGCTTGTGAGTTTCCCAGAGGAATTTCGTTGGTTACTGTGAGAGCAGGAAGCTGGACTTGGGGGGCCATTGGACTTATCCAGGAGGCTGTTCTTATGCACACAGGTAGAGGCCGATTATATGTGTTCAGTGTAACATGTGAACAGCCCCAAAGCCCTCTTACTTTGCAGAATGGAGTGGTGTAAAAGGTTAAAAAAAAAAAGGTAAAGGAGCCCTGGACGGTTAAGTCCAGTCAAAGGCGACTATGGTGTTGTGGCGCTCATCTCGCTTTCAGGCCAAGGGAGCCAGCGTTTGTTCACAGACAGCTTTCCAGGTCATGTGGCCAGCAGGACTAAACCGCTTCTGGTGCAACGGGACACCGTGATGGAAACCAGAGTGCACGGAAATGCCATTTACCTTCCCGCCACAGTGGTACCTATTTATCTCCTTGCACTGGTGTGCTTTCGAACTGCTAGGTTGGCAGGAGCAGGGACTGAGCAACGGGAGCTCACTCTGTCACGGGGATTCAAACCGCCGACCTTCTGATCGGCAAGCCCAAGGGGCTCAGTGGTTTAGACCAGAGCGCCACCCACAAGGGGTTGGTCCCTTCCAACTCTACAATTCAAGAGCTGGACCATAAAGAAGGCTGATTGCCAAAGAATGGATGCTTTTGAATTCTGGTGCTGGAGGAGACTCTTGAGAGTCCCATGGACTGCAAGAAGATCAAACCTATCCATTCTGAAGGAAATCAGCCCTGAGTGCTCACTAGAAGGACAGATCCTGAAGCTGAGGCTCCAATACTTTGGCCACCTCATGAGAAGAGAAGACTCCCTGGAAAAGACCCTGATGTTGGGAAAGATGGAGGGCACAAGGAGAAGGGGACGATGAGATGGTTGGACAGTGTTCTCGAAGCGACCAACATGAGTCTGACCAAACTGCGGGAGGCAGAGGAAGACAGGAGTGCCTGGCGTGCTCTGGTCCATGGGGTCACGAAGAGTCGGACACCACTAAATGACTCAACAACAACAACAACAACAAGCTACCCTTTATTCCCTCGGAGCTTTATTGTTCCGTGAGTTAATTTCTAGACAGACTTCTCATTAGCTTCCCAGAACAATTTGGGGTGATGGCAGCCACCAATGATGACCATCTCCATCTCCAGCTCTTGCAGGGGAACAAATTTGAGCATGGTTGCCAGACTGCGATTGTGAAAAGTGACGGCATTCTGTTCCGCGTTCGCCCAGCAGGTGGCAATGAGGAGGAGCTTTGCAAAGGAAAACCTGGCAGAGGTTGCATGCTACCAGGCTCTACAGGTGAACATTTTCAAGGTAAGCAAGCCGTGAGTGACACAACCTGTTGTACAAGAGTAAGCCAGAGGTGCAGGTCATGTCTTGGGGGGGGGGCATCTGGATCACTCAAAATAACTATAACTGTACAGCCAAGTTTAGCATGCTCTGATGGCCTCCATAAATACTTCTGTCCCACTTGCAGTCTGTCTTTCTTTCCAACTTCCACACCAGGCCTGGAATGTGACCAGAAGCTGACTCCCAAGCCAAGGAAATTGCAAGAAGAGAAAGCTTGTTTTCTTCAGTCTGTATTCCATGCCATCTCACTGTTTAAAGGGCTGCACGGTTCTTTTTTTATACGTGGCATAAGTCTGTGTTCTTCTGAGGATCTTACAGACCTCCATTTTTAGGGAGATGAGCAGGTGGGAAGCTTGCAGGCCTGTGGTTGTTTGGTGGCCTCTCCGCCACCAGAGATCTGCTTGGTCATGCTTGTGTGGCAGAGCACATGCTGTGGGTGCAGAAGACTCCAGGTTCCACCCGTGGGATCTCAAGGTAAAAAGATCTCCAGTACCTGGAGAAAGAAAGGGATCTTCCAGGGACCTGAGAGCAGGCCCCAGCGGTCTCATTCTACAGAAGCCAACATCACGTGTTTCTCAGGGAGAAACCTCAGCATGTGGTTTGCATGCAGGGGATTCCACGTTCCATCTCGAGAAGCAGTCCTAATAGAATCGCAGAGCGGAAGAGTTGGAAGGGAACAATGGTGGAGGAAGGGGGTGCTGTGGGTGCCGTCCGCCCCGGATGTCATCCGGGTGGGGGGTTGACATCGCTGCACCACCCCCCAGGACGCTCACCCCGCCCCCACGGGTGGCTAGCCCCACCCCCACAGGCAGCTAGCCCCGCCTCGGTTGCACAGCATGTGTGCCACTCCAGGTGCCAGAGCAGCTAGCTCCGCCTCTGGGACCCCCAAGAGTCATCTAGTCTGACCCGCTGCAGTGCAGGCTGCCCTTCTAATTGCAGAGCAGTCTCATGTAGGCTTAGGTTAAGCAGAGGAGCTGTGAGCCTTGCCCCATGGCAGCTTCCCATGGGTGCTGGCCACGTCTTACAATAAAAACATCATTCAAGTCTGGTATCAGGAGCAGAAATCCTATGCTTCCCCCTTCCAATTGGTGCTGTCAGGATTATTCAGGTGGCATTCCCTGCCCTCGGCCTCTGCCTTCCCTGGTGCTGCCCTCTGGCCTCTGCCTACCAGGCAGCACAGCCCGCTGATGGTTTCTGGGGGCAGGAGGCAGGGCTGGAGCTCATTCAGCTCATGCTGGAGGCAAGATGTTCCCCATGAAATGCAGAAGTCTGCTCCACAGCCCAAAGAAGAAGAAGAAGAAGAAGAGTTTGGATTTGATATCCCGCTTTATCACTACCCGAAGGAGTCTCAAAGCGGCTCACATTCTCCTTTCCCTTCGTCCCCCACAACAAACCCTCTGTGAGGTGAGTGGGGCTGAGAGACTTCAGAGAAGTGTGACTAGCCCAAGGTCACCCATCAGCTGCATGTGGAGGAGCGGAGACGCGAACCCGGTTCCCCAGATTATGAGTCTACCACTCTTAACCACTAGACCACACTGGCTCTCCAGTGTGTCTCTAGGAATCAGAAGGGCTTGGCAGAGCTTTCAACACAGAACAGTTCTTGAGATTTGGTGCTCTTGAAATCTCTCTGTCTCTCCTTAGGCACTTATCTCCACCCATACAGTTAGGAACATAAGGGCATGAGGAGAGGCTGCTGGATCAGGCCAGTGGTCCATGTAGTCCAGCTTCCTCTTCTCACAGAGGCCAACCAGATGCCTGTGGGAAACCCACAAGCAGGATTCGAACACAAGAGCAACACTCTCCCCTCTTGTGGTTTCCAGCAACTGGGATCCAGAAGTATTGCTACCTCGAACTGTGGAGGTAGAGGAGAGCCACCCTGGCTAGGAGCCATCAATAGCCCTCTTCTCCTCCATGAATTGGTCATCACTGTCTCCTGCAGGAGTGAGTTCCAAAGTTTAACTATGCACTGCATGAAGAAGGACTCATTTCTCTCTTCTTAACCAATCTGTTTGCACCCTTCCCTACTTGGACACCTTCCCCCAAACTCCAAGCATAATGCAGATTTAGAGCCATAGAATCACAGAACTGTAGAGTTGGAAGGGACCCTCAAGGGTCATCCAGTCCAACCCCCTGAAATGCAGGAATAACAGCTAAAAAATCCCTGATGCATGGTTTTGAAACCTTTTTAAAAACCTCCAATGAAGGAGACTTGCTCTGTTTGCATAATTCTTTTTTTGCTTCATTAGCACATAAATGCATGGCAGTGCAGATTACACCCCCCCCCATGTCACCTTTAAAGAAACAAAAACCTTTATGTCTACATGAGACGTGGGATGGGTCACATGCCATGAAGGGGAACGGACAGGGAGATGCCTCTGTGCCAGGCAGGATGGAGGCAGCTGCCGCGAGGAGGCCTCAGGTGGGCACTGTGAGCGGCCAGGCGATGCTAATGTCAACACAGAAGCAGCTCATCAAAGCCTGTTACTGTCAATGATCAAATTGGAGATGGCTCAATTAAGGTGCGGGGCCACGGGCGCCCCTCATGCCCTCTCCCTGCTTGGCATGTCCCCGTTGCACATTAACTCTCATGTCCCACGTCTCTGCCAGCAGTGTCCAGTCCGCTGAAGGAGGCTTTGTTATCGCTGGGCTGCTCCGAGAGCTGGAAACTTATTAATTCAATTCTAAAATCTGTGTCCCGGGTGCTGCCCTTTCACCTTTTGATAATGAAAACGCAAAATTTATATACAAACACAGGGACCTGCCTCGCACCAGGACCAGGCTATTTGTCCCAGAAACCCAGTGCTGTCAACTCTGAATGGCAGCAATTTGCAAGGGTTGCCTTGGGCAGAGAAGGGTCTTTATTTGGAAGCTGGTCTTTTTGAAACTGCTGCAGATGCCAAGGGCCTTCTGAACTCAAAGCAGTTGCTGTCAAAGCCGTATTTCCCATAGGGCTTAGTGGTGTGTCGTGCCAGGGCGCCAGCCTCTCAGGGGTGCCCCAGCAAGTGGGGGAGCTGCGCGGCTTTGCCTGCAGCCTCCCCTTTCCCTGCACGCCCACCAGCTGCGCCCCACCAACCATAAGGCTGGTGGGTGCGCAACTTCACTCCCAAGCCTCTGCGGGGATCGCTCTCCCGCAGCAGCATGGGGGAGAGTTGCGCCCCCCTGGATGGCTGGCAGTGCACAGCTACGGCCACCCCAACACTATCCGTGGTAATTTGGGGGCGCTGGGTGGATATTTGCACCCCGGCACTGCATCTGCTAAAGACGGTCCTGGTTGCTGTACCACTGAGTTTGGGGTGTCCAAGGGGCTGGAGGAGAAACATCACCCTCCCAGTCGATCATAGATTTGCCAGGGTGTGCCCAGCTAGTCCTGGCACCTACTGGCTGCTCCTCATTAATTTCTTCCCCCTCCCCCCCCCCCCGGAGCTCGGAGCAAAGAAGAATGGGGGCATTAGTGTAAATGGTGACAAATGGCTCTTTTAGCTCTTGCTGGAAAGGCTATGATAACCTGATTAGGGCTGGTTCCCTCCTCTGCTTTCAGCGAGATGCTTGGGGTCTGGCCCTGCGCCAGTTTGGCGTGTGTCTGGCATTCTTCATTGGGAGCGTTCAGGGCAGGATCAGAGGAAAGGCAACAGGGGGCTCCCTTGGTGTCCTTCCTTGCCCCCCACCCCCAGTGTTGAGCAGGCCACTTCATCTCCAAATGCTCATCCTGGTGGGTCTAGTCTTCGGATTGGACCCTAAGCAGTTAAAAATCTATGTTCAAACATAGGGCGTTGCAAGCTGCCAGCGTGTAACATTACAAACAAACATTGAATACAGTAAGGCAGCACAAACAACAGAAAAAGACAAAATACTCTTCAAAAGATATTAGAAATAAAAATCACATACAGCAATGCAATTAAGAAAACCTAAGGATAGGGCATTGTTAGCAACTGATGAAGGGGATTTCAGTCCAATTAAAGTTGTGCCACCATAAATTTGGTGGTCTTTAAAATGCCACAAGATTCCAGGCTGTTTTAGCTGTGCCAGGCCAGTGCGACTCCCTCTTGAGAATTGTGTCTTCTCTTCTCATTATTTTCCTTCCACGTGAGCTTGTTTAAAAAATAACTCGGCACCCCAAGCCAGGCACAAGGCTGGGGAGGTCAGGTCCCTGGTTGAAACAGGCAGATCAAAAAAGATTAATTCCTCCCTCCTAAGAAGTTTTAATGGGAGATTCTTGTGGGTTTAATGTTTAATGCAGGTAACTGTAATTGGTTACCTCTCTCCATAGATGATGAGCAGAGGAGAAGCTCCCTGGGTGCTCCGCTGCCTTTGAATGGACATAGCGATTGTTCATGAGTTGCGTCTCTGGCAAGGAGCATTGCTTGACAGAGCAAGGCCTTTGGTGCTCCAGACGGGGAAGGAACTGAGCTCCTGAGGGCAGGCTTAGAATTTGCCCCATGTCCTAAATCAGGGATGCAAAGCTTCCATATCAGTGGTTGCCAAACCTTTTCGGGCCACCCCTCCCCCTTGGTTCCATACATTCATCCCAGTGCCCCCTACTCTACCCCACAAGAAGCAGACTCCAGAACAGTGCTTTGCTGCGCATCCCGTTAAGGAACGGTAGAAGTCAAAACAGGACATTGCACTTTGATTTGAACTAGAAGGGTTTAGTTACAGGTAGATAGCCGTGTTGGTCTGTCATAGTCAAAACAAAATAAAAAAATTCCTTCCAGTAGCACCTTAGAGACCAACTAAGTTTGTTCTTGGTATGAGCTTTCGTGTGCATGCACACTTCTTCAGATACTAGAAGGGTTTAGTTAAATTAATTTGACAGAAAGGATGAGCTTAGAATAATAGAATCATAGTTGAGTAGAGTTGGAAGGGATCCAGTGGGTGATCTAGTCCAGCCCCCTCCAATGCAGGAATCTCAACTAGATCATACATGACAGGTGGCCATCCAAACTCTGCTTAAAACCTGATCCAGCAGCCATTGATGGCCCTCTCCTCTGTGCATTTGTCCAATCTTGCACATTCAGACACAACTATAGTGCTGCTGCCACTGTTTATAGCAATAACAATTCATTGCACATCTTAGCTCTCGTAATTCAATAACTGAACGGCACGCAACTCCACGGGTTGGGATCGGAATGCTAGCACAGAGATGGCTTGCAGATTTGCCTCCAGAGCCGCGTCGGGAAGGCCGCCGACAAACCACTTCTGTGCAGTCGGCAGCGCGGCCAAACCAGGGGCGTCCCACTGCCTTAGACAAACAAGGGTTGCCGATCCGGCCGACTGGCGTCCAGCCTCCTGGCTTTGTCCATTGTGGCCGGTCCTGGAGATGCACAGAGTGCCAGGCGGAGATTTCATTAATCCCACCCGCGGTTGGTCTGAATCCGCTGCCACCAGCACAATGCCTTTTTCTGTCTGCGGTGCCAGGGAGAGGCATGTTTCCTGCACCACGGACCACCTCCCGTTACTTCTCGACAAAAGCTGGCAAGCAGCAGACCACGGCCAGTGGAGCAAAACAGCCCAGTGGGTCACAGGCGGCTGAGTGGCAGGCCAAGCTGGAACCAACACCAGGCTGCTCAAGCTACAAATAAATCAATAAGTGCCGCTCCATGGAAAACCATCCTGTTCCACTCTGCTTCCTCCCCAGTCACCCTCTAAGCACCAAGTGTCACGTCAGGCATTTAGCATGTTAAACGCTGACCTGTCTAGAACATGGACAAAGGGAATTGGCACATAGGAACGTAATCGCTCCAGGTGTGTAATTTTTTATTTTTTATTTTTTTAAGTATATATGGAAAGGTTTTAGATTCCAGCTCAGGGCTAGGGAATTGTGGTCCTTCAGATGTTTGTGGACTTCAGTCCCAACACTCGAAAACTGCAGACAGCATGTCGGAAGGACAGGGATGAGTCTATGTTAGGTATTGTTGTGCTTTTATATTGTAAACCTCCCTGTGATCCTGGGATGAAGAACGGTGTAGACATTTAATAAATAATAATGATAATAACTGGGATGCGGGTGGCACTGTGGTCTAAACCACTGAGCCTTGGGCTTGCCGATCGGAAGGTCAGTGGTTCGAATCCCCGTGACGGGGTGAGCTCCCGTTGCTCGGTCCCAGCTTCTGCCAACCTAGTAGTTCAAAAGCATGTCAAAGTGCAAGTAGATAAATAGGTACCGCTCCGGCGGGAAGTTAAATGGCGTTTCCGTGCGCTGCTCTAGTTTCGCCAGAAGCAGCTTAGTCTTGCTGGCCACATGACCCAGAAAAACTGTCTGCGGTCAAACGCCGGCTCCCTCGGCCTGTAAAGTGAGATGAGCACTGCAACCCCAGAGTCGTTCGTGACTGGACCTAATGGTCAGAGGTCATTTACCTTTACCTTTAATGATAATAATGGTGTGACGTGTCACTCAGCAACAACTGCAGCGCTCCCAGTAACTCTATGCCTGCTCTGGCTAATACAACTTTCCGAAGCAGATGGTGATTTGCTTGAGCTTAAAGGGGTGCAAGGGCAGCCCCGGTTCATTTTACTGAGGCTGGTTCAGCAGCATTTCCAAGCAGATCAGGTCCTTGGTACCACAGGAGGCAATTCCCAGAGAATGAGGTCCCTTCTAATTAAAATACTTGGGGGGTTGCCCCCAAAGTTTATGGGCATTGCCATTCAAATGGTTTGCGTGCACTACGTTTTGTGGTTGATTATTCAGGATGTGGCTTACCTGGGACCCCCCAGTATTTTATTCAGGTTGGCACCCCCCCCCCCACACACAGACTTGGTACCCAGATGGCATCCCGGAGAATGATGCAACTTAGAGGAGAGTGAGCAGGGGGGGGGGGCAAAGTAAGAGCCTGGACTCTGATGGGAGAAAATTTCCTTTGGGGGTTCAGTCCGGAGGCTCAAGCCAGATTCCCAATTAGTCAGACTTTTGTTCAGTACAGTGGTACCTCGGGTTAAGTACTTAATTCGTTCTGGAGGTCCGTTCTTAACCTGAAGCACCACTTTAGCTAATGGGACCTCCTGCTGCTGCTGCGCCGCCAGAGCACGATTTCTGTTCTTAGCGGAGTTCTTAACCTGAAGTGTACTTAACCCGAGGTACCACTGTAATGCATTAGAGTCCAAAAGAGTTTAGGACACACACCTGTATATGAAATATACATCACCTTGGCTGTTTAGTTTCTAGCCAACCAATTTCTGCCACCACAGCACCTCACCATCTCTTCATCCTTGAAGTCACTTACTCAACCAAAGGTGTTTTTTAGTTTTGGTTTTGGTTTTGCTGTGCATGCAGAGTCCTCCTCGCACCTTATCTGGAGATGACTTTCCCTCTAGCTGTCAGGTTCCTCCTAAATTGGTTCTTTCCAGTTTGGTGGTGAGTCTGCACTCTTGCATGGTGACCCTGGCCTCACTGAGAATGGGCTTTGCAGAATTTCTACCTCACTCTAGAGGCAAAATAAAGTTATGCACATATCTGGGACTTCCTTTCCTCCCCAATTTCCACCTTACTTCTAAAGGAGCCCCCTTCCAGCTCTCTCTCTCTCTCTCTCTCTCTCTCTCTCTCTCTCTCTCTCTCTCTCTGTGTGTGTGTGTGTGTGTGTGTGTGTGTGTGTGATTGTTACAGTTCCCTGCTGAGAAGCAGCCATAAGAGGAGGCCAAAAACAATGGAGAAAAGGGCATTCGGTGAAGCCAGCTCCCAGGGGCCATTTTTCAAGGACCTGTCAAGTTCTTGGCACCGGCTGGGGCATTTTGAGGCTCAGAGGCAACCTTGAGGACTTCACCCATTTGATTCCGTCAGCCTGTTGTTGATTTAGGAAGGTGGAGGTTGCAGGAGATTGAAAGGAAGGTTGAGTCACCTTCCTAAGTCGACAGAAGCTTGAAGGGACCAAATACTCTCTCGGCTGGTCTGTAACCATAAGGCTTCACAGTCAATTTTTTGTTCAGTTCATACCTATGCATAGAGAAGGTTGCCCTCAAGCCAACAGGAGCAAGCCAGCAGTAAATTACACCAAGCAAGTTGGCATTAATTCTTTATTAGCAAAAACAGGATCTGCATGAAGCATTTGCTGAGACAAAAGTTTCCGCCTCCCCACAGCTGCCTCAGTCCCCACCTCTTAAGCAATCTGAGACTGTGCCTGCATTAAGCTAGCTTCTCCTCCGCTCTCTTCATGCCTCTCCTGGTTCTGGGAGAGCAGCAGGGAGGGGAGCTTGTCACAGCAGGACGGGGAGATCCCAGTGCCTCTTCACCTGCAGGACTCATCTCTGGCTCTTGGAGGGGGGGACTGTGTATGACACCTTGAGCTCCTTAGAGAAAACGTGAGATATAAATGTAATGAATAAATAAACTCTAGAGTGCTGCTGCTGCCAGTCAGTGTATAGAATCATAGAATCATAGAGTTGGAAGAGACCACAAGGGCCATCCAGTCCAACCCCCTGCTCGACGGATAAATGAACTCCTTTGGTCTGACCAACTTCAAGCGACAAGGGATTCCCTTATCCAGGCAGAAGAGCCACTGCCAATATATGATAATCTAGTAGAACTGCTAAAACCATCTATGGCACGGGCTCCGGTAATGAATAGTAACCATTTTTCTCATAAAAAATGGTTTGATGAGGAATGCAGGCACTTTAAGAACTGTCTATATAATGAATTTTTGGCATATAGGGCATCAAATGACCCCTTGCCCAGTAGTCACCTTATGAACCTCAAGAGAAGATATAAAGCATTATTAAAGGAAAAGAAGCTTGCGGCAGAAAGAAATAATTGGAATAATCTTCTAAAAGCTGCGGAGAATAGAAATCCCTCCTCCTTTTGGCACCAAATTTCCCAATATTTGGGCAGACCGTTGACAAGGATAGAACCCCAAATTTCAGCCGACACCTGGGAAAGTTTCTTTTCCGACCTATATGCAGCCCATGCTGCTGGCGGAGGAAGGATAGAATTGGCCCCCTTGCCTGAGTGGGACCCAGTTACCTGTTCTGAAGTGGAAACACTTATAGACCAATTTAAGGCGGGCAAGGCACCTGGAGATGACCTTATATCAATTGATGCCATCAAAGCCAACAAGGATTGGTGGTGCCCACTCCTAGCAGCACTCTATACTTATATAAACAACACAGCAAATTTTCCCCCAAGTTGGAATTCCGCACTGATTGTATTAATACACAAGAAAGGGCCGTGCACTGACCCGGCCAATTTTAGGCCAATCAGCCTGCTGAATGTTATTGGGAAAATTTACTCAAGATATTTGCTCAGCAAACTAATGATCTGGATGGAGAGCAACAATATCATCGCAGAGGAACAGGCGGGTTTCCGCCCTGGAAGATCGACAACAGACCAAATTCTAATCCTGAACCATTTGGCCAAGAAGTATGCTGGCAAAGGCCCTAAAGCCCTCCATGTCGCCTTTATCGACTTTAAGCAAGCCTTTGACCAAATTCCCAGGAACCAGCTATGGACAAAACTGGCAGCGACATCTATCGACCGCCGTCTTCTTCTCCTGATTATCAACTTGCATACAAATACCTTCTTGAGAATTAGGTTAGATAGTAAGGGGCTAGTCTCCAATCCGGTTGCCACCACTAGGGGAGTAAGACAGGGCTGTTTGCTTGCCCCTGCCCTGTTTAATTTCTATATTAACTCACTAGTGGGGCATATGGCCAATGCTGCTTTCCATCCGCCAAAACTAGCAGGTCGAGCTTTGAATGTCCTCCTGTATGCGGACGATGCTGCCCTTTTAGCTACCTCCCCCATTGGGCTGAGGAGGATGCTTCGAGCACTTCATGAATACGAGATCCAACACGAGTTCCAACTTAATTATGCCAAGACCAAAATAATGGTCTTTGCTGCTCGACCGAAACTCAATTTGTGGTCGATCAATGGTATTCCTCTAGAACAGGTTAGTTGCTTCAAATACCTGGGCCAGGTAGTGCGATCAAACGGGTCTTTCCTGGCACACAGAGAATATATAGCCACAAATGCATCTAAAGCAGCCTTGCTGATTAGATCCCTATATGCCAAGAAACAGGCACAAACAGTGGAAGTTGCCCTGAGACTCTTCCAAATGAAAGTCCTCCCACTACTACTGGTGGGCATTGCTTTGGGTTCACGTAGGGACTTTGTAAGATTGGAATCTATCCAATCGCAATTCCTCAGGGCCATTCTCAGGATCCCCCCTTCCGTTGCGGGTGCGGTCATGAGATTGGAGACCGGATGCCAAGCCTTTAGGTATGTGGCCCTGAAAGCAAAATTATGGCTATGGCTCAAGCTCTGCTTCAGACCGGTGGGTTTGGCCCCTCTGATACTGAGGGATAATTTTAAATCACCATGGGAAGGGGAGGTGGTAGAGGAAGTGCAGAAGTGTGGACTGTCCTCCCTTTATATAGAGTCCATGACGTATAACCATGCTAAAGCGGTGATCGCTCAGAGATTGGGGGATATCGCCAGACAGGAGGACATAGCCCGTGTGAAACCTGGGATGTTTCTGGGGGAGCAGGTGTATCGGGCTGCACCAGCCCGTTACCTGGCGGATATCCACTATGTGGAATACCGCAGACTACTCACTGCGGCCAGACTGAACGTTCTTGATTCGGCGGTTTTGAGGGGAAGATTTAGAGGAGTGCCATATGATCAGAGAACGTGCCATTGTGCTTTGGGAGAGGTAGAATCCACAGAACACATTCTACTGAGCTGTCCCTTTTATAACGACTTAAGGCAATATCTCATAGCCCCATATTTATCTCAGTTTAGTTCCCAATTAAGAGAAAGGCAGGTAGCATATCTGCTAAATAAGCCCACTGGGAAAACAACCTTATCGGTGGCTAAATTCCTCTTTCTGGCGCTCAAGTGTCGGAAGCGTAAAATCGAATGCCTCGATGTGGGTTTATCTGTATGAGGTCCAGTAGTGCTGTCCTATTTTATTTGTGTACCCCCCTGATGTTTTTAGTTTTTATAATTTTATAATTCTGTATTGAGAAATGTTTTTCTTTCTGACTATCGGTCGAATAAAGGATATGATGATGGTCCAACCCCCTGCCAAGCAGGAAACACCTTCAGAGCATTCCTGACAGGTGGCTGTCAAGCCTCTGCTTAAAGACCTCCAAAGAAGGAGACTCCACCACACTCCTTGGCAGCAAATTCCACTGTCAAACAGCTCTTACTGTCAGGAAGTTCTTTCTAATGTTGAGGTGGAATCTTCTTTCTTGTAGTTTGAATCCATTGCTCCGTGTCCTCTTCTCAGGAGCAGCAGAAAACAACTTTTCTCCCTCCTCTATATGACATCCTTTTATATATTTGAACATGGCTATCATATCACCCCTTAACCTTCTCTTCTCCAGGCTAAACATACCCAGCTCCCTAAGCCGTTCCTCATAAGGCATCGTTTCCAGGCCTTTGACCATTTTGGTTGCCCTCCTCTGGACACGTTCCAGCTTGTCAGTATCCTTCTTGAACTGTGGTGCCTAGAATTGGACACAGTATTCCAGGTGAGGTCTGACCAGAGCGGAATACAGTGGTACTATTACTTCCCTTGATCTAGATGCTATACTCCTATTGATGCAGCCCAGAATTGCATTGGCTTTTTTAGCTGCTGCATCACATTCCTGACTCATGTCAAGTTTGTGGTCTACCAAGTGTAGACAATACTGAGGTAGATGGAGCAATGGTCTGACAGGCAGCTTCCTATTTTCTTTCCTAGTGGGGTGCAAGAGACTGTTCCCCCTGCTTTTCTAATTGCATTGTTCCTCCCTGGCACCCGGTATTCTGAAATATCTGTTGCTTTTAGATTCTGACACTGGATACCAGCCCTCGCAAATCATCCCATTGCCCCAGTGCAGCCACCTGGACACTGGGTGATTTACGGCTCTCAGTGGAACGAAACCTGACCCGTTTCACGCTGATTTGTTCTCTGTGGGAGTTAATTTTTTACCTAGTGGCAGCCAAGCTCTTAGTCACCGAATGCCTAACAGACAGTGCAAGGATTGATGGCTGCACGCACACACATAGGGGCAGAGAATTTCAGATTTAATTGTGACACGTGGAAATTGCAGCGAAGGCCACAGGTAGATTAGGATTGGGATTGACTGGGTCAATTACCTGTTGAACCCCTTGAGTGTGCAGAGCGAGCACCCTGGTGCTCAAAAGCATGCACTGGTTGAACTGGGCCAGGTTCAAGGGACTTGTAATAATTTGCAAGGCCCTTAAGAACTTGGGTCTAGGACACCCCAGGACTGCCTAATCCCTTTTATCCCTGATCACGGCAGTCTTTGATGGAGTCACTGTTAGAGTTCCCCTGTGGCTCAGATGTTTATATCCACCAGACACCAAATGTTCAGTGTTGTGGCCTAATTTTATGAGTATTGGGATACCAGGTTCAAATCCCTTTGCATGCAGAGTAAGCTGTGTTTAGCTGCTGAATCTTGGCTAGACACTATACCGGTTGCAATCGCACAGAGAGAAGCTTGGTTGTAGGAAATTCCTAAATTGGATAGAAAAGGTTTCTGTCTCTAACTAGTCTAGAGAAGAACAAGGCGATAGGACTTTCTTTATGTATGCCACAACAGCAGCCAGAATTTTGTTAGCTAAAAACTGAAAATCAATGATAGAAGAATGGCAGATGAAAATGATGGACTATGTGGAACTTGCTGAGCTGACCGGGAAACTTCGTGACCAGAGGGAGGAAGCGGTGGAAGAAGATTGGAAGAAATTCAAATCATATTTTTAAAAGTATTGTAAGATTAAAGAGTAGAAGTAAGCTGGAAGATAAAGGAGGCTGTAGACTTAGAGGATAGATTTAAGGCGTATAATTGTTGGAGTAAATGATAATGATATTAGGATAGAAGAGATATTTGAGGTTATTTAATTAAAAATGTTTTTAATGATGTCAAGAAATTACTAAAGATGATATACAATGAACGCAGGAAGAGAGGATAGGAGGAAGTCAACCTACAATGAAAAGGAAGGAGGATTAGGTTAAAAGGATGTATGTTTGTTTTTATGTTTATTATTGTTGTTGTTTTTTATTATTGTTTATTGATGTATTTTGATGTTTGTTCTTATTTGTTAAAAGTTAATAAAAAAGATAAAAAAAAGATAGAGAAGAACAAGGCAACCATGCTTGCTCCTTCCTTCTCTCAGATGATGTCACCTTTAAGATTTAAAAAAACAAACAAAGAGGAAGTCTCTTATGTTTTGCTTTTTTCAGCTTCTCCAATGGATTCAGATGAGAAGAAAGGAGATTCTGACTAAACTCCAGGAAGAACTTTCTGGTGGCAGGAGCTGTTCGGTGGTGGAATGGACCACCTTGGAAGGTGGTGGGTTCTCCTCCATTGGAGGTTTTAAATCAGAGATAGGATGGCCACCTGTCAGGGATGCTTTAGCTGTGCTTCCCACATTGCAGCGGGCTGGACTAGATGATCCTTGGGGGCCCTTTGAACCCTACAATTCTGTGATTCTCTTATAAAAGGGCCGAACTGTGTGCCACTCAGCACTCTAAATACACAAGTAGAGATTGCAACATGAAGGTGCCGGTTGCATCTCTGTGGAGCAGAAATTCCACAGCTTAGGGGCTGCCACAGAGAAGACCCTCTCTTGGACCCCCTCCCAAGGTTTTAGGGATGGAGGAACCACCAAAGAGACACACACACCCTCTGCCATTCTGCTGATTTTAACACCAGGAAGGTCTGGCTGAAGACCACTGAAATTCCTACTCCGTTGCCTCATTTGGAAGGGAAAGATTCAGTTATAGCTGCAGTACTGGAGAGTTCTTGCTTTCAGCACCTTGGTCAGAGGCAAGATCCATGATGTTACAGAACGGCTGCAAGGAATAATAAAACCTACGGATAAAAACCCCTTCCTTTTAGTCCATGTGGGAACCAATGACACCGCAAGCCATAGCCTCCAGAAGATCAAAAGTGATTATGAGGCTCTGGGCAGGAAGCTGAAGCAATTAAATGCACAAATTGTCATCTCATCTGTCCTCCCAGTTGAACGCCGTGGCCCAGGAAGAGAGTGGAAAATAGGAGAAGTGAACAACTGGCTTCGCAAATGGTGCCGGCAGGAACGGTTTGGATTCTTAGATCACGGCCTGCAGTTTCTTGAAGATGGACTTCTGGCAAGTGATGGGCTGCACCTCACAAGGGTTGGGAGGAATGTTTTTGCCAACAATCTCAAAAACCTCATCAGGAGGGCTTTAAACTGACTTATGTGGGGGAGGGAGACAGTGGTCCTGAAGGTAGGAGTCTATCAAATGCTGAAGATGATCATCCAAAAGTCAAGGACCAAATGGAGCAAACAGCACACAGACCTAGTGGTGGGAGGAAAAAATCCTTAAGTAGGAGACTAGGGGGAATGATCAATGGTTTTCAATGTCTGTATACAAATGCACAGAGCATGGGAAATAAACAAGATGAACTTGAGCTCTTGGTACAGCAAACTAAATACGACATAATAGGCATCACTGAAACCTGGTGGGATGAGTCTCATGATTGGAATGTAGTAATAGAGGGATACAATCTATTTCAGAGAAATAGACCAAACAGGAAAGGAGGAGGAGTGGCATTATATGTCAGGGATGTGTATACCTGTGAAGAGATCCATGATTTAAAACTTCAAAGCCAAATTGAGAGTATCTGGGTCAAAATTAAGGGAGAGAAAAATAACAGTGATCTCATTGTGGGAGCTTACTATAGATCCCCAAGCCAAACTGAGGACATAGATGATGCCTTCCTGGAACAGATGACCAAGCATTCAAAAGGAAATGAGATAGTAGTAATGGGGGATTTCAACTATCCTGATATTTGTTGGATGTCAAACTCAGCCAAGAGCATAAGGTCGAACAGATTCCTCACTGGCCTTGCAGACAATTTCATTGTCCAGAAAGTGGGAGAAGCAACAAGAGGATCAGCCATTTTAGATCTGGTCCTAACCAATAGTGATGACCTGGTTAGTGGGGTAGAAGTGGCAGGATCATTAGGTGGGAGTGATCATGCCCTTCTGGAGTTTATTATACATCAGAAAGGAGCAACCAAGCATACTAAGACTCAAATTCTAGACTTTAAGAAAGCCGACTTCAGAAAACTTAGGGAAATGCTGGATGTGATCCCATGGTCAGTAATACTAAAAGGGAAGGGAGTTCATGATGGATGGGAGTTTGTTAAAAGGGAGATATTAAAAGCACAACTTCAAGCAGTACCAATGCGACGAAAACATGGAAGGTGCCTAAAGAAGCCAGGGTGGCTATCTAAAGAACTTTTAACTGAGTTAAGATTTAAAAGGGATATGTACAAGAAATGGAAAAAGGGGGAAACCACCAGAGAGGAATTCAAACAAATAGCCAGCACATGTAGAGACAAAGTCAGAAAAGCTAAAGCACAGAATGAACTCAGGCTTGCTAGAGAGGTTAAAAGCAATAAAAAGAGTTTTTATGGGTATGTCCTTAGCAAAAGGAAGAACAAGGAAACAGTGGGGTCACTTAGAGGAGAAGATGGTGAAATGCGAACAGGGGACGCAGAAAGGGCAGAACTCCTCAATACCTTCTTTGCCTCAGTCTTCTCCAAAAAAGAAAACAATGCCCGACCTGAAGAATATGGAGCAGATGATTCAGCAGGGGAAACACAGCCCAGAATAAGTAAGGAGGTAGTACAAGAACACTTGGCTAGTTTAGATGTATTCAAGTCTCCAGGGCCAGATGAACTACATCCCAGAGTATTAAAAGAACTGGCAGAGGTGATTTCAGAACCACTGGCAGTAATCTTTGAGAATTCCTGGAAAACAGGTGAAGTCCCAGCAGACTGGAGGAGGGCAAATGTTGTCCCTATTTTCAAAAAGGGGAAAAGAGAGGACCCAAACAATTACCGCCCAGTCAGCCTGACATCAATACCAGGAAAGATTCTAGAGCAGATCATTAAGCAAACGGTCTGTGAGCACCTAGAAAGGAACGCTGTGATCACTAAAAGTCAGCATGGGTTTCTGAAAAATAAGTCATGCCAGACTAATCTGATCTCATTTTTTGACAGAATTACAAGCCTGGTAGACGAAGGGAACACTGTGGATGTAGCCTATCTTGATTTCAGCAAGGCCTTTGACAAGGTGCCCCATGATATTCTTGTAAAGAAGCTGGTAAAATGTGGGCTAGACAATGCTACCATTCAGTGGATTTGTAACTGGCTGACTGACCGAACCCAAAGGGTGCTCATCAATGGCTCCTCTTCATCCTGGAGAGAAGTGACTAGTGGGGTGCCACAGGGTTCTGTCTTGGGCCCAGTCTTATTCAACATCTTTATCAATGACTTGGATGATGGGCTTGAGGGCATCCTGATCAAGTTTGCAGATGACACCAAATTGGGAGGGGTGGCTAATACCCCAGAGGACAGGATCACACTTCAAAATGACCTTAACAGATTAGAGAACTGGGCCAAGGCAAACAGGATGAATTTTAACAGGGAGAAATGTAAAGTACTACACTTGGGCAAAAAAAATGAAAGGCACAAATACAGGATGGGTGATACCTGGCTTGAGAGCAGTACAAGTGAAAAGGATCTAGGAGTCTTGGTAGACCACAAACTTGACATGAGTTAACAGTGTGATGCAGCAGCTAAAAAAGCCAATGCAATTCTGGGCTGCATCAATAGGAGTATAGCATCTAGATCAAGGGAAGTAATAGTACCACTGTATTCCGCTCTGGTCAGACCCCACCTGGAATACTGTGTCCAGTTCTGGGCACCACAGTTCAAGAAGGATATTGACAAGCTGGAACGTGTCCAGAGGAGGGCAACCAAAATGGTCAAAGGCCTGGAAACGATGCCTTATGAGGAACGGCTTAGGGAGCTGGGTATGTTTAGCCTGGAGAAGAGACGGTTAAGGGGTGATATGATAGCCATGTTCAAATATATAAAAGGATGTCATATAGAGGAGGGAGAAAGGTTGTTTTCTGCTGCTCCAGAGAAGCGGACACGGAGCAATGGATTCAAACTACAAGAAAGAAGATTCCACCTAAACATTAGGAAGAATTTCTTGACAGTAAGAGCTGTTCGACAATGGAATTTGCTGCCAAGGAGTGTGGTGGAGTCTCCTTCTTTGGAGGTCTTTAAGCAGAGGCTTGACAGCCACCTGTCAGGAATGCTTTGATGGTGTTTCCTGCTTGGCAGGGGGTTGGACTGGATGGCCCTTGTGGTCTCTTCCAACTCTATGATTCTGTGTGATTCTGTGAAGATTTCTTCATTTCAAAGAAGCTTGTTTTTTAAATGAGGTGGGGGTATTAAAGTATCAAGGGAAGCTCTGATTATTCTAGTGAGCAAAGCTTTGAGGCACTGAACTCCTCTCTGCCCACCCTATGATGTCAGATCCTAAATTTTGTTCCCTACCCCACCCCACCAATGTCTTGCAACTTTCTCCTCCAAAACTCAATAGAAGGTCTAACTGAGCCAAGAGTGGGGCCAATTTGTATTTCTAAGGATGACTGACAATAGTTAGGGCTGAGTTCTCAGGGCCCATTGTTCTGTTACTGCAGGCAGGGACTGTCTTGCTTTCAATGATTACATAAAAGCCAAATGCTCTAAATAAAATAATAATAAATATTACTCAGAATCTCCTTTCTTGCCATTTGAATCCATTGCTTTGTGTCCTATTGGTTTGTGCAGCAGGAAAAAGCTCACTTCATCTTCCATATCCTTCCGTTATTTGAAAAACATACCCAATTCCAGTGCTTTTTTCCTTTAAAAATGTTTAGGGGTCTTCTTCTTCTTTGGCGATCACTCGTGCTGAGTAAGATTGTCTTCCATAAACATGGTTTTAACAATGAGTCCGTAAGTGACTGTGGAGGCCAATTCTGGATCAACACATCCTTCCACAGGGGGGACATAGGTTTTCCGGGTAGGAGTTGATCGTGGTAAGGGTTTGCCAAGTGTGCCTTCCTCTTAGCACGTTTCTCCCTTGTGTCCTGAGTTCGAGTGTCTTCAAAACCCATGACACCTTTGGTAAAGGCTGTTCTCCAACTGGAGCACTCACAGGCCAGTGTTTCCCATTTGTCGGTGTTTATGCTACATTTTTAAAGGTTTGCTTTGAGACAGTCTTTAAACCTCTTTTGTTGACCACCAGCATTACGCTTTCCATTTTTAAGTTCGGAATAGAGTAGTTGCTTTGGAAGACGATAATCAGGCATCCACACAACATGACCAGTCCAACAAAGTTGATGTTGAAGAATCATTGCTTCAACACTGGTGATCTTTGCTTCTTCCAGGACACTGATATTAGTTCGCCTGTCTTCCCAAGTGATGTGTAAAAATTTTCGGAGACACCGTTGATGGAATCTTTATAGGAGTTGGAGATAGCGTTTATAAGTGGTCCATTTTTCACAAGCATATAGTAAGGTTGGTAGCTCTCATTTTGACTCAAGAAATCACAATTTTATAGCTCAAATCGGGGGGGAAATTAATGCAGTAAATGGACAAAAGTACAAACATTCACAAAATAAGATTCCCCTGCATCCCCCCCCCCAGAAAAAAGCACTGCTCAATTCCATCAACCATTCCTCTTAAGGCTTGGATTCCAGACCCTTTTTCAACCTGGTCACCCTCCTCTGCACACCTTCCAGCTTTGCAGTTGTCATTACTGATATTGACTTTTTGGTAATATGCAAGTAAAAGAATACTTGAAAAGAACAATCCTCCTTCATGAATTTGCAAGCATCTAAGGTGGATGCCATCAGTATGTTCAGTGGCTCTGAATTCCACAAGGAAACTGTTTTGAATGTTGGGATCAGCTGCATTGCAAGGGGTTGAACTACATGACCCTCTAGCTCCCTTTCAACTCTACAATTCATAGTAGCAAATATTTTGCATCCTTGCCAAGATGAAACCCCAATTCCAGGAATACATGGGGTCAGCATCCATTCATTATATCACCAAATGACGCTACTTGAGGCAAAAATGTTAGCGGCACAGGAGTATGGCATAAGGCCTCTGATGCCCAATATTCTCATCCCCATTAAACAGTTTGGGTCTCCACTTCTTGAGGCTGGGTGGTGTGTGCTGGCCAAAACCGAAGGCATCCCAAAAGAACAGGCTGCCCTAGAGAAATCCTCGCTCTCTGCCACCTCTGTCTCCATCCTCGCTGAGCTCCACCCTGCAACACCTGGTGCAATTGTCCGTGGCCTTTTGCCTTCGTTCTGTCAATGATTCATAAATCAATGAATGTCTGTTAAGGGTTAAAATAATATTAAATCATCAAGGAGAATCGTGGGCTGGACATCAAATGTGATGTGCAAGGAGCAAAGGGATTCCAAGCTTGAGGCGCAGCTTGTGTCTTCTTGATGGGCAATTAAATCCACTTGCATTCCAGTGGAAGAAACATCTCTCTGTGATCCCACCTGGCCCACAATTACTCATCAACCTGTCCAGAAGGAGAAGTTAATGAGTAACGGGGCTGTTTTTCAGATGTCAAGCACAAGTGATTTGTCCCAGAATTGGTTTCTTCCACTCCTGCTTCAATCTCTCAGCATCATCCTCTTGGCCTGAGAAGCAGCAGCTATCCTGGGAAGAGAACATTCTCTTTGGAATGACGCCTGTCAGTCAAGCCATCCTTCCATGGAGTCCAGAGGACGCCATTGCAAAACAATGCAGGAGAACATCCGAAACATGAACTGAAACGACAGCCATCACTCAAAATTCCCACTTCTCCAAGAAGAAGTTCTCCAGCCAAGTAATACGGGAAAATAACCCGCAGAAATGCATTGCATTCAGCAAAAAGATAAATATTAGGAAAAATGTGTATATTGGGGGAGAGTTCATACAGAAATGTTTGTATTAAGAGACATTCATATTAAAATGCTGGTTAATTTTTCAGGCAGACTTTAAAAATAAATTACAAACTGATGTAGACATATGGAGAAGTGAACTCAAGTTTGCAAAAGTGAGAAATGGAGAGAAACCGAAATCGACCTATTTGCACATCCCAATTGAGGGCTACATTCCCTCCTGGGTGACCTCATCAGGATTGGTTTCCAGACATTTTGCTGTATTTAAATTCTTGGGTTGCCTTTATGGGCTGGGAATAAAGCAAGGAGAACACTGGTTTTAACTTAGGGATGGGTGAATGTGTGTCACGGTCAGTTCCTTTTCATTTCTCATTTTTTTTCAGTCACTGAGATACACATAGCTATACACACTTTATCAACACTTTTGTGGCCATTACTTGCCACTATAAAATGCAGAGAAGTGTGGATTTTGAAAGCTGGCAGCGTTTCAGATGTGCATTGTTTTGGGAAGGGTGAATTAGGTCAGTTTGTCTTTCTATATGAGCTGAATCAAATGTCTCCCCGGTCCCTATTTTAGCTCACTGGCATTTTGGTGTGCCATTCTAAATTTTAAAAGTCTATGGCGATCCACTTGCCATTTTTTCAGGACGTGGAGACCCACAAAATCAATTGGCATCGAAATGAAAAGAGAAATTCAGGCCAAGGCAAGCAATGTGTTACTTTTATTAGACATCACTACAGGTACATTCCACCATGAAGTTCTTCCCCACCCCCACCCCCAAAATGAATGGGCACCTTGCTGAGCCCATTCATTCCAGCAGGATGTGTCTGCAGAAGAACAACATGCTTTCTGAATGGAGTGATAAGTAATAGAGGCTTTTCTTTTAACAAGAAAAAAACCACTCTCACACACAAACATTAAACAAAAATCATAAACAAACCACATATTATGCATCAAGTTAAATTAATCAGGATTATCCATTAAATTAAATTTATTGCTGCCGGCATTGCAGCATTCCAAGAATGTGGGTCATTATCATCACGATTAACAGTGTGCATCTTCTGGCTAGCAAGTAGGGGTGCTGGGTCATAGGCTGTGGAAGCATTTGCTCTGCATGCAGAAGTTCCCAGGATCAGCCCCCACTACAGTCGTACCTTGGAAGTAGGATGGAATCTGTTCCGGAACTCCGTTCGACTTCCAAAACGTTCAGAAATCAAAACGTGGCTTCTGATTGGCTGCAGGAAGTTCCTGCAGCCAATCGGAAGCTGTGGAAGCCCCATCGGACGTTCGGCTTCCAAAAATAGTTTGCAAACCGGAGCGGTCACTTCCAGGTTTGCGGCATTCGGGAGCCAAAACATTCAAGAACTAAGTTGTTCGAAAACCAAGGTACGACTGTATCTCTATCTAATAATGAGTATTCACATAGAGAGAGTCCTTCTTTACAAAGCTAAACTATGGAACTCCTTCCTGCAGGAGGCAGTGGTGGCTGCCAACCAAGATGGCTTTAAAAGAGGATTAGGCAAATTCTTGGAGGAGGGGGGGACTTTTGATCGCTACTGGCCAGGATGGTTCTGCTATGGCCTCATCCAGCAGGTTCTTCTGATGTTCTCCATGTTTGGTTTCAGTGTTCATCTTACATCTTCCTGCACTGACAGCCATGCCTCCACTAACTTCTCCATGGGCTGTTAAACATGACACACCAAACAGGACATGGCTCTGGGTGGAAGGAGAGCAAACCATTTGTGGCAAAACAGTAATGGGCCAGGGCAGCACCGACAGAGGGGGAAGTAGGTGGCATGAAATGGAAAAGCCAAGTCCTTCAAAGCTGGAGGAACCAAGTCCTTCAACTGGAGCTGCTCATTTTTGGCGGAGTTTTCTGGCAAGACTTCAGGCCCAACAGGGCTGTTCTTCTTCGGTGGCCCAACCAAGTATACAGGTCCCAACTTGACACTGTCATTTATCATCAAGTGAAGAAGATGCCCACATGGAACTCTCCTAGATCCACATGGAAGCCTGTATTCTTCAGTGGGTGGGTGGGGGGAACTACTTGTTTGGGCAAGACAACATCTTGGGGGATCTGATGAGGCCCCGTTGAAGAACAAGTGCCGCAGCATGGAAGAACTTCACACAGCACATAATTAACCTGTGGAACTCACTCCCACAAGATGCAGCGATGTTCACTAACTTGGGTGGCTTTAAAAGAGGGTTAGAGGAGAGGGCTATTCACAACAGAGATATAATAGCTTAGTCAGTGGAGCATGAGACCCTCAATCTCAGGATTGTGGGTTTGAGCCCCATGTTGTGCAAAAGATTTCTGCATTCCAGGGGATTCCAGAATGGCTATGCTTTGCCCTCCACAGTCGGAGGCAGAAATGCTTCTGAATGCCAGTTGCTGGAGACCACAGGAGGGGGGAGGACTCTTGTTCTCAGGTCCTGCTTGTGGGTCTCCCATGGGCAACTGGGTGGCCACTGCAAGGATGCTGGACTAGATGGGCCATTGGCCTGATCCAGCAGGCTCATCTTACATTCTTAAGTCTTGATGAGTGCCAATTAACATGGAATTTAGGCTTAGTGGTCACTGGGGAGGTCAACCTGCTTCTGAGCTACATTGCTGCAGGGGGAGCTCAGTTGATCCTTATTCCTACACACACACACACACACACACACACACACACACACACACACACACACCTACAAATGTTAAGGGCCTTCTGGTGGTTCCCTCACTGCGAGAAGCCAAGTTACAGGGAACCAGGCAGAGGGCCTTCTTGGTAGTGGCACCCACCCTGTGGAACGCCCTCCCTTCAGATGTCAAAGAGAACAACAACTACCAGATTTTTAGAAGACATCTGAAGGCAACCCTGTTTAGGGAAGCTTTTAATGTTTGACGGACTATTGTATTTTAATATTTTGTTGGAAACCACCCAGAGTGGCTGGGGGAACCCAGCCAGATGGGTGGGGTATAAATAATAATAATAATAATAATAGTAATAATAATAATAATAACTATTATTATTATTATTATTATTATTATTACAGCTCTAATTGTCTAAGTGCCAGGAACACTTGTGTACAGGGAAGCATTCAGTTATGACGGTTGCCATCCACATTCTGCAATGTACAGACCAAATACAGGTCGATCAGCTTACAGAGAATTAGGTTCCAGTTCAGAACAAATTTATGAGAACAAGGGATGTGGAGCCTTTTCAAGCCTGGCATGACGACTGAGGTGAACGAAGATGCTCTGGACACACCAATCTCTCTACAACCTGTTTGTGTTGTTAATAGCAATGTGAAGGAGAACTGGAACTTACCTGGGAGAATTCTGGAATTTCTCTGAGGAACTTAAGAAGGGAAAGATGAGTTTCTGTTATCCTAATTTAAGACCTCCCCCACCCCAAGTATTCTCACTGATTGACATTTTTGGATTTAGTGACGTTAGAAACAAAGCAAAGTTAATGGTGAATCTGGAAAGTTAACATTTAACATAGTTGCCTTAAGATGTGGCTGTAGTGTTGCTTAAAAAGAGAGAGAGAAGCAAAGAAATAAAATTGCATTTCACACTTAAAATTTGGATAAACTCAAAATTCTTGATTTGAACTGGGGCCAAAGGGAAGAAGCAGCTGTGCCAAATTCTGTTTCCGCTTTGGTGGGGAGTCAGCTCCTCTGCCATTATTCTCATGCAGCCGTGCCCTGATTTCCGTGGCCCTGGCAGTGTCTCCAGCCGCAGGTGATGTGAGTGGTCAGGACTGGAATACCCATTTGGACAGGCTCAGAGCAGACCCAGATCCCTCCCAGCTAAACCACCCTTTGCTAAAGTAGGGCATTTCTGGCTGTGGGCGCAATGTGCTCTGGCCACAAAGATGCAGCTGCAATGAATTCTGGAAACTGTACAATTAGCAGTAGAAAAGAAGAAACTGGATTTCAGCTACCCAAAGACAACTGACCTGGCAGTCTTTTTCCACAGGGAACTGACAACTCTGTTCTCAGTTCTATGCAGGGTGGGATCTCCTTGCCTCCACTGTCAGAGGCAGCAAGGATTCTCAATCCGGGCTGCTGGAAAACACGGGAGGGGAGAGATGCTCTTGGATCCTGCTTAAGGGTTTCTGACAGGCATCTGGTTGGCCACTGCGAGAACAGGGTGCTGGACTAGTTGGCCTGATCCAGCAGGTTCTTCTGATGTTCTCCATGTTTGGTTTCAGTGCTCAACTTACATCTTCCTTCACTGACAGCCATGCCTCCACTAACTTCTCCATGGGCTGTTAAACATGACACACCAAACAGGACATGGCTCTGGGTGGAAGGAGAGCAATCCATTTGTGGCAAAACAGTAATGGGCCAGGGCAGCACCGACAGAGGGGGAAGTAGGTGGCATGAAATGGAAAAGCCAAGTCCTTCAAAACTGGACGAACCAAGTCCTTCAACTGGAGCTGCTCATTTTTGTCGGAGTTTTCTGGCAAGACTTCAGGCCCAACAGGGCTGTTCTTCAGGCGGCAGCAGGGGAAAGTGCAGCTGGTGGTACATATCTTGCCTCTCCCTGCTCCAGAATGAGCACGAGGCAGGCAGGCACACATGCGGGCAGCACTTTGGGGACTTCATTGCCTGCCGCTGCCAAAGATCATCTGACCCACGGGTCTCCGGGGCTGAGCCTAGGGCCCAGCAGCAGGTACAGAGCGCCTCTGAGCATGTGCAAAATGGATTGCCATTGTTACCCGCCGGGCAAGCTATAGAACATGGCAAGGTTTCTGGGTCTGAAGAGGAGGCCTCCTCCTTGGATAGAAATCACAAAGTTGCAATCCTCCCAGAGCAAATGGAGCTCTCAAACTTTTTGGGTTTGGAAGGGAGTTAGAGGGAAGATGAAAAGGTTTCCGGCAGGAGCCTTGTAGCTTTGCAAACTTGCACAGAGCATCA
This sequence comes from Darevskia mixta, assembly GCA_034641385.1. Lineage (NCBI taxonomy): Eukaryota > Metazoa > Chordata > Lepidosauria > Squamata > Lacertidae > Darevskia > Darevskia mixta. The sequence goes on from JAWWNH010000021.1 coordinate 1,396,775, forward strand.
CCTGCCTGCCGTCCACCTATTCCCTGCTCGTGGTTTGACGGTCTGCATCGATCAGCCTTGATCCATAGATGGGTGGCTGCAATTTGCACCTGGGCAGTGAGCTAGACTTCCACAGCTGCGTATCAGACTAGCAGTAGCAACGATAATCCTAGGCCCTCCCATTCTCAACAGAAATGCAATAGGGCCTTTAATATTTTTTTACCACTCTTAATCTGTAAACACATTGTTTTCCTGGCAGTGCTGAGGTGGGTTTTGGGTTGGGGGATGGACAGGGGAGAGCTCCTTCACTCAGGCTGCTTGGGTACCCAAGTCAGCTTCCACCCTCCATCCTCATCCCGGCGCACGAAAGCCTGTCCCTGGCGGAAGGTGTGCGTTTTGACGTTGCAGTGGGGGCTCAAGGAGGTGGTGAAAGCCACCTCCGTTGGGGTGGGAGAGGCGTCCAAGCAGCAGGGCTGCCCACAAGGCAGCGGAGGGTAGATATTCTCAGGCAGTGAGAAATGGCAAGGCAGGTCGGGTGCGTGACCCAAAGGCTCTTCTCTCGTGCCGCTCGTCCTGTCCGCGGACAGAAAAGCGGCACACCTGTAAACAGCTGGCTGGCTGACATTGCACCCAAAGTTCGTTGTCTCGGCTGGGTCCCCGATAAAAGAGCCCAGAGGAACCTCTGGGGTCAAGGCACTGTAGTTAGCTGAAGCAGGCGACTCATCAATCGTGTCAAGGTCTTTGAGGCCCAGCGTCCGCAGGACCCAGCTGTCCACGTGGGGGTCACGTGGCTCTTCGCAGGCAGAGAAAGAGCCCAGGAGGTTCCGCCTGGCCTTCTGCGGGTGGGACGCCTCGCGAGGAAGGGGAAGGCCTTCTGCTCTCAGCCTCCGCTTGCCGCTTTGAAGAGGGCTGCGAGATTTCTGGCCACTCTGACGCAGCAGCTTCTGTTTGAGAGGGCAGTGGAGAGAGTGGGGCAGAGAACAGCTGATGAGCAAGTCTGAGGATATTTTGCAGTTTGCGTGTGTAGGTCACCCAGCCATTCCCCACCAATAACTCACACCTGAAGCATAAATTTTGGTTTAGGTTTTTGGCATAATTTTGGCCACAACTTTATTGAATTACAAATCACGTGAGTGGTTGCGTAGGCATTGGTTCGCACTGTCCACTAGACAGGGCTGACTCCTTGTCAGCAAGACTATCTGTCCTCTTGACAGAGCTGACCACTGGTCAGCGATTGGGGAAACCATTAGCTGGGGAGAGTAGTGGGGCTGGTAAATCGGAGCCTCCCCCTCCCCAGGGGTTCCAGGGGCTCTTGCGTAGGCCCTGCAACCCCGGGTTCGGACAAGCATGTTGAGCCCCCGGGCTTCCTTTAACGGAATTCCCATCACCATCATCCTTCTTGGATGGCACCAACCACTGAACCAATGCCTAACCGCCAACCGTACAAGTTGTGACTAATTGCTGTATAGTAGGCAAAAACCAAGAGGCACGGCCAATCAGCCAAATGGACAAAATTCCTACTAGGCCCCTCAAGCGGAGGCGACCCCTAGACAGGCACAGCAAGGTCAAAGCATACTCCTATACCAGGGAGGGGGGGACGGGAGATCCGAAGCTCCAGACAAGAGTGCCCAATGAATCACGTGCTGATCCATATAAAGGACACTGAGCTGTCAATCACCTGCCTTATTTAAATTTGGTCAGCCCAATTTGGTCAATAAGTGCTGTGGCCACCAGCCCTTCCCCTAAACCAAGAGGAATGGCTTCAATGCCCACCCCGCAACTCAGGCTCTCTCTTTGAGAACCCCCTTTTATAAGCATAAGAGGCTGGATGGGAGAGTCTGCCTAACCAAATATACCTGGTTTACCTAAGCCCTGTGACTCCACTCCTGCCCCTATTAGCTATGAGAGGTTGTCGGCGGGGGGGGGGGGGGAGACAATGAATCACAACACTAGCTGGGGAGTAGAAGATGCTCAGGATTCATCAAATTTTAAGGGCCTGGTGTTTCCTTGTCTTCTGCAACATGTTCTCGATGCAGGAAATAGTGCACTGGGTGTGAATTTATCCTGCTTTACTGAGTGTTCTGTGATGCTACTCCAATGCTATGAGATTCCTGTTGTCTGGAAGCACGATAGCACAGCAAAAGGCAGACAGATCCCAAGAACAACATTTATAGGATTTCAGCAGGACGTTACAGGGCATCCATCGACTGGAAATGAAGCAGTATGGACACCCCAGAACTTTTTCAGGCGCAAACAGTTCTGAAAGTGGGATTGTGTATAACCGCCCCAAAAACATCCCTAGCACAAATCATCATGGATGTGCAATGAAAAGGTCTCCAGGTGAATTTGGAAAGGAACTGGAAATAAAACTGCCAATATCATCATGCCATTATGCAAATCTATGGTGCGACCACATTTCTGCTCCCCTCACCTAAAAAATGATCAAGGGGGTGAAGTGAGGAAAGATCAGCATTTGGGACTTTTTAGTTTAGAGACAAGGCAACTAAGAGCGGCAGGATAGAAGTTTATAAAATTATGCCTGGAGAACATAAATACAGTGGTACCTTGGTTCTCGAATTTAATCCGTTTCGGGAGTCTGTTCAACTCCCAAAATGGTTGGAAAACCAAGGCACGTCTTCCAATTGGCTGCAGGAGCTTCCTGCACTCAATTGGAAGCCGCGGGACGTTCGGCTTCCGAAAAATGTTTGCAAACTGGAACACTCACTTCCAAGTTTGCTGCGTTCAGGATTTGTTCGGGAACCAAGCCATTCGAGAACCAAGATACCACTGTAGAGCAAAGAACATTCTTATGTTCTGAATGCGGCCTAGGACCCTCGTACCTAAGGGACCGCCTCTCCTGGTATGCCCCGTGTAGGACCTTAAGGTCTTCAAATAATAGCATTTTAGAGGTCCTGAGCCATAAGGATGCTAGGCTGGCAGCAACTAGGGCCAGGGCCTTCTCAGTACTGGTTCTGACTTGGTGGAATGGTCTGTCACAAGAGACCAGGGCCCTGCGGGATTTGGCATCTTTCCGCAGGGCCTGCAAGACAGAGCTGTTCCGCCTGGCCTTTGGGTTGGTTTTAGTTTAACCCTGATGTTTTATTCCTTTATGGTTTTTTTGGTGGGCTACTTAAAAATGAGGCTGCATTTTAAATTTTAAATCGTATTTTAACTTGCATTTTAATTGATTGTTTTGTATGTTTTGTGGTGGTTTTTATGGGTGTTAGCTGCTCTGAGCCCGGTCTTGGCTGGGAAGGGCGGGGTATAAATAAAAAATTATTATTATTATTATTATTATTATTATTATTATTATTATTATTGGTCACATGGCTACGTCCCGCAGGCCGTGATCTCTCTCTCTCTCTCCCTCCTCTCTCTCTCTCCCTCCCTCCCTCCCTCCCTCTCTCCTTCTCTCCTTCTCCCTGCCCTGGTTACCTTGGTTTTCTCCTCTAACTGCTTGACCAGAGCAGAGTTCAGGAACTGCCTGAGGTGGTTGTTCTCCTCCTGCAACCTGGCCAGCTCTTCCTCCTTCTGCAAGAGGGTGTCTTGAAGCTGCGAAACACAGAGAAGGGTGAGGACGAAAAGCCCCACAGCCCTGTAACCCAAACTGCTAACTTTGCACGGGTGCCTTTGGAACCCGACACCCAGGAGGGAACCCAAGGGAGCCAAGGAGATTAGGAGCACCACTGTCCCAGCCTCACTTCTGACTTTTTCTATTCTCTCGCCATGTATTTGAGGAGATTCCTTTGAAAAACGTAACCACAAAGGCACAAAAATGTGTGCAGGAGGGAGGAAAAAGTCAACAGCGAACAATGCGCAGCGATTAAACACACAGGGATTAGCTCCATCACAATGCGGGGTGACCAGTTCATCTCCTTCTCCATTTTCAGAGGGGATTTCAACAAGGCAAGAGAAATAAAAGGGTCCCCTTCAAAAGTCATTCCAGCGGCATTTTATACCTCGGGGCAGGTGAGCATGTAAGATCTGCGCTGTAACACTGGCCAGCAATGCTTAAACAGATATTCTCATGCGTCCTCCAAATTCAGCTGCAATAAATAAACCCCAGTTTTCGGCATCGAAATCCCAGCCTTATTTCAGACTGGTGTCGATTCACAATTGTTACCTGTTTGTTCCTGTAGAGCTGCGTGCAGAGCTGGTCTCCAGACCCGCCATCATCTTGGAGGGAGATGCCCACATTGCAGAACTGATCTGCAGCAACAGAGAAAGATCAAAGAAGTCAAAGAGCTGCAACTGGGGGCTACAAGAATGTGATGCATTTTGGGTTCCCCTCAAAGGGAAGGGAGCCCCCACCCCCACCCATTCACCTATTTTTCCTCTGTATGATCTGAAGAAGTGGATGCTTCAGTTGAGATTCCTGCCTTGCAGGGGGTTGGACTAGATGACCCTTGGGGTGCCTCCCAACTCTACAATTCTATGTCTGCAGGTGCTTGGGTGGATCTTAATAGATCAAGACAAAAGTCTCAATTTTTAAAAAGACACCGATTAACCATTGCAGAAGGGCGTACTCTTAATTTTCCTGCATAGGCCTGGTGGAATAAAAAAGTTTTCAGTAGGCATTTAAAATCTGGCACACAAGGTGCCTGCTGAATTTCCAGTGGCAGGGAGTTCCACAGGACTGGGCCGATGACACTAGATGCTTGGTTTATCGCTGTTGTCAAACGAGTCTCGCCAACTTGCAGAATGACTAATGGCACTCCTAAGAACATGAGAAGAGCCTGCTGGATCAGGCCAATGGATTCCATCTAGCCCAGCACCCTGTTCTCACAGCGGCTGACCAGGTGACTGTGGGAAACCAGCAAGCAGGATTCGAGCGCAAGAACAGCTCTCGCCTCCTGTGCTTTCCAGAAGCTGGCACTCAGAAGCATCCCTGCCTCCAGAGATGCTCCTGCAGGTGATCTCAGTGATGGAGCTGGGATCTGAGGGTTCAGGCACCCTGGGCCAAAGTTGCTCAGGGCTTTGTCAATTAATAGAAGAACCTTGATTCTGGCTGGGCTGTAAGTGGGCAACCAGCGAAGATGCTTTAACAGTGGTGCCGCATGTGTCAATGGCGTCTTCTGAGCTACAGTCTGGTGTGGCGGCTGCACAGACCATCCCAAGAGAAAGGCCGTCCCTCCCTCTTGCCCCATTAAAAATGAATTCCCTCCCCTAAATAATACTTGATCACCAAGCTCTCTGCTGCAGTTTGCCAAACATCCCCATTCTGAGCTGTTCTTGGCATCCCAGGGCCAAGAGGAGCTGGAGAGGCCTGGAGTACCTTCAAGGCCCACTCAGACCACAAAGGCAACACAGCCCCTCTCTTGCGCCCCTGGAGGGGCTGGTTCCCACAAGCCCTGCGCCCCCACTCAGAAACCTCCCTGCCGCCATGACATTTGTTCCCAGGAGCAGAAGGGTTAATTGGCCTGAGGGGGGCAAGTGTGTGGGGGGAGATGCAAGGGGATCTTGTGGGCGATTTAGAGTCCAAGGAGTCCTCTCCAGGGCTTGATTTGCAAAAGGAGAGGGGCCCAAGAGGGACTTGGGGGTGGTGCTCCCTTGCAAGGAAACTCGTCTGGGCAGGAGAATCAATGAAGGCGTCACTGGTGATGCTTTGCCTACAGGAAGTAGCCACAGTATATAATATAATATAATATAATATAATATAATATAATATAATATAATATAATATAATCATATAATATGATTACCAGGGAGAGACCAGACACACCAAGGAGGAAAGCAGAGTAGAGAGAAAAGGCAGAGGAGGGAGATCGAAGGACATAAGAAGAACCATTGTAGAATTGTACAGCTGGGAGGGACACCAGGGGTCACCTAGTCCAACCCTGGGCAATGCAGGAAGAACAGCTAAATAATTCCTGCTAGGTCAGGAATTCAGTGTGAGAAACTCAGATATGTAAGCTAGGCACCAAATAGCTCCTTAAACCAGGGTTACAGTCACCAAAACGGAATGCCTAGTTGCCATTTTGGGGCCAGGCAGCTTGAAAAATCGTATTTTTCAATGCAACGTTTTGGTTCCTGAAATTTGTTCTGATTGTGCAGGTAAAATATAATGGATGAAATTCTACAGGATGGGGTATCCGTGTGTGACAACAGTCCAGGCCCAAGGATCCCCAGGCAGGCAGGCACCTCCCGATGGGAGAGGTAGAGACAGATAGGGCAGAAGATAACGGAGACCAGCAGTAGGTGGCGCCAGAGGCACTGACAGGCAGAGCCATCCTCTGGTTGTAAGAATGGAAGCAAGCATGTGGGGACTAGCTGGCGTCGGTGGGGCAGCCCCCCATCTGACCTGATGAATCAGCCTCTGCTCGGCTTGGCACAGAGACCACTTTGCTGACAGTGGGTGAAAGGGAGGCAAGTGCCCTCTGATTCTAGTCAAGCCAGAACTCTGGAGCCTCCGAATCGCAGAAGTGCTTTTCTGATTCCCCTGAGCAGCTGTGTCTTAAAGGCTTTGGACTTCCAGGAAGTGAATGGTTCTGGCACTGCTTTGAGGTTTTGCTTGTGTGTGTGTGTGTGTGTGTGTGTGTGTAAATCATTTACTAGAATAAAACAAAATGAATGTTTAAAAATGCAAAGTTAACTTATGGAACTCCCTGCCACAGGAAGCAGTGATGGCAACAAACTTGGATGGCTTGAAAAGAGAATTAGAGAAATTCACAGAGAAGAAGAGGGCTATCGGTGGCTCCTAGCCAGGATGGCTCTGCTCTGCCTCCACACTCAGAGGCAGCCATGCTCCTGAATGCCAGCGGCTGGAAACCACAGGAGGGGAGAGTCGCTCTTGTGCTCGGATCCTGCTTGTGGGTTTCCCATAATGGGCACCGTTCAGCCACTGCGAGAACAGCATGCAGGACTAGGTGGGCCATTGGGCTGGTCCAGCAGCCTCTTCTTATGTTCTTCTGCCAGACTGAAGACACACAGCATTGATGCTGTGATAGAAGCGCTAGTTTTTTTGGTGCTGGAAGTGAAATCCCATGTAGGTTTTCTAAAGGGGAGATGAGACCAAGAAAGAAGATTCTAGCTGGTACCAGATCAGGGGGGTGTTTCTGGAAAGATGTGAAGGCAGAGCATAGCAAGTTTGGCTAGTAGCCACCCATAGCCCTCTCCTCCTCCATGAATTTGCCTGATCCTCTTTTACAGCTATCAAAGTGGGTGGCCATCCCTGCCTCCTGTGGGAAGGAGTTCCACAGGCACTGCAAGCGGAAGGACTTTCTTTCATCTGTCCTGGATCTTCCCACATTCCGCATCATGGGTTTTTGTGTTACGCGAGAGGGAGACACGCTTTACTCCGTCCACTTTCTCCACGCCCTTCCGACTGATTTGGGAACCGCAGAGGGGTCCCCGCTGCATGCAAGCGCCGCCGCCGCTGCTCCCCTGGCCTTCCTTGCTGGGAGTCAGGGAAGCCCTAGCTAGCGCCTTCCTACCTGGCCCGCTCCCCGACGGAGAGTGCGAAGCTGCGAGCGCAGCAGCCGGAGGAGGAGAAGGAGGAGGCTGGAGGGGGCGGGCAGAGGCGGGCCAAGCGCTCCTCCGCCTCCTCTCGCCTGCGCGCCGGCGCCGCGCCTGTCCGGCCGTCGAACGGCTCTTCCTTACCGGCGGCGGTGCTGCTGATGCTGCTGCCCGGTGCCTCGTCATCGTCCAGGAGTCCCTCGGCGGTCCAGACGGCGTCGAGCCACGTCTCCGGGGCAACCTTTGCCGCCGCTGACGTCGAGTGGGCCCAGGGGCGGACGCAGACGGGGCCCCCCGCGAAGGCCGGCGGCAGCTCTGGGCAGGGCGCGGCGCTGCTCTGCCAGGAGGGAGGAAGAGAGGAAGAGGGGTGGGGTGAGAGGGAGGAGCGGAGAAACCCCCCTCGACGGCGGGGCGGGGGCTCCTCTGTCGGGCTGCGCGCCCAGGACCCTTCGACGGGATCCGGAACGAGGGTCTGAAACCCTCCGGCACACACACACCCTCCAGCTTCTCCCCCCCCCCCCAAACAACGCGTCTTCCACCTGGTGCCCCTCACGATGGTAGGCAAGGGGCGCCCTTGGACTGGGAAATTGCTGGGGGGTGCACCTCTTGCCTCCCCTACATGCCCTCTTTGCAACTGCAAGCCACACACACAGCCCCTTACCCAAAAAAGTGCCCTCTGTACCGCGCCTACCTAAAGGTGATGGGCGGGCAGCGGGCGGGCTTAGACGGGGCGGACTCTGCCGAAGCATTCCCCCACCACCCGCAGGAAGCGCCCCCCACGAATGACCCCCTCGGTCCCTTACTAGCGCCTCTTTCACCGGGCGTCCTGCCGAAGGCGCCCACGTCGAGTGGCGGGAGAGAGAGAGAGAGAGAGAGAGAGAGAGAGCTGCCCAGTTGCTTCTCCCTCGGACTTCTGGAATCCGAGCCCTTCTTCCAAACTCCCCGGACACACACGCCTCGCTGGCCAGCCAGCACAACCCGGGAGTTGGGGCACAGAGAACACCCGCCCACACCAAGGGAGAGACCCTCCTCCCTGCCCCAAAGGACCCCTTCCCGGCTTACCATCTGGCAGGTTGGGGTCGGGATCCGGTCGTCCCCCCGCCCTCCCCTTCCAACTCCGGGGGAGCCTTCTCCAGCCGGCAGCCCCGCGACGGGACGGGACGGGCGAGGAGCAGGAGGCGAGTTCTAATCTAGAGGAGAGTGGCCCCGGCGAGACGCCTCCTGCGCGCTCCTGCGCCCTGCCGTCTGATTTGGTGCGAAGCTGTCAAAAGTGGTGACGAGAGAGCGGGAGTGAGAGAGAGAGAGCCCTGGCCCAGGTCCTCCTCACAAGGAAGGGGGGAATGGAAGGAGAAAGAGAGAAGGAGGGAGAGAGGGAGGGAGGAGAGAGGGAGGGAGGGAGGAGGCAGAGTTGCGCCTTGCGATCTGCAGAGGCTTCGCTCCTGCCAGAGAAGAGTCGGGAGCACTTGGGCCAGTTTGTTGGGAAGCAGCGCTGGGCTACCTGGCTATTAACTTTAGGCAAACCAAGAAGGCAACGGATTATCTTTGATCCTAAAGTGAATTCCCTGGGGTGGTGGATGCAGAAACTGGACAGAAGGAACTCCAAGCGAGAGATGGGGAAGGATAAGAAGCCGCGGTCCCTGGTTGGAACCAAAGGATGTCAAATCCAACCATTTCTTTTTCTCCACTGGGCCAGGAAGAAGTCAGCAGCTTCCCACTTCCTTTCCGGGGGGGGGGCACATTTTTCACCCTGAAGGGTTTCAGTGCAATGTTGAACAGACACCTGGAGGTGAATGATATCAAGGTGTGCTGCTGTTCTGTCAGGTTCCCCTTTTTCTAAGTCCGTGGCTTGGCTCTGGATGATGCTAAAAACCGGTGTGTGTGTGTGTGTGTGTGAGAGAGAGAGAGAGAGAGAGAGAGAGAGAGAGAGAGAGAGAGAGAGAATTTCTAAACTGAATGTACAGTTCAGATTTTGTAATCAAGCCACAAATCCTGGTGATCTTGAGAAGCAACGTAAGATTTCTTTATTAGCTCATAAAATGTAGCTCTCCTTTTTTCACCCATCTGGTCCTCAGGAATGAAAGAAGAACCTGTTGGGAAAACGCCCTGCGGTGCCCCTGCAGCCCCCGAACTCCGAGCATCCTCCGGTATGTGCAGCTCTGGAAAAGGCATCCCCCTTCTTATCCAGTGCACTTCAGCGACATAGATCAACTGGTATATGCACACTAATCTTCTGGCGTAACACAGCAAGAAGAATGAGACATCATAGCGCTAATCTACGTACAGTCATACTTCTTCTTGCAAATGCTTCATGTTGCGTTTTTTCAGGTTAAGAACGCGGCAAACCCGGAAGCGCTCTATCATGCTTCGCGCGTGCGCAAAAGTGCCGCTCTGGTTGCAGACTTTTCGGGGTGCGAACGGCACCCCGGAACAGATCGTTTTCGCAACCAGAGGTACCACTGTACTTATTTACACACTACATACAAACTAAGGATTCATTATGTCCTTTCTCTCCAGCTCCCAGAGAACAGACAGGACAAAAGCAAAAGTACAGTGTAACAGTACACATAGCGGAAGAGATAAGACTGTCTTCCATTCCCACACTCTCCCAGACAGGCATGTGATTTACACCAATCTCATCTGCAGCATCGGAGGCGTGAAATACTGACAGAGCTCTTGCGTTTCATAGAATCAGAAGTGTAGTGTTGGAAGGGACCCCCAAGGGTCATCAAGTCCAACATCCTGCAAGGCAAGAATCAAAGCTAAAGAACCACTGGCCACCCAAGCTCTGTTTAAAGACTTCCGAGGAAGGAGAGCCCACCACCTTCTGAGTGTGTCCATTCCACAGCTCTGAACCATCATGACGTTTCTTCTAAGGTTTAGTCAGAATCTCCTTTTCTTGCCATTTGAATCCATTGACTCCGGGCCTCCCCTCTGAAGCAACAGAAAACAAGTTTGCTCCTTCTCCCGTGTGACGGCCTCTTATTTAAAAGGAAAGGACTTCACTAGCCCTCGGCACCCCAGTATGGATTCAGCAACCAAATTAAGTGCATCTCCCTTCTTCAAGCCTTTGCAGAATAGTCACAGTTTGCTTGACTTTCTACAGGGGGGAAAAAGGAGAGGGGGCCTGGGTAGGCAGCACCACCCATGGGGAGAATTTCACCAGGAAGATCCATCTACTGGCATCTTGCATAGTTATTTCATGCTCATCATTAAAATACCCTCCAAAATGCATATTAGTGAGCTTTTTCTTCAAATAGTGCCATATAGTGCTATTAACGGCCTCGGCCCAGTATACCTGAAGGAGCGTCTCCTCCCCCATCGTTCTGCCCAGACACTGAGGTCCAGCGCCGAGGGCCTTCTGGCGGTTCCCTCACTGCAAGAAGCAAAGCTACAGGGAACCAGGCAGAGGGCGTTCTTGGTAGTGGTGCCCTCCCTGTGGAACACCCTTCCATCAGATGTCAAAGAGAAAAGCAACTACCAGACTTTTAGAAGACATCTGAAGGCAGCCCTGTTTAGGGAAGCTTTTAATGTTTAATAGATTATTGTATTTTAATGTTCTGTTGAAAGCCGCCCAGAGTGGCTGGGAAACCCCAGCCAGATGGGCGGGGTATAAATAATAAAGTAGTAGTAGTAGTAGTAGTAGTAGTAGTAGTAGTATAGATCTCTTGTTTTCTCTTGCAATTCACAGGACATCAGTTTTCAAATACGAGAGGGAATCATATTACACAACGAACTTGAGTGTGATGAAAATGTTTGATACTACGCAGGACCCCTCTATATGTTTTATTATTATTATTATTATTATTATTATTATTATTATTATTATGCATTCATGTCAATTTGTGGTCTGGGGGTATCAGGGTGGTCCTAACCAATCCTATTTGCCATATTCTACACCTGCAAAAGTTTCAGGGTGGACTGGATATACAGCTTCCTTTGCAGCCAGAATGTGCCACACAACACAAACACACACCCGCACCCCATCTTCCTAGTGAAATCTACTAAATTTTCACACCAGAAATGTTTTGGGTTCACCCCCACAACATCCCCCCCTCTCTCTTGTTCCATTGTAGTGAAAGAGTGCCTCACCAGTTGACAAAAATGTGGCAACAGCTACTAAAGAATCATAAAACCATAGAATTGTAGGATCAGAAGGAACTCCAAGAGTCATCTAGTCCAATCCCCTGCAATGCAGGCGTAACAGCTAAAGCACCCTTGACAGATGGTCACCCAACCTTCTGTCTAAAGATCTTCAAGGAAGGAGATTCTGCCCCCATCTGGAGTCACGGAATCATAGAACTGTACAGTTGGAAGGGAACCCAAAGGGGTGCAAAGTGGAGCTGCAGAACAGAAAAGCGAAGCGGCTTCAGAAACAGGGTTAGGAAGAAACAAAATAAAATAAAAACCTTCCAGTAGCACCTTAGAGACCAATTAAGTTTGTTCTTGGTATGAGCTTTCGTGTGCATGCATACTCCTAGTGTATCTGAAGAAGTGTGCATGCACACGAAAGCTCATACCAAGAATAAACTGAGTTGGTCTCTAAGGTGCTACTGGAAGGAATTTTTTTATTTTGTTTCGACTACGGCAGAACAACATGGCTACCTACCTGTAACAGGGTTAGGAAGGTGAAAAGAAGGCTTGGCCATTTCATGGGATTCAAAGGGGAAATTTTAGGGGGTTGATATGGAGAAGTGGGGGGGTTGGCGAGCAGATCGAGTAGGGGTGGCAGAGTATGAAAAAAGAACAGAAATTACAACATAATAGAATCATAGTTTTAAGGGACCACAAAAGTCATCTGGTCCAACCCCTGCAATTTTTGCCCAACATGGGACCAGAACCCACGACCCTAAGGTTAAGAGTCTTGTGCCCATCGATTGAGCTACCAAGGCATGCTCAAAGGAAGCTGACCAAGGAGCATAGGAACATGCTCTGGACCAAGTCAGACTCATCTGCTCTATACCAAGCTCACCTAGCTCAATACTGTCTACACTGACCGGCAGCAAATCACCAGGGTTTCAGGCAGGGAGTGTCTCCCAGCCCTACTCAGAGATGCCAGAGATTGAATCCAGGACTTTCTGAATGCAAACCTCGTCTGTATGTGAGCATAAAACAATGCGCTTTTAAAAGCATGTCAAATATAGATGGAAGGGTCGTTGGGTCAATTACGTTAACATTCCTCGCTACATATCTGATTCACACTCCTCTTCCTTGCATGGGCTCGTTCCAAAATTGTGCCCAGCATAGACAATGAAGGTATAAATCAGTGCCCATTCTTTTGGAGCCTCCCTTTCCAAGATAACCCAGCTCACAACAACTGGCACGATGAAATGCCAAGGTCAGGCTAAACACGGGGCTGGCACATATGACCAGCAACCATTACAACCATTGATTTCAGCAAGGCCTTTGACAAGGTGCCCCATGATATTCTTGTAAAGAAGCTGGTAAAATGCGGGCTAGACAATGCTGCCATTCAGTGGATTTGTAACTGGCTGACTGACCGAACCCAAAGGGTGCTCATCAATGGCTCCTCTTCATCCTGGAGAGAAGTGACTAGTGGGGTGCCACAGGGTTCTGTCTTGGGCCCAGTCTTATTCAACATTATCAATGACTTGGATGATGGGCTTGAGGGCATCCTGATCAAGTTTGCAGATGACACCAAATTGGGAGGGGTGGCTAATACCCCAGAGGACAGGATCACACTTCAAAATGACCTTAACAGATTAGAGAACTGGGCCAAGGCAAACAGGATGAATTTTAACAGGGAGAAATGTAAAGTACTACACTTGGGCAAAAAAAATGAAAGGCACAAATACAGGATGGGTGATACCTGGCTTGAGAGCAGTACAAGTGAAAAGGATCTAGGAGTCTTGGTAGACCACAAACTTGACATGAGTCAACAATGTGATGCAGCAGCTAAAAAAGCCAATGCAATTCTGGGCTGCATCAATAGGAGTATAGCATCTAGATCAAGGGAAGTAATAGTACCACTGTATTCCGCTCTGGTCAGACCTCACCTGGAATACTGTGTCCAGTTCTGGGCACCACAGTTCAAGAAGGATATTGACAAGCTGGAACGTGTCCAGAGGAGGGCAACCAAAATGGTCAAAGGCCTGGAAACGATGCCTTATGAGGAACGGCTTAGGGAGCTGGGTATGTTTAGCCTGGAGAAGAGAAGGTTAAGGGGTGATATGATAGCCATGTTCAAATATATAAAAGGATGTCATATAGAGGAGGGAGAAAGGTTGTTTTCTGCTGCTCCAGAGAAGCGGACACGGAGCAATGGATTCAAACTACAAGAAAGAAGATTCCACCTAAACATTAGGAAGAATTTCTTGACAGTAAGAGCTGTTCGACAGTGGAATTTGCTGCCAAGGAGTGTGGTGGAGTCTCCTTCTTTGGAGGTCTTTAAGCAGAGGCTTGACAGGCACCTGTCAGGAATGCTTTGATGGTGTTTCCTGCTTGGCAGGGGGTTGGACTGGATGGCCCTTGTGGTCTCTTCCAACTCTATGATTCTATGATTCTATGATTCTATGATTCTACAACTGGCTGTTGTTTAGTCATGTCTGACTCTTTGTGACCCCATGGACCAGAGCACGCCAGGCACTCCTGTCTTCCACTGCCTCCCACAGTTTGGTCAGACTCATGTTAGTAGCTTCGAGAACACTGTCCAACCATCTCGTCCTCTGCCGTCCCCTTCTCCTTGTGCCCTCCATCTTTCCCAACATCAGGGTCTTTTCCAGGGAGTCTTCTCTTCTCATGAGGTGGCTAAAGTATTGGAGCCTCAGCTTCAGGATCTGTCCTTCCAGTGAGCACTCAGGGCTGATTTCCTTCAGAATGGATATGTTTGATCTTCCTGCAGTCCATGGGACTCTCAAGAGTCTCCTCCAACACCAGAATTCAAAAGCATCAATTCTTCGGCGATCAGCCTTAGAAGAAACCCTACAGTATCTTATTTTTCCTTCTTTTAATAATTTCAATGTGTGCGGCAGAGTGACAAAAATTTTTTTGCACCGGGTACCACCTGACCTTGCTACGCCACTGAGGAGGGGGGGGGGACTTCAAGGACCCTCCATTGGCTCACAGCATCTCAAAGATGGGATCAGTTTGTAATACAAATCTTAAGCCCAACTCCTTTGTTAGCCTTGCTAGGAATAATGGATTAATCAAATCAACGTTTATCTCACCAGGATATACTGACATTTTTGCTGGCAGAGGCTCATTTTGAAATTACTAAATCTGGACAACAGCCCTATCAATACACTCAAGGGATGCTCAGGTGTGGTCCGTTGTTCTGGCCAAGAAATTCACCTGTCAGGTTAGGGTGGCCAGAGACAGAATCTTCCATATGAGAGCCATCTTCAAATATTTGAAGGGTCGTCACATGGAAGATGCATCTAGCTTTCTTTCTTGTCCTCTGGAGAGCAGGTCCTGAACCAAGGGATTAAAGTTACAAGAACTGAGATTCTGACTAAACCTCGGGAAGAACTTCCTCATAGCTGGAGCTGTTGGACATGGGAACTGTCTCCATCGAGAGGTTGTGGACCTCTTCATTGGAGGTTTTTAAGCAGAGGTTGGCTGGCCATCTAGATGCTTCATGGAGGCTTTAGTTGAGGGTAGGGGGTTGGACTAGAGGGTAGGGGGTTGGACTGCTTTGTAGTGGGTTGGACTAGAACTAGATGATACTTTGAGTCTCTTCCAACTCAGAAGTTCTATGATTTCATGATCAGCTGAGATAACCTATTTGTGGGAATGTTTTGGAACGTGGATGGAGATTTATAATTTAATATATCTCATCCTAACTTGTGCTAACAAGTTCAACTAGCAGAGTAACATTCCCTTTTAAAATACACACAGCGGAAGTTGCTTTGATTCACTAGAATCAACTTAATCTAGTTTCCTGGTTTGTCACTATATTTCCCCTTTGTCCCTCTTCAAATAAGACACAACACACGTCTTCTATAAAAGGTATAAAATGTTTACTCACATATATCCAGCTCAAGACAAATCCCAAAGAAGGCAGGCTTATTCTTAGTAAAGATATTTACAATTGGAATCTCCCCATGTGGGAGAGAAGTCCGCTAGGCCCCAGTTGGCTGGAAGCCAACTGAGCATCCTCCTCGCAGTTCGAGTGAGAGAGTGGAATGGAATGGCCGCTGACCTGTAGGTTCTTTGTTCATACCTTCCCAGGTGAAGCCACTCCCACATCTAGTTGCAAGAGGAAATTGCCTCAATCCATGTGACCAGGAAGTTGTGGCTGGAGGACTGAGGCAATCTCCATTGTCTGCTCTAGCATTGTTGTACTTGACTGCTCTAGTGTTTACATCCCACACTATTCTGACTAAAAACCAGGAAGAACTTTTTGACAGTAAAAGCTGTTTGACAGTGGAATGGGCCACCTCAAGAGGTGATGGACTCTCCTTCCTTGGAAGTTTTTAAGCAGAGGTTGGATGGCCAGGGGGTTGGACTAGATGACCCCTGGGGTCCCTTCCTATGCAACATTTCTACGATTCACTAATTCTATGAACATCCTCAGACTCACAGAAACATCGGCGAGACCAATTGGATGAGAGTCTTTAATATGGATCATAAAGGTCTTCTTAGCAGTGGCCCCACATTAAGCTGCTTCCCTGCTTTCCCCCTAAGAAATGACAGACTAGCTGCTCTTCTTGTTGTTCGTAGCATTTTAAATAATGTTTTATTATAAGTGGGAAAGCAGTAAAATACTTAAGGGGAAAAGATGCCAACCATGGGACTGTCTCACATGGTCATTGGTCCAATGCTCAGAGCAGGATGTGCCCTTGATTATGTCTTTGTCACCTGTGGTGACATTATCTCCATTATCTATGTGCTCTAGCACCAGTTCTGCACACATATATGCTCAGATTAAAACTCGCACCCACTTTCTAAACATCTCGGTAGGCATGCCTGAACAAGAATATTTTTAGCAGGCACTGAGAAGACTACAGTGAAGACCCGTGGCTTGATGTCAATACGCAGTGAGTTCCAAAGTGCCACATGAAACAACCAAGTACTTGCAAATGTGGGGGTGGGCATTATGAGGTGCCTGTAACAGTGCCAGTTCTGCCAATCAAAACGGCTGAGTGGGCACATATGGGGTACTGTGATCTCGCAGGTGCCTTGCTCCTTAACGGGGTTTGGAACTGGTGTAACTTTATGCCAGCTGAATTTATGCCAGCTTACTTCACGCCAGGTTCTTGCACATGGGATTGGTCCCTAGGTCACCTCTTTTCCTAAACCAAAAAGTCTTTAAATCATTTTGCCTTCTGCTGTTAAGGGAAGTGTACCAATGTCCCCAGAGGCTCATTGCCACATTGGTCACAATGTGCCTTCCAGCCTGCACATGCCCTCTAGGGGGATGGAGGGTGCGTTGCAAGCCTAGGGATGAGAACTGCAGGCAACAACATTCCCTCTCCTTAAGAGTTTCAGAGACCAGAGAGTGGAGGGAATGCTGACATTTATCAGTGCAACTGAAGAGTGAATGTTTTTGCAGAAAGAACAAATTTCACTGTCTCTCAAGGGGCATTTCACCAGGACCCACAAAGGGTAGGTACTAGAAAGGGGAAGACTTTCATCAGAAGCATTGCTGAAACATACCTGTCCACCTCAGGAAGCACTGAGTGCCACCAATTAATTATCCATTGCCACCCCAAGCACCAACCCCATTTTCATTATTTTCTGGTATGTATTAGTTTAGAGAGAAGGCAAGTGTGAGGCAACACGAAAGAAGTTTATAAAATTATGCACAGCACTGATAGAGAAACATTTTACTCCTTCTCTTACAACATGGTATGGTAGAAAGGTAAAGGACCCCTGGACGGTTAAGTCCATTCAACGTCTGGTTGTGCGTGAGGGTCTGGCTGCACAAGGCATGCAAGCTCCGCCCCCAGTCGGTCTGAGACTCCTTATTGGCAGCCGAGCAACGCAGCTGAGGAGCCTCCCTGGCCGGCAGGGAGGGAGAGGAGCTGCTTCCTTTGAAATCCGGGAAATTTAAGGGATATCAACAATCTGGGATAGCAGCGGGAAACGGCATTGGAATAAGGGAGTTTCCCGCAAAAAAAGGGAGGGTTGACAGCTATGGTTCTACCTTGGTCAGGTAAAAGGTAAAGGATCCCTGGACAGTTAAGTCCATTCAAAGGCAACTATGGGGTTGCAGTGCTCATCTTGCTTTCAGGCTGAGGGAGCCGGCGTTTGTCCACAGACAGCTTTCCAGGTCATGTGGCCAGCATGACTAAACCACTTATGGCGCAACAGAACACTGTGGTGGAAACCAGAGCTCACGGAAATGCCATTTACCTTCTTGCCACAGCGGTACCTATTTATCTACTTGCGCTGGTGTGCTTTTGAACTGCTAGGTTGGCAGAAGCTGGGACAGAGCAACGGGAGCTCACTCTGTCGCAGGGATTTGAACTGCCAACCTTCCGATCAGCAAGCCCAAGAGGCTCAGTGGTTTAGACCACAGGCAGCTCCTGCTGGACTTAACCGTCCAGGGGTCCTTTACCTTTTACTCTCACAACATGAGAACTCATGGACATCCAAAGAAGCTGAAAGTTGGAAGAGTCAGGACAGAGGGCGAAATGAACTTTTTCACAAAGCAAATAGTTAAACTACGGAACTCCCTCCCGCAGGAGGCAGTGATGGCCATCAGCCTGAATGGCTTTTTAAAAAAAGATGAGATGAATTCATGGAGCGGAGAGGGCTATCGATGGCTCTGCTCTGCCTTCACAGCCAGAGGCAGCAATGCATCTAAATGCCAGTTGTTGGAAACCGCAGGAGGAGAGAGGGCTTTTGCGCTCGAATCCTGCCTTCTGGTTTCCCTTGGGGGCATCTGGTTGGCCACTGTGAGAACAGGATGCTGGGCTAGATGGGCTGCTGGCCTGATCTAACAGGTTCTTCTGATGCTCTTGAAGAATGAAGCAAGTACCCCAAACAAGGGAGTCGGCAGCAAGAAGACAGAGCCATGGGGAATGGTCCCCTAAGGATTAAGAGGATCGCCTAAGAGGATTAGGCCAGCGACAGGACCTCCCTGGGGTGGCGTCTGCAGTGGAGGTGAGCCCTCGCTGGCCAGGCTGCGTCGTCCAGACCTTCCTGTCAAAGGGCTTCATTAAGAGCAAAGTTTCCCGTTGCTCTCGCGGCAGTCTTGCTCTGTCCCACAAACCCCACATCCCCCTTTTGCAAGGTATTTGCTGATGCAGGAGTCTCCATCCTTGTTCCTCGAGTGCAAGGCCAAGAGGCGAGGCCACCGGCCTGCTGGGAAAACTTCATTAGTTGGCTTTCTGGGCTGAGGAATCGAGCTGGAGCTGGATTAGGGGGACGGCAAGATGTCCTTCTGTGTGGGGCTGGGGGCTGCCACTGCTGCCTAGCAGAATGTGTGTGTGTGGTTTTATCCTGCCTGGTCCACAAGGAATAGTAAGACCAGAGCAACGTGCACATTGGCAAGCATATACTTATATAGGGTGACGGGGTGGCAGAGATATTTTGACTCAGTTTGCATTTAAATGCGAACGCACTTAATTCGCACTTTCTGAAACAAGACACAAAGTGTACACCCAGAGCTATCCTTTGAAATCTTCTTCAGATTTTTGCAATGCTGTTCTGCAGCCAAGCAATGTGTACAACGATGCCCCTACCAGGGAAAAGGGGGCATAGAATGTATGCATCAGTGGGGCTTCTCTTTCACTTCATCTGGAAGCTGCAGATGGTGCAGAATGCTGCAGCTCAATTCAGTGGTGTAGCATGGGTTGCCTGCGCCCGGAGCCTTGTGGAGGGAGGGAAACAGATGAACTATGCATGCTCATTCAACTGCCTCAGGCATCCACATCACCCAGGAGATCACAGCTGTAGAAATAAGAAAAGAAGAGTCGTTCCGTTGTTTGGAGAGGTCTCTTCTTGGTTTGCATGAGAAAACATTTTCAACAGAGCCCAGCAACGGAAGCATGCAGCTATATTGAGGCAGCACCAAGTGTTGAAATTTTGCGCCCCTAACAATTTTGCGGGACGCGGGTGGCACTGTGGGTTAAACCACAGAGCCTGGGGTTTGCCAATCAGGTCGGAGGTTCGAATCCTCGCGACGGGGTGAGCTCCCGTTGCTCCGTCCCAGCTCCTGCCAACCTAGCAGTTCAAAAGCACGTCAAAGTGCAAGTAGATAAACAGGTACCACTCTGGTGGGAAGGTAAAGGGCGTTTCCATGCGCTGCTCTGGTTCACCAGAAGCGGCTTTGTCATGCTGGCCACATGACCTGGAAGCTCTACGCCGGCTCCCTTGGCCAATAATGCGAGATGAGCACCGCAACCATAGAGTCGGTCACAACTGGACCTAATGGTCAGGGGTCCCTTTACCTTTACCTAACAATTTTGCACCCAGAGCAACCGCCCCTGTGCCCCCTGACACTACACCACTGGCACGATTGCTGACAGGAGGGAAGCCTTGTAACATTGAATGCTTGTGCTCAGAGACCTGCACTGGTTGCCCATGTGAAATCAGGCCAAGTTCAAGGTGTTGCTATTGTTAGCCAAGCTAAATTCTAGCAACGAATAGACTGTGTGCTGCATGCAGAAGACGAGGGCTTGGCTGCTTTCAACCCCCGGACAGCTGTTTGGAGCAAATTGCACTTGGTGCAGATGATTATGGCCCAGGCTGGGCTCTACCAAGTTTGGGGTCCCTTTATTTGGGCCGGCAAACTCTCCCTTTTGCTTCTTCCCCCTCCTTCCAAAGGGAGAGGAATTTGCCCAAGCCGGTGGCCCAGATGGCGGCCAGGGAAGCTAATCTTCCCCTGAGCAGCAGGCAGCAGGAACCAGGCAGTCTGGTGGGGCTGCTGCTAACCCAGGGGCAGATCAGGGAACAGCAGGGAAGGGGATAAAGAAACCCCCCTCCTCTAAATGCAGTCAGGAATGTGCCAGGAAATTATTGCCGAGAACTCGCTCCGGAGCATAATAGCAAGGACCACAAGTGTGAACTGTCAGTCGTCCGAAGGACAGACATGTGTGACTCTATTTCTCTTGCTGGATTCATGTGGGAGGATTTTCCATGAGTATCTGGCCCTGTCTTTTGGATGATGGCACACAGAAGGCCTAACCATCTCCCAGACAAGTGAGGAAGATGAAACTTTGCCTGCTGGTTGTAGTTTTTACTGCAACAGTGGAAAAATCAGGAACCTTAACCCACCCCAATTTTTATTTTTCCCAGTGACTTCTCATCAGGTTTTATGCCTGGGAGATGTCAGATTCAGGCAAAGATTATGGAGGTTGCATAAATTTGGAGGAGAATTGTGTGGTCCTCAACCAGCACCAACAATACCCCCAAGGTACAGTGGTACCTTGGTTCTCAGACTTAATCCGTTCCGGAAGTCCATTCCAAAACCAAAGCGTTCCAAAACCAAGGCGCGCTTTCCCATAGAAAGTAATGCAAAATGGATTAATGTGTTCCAGACTTTTAAAAACAACCCCTAAAGCAGCAATTTAACATGAATTTTACTATCTAATGAGACCATTGATCCATAAAATGAAAGCAATAAACAATGTACTGCAGTCGCACAATCAATCAATCAGTCGCTGAACTGGGTTCCACACAGTCACAAAAAGAAAGCAAAAAGAGCCGTAAAAACAAAAAACGCAAAATAAATAGCAAAAACAGACAGACCTCAGCATAACACTCAAATCGGAAGCATAACACTCAAAACGGAGTACGTTTGGCTTCCAAAAAAAGTTCGCAAACCGGAACACTTACTTCCGGGTTTGCAGTGTTTGGGTTCCAGGTTGTTTGAGTGCCAAGATGTTTGAGAACCAAGGTACCACTGTATTATATTGTTTTTTTTAATTATGGTGATGATTACAATTTATTACCCATTCTTCACCCCAAAATTTTATACATAATCAATTGAAGATACATTGATCATTCACTGCTTTAACTTCTCTATTTTTAACTTATATCCTGTTTTTTAAAATGCTCAAGATGGTGAGGATAAGCCTACAATATTCAAAACAAGGACCAGAGTATTCCAAATGATGTCATGACTGGAAAGCAGAAATTCAGCTCCCAAGATAGATTGCATTCATTTGCTTGTTTTGGGATGATTATTTTGTACCCCCCATTCATCACATGCCCCAGGATGGATTAAACAGACTAAAACACAATTACAAAACAATCCATAATCAACAGACTGTAAAATAACTACTGTAAAAATATAAAGCATCTAACAACTAACAGGACAATTTTCGGGGGGGGGGGGACAAAATTCATGCTGTGCTTCCAAAGGCCAGAGGAAATAGGTGCATATTAAGTAGCCAATAAGTGCCACCAAGTTCAGATTAAAAGATTAATAACACTAAAAGTATTTTGCAGATTGTAGGAAGTTGTCTTATGCTGGGTCCATCTAAGGGTAGCTGAAATTTTTTATTCGCCTTGTGTTCGAATCCTGCTTCCTGGTTTCTCACAGGCATCTGGTTGGCCACCATGAGAAGAGGATGCTGGAGTAGATCCTTTGGCCTGATCCAGCAGGCTCTTCTTATGTTGGATGGTCATCTGTCGTGGAAGCTTTAGTTGCGATTCCTGCCTTGGAGGGGGTTGGACTGGGTGACCTTTGGTGAACCTTCCAACTCTGCAATTCCACGATTCTATGTCCTTAAGCCGCTTCGTTCCTGTCATATGTGACTTCATGATAATTGGGTTTGGGGCTGTGACTGAAGGAGAATTGCCAAATGACAACGAACTAATGGCACTTGGCTCCGGGATCCAACAACTTTGAGGGTAGTGCCTGGTCTTGGTGAAGCTTCTTTCAGCAGATGATGGGGAGAGGCTTTTTCTACCCAACTTTGGAAATATCAGTGGAGCGGGGAGAGATTTAAGCTTTTCTTCCATACTTTTGAGAGCTGCGTTGCAAAGTACTGTCCTCATAAACTCAATTCTTGCACTGACTATTTCTTGTTCAGGAATGCACTGCTGAGCCAGAGAGAGGAACAAGCCAGGGAGATCCAGTTATAAAACAGAGGCAGGAATAGATAAAGGTAAAGGGACCCCTGACCATTAGGTCCAGTCATGTCCGACTCTGGGGTTGCAGCGCTCATCTCGCTTTATTGGCTGAGGGAGCCGGCATACAGCTTCGGGGTCATGTGGCCAGCATGACAAAGCCGCTTCTGGCGAACCAGAGCAGCGCACGGAAACGGCGTTTACCTTCCCGCCAGAGTGGTACCTATTTATCTACTTGCACTTTGACGTGCTTTCGAACTGCTGGGTGGGCAGGAGCAGGGACCGAGCAACAGGAGCTCACCCCATCGCAGTGATTCGAACCGCCGACCTTCTGATCAGCAAGCCCTAGGCTCTGTGGTTTAACCCACAGCGCCACCTGGGTCCCGCAGGAATAGGTACCAGCCCTAAATTGGGATGCACACACTGGCAAAGCTGCAGCCAAGAGCTGCCAAGCGAGTATTCGACTCCAGAAGGCTATTAGTAGTGGATGTCTCCTGAGAAATGTGTCACAACCACCCTACCCAAGTCAGTAAAGAAGTGAAACATCTGGGAAGGCAATGGTTTTTGGGGGGAGGGGGGCCTGGGGACCACTCCCATCCCTAAAGTTTGAGCGAGAAGTTGGATCTGGCATTCCTTTGGCCCATGGCCAGCTCCAGGGACTGAGCTTTAGCCCACACTGCGTTCTTGAACAGGAGAGAGTTTGCCATCTGGATTTGACAACATTTGCATGCCAATGAAAATGCTTCAAGAGGAGAACAGAAATATGGAGGCAGGTGCTGCTTATCCCAAAATAACTTGTGCAATTGAGACCTTGTGCAGCTCTCAGAGAGCCAGGGTGGTCTGGTGGTCAGAGTGTCAGATAAAGAAGACCTGGGAGACCAGGGTTCAAATGCCCCACTCAGCCATAAAGCTTAGTGGGTATAGAATCATAGAATCATAGAATCCTAGAGTTGGAAGAGACCATAAGGGCCATCCAGTCCAACCCCCTGCCAAGCAGGAAACACCATCAAAGCATTCCTGACAGGTGGCTGTCAAGCCTCTGCTTAAAGACCTCCAAAGAAGAAGGGTAACCTTGGGCCAGTCGCTGCCTCTCAACCTAGCCTACTTCACAGGGTTGTTGTTGTGGGAATTAAATCAGGAGTGGGAGAAGAACCATGGAGGCCCCATGGAGCCCCTTGGAGAAAAAGGTGGAACATAAATGCAATAAGGGATGTGGGTGGCACTGTGGGTTAAACCACAGAGCCCAGGGCTTGCTGATCAGAAGGTCGGCGGTTCGAATCCCCGCGACGGGGTGAGCTCCTGTTGCTCAGTCCCTGCTCCTGCCAACCTAGCAGTTCAAAAGCACATCAAAGTGCAAGTAGATAAATAGGTACCACTGTGGCGGGAAGGTAAACGGTGTTTCTGTGCGCTGCTCTGGTTCGCCAGAAGCGGCTTAGTCATGCTGGTCACCGGCTCCCTCGGCCAATAACGTGAGATGAGCGCCGCAACCCTAGAGTCGGACGCGACTGGACCTAATGGTCAGGGGTCTTTTACCTTTACCGAAATGCAATAAATAAAATAATGATATATTCAAACGTTTTCCAGAATACCTCTCACCTCCTCTTTGATCAAGCAAAACCTTGGCGCGTATGTATGACTCAAAGTTAGTGCTGTGCGATTATTTTGGTGTGGTAGTGGGGGCTTTCATGGGCCTTGAACTTCCACCAAAGCATAGCTGCCCCCTTCATGTTTCGTCCTGTTTTAGCAGCAGATTTAAAGCCATTAAAAAAAATAAAAAATTCTTCCCCATTCTAGCCCATCAGGGGACACCGAACCAATGTGAGGGCATCATGAATTGTTTTTTTCTTGGATCTAAAGCCTCATTCCCACCCCAGGGCTGATCGTCCAGCTGCACATCCCATTGAAAGCAATACAGTGTGAATAGGCAGCATCTACACAACCTGAGACGTGGGTGGTGCTGTGGGTTAAACCACAGAGCCTAGGCCTTGCCGATCAGAAGGTCGGCGGTTCGAATCCCTGCGACGGGGTGAGCTCCCGTTGCTTGGTCCCAGCTCCTGCCCACCTAGCAGTTCAAAAGCACGTCAAAGTGCAAGTAGATAAATAGGAACCGCTCTGGCGGGAAGGTAAACGGCGTTTCCGTGCGCTGCTCTGGTTTGCCAGAAGCTGCTTTGTCATGCTGGCCACATGACCTGGAAGCTGTACGCCGGCTCTCGGCCAATAAAGCGAGATGAGCGCCGCAACCCCAGAGTCGTCCACAACTGGACGAAATAGTCAGGGGTCTCCCTTTACCTTTACCTTTACCTTTACCTTTACACAACCTGGGACCAGTTTCACTATGAGATTGCTTATATGCCCACTTGACTGCTTCAGACGGCACTTTCACAGGTGGCACGTAGCACATGTTTCACATTTGTAAGAACTTAAAACTTTTAATGTGGAAGGAGCTCCACTTTGGAACTCCCTGACTATTGACGTCAGGCCTTCACTGCACCTGCTAAAAACATTTTTGCTTAGAAAAGCCTACCGACTTTTCAGAGGTCAAAGCGATCAACAACTACATGACCTTTAGAAAACACCTGAAGGCAGCCCTGTTTATGGAAGTTTTTAATCTGTAATAATTTAATGTATTTTAGTGTTTGTTGGAGGCCGCCCAAAGTGGCTGGGGGGACCCGGTCAGATGGGCGGGGTACAAATAATAAATTATTATTATTATTATTATTATTATTATTATTATTATTATTATTATTTTAAAAGCTGATAAGAGTTTTGCTGAACTAGGTGGGCCATGGGCCTGATCTCTTTCTGATTTATTGCTGCTTGTTTAGACTTCATCAGAGTATGCTCATGTGGGATATAACATCACTGAAGCAGTCAAATACAACATTTCCTGTTTGCCCAGAGTGGACACACAGGGGAATGTTGCTCCAGCCAGGAGGACTTCCTGTCACACCTGGTCTGGAGCATCCTCCCCCTCCAGGTGACCAGGTAGATGGGTGTGACCCTAGCAGACCATATTAAAGGGCCATTCACGCAGCCATCTACCTCTTGCAGTGGCATCGCAAGGGGGTGGGGGACGGTGCGCCCCGGGTGCCATGTCTGGAGGGGTGTCAAGAAGGCATCCCGTGGGGTGCTTGCCCCGCCACCCCTGCCCGCCGCGGCGCGAGCAGCCATTGTGCCACCGCAGCCGCATGTGGAGGATCCCACCACCATCCGTATAGCGCTCGGGCGGCACCGGCGGCAAACCACTACATACAACGCATGCACAGTGTCACACACATGCACTGTATGTAGCAACGCCACATATGTGCCCTACATAGCGATGCCACGCATGTATCATACGTAGCAGCACAACACATGTGCAGCTGGCGGTTTGCCCCGGCCCGGGTGTCAATTAGCCTTCTTTCGCCCCTGTCCTCTTGATACTCTCTTGATTTCCTTCTCTCAATTTTGCCTGTTGCTGTCTGCTGGCTCTCAGCCAGCAGCACATGGCTCATCCCTACAGAGGATGACGCTACGCTTCATATCTCTATAAATGTAACAGCAACTATAAGCTAAAGCCTGCCTTCAGGAAACTACTGTGAACTGAATGTGTGCAAACTTTACTGTTAGCTTTAATGAAGACTGTTGTATTATTATTATTTTAAGAGGGAAACATAAGGGGAAACTTACCAGGAACAATCCAGACTGGACAAGCCAGACTGGATTGCTTAACTCAAATGATTGTCACGAATCCATCAACTTACTTCCAACAAGGAGCAAGGGAATGTGCTCTGCTACTAGCTCACTAGCATGAGTGAAGAAGGATAATATTTAATCAATATATCCTCTCCTACTATCCACAACATTCCCACAGTTCAAAACAGCGAATTGTGGGGTTTTTTCCATCCCCAATATGCATAACTTTACTTTGAGGCGCATTTGACATTTTGAAGCATCCTGAGTGGTTCAGTGTTTGGGGGGGGGGCATTTCACTGCCCACCTTTGACTCCAAATCATTTCTGAATAAATTACCCAGCTTTATTCCTCCAAGTACTGATTCTTGGGGGAACTCGGCCTTTTCTCCCTACCACTGTTAGATCTGCCATGGACTCACACTCTCTGCTTCCGTTGTTCCTCTACTTACCAATCTGTAAAGGTGCCCATCCCTTTTATCAATGACTGCTATGTTTATGAAGCCTTTGTTAAGCCCTTTTTGGAAACTTAAGAATATAATGTCTCAGACAATATAATCCACATGCTCGATAAATATATATTCAAAGGTTCACGGAGCAAGACTCCCTTTTGCAGAAACCATCATTAGAGCTATGCGGAGCCCCCAGGAATTGGTGCTTATAAGTGCAAATCCATGAGCGGATCTTAATCTCTATTTAGCCAAACGTAAAGAAGGGCGTCTTAGATCTCCCGTGCCGGTGACGGGGCAGCTTGCAAATCTCTGCTTCCCTTCGTGAGCTGTTCTCTTCTCGCAGGATGACTCATTAGGTCTCATTCTCGGCGGGGAGCTGACATTCAATTAACTAGCTGACTTCTGCCGGTGACCCCCACAAATCTAACAAGGGTCTGTTTACAAACACAGGCTGTTGGGCCCATAAGGGAGGGCAGGTTAGGTCAGCCTCCCACTGGGGCAGTTTGTTCGGATGCATCAGAAGATGTTAAACAAGGCCTTTGTGAATGAAAGATCAAGCATATTGCTTCCAGTGGGGAGGCCAGCCGGTCTAATGGCAGGTCTCACATTTGGCGGGAAAGAACAGGCAAGCGAGTCAGTGGCTCTGCAAAATGAAGGGATTCACCTGCTCCTTCCCCACCTCTCCTTCTTTGAATCCGTGATTCATTGAAGCTTGCACATGAGCCAAATCCAGACGTTTCTCTGCTACAGACAAGTGGCTCCCAACTAACGTCATTTCAAATCAGAGAGTTATTTTCTTGTTCCAGAAAAGAACACCAGACACTGTTCATTTGCAAAGATAAGTTGCATTGACTCTGGTATGCGTGTCGGTCAGTGATCTTAAATGAGGGCAAATGACACATTGCATGTTGCATGTGAAAGACTATATTTTATGTCCATGCCAGTTTTATTTGTAAATCATGATGAAGTGGCAAATCTTCTAAAATGAAAACACACACAAACAAATAAAAGAATCAAAGGCAATGGCCATAGCAAGAGCAGATGTCCTTTACTTAGACTAAGGTCTGATGAGTTGGAGCAGTGGTTTTCAACCCATGTGCCGTGGCACCCTGGGGTGCCTTGAATGATGGTCAGGGGTGCTGTGGGCAACACTGGCCTCTGTTCCTCTTTCCTTCCCTCTGATGCCCTCTCACGTCTCTGCCTCCCAAAGGCTTACACAGCTGTTTGTTGCAACAGCCGTGGCTACAAGCTCTGCAGGCGAATGGTGCCTCTGGGGCTGGCCAGGGGATGCTTTCCAGGCCCCTGTGGGGCAGTGTGAGGAGGTACCTTTCTTTGGTGCGGGGAGGGGGGCAGCTCAGAGACCAGGGGTGGCAGAAGTGGCTTCCCAGAGGACTCCCAAGGAGAGGGGAGAGAAGAGGAGGCTGAGGGAACACTCCGCAAGGGAGAGTGTTTGAAAAAGGGTGAGAGGCTGCCCACTCTGCAGGCAAGGGGTGACGTAACTGGGCTCCTGAGCCCCATAGGGGTGCCACACAGTGAGAGTAGTTGGTCAAGGGAGCCGTGGACTCAAAATGGTCAAAAACCTCTGGGTTAGAGTATAACAAATAAGAGCCCTGTAGCTGGATCAGGCCAAAGGCCCGTATGATCCAGCATCCTTTCTTCACAATGACCAACCAGATGCCTTTGGGAAGCCCACAAGTTGGACATGAGCACAGCAGCACTTGCCCCACTTCTTATTTCTCAGAAGCTGTTGTTCAGAGGTATACTGTCTTCAGAAATGCAGGTAGAGCATAGCCATTGTGGCCAGCAGCCAGTTATAGCCTTCTTCTCCATGGTCTGTTACACTGCCTCCATCAGCAGACACCTGGGAGTTCACAAAAGTCCAGTTCCTGACATCTGTCCAGGGTTATATTACACCAAAACCTGGTGGTACCATTTACATGACGTGCTTAATAGACCTGGATTGGCCTTTTATCTTTCAAAAACTTGCTCAGCTTCCAACACCTACTTAGCCTTCTGCTCCTTGTGGAGCCTTTAGGGGAGGTGTTGCCTGGTCAACCAGGTGGAGAATGTCCCCACTCCAGGAAGCTGTGAAATGCAAAGGAAGGGGCAGCGATCCGAGAACCGGGCAGCCAGGAGATGACAGCAAAGCATCAGGACCATGGACAGATCACAGGGAGCTCTGAGCAAAAGTTGTTTCAGATGTTGCTCCAGTGCTGGTTCCTGAGTTGGGGAAGATGAAAAATGATGTAGCTGGAAAGTTTTGGGGGCTAGACTCTCCTCCCTGGAGAAGACCAGTTTTCCACTTAGGATGGGGATCACATGTTCTGATGACATGGTAGCATGTCCCCACCGCTGCCTCTGCAAATGGCATCCTGATACAAAGGTAAGGTGCAAGAACTCAAGGGAGTCCCAATGTCTAGCCCCCTTGAGGGCTATTGCTCAAGGAAGATTGGATCCTGAAGAGTTGGGCTTCTTCCTCATTGTCTGTAGAAATCTCCATAGAAGAGGGAGGCCCAGTGACTGCTTCCTGGAATACTCCAGTGGGAAGGTTTCCACCATTTCTGGGGCTCTGAGCAGTCAAGGACTCATTAGGGTCCAATGAGCCATGACACCAGGTAGGTGGTTTTCTTACCTTAGAGACTGAAAGTGCTTTTCAATGAAAAGGGGACAAGTTGCATGTCACCCAGTGATGAGACTCTGAGTTTTTATGCCTGAATTGGCCTTTTGGTAGTTCTTTTGGACTTCTCACCTGCCTTTCAAAAGAGTTCAGGGGAAGTTTCAATAGAATTCTTCATCTATGAAAAGTCAGAGAGGAGATTTGGACTTCAGGAGAGCCTGGAGGCTGGATCTGAGCATACGAGGCCCATCTAGTCCAGCATTCTGTCCTCAAAGTGGCCAACCAAATGCCCCAAAGTGAAGCTGGGAACATCACTGTCCCGCTCATGATCCCCTGCCACTGAAATTCAGAAGCATGCTGTCTCCAGCACATGAGAGATGCTGTTAGGAGCAGAAGCCATTGAAAGCTGCATCTCCTGTGAACAAAATAGAGCCTTCTTCTACTCTGAAGGTGATAGAAGGGTCCTTTGAGATTTTCAGAATTGCCATGCTTCTAATCTCAGGAAAATGTTCCTGCATAGATTCTGTTCACTTCCGTTTGGCTCCTTCAGGAGAATGTCCTGGTGTAGCTGGCCCTGTGTCTCAGGAGACCTGCCTGCTTCCCACCTGGTCAAGAACCTAAGAACATAAGAAGAGTTGGTTGGATCAGGCCAATGGCCCATGCAGTCCAGCATCATGTTATCACAGTGGCCAACCAGATGTTTGTGGGAAGCCTACAAGCAGGATTTGAGCAAAAGGGCAACTCTCCAGTCCCGCAGTTACCAGCCAGTAGTATTCAGAAGCATTGCTGCCTCCAACTGTGGAAGCAGAGCAGAGCCATCTTGGCTAGTTGTCATTGATAGCCCTCCGTCATGGACTGACTGGATGCCAAGAAGTGGTGAGAGGCACCAGCTGGGGAACCCCCAAGGGAACCCCCAGGGGAAGAAGGCTCAGAGCCTGGGGGCTGGTGGTGAAACGACACTGTGTGCTCAGAGGGAGAAGAGGGAGCAGACTGGGAGAATGACGTTGAAAGCTGAAGGGGCAACAGGGTTTAGTGAGCAGGAAGAGGTTGTGGCAGAGGTGAGTCGAGAATCAGAGGCAGAAGCGGAGGCTGGAGAGGAGGGGGACAAAGAGTCAGAGTGAAGGCATGCTGCTGAAGAAGCCAGGGGGTCTCCCTCTCCTGCTGTGACCAGCTTCCCTCCCCCCGGTCGCCCAGAACACAAAGAGGGATGAAAAGGGTGGAGCAAAGAGAGACAAGACGAAGGAGTCTGAGGTTGCCGGGGGAAGGACCTGGAGTCCTTCCCCGGTGGGAAGGCAGGACCTTCAGTCCTCACAACTGCCTCATTGAAGCAAGACCTACTGGAAAGAGTTGCTGAGACCACTAGGCCTGAGCTGTTTGGGTTTCTTTGAATAAAGACTTAACTTCACTGACACCGGCTCCTAACAGCCTCTCCTTCATAATAGGTTTATCTTCCATGGCTTTGTGTAAGGATATTGTGTCATAGGAGGGTGACCAAGATGTTCAGGTGTCTGGAAACCAAGCCTGATGAGGAATGGTTGAAGGATCTGGGTATATTTATCTTCCAGAAGAGGAGACTGAGAGGGGATATGATAGCCATCTTCAAAAATTTGAAGGGCTGTGACACAGAAGATGGAGCAAGCTTGTTTTCTGTTATTCCAGGCGAAACCCAAACCAGTGGATTAAATTAACAAGAAAGGAGATTCTAACTAAACATTAGCAAGAACTTTCTGGTGGTAAGAGCTGTTCAACAATGGAATGAACGTGGTGGATTCTCCATCACTGAAGGTTAATATGCAGACATTGGCTGGCCATCTGTCAGGGATGCTTTAGTTGTGATTCCTGTGTTGCAGGAGTGGGATGGATGATCCTTGGGGTTCCTTCCAACCCTACAATTCTATGATTTCAAGCCTCGCCCCCTCTCATTAACTGCTCCCCAAACCCTCAGACCCCCCCTCAGTCTACCACGTTCCTCTTGCCCCCACCCCACGGCAAGCCCGGAGACATCTGTGCCGCAGCTTGCGGGGTGCAATTTCAGGTGGGCCATGTGTTGTTCCCGGAGCCCCCCGTCTCATTTCGGTCCCCGCTGCTGGCGAGGCCAATTAGAGGAGGGGAAGCGGGCTGTGGGCCGCGTGCCGCCCGTAACCGCAAGGACTTAGCGGCCTCAAATCTCTGTTATTACCAAGCTGTTCCTGCCAGCGGCACGCCGCCGCCAAACAAAAAGGAGTAGATTAGGATCAATCGGTCCTCCCCGAAAGCCTGCCGCTGGGGCTTTCAGGCACACCCTCCCGACCAAAACTTTCCCCCTCCACGTCCGCCTGAACACCTAGAGCCCCCTCCCAGCTAACAAGGTGGCTGCCGAGTCAGCTTCAGCCCCAGAACCATATGCTCTCAATTAAGTTAACTTCCCACTTTTGTCGCCAGAGGCTGCCCCTGCCAGAGCAGCGACAGCCCCCGAGGGTATTTGGGGTGGGGGTGGGCTGATCCAATTGACGCCACCAGCCAGCCAGCCCTGAGCCCTCCCCTCCGCCCAGACAGGGCATATTCCATTCCAGCTGTGGCATTGTCAGGCGAATTACCTTTATCCTCAATTTAAAAAGCCAGCGTGAAATCGAAAGGGGCTGAAGGAGGGGAGAATAAAGGATGTGAACAGGAGGAGGAGGAGGAGGAGGAGAGGCAGCGTGTGGGGAAAGCACTGGCGGGCCAATGCAGAGGGAGAGTCTGGCGTGTGAAACTCAGCTGGGCCTACGTGGCTCTGGCGAGGTTTCGGAGATTGACAGCCAAGCCTCGCTCAGCCTTTCATTACTCAGTTCTGCGGCTCGAGGTCTCCTGTTACTCAGCAAGGTGGGGATGGGTGGCATGATTGTTTGGGGTGGGGGCTTGTATTCAGGGAGCCTTTCGGTTGCCAGGCAATGAGATGTCCTCAGTGCCAGGGGCAACAGAGGGCAGAGGTGAGCTGCAGGGCAATGCTGCGTAGCACTGCTCTGTTCTGCCTTGCTATGTCCCCATTTGGAATATTGTGTCCAGTTCTGGGCACCACAGGCTAAGACGGATGTTGACAAGCTGGAAATTGTGCGGCTGAGGTCATCAAGGGTCTGGAAACCAAGCCTGATGAGGAACGGTTGAAGGAGCTGGGTATGTTTAGCCTGAAGAAGAGGAGCCTGAGAAGGGATATGGGACCCATTTTCAAATATCAGCAGGGCTGTCCCTGGGAAGAGAGAGCAACCGAGTTGCCTGCTGCTTCAGAGGACAGGTCCCAAACCAATGGATACAAATTTCATCAAGGTATTGTTGAGCTGTGATTCCTGGAGGTTGGGCTAGATGGCCCTTGGGGTCCCTTCCAACCCCCCCCCCCCGTTCTGTGAGACATTCTAAACACACAAATCCAGAGGGTTCTATATGCACACATCTCTCCATCTAGGCAGGCAAGAGGCATTATCGCCCATGGAGGACACATTTTGCTTGGGTCATGTCAATGCACTCATGGAACAGGGTTGCCAGGTGGCAGCAGGTAGCCTGAAGAAAGTCCTGAGGCCCAGATACAGAGGTCTGGGGGCCACATTCAGACCCCTGGCCTGAGGTTCCCCACCTCTGATAAAGTACAGGTGAAAGAAGGGAACAGCACAGAGTTAAACTGTGAAACTCCCTTCCACAGGAGGCACTCAGATGGCTTTAAAAGAGGAGACAAATTCATGGAGGAGAAGAAAACTATCAGTGTCTACAAGCCAGGATGGCTCTTCTCTGCCTCCACAGTTGGAGGCAGCAATGCTTCTGAATCCCAGTTGCTGGAAGTCACAGGAGGGAAGAGTGTTGCTCCTGTGTTCGAATTATGCTTGTGGGCTTCCCAGAAGAGACATCTGGTTGACCACTATGATAAGAGGTTCCTGCATGAGTTGGGCTGCTGGCCCGATCTGTCAGGCTCTTCTGATGTCCTTTCATTCTGCCTTAGAGAAGCAGTTCTGTTTAATGTGTCCCTACGAACAGCACGTCAGGGGAAATATTAAGCCATCAGCAGATTATAGCAATATATTATATGTCGGGTGAGGAGAAGCAAAAAAAAAAAAAAAAAATTTCCTTGTGATGATTAAATCTTTATGGCAGGATTAGGAAGTTTTAAGGCAGATTTAATTAAATGGCGCAGGATGCTGAGGTTCATTCCATACCCCACTGGTGGGGAAGGGCTCTTTGGGTAACGGGTTTCTAGTGTTAAAAGGGGAATAGATTCTCTTCCGTAAGAATAAAGGCAGGCCCTGCGCACTGATGGGGAGGGAGCAAAGCTCCCCTCAGCCGCTCAGCCTGACAGCCTCCATCTGCAAACAAATGATTGGTAACCTGATCAAGGGGCTCTGAAAGCCAGCTCATTCATTCGGCCCCATTCAGTGGTCCGGAGGCCCGTCTGAGAGATGCCTGCTCAACGAGGCATCAGTCAAGGCAGCCACTGAGGCAGGAGACTCCTCCTGCTCAACTTGGACAGAGGATGTCCTCTTCTGCCTCCTGCTTCTGGCAAACCCCATTCCTGCCACACCGGCCCTGCTCTGACGTCTGTCAGAGAGAAAGGCCTGGTGCCTGGAGTTAGCACAAGCAAACTGTGCCACCTTCCGGCCTCTTGAATTGCTGCAAAGTCTTGTCAATTTTTACAATAAGCTTCAGGGCTGACACAGGGGTGTGGGGAGGAACATCTGTTAGGAAGCAGGGCTGCCGCTCCCTTTGGGGGGTGGCATGGACCGCAAGCTTCAGCTGACTGGGGTTTCTGTTTTCCACCAAATTCATAAATGCATAAAGGCGAAACTTCAGGAAATGGCTATGTTGTGCTGCGGGTTGTGTTTTTTTCCTTACAGCAGAGATCGATCCATGTATGGTGTGAAGAAGATGGATATATTGGTGTATCTCTCTCTCTCTCTCTCTCTCTCTCTCTCTCTCTCTCTCTCTCTCTCTCTCTCTTAATCCTGGTACCCAGTGAGGGTCACCCAATGGAACTAAACAGTGTGGAATTCGGGGCAGGCAAAGTATGATACCCATCTTCAAATATCTCAAAGGCTGTCACATGGAAGAGGGGCCAAGTTTGTTTTCTCCTTCTCCGGAGGGTAGGACCTGAGTGGACCAATGGCATCAAGTTACAAGAAAGGAGATTCCAACTAAACACATGGAAGAGCTTTCTGACAACAAGAGCTGTTCGTGAAGGGACTTTCCTCCCTTGGAAGCTTTTAGCAGAGATTGAATGGTCATCTGCCATGAATGCTTTAGCTGAAGGTTCCTGCATTGCAGGGGGGGTTGGACTAGATGAATCTTGGGCTCCCTCCTCCAATTCTATTATTCTACTTGTCCGCACGGCACGTAAACCATGGAACTGGCTCCCACCAGGAGCGCTGGCCACCAATTCGAAGGGATTTCAAAAAGGAGGTTCGATCATTTCGTGGAAGGTAAGGTGATCAATAGTTGCCAGCCCAGGCAGGGATGTTTTACCTCCACTGTGACAGGTAACATGCCCCTGAATACCAGTTGCTAGGAATCACCATTGAGGAAAGCACACTTATGCTCAGATTCTGTTTGCAGGAATCCCATTCCGGTTTCTATTTGGCCACTGTGAGAACAGGAGAGCCTTGTAATATCCACGTTGGGGGCAACAAGGCTGCCATGTTGATGAACACAATTTGCCAGAAACCACAGGTGTGCAGGTCCTGCTTGAGAGCCAGTGTGGTGTAGTGGTTAAGAGCGGTAGACTCATAATCTGGTGAACCGGGTTCGAGTCTCCGCTCCTCCACATGCAGCTGCTGGGTGACCTTGGGCTAGTCCCACTTCTCTGAAGTCTCTCAGCCCCACTCACCTCACAGAGTATTTGTTGTGGGGGAGGAAGGGGAAGGAGAATGTGAGCCGCTTGGAGACTCCTTCGGGTAGGGATAAAGCGGGATATCAAATCCAAACTCCTCCTCCTCCTTCTTCTTCTTCTTCTTCTTCTTCTTCTTCTTCTTCTTCTTCTTCTTCTTCTTCAGGATTCCCAAATTAGGGCATCTGGTTGGCCACCGTTCGAAGAGGATGCTGGACTAGATAGGCCATTGGCCTGATCCAGCAGGCTCTTCTTATGTTCTTATGTACTCTAGGTCCCTGTCCTTGGTACAAGTTTTCCCCATCATGGATTCACTCAGATCATCCACAATTTTCCATCTAAAATCCTTGGCCCTTCTCTAGAGAACTACAGTTCCCAGGACCCGCTGGGAGAGAGAGAGAGGAGAATAGCAGCGCCTTTGGCGTGGACAGACGCCTCAAGAGGCATTGGCCAAGGAGACTCCCTTCAGAATTAATTGCATCGCAGCATGTGCAATCTGCAACGGCCCGCTCCTTTACAAGTTTTGTCCAGCTCAATTTGAGCCAGAATTTTGATCCCCAATCTGGGGCTTTCAGTTCACCCTAAGCAGAGACCCCACAACAGAGGGTGGTGGTTTTGTTTCAGCAGTTTCTGGATGAAGACGAATCAGGATGGAAGGAATGTGCCGCTTTTGAAACGACTCTCCTGGGTTCTGGCACTATCCCTGCTTTGCCCCAGAGAAGGTCCTTCTCTGCTCAACTTTCTCTCCATTTTAAACACAACACCGGGACCCCTATTTGTGGGGTGACAGCCAGCCCTGGGCCAGATGCACCCTGCTCACTTCCCCAGAGTCCTTATCTCCGGCAGCTGAATGGGACAGCTAAGGTGTTGGCAAACACCAGCTATCCTCCCAATTATCATTAGCAAATTGTCGAAAACAGAGCAGGCCTACCAGGCGGTTAGGGGGCCATGAGCCATGAAAACATATTAGAAAGGGCTGTTTGTGTGTGCGCCGGGCAAATTTGTTTGGTTTCAAGAATGCAAACGGCCCCAGCCAGGCTTGGCAATCGCTGCAATGCAGCCTTGGATAAATATGACGGATAAAAGGTTGCTCAGGACCTCCCCCCCCCCCCGCCCCACAGGGAGCTACGGACTGGAATCTGCCAACCTGGAGGGAGTCCGTCCCGTCGCCCAAGACAAAGCTCAGAGCCTCAGCCTCTCGCCTCTCTCCAAAACCTGCCCAGCCCTTAGACTCGAGGCCTGGCTTCTGCAGGGGCGTGTGTGTGAGAGAATCAGGTCAATTCACACAACCCCCAAGCATTTTTGTCTGCGGTTGCTGAGGTGTATAGAAAGAAAGCATCTTCGTTGGAGGTGCTGACCTTTAAAGCCCTAAATGGCTTCGGTCCAGTATACCTGAAGGAGCGTCTCCACCCCCATCGCTCAGCCCGGACACTGAGGTCCAGTTCCGAGGGCCTTCAGGCAGTTCCCTCACTGCAAGAAGTGAGGTTACAGGGAACCAGGCAGAGGGCCTTCTTGGTAGTGGCACCCGCCCTGTGGAACGCCCTCCCAGCAGATGTCAAGGAAATAAACAACTATCCTACTTTTAAAAGACTTCTGAAGGCAGCCCTGTTTAGGGACGTTTTTAATGTTTAATGCTGTATTGTGTTTTTAATATTCGATTGGGAGCTGCCCAGAGTGGCTGGGTATAAATAAATTATTATTATTATTATTATTATTATTACCCACATTTCTTGACTGGAAAAGTACATTGCA
Source organism: Darevskia mixta (assembly GCA_034641385.1). NCBI lineage: Eukaryota > Metazoa > Chordata > Lepidosauria > Squamata > Lacertidae > Darevskia > Darevskia mixta. The sequence goes on from JAWWNH010000021.1 coordinate 1,433,504, forward strand.
AAATTCAGAGAAGTACATATTTCGAAGGTTTTCTGTGTTTCAGGAAGAACTTCCTGACGGCAAGAACCATTTGGCGGTGGAACAGGCTCCCTTGGAAGATGGTGAACTCTTCCATGGAAGATTTTGAGCAGAGGTTGCATAGACACCTGTCAGGGATTATTTAGCTGTGATTCCTGCATTGCAGAGGGTTGGACTAGATGGCCCTTGGGAGACCCTTTCCATTCTACAGTTCTATGATTCTATGATTCCCTGGCCTCATCAGTCTCCCACCTCTGTTACTGGACCCCCAGTGCGGGTCCTGGGCTTCCCTGCCCCAACTTCCCCACGCCCATGTCCTCCAAACGCATCATATCACATTTCCCACAGCTAGGGAGCGAAAATCCTGACACACAACCCCCAAGGAAGTCTCCACCTGACACACGTGAATGCCCCAGGCACCAATCCTGCCCCTTTATTTTTCCAAACAACGGTGAGGTATTTCAGCCAACGATCGAACCGGCGGACAGAGAGCTGAAGGATCTCCGCCGGCAGCGGGCTGTTTATTTGCCCAGGTCTGGCAAGGCTTGGCGAATTCTCCCACGAAGGCCTCTCTTTAAAGGCACCACAAGACGCGTTTTGTCCTGCTTCCCTTTCAGGCTGGCTCTTAATTGCTCCGCTAATAAACAGTTTGGTATGAATGTGGAAATGCAAGTGATCGTCTGGGCCTGGGATTTGCATGAGCCGGTTCTCCTTCCCTCCGCTGCGGCTTCACACACACACACAAACACACACACACACACACACACTCCCTTTTCCTCGGGCTTTGCTGCAAGCCCAGCTGGGCCTCTTTTGGGGGGATTCGTCTCCGAGGCTTCGGGGCTTCAGATGCTACACGTGAGGTGGCTACGGAGAGCCAGGATTTGGCAACGACAGCTTGACCGAATTGCAAAGGTCTGGGAAACAGGCTGCTCTTTCACCACGGGGTTTTGGCTCCTGCCAGTCAAGGAGGGCACGGAAGGAGGACCCCTGAGGACCCTTTCGCTGCCCCTGGGAAGCTCTTAATGGCATCTGAGATCTAATGCCAGGCAAGCAGATGGGACAGGCTCTGGTGTGCATCCATCACGACCTCTCTCTCCAGGGTTCGAGGGAAGCTGGAATTCTCTCTCTCTCTGTATATATATAGTTTTCATTAAGTCTCCAAAGATATTTCAAATATCTGAAATAATTTGAAAGCTGAAATTCTCAGCACACGGAGGTGGTCACTGCATGCCTTGCCAAGGTTTGACCCAAGGAGAAAAGAGATTCCTTGCCATCATTAGGATGAACACTGACAGCCCTCTCCCTCCTTCTCCCTGAGTTTGCCTCATCTTCTTTTAAAGCATACCAGACACTTTTCCTGTAGAAAATTTGTTGTTGTTGTTCAGTCGTTCAGTCGTGTCCGACTCTTCGTGACCCCATGGACCAGAGCACGCCAGGCACGCCTATCCTTCACTGCCTCTCGCAGTTTGGCCAAACTCATGTTAGTAGCTTCGAGAACACTGTCCAACCATCTCGTCCTTTGTCGTCCCCTTCTCCTTGTGCCCTCAACCTTTCCCAACATCAGGGTCTTTTCTAGGGAGTCTTCTCTTCTCATGAGGTGGCCAAAGTACTGGAGCCTTAACCTCAGGATCTGTCCTTCTAGTGAGCACTCAGGGCTGATTTCTTTAAGAATGGATAGGTTTGATCTTCTTGCAGTCCATGGGACTCTCAAGAGTCTCCTCCAGCACCATAATTCAAAAGCATCAAATCTTCGGCGATCAGCCTTCTTTATGGTCCAGCTCTCACTTCCGTACATTACTACTGGGAAAACCATAGCTTTAACTATACGGACCTTTGTTGGCAAGGTGATGTCTTTGCTTTTTAAGATGCTGTCTAGGTTTGTCATTGCTTTTCTCCCAAGAAGCAGGCGTCTTCTAATTTCGTGACTGCTGTCACCATCTGCAGTGATCATGGAACCCAAGAAAGTGAAATCTCTCACTGCCTCCATTTCTTCCCCTTCTATTTGCCAGGAGGTGATGGGACCAGTGGCCATGATCTTAGTTTTTTTGATGTTGAGCTTCAGACCATATTTTGCACTCTCCTCTTTCACCCTCATTAAAAGGTTCTTTAATTCCTCCTCACTTTCTGCCATCAAGGTTGTATCATCAGCATATCTGAGGTTGTTGATATTTCTTCCGGCAATCTTAATTCCGGTTTGGGATTCATCCAGTCCTGCCTTTCGTATGATGAATTCTGCATATAAGTTAAATAAGCAGGGAGACAATATACAGCCTTGTCGTACTCCTTTCCCAATTTTGAACCAATCAGTTATTCCATATCCAGTTCTAACTGTAGCTTCTTGTCCCACATAGAGATTTCTCAGGAGACAGATGAGGTGATCAGGCACTCCCATTTCTTTAAGAACTTGCCATAGTTTGCTGTGGTCGACACAGTCAAAAGCTTTTGCGTAGTCAATGAAAAGCTTTTGACTGTGTCGACCACAGCAAACTATGGCAAGTTCTTAAAGAAATGGGAGTGCCTGATCACCTCATCTGTCTCCTGAGAAATCTCTATGTGGGACAAGAAGCTAGAAAATAGGGACGTCCTATTCTATGCTGGCAGGGATGTGGGTGGCGCTGTGGGTTAAACCACAGAGCCTAGGGCTTGCCGATCAGAAGGTCGGCGGTTCGAATCCCCGCGACGGGGTGAGCTCCCGTTGCTCGGTCCCTGCTCCTGCCAACCTAGCAGTTTGAAAGCATGTCAAAGTGCAAGTAGATAAATAGGCACCGCTGCAATGGGAAGGTAGACAGCGTTTCCGTGCGCTGTTCTGGTTCACCAGAAGCGGCTTAGTCCTGCTGGCCACATGAGCTGGAAGCTGTACACTGGCTCCCTCAGCCAATAATGCGAGATGAGCACCGCAACCCTAGAGTCGTCCGCGACTGGGCCTAATGGTCAGGGTTCCCTTTACCTTTACCTTATTCTATACTACTGCTAATAACAATTTTATTATTTATACCTGCCCATCTGGGTTGGTTCCCCCAGCCACTCTGGGCAGCTTCCAACATATATAAAAACATAATAAAACATTAAACATTTTTTCTAAAACTTCCCTACACAGGGCTGCCTTCAGGTGTCTTCTAAAGGCTGTATAGTTACTTATCTCCTTGACTCTGGGGTCACATAACTCCACACCCTCCAACATTTTTCCAATGAAAATTGGGACATCCCAATTTGAGCTTTTTGAGTGGGCGGGGGGGGGGGCAAAGTTGTTGAGCTCCTTTTAGTTTTGCCCGCAGTTGCTGAGCTTTCTTAAAAAGGAAATTCACCAAAATCTACACTTCTGACATGGGTGCCAAACGTCAGGGAAAATCCTGGACATCTTAGCGATTTCCACCAGGGCACTGTGATCAAATCAGAAACTGGGATGGCTGGGGAAAATGGGGACACTTGGAGGGTTTGGTAAAGCCACCCAAGTTGGTAGTCGTCACTACCTCCTGCGGAAGTGAGTCCCACAGTTTAGCTCTGCACTACGTGAAAAAGTAACACCATTGGGGCAAAGGTATGTGGGTTCAAGAGGTATATTTTCAACTCTTGCGGGCAGGAAAGCAGCCTTGTAGCATCTCTCTTCTCTCACCCGCATCCACGCGCACCCACACATTTTGGCGACTCCCTGGCAGTGCTCCAGGCGGGGCCCGAAGCGAGTCCTTGTACTCCATTAGTTTAATCCCCCCTCGGAGGCTCCGATGGGTGAAGGGGGCGGGAGGAGGCGATGCTGCGCCAAGGTTTATTTTGTCCACAAGTTCGCTCTGAATAGTCAAGAGCAGGAGAAAAACGGGGCTGGAAGCGAGTCTCGCCCGGGAAGTTTCCTTCCCTGAGTTCATGGGGCTGGAGGTGGTCCAAGCCCCGGGGGCGGCTCTCGCCCGAGAAGGGAAGGCGAGAGAGAGGAATGATGATGAGGAATCGCCAGTGAAAGGGGCTCGGAAGGAGGGAGGGGAAGCCACCGGGATATGGAGGGATATGGCAAGGGAGAAAAGGACATGGCTGGCTCCATTGTGGATCAGGCATTCATTCCTGGACAGGCCTCGGACAGGCTGCCAAGACGAAGGGGCAGTCAGGACAGGCCTCCTGTCACCCCTGGAGCCTTGCCTCGGTGTAGGGGGCAAAACCGTCTCCTTGAAAGGCGCGTCCCCCCTCTGGGGGCCTCCTCTCGGGTGACCCTTTTCTCCCCAGCCGCTACCGGGGTCCCTTGTGCCATTCACTGTGCCTGGTTCACAGATGCTCTTCTGTTAACCGTGCCATCCCTCATTCTCTCTCTGGTTCTCCCCAAATGAGGGCTTGAGCAGCTGAACATGCTCTCTCTTGAGCCCTCGGGCTGCGGTCTCCGCCGCTTCTCCTCGCTCTCCAACAGCTCAGGGCGAAGGGGCGCAATGCCCTTCTCCGGCAATGGGCACGGGGCACCGCAGAGGAGCAGCGGTCAGGCCACGGCCGCCTTCCGGCCAAGACGGGTTTTCATTTCGTTTCGTTTCATCTCCATTATTAGACTTATTAGTTGCTTGTCACCCAAAGGTCTCCAAGCGACTTGCAGCAAAAAAGAACTACCGTATATATTATACATTGATATTTCATATAAAATAACATCTATGGTGGGGGGGGAACATACCAGCCATATAAATAGTAGTGCACAACATTGACAATACCCAAGTAATAAACAAAGCAATACTCTAACCCACTAATGAACAAATACAGTGGTACCTTGGTTCTCAAACTTAATCCGTTCCGGAAGTCCGTTCCAAAACCAAAGCGTTCCGAAACCGAGGCGTGCTTTCCCATAGGAAGTAATGCAAAACAGATTAATCCGTTCCAGACTCTTAAAAACAACCCCTAAAACAGCCATTTAACATGAATTTTACTATCTAACTAGACCATTGATCCATAAAATGAAAGCAATAATCAATGTACTGTACTATAAAATAAATAAGACAGCATTGTAGATGATTAAAATTATCATCCACACAGACACAAAAACAAATTAACCGAAAAAGCTTCAAAAACACAAAAGAGCCAAACTTAATCCATTCCGGAAGTCCGTTTGACTTACAAAATGTTAAAAAAAACCAAGGCGCGGCTTCTGATTGGTGCAGGCGCCCCGGAAACAATAGCTGACAGCCGCATCGGACATTCGGCTTCCAAAAAACATTTGAAAACCGGAACACTTACTTCCGAGTTTTTGGCATTTGGGAACCAAGGTGTTTGAGAACCAAGGTACCACTGGAAACGAAACCTCAACCTCTTCCTACTCCAACAATCTTTCACATTGAACCAACACTTTCTTCCCCTTTAACCTCCCTGCTCCACCCAGAAGTCTGGTGTCAAGACCAGCCTTTGTAAATCGGGATGTGTGTTCCAGTGTGCTCTAGCGATTGCTCCACCATCTTCCCTCTCCCTTCAGGGGGAAGCAGCTGCAAAGCAAAGCAGGAAGATGGCAGCAAATATTTTACCTGCTTTGCAGTTGACCTAGCTACAGCTCCTTTAAGGCTGCTGGTGGGGATGCAGAATGGAGGCATGCTTGCCTGGGCATTTATCCTCCCACCTGGCTGGAACAATAGAGTTAGAAGGGGCCCCCAGGGGTCATCTAGCTCAACCCCCTGCAACAACCCCCTTAACAACTTGGGACTAGTTTACCGGTGAGATCGGTTTACGCCCACCCCCCATGTGAAAACCCAACTGCTTCGATCAGCAGAAGCAGCACTGCTACAGGTGCCAAATAAGATCCATTCTGCGTTTGTAAGAACTCACTAGTTTAATGTGGCAGAACCTACACTTTCAACTGTAACAGTTATTTACAGATGGCTCTCATATCCCTTCTCTTTTCCTGGCTCAGCATCCTCAACTCCCTCAACCATTCCTCATCAGGCTTGCTTTTGACAGCACAGGCACCCAACTCTGAGGCCGAGAATGCTGCAGCACGATTGCTGGCAGGAGTGAGGCCTTGCCACTATAAAAGACCTGTGCTCTTCCATGGACGATGCAGCCAGCTTGCTTTCTCCTGCTCTGGGATGTAATCCACTGCGAGCTCTGGGATGTAATCCACTGCTCTGGGATGTAATCCACTGAGAGCAGTCAAGTACAACATTCCTTGTTGTCAGGGATCTGCCCGCCCCTGCCAGTCCAGCTCTGAGTGTTTATAGAGAGCCGCAACCGGTGTTAACAACAGATTCATCTTCGAGTGAATCTGGCAGTCCCGTTTCGGGGGAGGAGCAGTTAGTGGCTGGGAGCCAGGGAGTGCCAGGTGTCCAGGGAGATAGTGGGAGACCTGGCACCACCCAGCAGACTCGCTCGGTGGGGGAAGCATCAGTTCCGGCGCATATATCACGTAGGAGGAGAAGGTGGCAATTTAGGATGCCGAGGCTTTGGTGTTGGCGCCAAAACAGGAGGGAGGCACTTCTGGATTCTGCTAGTGGCTGAGCAGACATGATAAGACTGAGCTCTGCACTGTAAATAGCTTGGCACTGAATAAAAAGACTTAAAGACAAATGGCTTTGGCATTTCTATTGAACAACCGATAAGAGAACCTGACACTTGTTTTTGTAGAGTGGACATGCAAGGGAATGTTTGGTCCAGCCAGTCGAAACCTCCTGTTACACCTGGCTGGAGCATCCTTCCTCGCATGTGACTAGTGGGTGGGCATGACCTTTCCAGACCTGGTCAAAGGACAAGGCATGCTGCCACTCTCTCTCTTTCCCATCTTCCTTTCATCCTGCGAACTCCCCGGACTGCTAACTGCAGTCACTAGGTCAACCTTTATGGGATAAACCTGTTAGTGTAAGTTTGTAACTTTAAGCCTAAAGCTTGCCTTCGGGAATCACACTGTGCTCTGCCTGGTCATGAGTAAACCTTCTTTTTGTTACTTATGAATAAGACTGTGGTGTCTTTATTATTTTAGGAGGGATTCAAGGGGTCTTACCAGGAAAATATTAGAACACATTTCAATCTGGACAAGCCAGACTGAATTGCATATTGTCTTAAGAAACTCACACGAGTTTGCAACAAGTTTTCTGCTGTGTAAAGGGGGATGCACTCTGCTAGGTGAAGGAACTTCTAGCACAAGTTAGGAAGGATATAAATAAACAATATAACCTCTCCTGCCACCCTGAACATTCCCACAGCTAGAACCCGAGCCAATGGAGATTGTGGCGAACATCAGGAAGAATTTTCTGACAAAATAAAAAAAATCCTTCCAGTAGCACCTTAGAGACCAACTAAGTTTGTTCTTGGTATGAGCTTTCATGTGCATGCACACTTCTTCAGATACACTGAAACAGAAGTCACCAGACCCTTATGTATAGTGGGAGGGTGGGGTGGGGTTTTAGGAGATGGGTGATTGACTCGATGGGTATGGTCAACCTGTTGATGACTGTTAACAACTGCAGGAAAAAGCAAGGAATAGTATGCAGATGACCAAAAATAGCTTTAGCATGTGTAATGAGACAAGAATCCAATATCTCTATTCAGACCAGGTCTCGCCATAGTTTTCAGTTTAGTAATAAGTTGTAATTCAGCAACTTCTCTTTCAAGTCTGTTTCTGAAATTCTTTAGTAATAAGACAGCTACTTTGAGATCCAGTATTGAATGTCCTGGGAGACTGAAGTGTTCTCCTACTGGCTTCTCTGTCTTGTGATTCCTGGTGTCAGATTTATGTCCATTTATACTTTGGCGTAGGGTTTGGCCTGTTTGTCCAATATAGAGAGCTGAAGGGCACTGTTGGCATTTGATGGCATACACAATGTTAGACGATGAGCAATTAAATAGTCCTGAGATGGTATGTTTGATGTTGTTGGGGCCAGTGATGGTGTTGTCCTGGTGTATGTGGCAGCAAAGTTGGCATCTGGGTTTATTGCAGGCTCTGGTACCAGTGTCCATGTTAAGTCTGCTTGCTGTATTATTGTGGGTGAGGAGTTTAAGATTGGGTGGCTGTCTGTAGGCAATGAAAGGTCTTCCTCCCTTGTTTAAGATCCATTTTTAACCTGCACCCTCCTGAATTGGTGCTGCAGGAGCACCATCTTGTGGAAAAGAAGAAGAAAACCCTTCTTATTTGAAACACAGGAGTTTTGGGTTGACTCAGCAGCTGCGGCACTCAGGAGACGAACACATGCTCCATCCTGGATTTGAATGATCTTGGGATGTCTAAACAAAATTAAAAAATTCCTTCCAGTAGCACCTTAGAGACAAACTAAGTTTGTTCTTGGTATGAGCTTTCATGTGCATGCACACTTCTTCAGATACACTGAAACAGAAGTCACCAGACCCTTATATATAGTGAGAGGGTGGGGAGGGGTATTACTCAGAGGGGTGGTGGAAATGGGTGATTGGCTGATAGGTGTGGTAAACCTGTTGACAACTGCAATTGGTCTAACAGGAAAAAGCAAGGGGTGAGATGGCTAAAAATAGCTATATCATGTATAATGAGATAAGAATCCAATGTCTCTATTCAGACCAGGTCTCTCCATGGTTGTAAGTTTGGTAAAGGTAAAGGGACCCCTGACCGTTAGGTCCAGTCGCGGACGACTCTGGGGTTGCAGCGCTCATCTCGCTTTACTGGCCGAGGGAGCCGGCGTACAGCTTCCAGGTCAAGTGGCCAGCATGACTAAGCCACTTCTGGCAAACCAGAGCAGTGCACGGAAACGCCGTTTACCTTCCTGCCGGAGCAGTACCTATTTATCTACTTGCACTTTGACATGCTTTTGAACTGCTAGGTTGGCAGGAGCTGGGACCGAGCAACGGGAGCTCACCCCGTCTCGGGGATCTGAACCGCCGACCTTCCAATCAGCAAGCCCTTGGCTCTGTGGTTTAACCCACAGCGCCACCCGCGTCCTTTAAGTTTGGTAATAAGCAATTCAGCAACTTGGGATGTCTGTTCTGGTGTTCTAGAAAACCTCCGTCTGTTGCATTTGGAGTCTATCAAATGAGAGAAACCTTTTCCTTTATGGAAAGCAATTGTCCGTCCTGGTGTCAAATTAGCACTGGAACGAATAAAAGTTCCGATCTAACTTGCAGCAAAGCAGGATCTAGGGCACTGTGCAGCACTTCTGGAGTGCTGCAGAAGATGCTGCAACTATGGCTTTCAACAGAAGGCGAGAGTTGGGGGGGCACTGAAATTTGGGGTGCCAAGGTCCGCCCCTGCTTGCAGGGTTGGTGTTATTTCCTTCCATACTTCACTTTTTAGCAGAAGGGAATTCAAGGCAGCTAGCAAAATAACAAAATATACTAATAGATAGGGTTGATAGAAACTGTAAATAGATATGGCAGATAAATATACAGAAATATATTTATCAACAGTATCATGCTTATGAAATACAACAGAGCTTGAAACAAATAATAAAGCATTTTTTTAAAAAAAAGTCTGCATTTTTCAACCACAATACGGCCAGTAGAAACCACCAAACCACTAAAAGCCATTAAAAGCTAATTAAAAACAGTATTTCCCCCTGCTTTTGTTTTTTCTCCTCTTTCCATTTTTTGGGATTTGGATGCTTTTTATGAACTCCCGCCCGCAAAAGCCACACTTTTTCAAGAAGTGAACCCAGCCGAGCAGTTCGCGCCACCTGCCAGTAGGAGGCGAAGTGTAGCAGGGCGACATCAGCATTGAGTATTCAAATGTGATGTCATAAGGGCAGAAGAGGAGCCTTGGAGCCGGATGAAGCCAAAGGGGTTTGTCTAGCCCAGGGTCTTGTTCTCAGGGTGCCCTTCAGATGCCCCCAAGAGGACCCTGCAAGAAGGGCCCGAGCCCAACAGCAAATTTCCCCACTTGTGACTCTCAGCAACTGCCATTCAGGGCATCGTAGGCATGGAAGCACAGAATTATAGAAGAGATGGAAGGGACCCCCAAAGGTCCTCTAGTCCAACCCCCTGCAGCGCAGGAATCAGAGTGTCTCTCATACTGTCTTAACTCTGACACTTAATGGATCAGGGGCAGGCAAAAGTCGCCACTCAGGTTCACAAATATGTTGTTGTTGTTGTTGTTGTTGTTGTTGTTGTTGTTGTTGTTGTTGTTGTTGTTGTTTTGTTTTAAAGAGCAAGAGATTTAGAGGCTCAAAAATTACACCCTCTGACCTGGAAGCTTTGATATCCAATGGAAACTGGCTTATACTGAATTAGACCAGACAATCATAGAATCGTGGAGTTGGAAGGGACCCCCAAGGGTCCTCTAGTCCAACCCCCTGCAATGCAGGAATCACAGCTAAAGCATGTGGGATGCAATCCACTGGGAGCAGTCAAATACAACATTCCTTGTTTTCCTAGAGTGGCCATGCAAGGGGATGTTGGTCCAGCCAGTCGGAACTTCCTATGCTCAGGTTGTTGTCCTTTAGTCGTTCAGTCGTGTCTGACTCTTCCGTAACCCCATGCGGACCAGAGCACGCCAGGCCCTCCTGTCTTCCCCTGCCTCCCGCAGTTTGGTCAGACTCACGTTGGTAGCTTCGAGAACACTGTCCCACCATCTCGTCCTCTGTCGTCCCCTTCTCCTTGTGCCCTCAGTCTTTCCGTGCAAATAAAACCATATATCCTAAAGACACCACAGTGTCTGCTGACCTCCAATCCAACAAAAGCAAACTAGGTAACCCCAGGAATCTCTCAGCGCTCTGAGATCAGGGTGGCTTGTAACAATGGGCTCAGCTGCACAGCTGCAAATAAAACACTTTAAATGTGTTGTAAAGTGCAGTATGCAAATGTGACACTAGATGGTGAAAGTGAGCTATGCAAAATTCAATGTGTTTTTCAAAACGTTTTTAAAAAGAGCATTTTCACAGCATTTTTTTTATGTGTGTAGATTCCACCAATTTATACCTTCAGTTGCAAAATAAAATAAAGGAAGTTTGTTTTTCAATCTGCCATCCCCTATTCCATCCTGCTACTCTTAATTTTCTATAATATGACACCTTAAACTAAATAATTCACATTATTCCAGATTGTTGTTAGACATTGCTTAATTGATAACACCTTTGCATATATTTTGTTCTGAATAATTAGTTTAAAGACTCTTCCTGATGAATAGATTGGACACCATCCACTGTCGGAGGCAATCTGTTCTCTGTGTCCCTTGGCCCCCACAGACATTGTGGGTGCTTGAGATCCTGCAGAATTACCTTCCAGTTTTGGACCAGTCTTCAAGGTAAGAGATAAAACATACAGGCAAGAACTCAGACATCTCCCTGTTCCCCTGGTAACATGAAAACAGCACAGACAACAGAGCTGAACTGTGTTAACATTGTTGAGGATGAGCAGACAGATACGACTGAAGTTGAAACAGAGGGGGCTCTCCAGCAATGGCCCCATAAATCTTTTTCCCCCCATGCATACAGGATTGCCAGGAAGCCAGATGTGCTCCAGGGAGAAGGAAAGTCTGACCATTCTAGCCTTCCCCAGTATTTTGGACTGCAAATCCCTTCATTTGGCTGGGGTGGTGGAAGTTATAACTGACACCTGGAAGGGGCAGGTTGGGGTTTCCTGGGCCAATCCTGCAAAACTTGTTGGAGCCAAGTAAGGAAGCTTGTCAAGTAAGGAAGCTGGAGGAGACTCTTGAGGGTCCCATGGACTGCAAGAAGATCAAACCGATCCATTCTGAAGGAAATCAGCCCTGAGTGCTCACTGGAAGGACAGATCCTGAAGCTGAGGCTCCAAGACTTTGGCACCTCATGAGAAGAGAAGACTCCCTGGAAAAGAGCCTGATGTTGGGAAAGATGGAGGGCACAAGGAGAAGGGGACGACAGATGGTTGGACAGTGTTCTCGAAGTCACCAACATGAGTCTGACCAAACTGCGGGAGGCAGTGGAAGACAGGAGTGCCTGGCGTGCTCTGGTCCATGGGGTCATGAAGAAGCGGACACGACTAAACAACAAAGGAAGCTTGTCAATGATGTTGCTATCAAAATGGCGCTGTGCAAATCTATGGTGCGGCTGCATCTGGAATGCTGGCTGCCTCACCTCAACAAGGACACAGTATTGCAGAATTGGGAAAGGTTTGGAAAAGGGCCGCCGAAATTATCAAGGGGATGGAGCGAATCCCCAGTGAAGAAAGGTTGGAACATTTGGGATTTTTTTAGTTTAGAGGCAACATGATAGAAGCTCATATAATTGTGCATTGCGCAGAGGAAGTAGGCAGAGAAAAGCTTTTCTCCCTCTCTCCTAACACTAGAACTTGTGGACATCTGAAGAAGCTGCGTGTTGGACGATTCAGGGCGGTTAAGAGAAAACAGTTGCTCACACAGTTAAATGGTGGGACTCAGCCCCACATGAGGCAGTGACGCCCCCCTCCCCAACCTGGATGGATTCAAAAGAGAATCAGCCAACATGGAGGAGAGAGCAATTGTCAGCTACTAGCCGGGATGGCTCTGCTCGGTCTCCACGGTCAGAGGCAACAATGGCTCTGAATGTCAGTTGCTGGAGACCCTAGAAGGGGAGAGTTAGGAAGGATATCAATAAACAATATATCCTCTACTGCCACCCTGAATATTCCCACACATAATAGGCAATTGCTGTATTTTTCACTCCATAAGGCGCACTTTTTTCCTCCTAAAAAGTAAGGGGAAATGTCTGTGCTTCTTATGGAGAGAATGCATGGTCCCTGGAGCCGAATTGCCTAGGGGCCAAAAGCAGATTGTGCTCTTTTTTTTAACAAAGAGAGAAGAGGGCGTTGAACAGCTGTTTAGCAAGCGATCGGGGAGAGAGATAAGGTTCCCTTTCCAGCCCCGCCCCCTTGCCCAGGGCTCCGTTGTTGAATGCAGAGGGAGGCTGTTTGTTTCCCCAGCAACAGGTGACTGGCTGATTAGATTATCTGTCTGGAAACTGTATAAAAGGCTCCCTTTCCTGTAGGACTAGAAGCTGCAAACTGTGAGTTGAACCCTGTAAAAACGGGGCTTTTCCTCTTTGAAAAAGAAGCTGCACCACTTTCAGCTGATCCTCAAAAAACCAGGGCTTTTCCCTTTGCAAAAAAAAGCTGCACCACTTTAAGCTGATCCTAAAAAAACCAGGGCTCTTCCCTTTGCAAAAGAAGTTGCACCACTTTGAGCTGATCCTCAAAAAAACCAGGGCTTTCCCCCTTTCCTCCTCTAAAAACTAGGTGCGTCTTATGTTCAGGTGCATCTTATGGAGCGAAAAATACGGTATTCAGCCACTGTGTGAATAGGATGCTGGACTAAGCTGGCAACTGGACTGATCCAGCAATATTCCTCTTATGCCTGTTTGCTTCCCTCTTTGTTGCTGACTCCCACTGCACAAGTCAGGCTCCAAAAGGCACCCTGCGGTAAGAGCAGGGGGCGATTCGGATGGCGCTCAGAACCGTCTGCCTGGCTTCCTGCAATGCCAGCTCTTTTGCCACTCTTCGGGAACTCGCCGCATCCTCCGCCAGCACGTGAGGTGAGCTTTTGTTGGTGCTACGAATATCACCGCTTCTCCACGAGGTTAATTTAATTTCCTTTCTCGTCCTTTCCCTTTCCTCGGCGCAGATTTCCCCTTGAAAGCTGAGATGCCAAGACTGGAAGTCTCGCTTCCTTCCTACCCATCCTGCAGGCACACACCTGAAGTTCTCATTATGCCGAAACCAAAAGCAAGTTGGGGCTCACAGCCGGTGTGGATGCAGGGACTGCCAGATCGCTCGCAGCCTTCTTAGTAACACACTTGTGGTTATTTAGCATTATTTAATTCACCGTATTCGCATGCCGTTTCCTTCGAGGAACTAAAAGTGGCCTCCGTGGCTCAAATGAATGAATATTTACATCTTGCAAAAACTAACAGGGAGAGTAAGAGGAAACACTGTTCAAAAAGTTAATAAAGAATGGTTACTCTTTAAAGAATATCTTAAAAACTGTATGGACAATGCAAATATCCTAGCAGTTCCAGATGTAAGATACGAGGGCAGGTAGTGTGCTGGTCCCAAGGGATATCCGATAGGCGAGGTCTAGTCCAGTCCAAGGTCAGTCCAAGCCAGAAGTCACGAAGCCGAAGTCACGAAGCCGAGGTCAGGAAGCCGAGGTCAGGAAGCCGAAGTAACAAAGCTGAGGTCAGGAAGCCGAGGTCAGGAAGCCGAGGTCAGGAAGCCGAGGTCAGGAAGCCGAGGTCAGGAAGCCGAGGTAACCAAGCTGAGGTCAGGAACGCAGGAACCAGGAACAGGAACTAGGCAGCACCGATGTTGCTCCTGCAACTTGGGTCTGGGACTGGCTGGCTTTTATCTGCCCCGAGGCAAAGGGCGGCTCCGATCCTCAGGTGCCTCGCCTCTCCTGGCTTGGAGGCGAGCACTCCTCCTGCGGGAACTTAGTTCCCTTCGCCTCTCTGCCCTTAGCCTTTGCAGCTCAGGAGAAGCTGGAGGGTTACCGGACCCAGAGGCAACCTCAGCTTCCCCTGACTGGGTGGTGAGTGGAGCACCTGCAGGCAATAAGTCCTCCATCCCATTAGAAGCCAGATCAACCTCAGCCGATGCCTGCACCTGAGGATCCAGCACAGGTGAGTCCCCTTGAGACTCAGGCCCCAGCCCTGGCTCTGCTGGTTCTGGAGGCAGTGAATCATGTGCAGGCTGGGATCCCTCAGGTTCAGCGTCTGAGTCTGACTCCCAGGTCATCACAGGTAGTGCATGAAATGTATGTACTGTGTATTGTGTAATATTTGTTGAGTTTTATGTCATTAATATGTAATAATAATAAAGATTATGTTTAAAAAAATTAACAAGGTGGCCTCCATGGTTCTTCCTCCCTCCTCCTCAAATTAATCCCCACAACAACAACCCTGCGAGGTAGGTTAGGCTGAGAGGCAGGGACTGGCCCCCAAGTTCACTCAGGGAGCTTCATGGTCAAACCCTTGTCTCCCAGGTCCTAGACTGACCCTCTAACCCGGGGGTCAGCAAGGTTTACCTCGCCTGGGCCAGTTCACTCCAGCAGAGATCCCTCCGTGGGCCGGATTTCCGCCGTCGGCATCGGCGCAGACGTGACTTCCGGCGCCGCGGAAGCGAGTCCCCCGCACCACATCGTGCCAGTTTAGCACAGCGCATGGGGACTCGCCAAGCGGGCGGCTCTGTTCGGGGGTGGCTTGTGGGCCGGTTAAACGACCCCCGGGGGCTGCTTGTAGCCCATGGGCCTTAGGTTGCTTACTCCTGCTCTAACCCCTGGACCACACTGCCTCTCAATAAGAGTCCTACAGCTGACTGAGGCCAAAAGTCCAGGGGTGTCCAATGTCTTTCTCTCACCATGGCCAACCAGATGCCCCCAAGGGAAACCACAAGCAGGATTCGAGCACAAGACACCCTCACCTCCTGCAACCCCCAGCAAGTGATATCCAGAAGCATTTGTGCCTCTGACAGCAGAGGTGGGGCAGGGGGCATCCTAGCTAGCAGCCATCAATAGTCCTCTCCTCCTCCTTGAATATGTCTAGTCCTCTTTTGAAGCTGTCTAAGTTGGTGACCATCACTGCCTCATGTGGCAGTGAGTTCCCCAGATTGACTGTGCACTACGAAGACCCAAACAAGACTCCCCGAATGCACTGCCAAAAGAAAACCGGATATTTACAGGGAAAATGTAATATTATATAAACGAACCCACGTACTCGCCAATTGCATGCATGCGTCCCATCCTGCAGCTCAGTTGTTTTTGGATCTGTTGGTGATGTTTGTTTTGTTTGGATATCTGTAACAGAATGATATGAAAAAAATATGAAAACTTAATTTTGAAAACCCCAAGAGCAATGCACTGTATGGCAAAGTACAACATTTCTGTTTTAATTTTACTGGCATTTAATTACTCTTTAACAAATTTTATGAGAAGAGCCTGCTGGACTTGTAACACCTTGTTTTTATAAGTGCATATGACAAGCTAAACTCTTTTAATATTGTGTTTTAATGCTGCAATCTGAACTGGGACCTTAGGGTGAAGGTTGGGGAATAAATCTAGGAAGCCTGCAGGCAGAATGTGAAGGCAACGGCCCTCTCCTCCAGCTGTTGCAAACAACTGGTCGCCCTCGAAGTCCTCTTGCCCCCAGAAGCAGGCTCCATCTCGACGGAGAATTGCTCCCTGCGCTTCTTCCCGATCTTCAAGCAGCAGGCCCCAGCCTTGGGTTCTTCTGACCAAGGTAAAATACACAGAGGTCTCAAACAAAAGGAACACCGCAAAAGATAAACAGCGGCTAAGCAGCAATCTTGGCCTCTGCCTGTGTTATGTAATGGAGCCTCCCGGGTGCCAAAACCAAAATGCACACGGAGGAAAACTCTGCCCGAGGGACAAGTGGGAAACTGCAGGATGGTCCCGGGCACCGATTCAGTGGCGCATGCTCTTCTGGATGGAGCCAATTGGGCGGGGGTGGAGGGCCACTTGCCCAGGCAAGCGGAGCAGAGGGGACGAGGGCAGAAATGTGCACCAGTGACGCAGCCATGTACCAGTAACTCTCTCAGTGCCTAGGACAGAAGCATGCCTTGTTGCACCCCAATTCCCATAGCAGTGCGAGATTCCAGGGGTTTCAGGCGTTTACCCAGGGTTCGCCTTTCCTTCTGGAAATGAGGCTCTATGGAGACTGTGGTGTCTTTGGGATACATGGCTGTTTATGTGGGAATGTTGTGGATAGTAGGAGAGGATAGATTGGTTAAATATTATCCTTCCTCACTCATGTTAGTGAGTCAAGTAGCAGAGCACATTCCCCTATATACCGCAGGAAGCTAGTTTGCAGATTCGTCTGAATCTCTTTAGTCAAGCAATCCGATCTGGCGTGCCCAGGTTGGATTATTCCTAGTAAGTCCCCTTTTGATCCCTCTCAAAAGAATAAAGACACAACAGTCTCCTTAAAAGTAACAAGAAGTTTACTTACATTCAGTTCACAGTAGTAGTAGTAGTAGTAGTAGTAGTAGTAGTAGTAGTAGTATTTATACCCCGCCCATCTGGCTGGGTTTCCCCAGCCACTCTGGGCAGCTTCCAACAAAATATTAAACTACAATAGTCTTCAGATATTAAAAGCTTCCCTAAACAGGGCTGTCTTCAGATGTCTTCTAAAAGTCTGGTAGTTGTTTTTTTTTCCTTTGACATCTGGTACGAGGGTGTTCCACAGAGTGGGTGCCGCTACCGAGAAGGCCCTCTGCCTAGTTCCCTGTAACCACGCTTCTCACAGGGAAGGAACCGCCAGAAGGCCCTCGGAGCTGGACCTCAGTGTCCAGGCTGAACGATGGGGGTGGAGATGCTGCTTCAGGTCTACTGGACCGAGGCCGTTTAGGACTTTGAAGGTCAGCACCAACAGTATGATCCCTGAAGGAGGCTTTGGCTTGTAGTTGTAATTACAGAGAAAGGTATGGATTTGTGCCATATGGGGATTTATCCCATGTGCTGCTGGCTGACAGCCAGCAGTGCAGTCCAAGAGAAGAAGAAGTAAAGAGAGCATCAGGAGCCAAAGAGAGTCAAAAAGAGAAAGATGGCTGTGTCACTGCACCTTTTGTGGGGTCTGCCAGGGTCATGCCCACTTACCTGGTCACATGCAGGGTGAGGATGCTCCAGACCAGGTGGAACAGGAAGTTATATTGGCTGGATTAACATCCCCTTGTCTGTGTCCACTCTAAGGAAACAAGGAATGTTGTATTTGACTGCTCCAAGGATTGCACCCCACATTTTACATATACAGTGGTACCTCTGGATACACACACCTCTGGTTGCACATCCTTCGGGTTATGCACGCGGCAAACACGGAAGTATTTTCTGGGTTTTGTCGGGCGTGCATGTGCAGAAGTGCTCTAACGTGCCATGTGTATGCGCAGATGCACTCACTGTGCCGTGCGCATGCACAGAACAGACACCTCTGGATACGCACACCTCGGGATCTGACCGGAGCTCCAGAACAGATGCCGTGCACAACCGGAGGTCCCACTGTATGTACAACCTGAGCCTGCGATGGAGGGCTTCACAGCATTAACGGCGGCCTTGGATTTAAGGAGACCCCAGCCATTGCTCTCAATTGCTGCTCTCCATCCTCACTCCAATCAACTGCTTGCTATCTCCCTTGCATAACTCTGAACTGCCACCCCTAAACTCCTGGCATTGTCTTTCAAACCAACTCTCAGTTGAGGGAGGGTGGGAACCCATTCATCTGCAAACGAGATTTTCCCTTGATCTTTTGACATCCTAATTGCTCATTACCCCCAGGCTATCAGCTCATCCAGGAGAAGAGTCCTGGCTTAATTAGCTTTTGACACATGCTGATTCCAGAGGGTTAAAAGCGTCTAGCACACAGCTCAAATGCATGCATGGGTCTGGCACAGATTAAACACTCTAAGCCTTCAAGAAATTCTAACACTAACTCAGTCTGCAGTCTAGGGTGTCTTGCTCCCACCAACTCATAACACTATATTAAGCAAATATTTACAACATTTTCAAAACCATGGTTGATTAATGTAGTGCCGGGGGCTTGCACAATGTTTTACAGAGCTAGACGAGTTCAAAGATGGCAACCCAAATGATCAAAGGGACCGATTGAAGTTATTCTTCCTCTCTCATGAGTCTAGTACTCAGGGGCATTCAATGAAGTTGAATGTTGAAAGACTCAGGATTGATAAAAAGAAGGAATTCTCCATGCAGTGCAACTATGGAACTCCCTGCCACATGGAGGCCTGTGTCTAGTTCTGGGCGCCTCAGCTTCTGAAGGATACTGGAAGATGTTCACAGGAGGGCAACCGAGATGACAAAAGGGTTGGAAACGAAACCTTATGAGGAACGGTTGAAGGAGTTTGGTCTGTTTAGCCTGGAGAAGAAAAGAGAAAACTGAGAAGTTAGATGATAGCCATCTTCAAATATGTGAAGGGCTGTCACAGGGAAGACGCAAATGCTGAGGTTGCTGAACAGACTCTTGACCTGGGAAGTTGCTGTTGGTTTTTTGAATCTTCGTTTTAGACCCTGTTACGATTTATGTGGAAATTTTTCAGTTTGGTTAAATATTTTTTAATGTTTTGCTTACTGTTTATGACTACTTTTGTTGTAGTTATGTGGGTTTCCCCCCATGTTGTGAGCCGCCTTGAGCATGGTTTGAACTGTGGCAAGGCAGCCTACAAATAAAATGATGCCTGATGTCTGTGAAAGATGGAGCCAGCTTAGAATCATAGAATCATAGAATCCTAGAGTTGGAAGAGACCCCAAGGGCCATCCAGTCCAACCCCCTGCCAAGCAGGAAACACCATCAAAGCATTCCTGACAGGTGGCTGTCAAGCCTCTGCTTAAAGACCTCCAAAGAAGGAGACTCCACCACACTCCCTGGCAGCAAATTCCACTGTCAAACAGCTCTTACTGTCAGGAAGTTCTTCCTAATGTTTAGGTGGAATCTTCTTTCTTGTAGTTTGAATGCATTGCTCCGTGTCCTCTTCTCAGGAGCAGCAGAAAACAAGCTTGTTTTCTGCTGCTTCAGAGGGGAGGATCTGAACCAATGCATTCGAATTGAAAGGAAGGAGATTCCAGCTAAGCGTCAGGAATAACTTTCTGATGGCAAGAGCTGCTCAACAGCGGAACGGACTCCCTTCGGAAGGGGCAGGTATTCTTCAGCTGCGATGCCTACATTGCAAGGGGTTGGACTAGATGAGCCCTGGGGGTCCCCTCCAACTCTTCCATGGTTCCCTGACAGTTCACCTCCCCTCCCATTGGAATATGGGCGAACTGACCTTGCAGACCTTTGTGCAACGGGGCCAGTTGTGTCAATGTTCCAAGGCTGAGCATGGCTTTTTTTAGAGTACTGTGCCTTTGCCAGGGGTTGACACAATGCGCTGTCCAGAGAGAGCCAGGAAGGGAAAGGAGGGATGTTACGACAAGAAGCAGTTCTGAACTTCACCCACCCAGCTGGCAAATCCCAAAGAACCGAAATTATCTCTGGCCCGCCTCCATCCCTGAATCTCTGGTGGTTCTTCTGAGGCCCCACCGCAAAGGATAATCAGGGCGTTCTCTCTCTCTTTTTAATGAGCTATTTGAAGAAAACACTGCTATCATCTGGAGCTGGGAAGATGCGAAGGGTGCTCGGGGGAGCAATTCAGCTGAGGTGATTCTGCCCGGGCAATCGAAAAATAAAACTTTCCTCCTGCTCTGTGCCCAGAATGGCTGCCGTGGGGTCAGGTCAATAGTCTGGTTCGACATGGGAGGTGGATTGCTCTGGGCCCCTGAGAGCCCTCAGTGGGTCACCAAGAGATAGGAATTAGGGGCCTCTGCCAAGGGGACCAGCTTAGCTGTGATTCCTGCATTGCAGGGGGTTGGACTAGATGACCCTTGGTGTCCCTTCCATCTCTCCAGTTCTGTGATTCTGAGTAAGACAGCCTTTCAATCTGACTCTTCGAGGTTGTAGATCAAAACATCTGGATGGTGCCAGGTTGACAGAGGCTGAAGTAAGGAATCTGAGTAACCCCCGGAGGAGGAGGAGGAAAAAACTCCAGAGTCACTGGGCTGCTCATAGAAAGGACATGCAAAAGTCATCTTCCTGGACCCAGTATACCTGAAGGAGGCTCTCCAGAAGCTGAGGTCCAGCTCCGAGGGCCTTCTGGCGGTTCCCTCCCTGCAAGAAGTGAGGTTGCAGGGAACCAGGCAGAGGGCCTTCTCGGTGGTGGTGCCCACCCTGTGGAACACCCTCCCATCAGATGTCAAGGAGATAAACAACTATCGGGCTTTTAGAAGACATCTGAAGGCAGCCCTGTTTAGGGAAGTTTTTAATGTTTGATGTTTTATTGCGCTTTTAATATTCTGTGGCTGCTCCCAACAGAATGGGCAGGGTATAAATAATAAATAACAAATTATTATTATTATTATTATTATTATTATTATTATTATTATTATTATTATTATTTATTATTCCTGGGTCATTTGAAAGGCTCTCTGTCTCTGGACAACATCTGGGACAGATCCACCATGCAGCTCCAGCAGCAGCAGAGCTGAGGCAAGCAATTACTTTGCACACTTTCAGTTTTGCTTATTCTTTCGCTTTGTTGTTTCAAGGTCCTGTTGAGGTTTCCTGCCAGACCAAAACGATCTTTTCATTATATATATACCCATATATATAGTTGGCTCCCATCGAAACCGCTCGTCCATCCAGCATCCATAAAACCCCTAATAACTATTATAAAGCTTATGTTCCTGGCGCTTCCCAAACCTATAAATATTGTATTGAAATAGGATCCTTGTCTTCTCCACACACACAAACCCCGGCACAGATCCCTCGTCCATGAGCTGCAGTGTGTGTGTGTGTGTGTGTGTGTGAGAGAGAGAGAGAGAGAGAGAGAGAGAGAGAAATCCCTGACTGTACCTGAACACTGTTTCATCTGCGATATTTTTGAGTAACTTCCTTTGCCTTATTTTAATTGTTAAAGAAAAGAAAGTTGAAGATCTGGATCCTTATTCACCCTTAAAAATATTAGGAGAGACCTCCTGCAGGATCAATGGCTCATCTAGTCCAGACTCCTGTAAAACACATTGCTATAAAAGCTCATCCATCAGCCAGAAATATGACAAAACAAATGTTTTTGTCTGCTTTCTCAAGCTCTAAAGAATTGCTCCGTGACAGAGTTCTCTGCGGAGGGGATTCCTTGGCTGTGTTGGGGTTATGGAAACACATTGCTGACATCATGCAAAGCTGCATGAGTTTGGATTATTCCTGGATTTTGCTTTAAAAAATTTGCGATACACTTTTGGGTGTCCAGGTCCTCAGGGAAAAAGTCCTGAGGAAGGGCTGTCTTCCTGTGTAAGATGATCTGTATCCTCTTTTATTAAAACAAAAACAAAGCATTTTATCCTTAGAAGATTCTGCGTCAAAATTTCAACTTGATAGTCTCTTCAGCATTTTTTTTACCCCAGGAATAAACTTACTGATTGCCTTTTCTGGGTAGCCTGGCCATTCCTTTGAGATGGTAAATACTTAGTTCCTGAATCTCTTATGCATCTTGAGAGTGTGCTCAGCTTCACAGATACTTGCCAGACTGTATTTGAAAAGGGAGGTGTAAGCTGTGGTCTAAACCACTGAACCTAGGGCTTGCCAATCAGAAGGTCAGCGGTTCGAATTCCCTGCGACGGGGTGAGCTCCCATTTTTCAGTCCCTGCTCCTGCCAACCTAGCAGTTCAAAAGCACGTCAAAGTGGAAGTACATAAATAGGTACCGCTCCGGCGGGAAGGTAAACGGCATTTTGGTGCGCTGCTCTGGTTCGCCAGAAGCGGCTTTGTCATGCTGGCCACATGACCCGGAAGCTGTACACCGGCTCCCTCGGCCAGTTAAGCAGGATGAGCAACCCCAGAGTCGTCCGCGACTGGACCTAATGATCAGGGGTCCCTTTACCTTTACCTTTAAGCCCTTATAGTCCAAAGACCATTGGAAAGCTTTTCCCATTTCCTTCCTCCTTGCAGAGAAATATTTGAGGTCAATTTGGGAGAGTCAAAATGGCTTCAGGATTGTTCTCCTGTACTATTTCAGAAACGTGGTTCATATACTTACGTACTTGTACATTCATGAACATTTATTATATATATATATATATATATATATATATATATATATATATATATATATATTGTTGTTGTTCAGTCGTTCAGTCGTGTCCGACTCTTCGTGACCCCATGGACCAGAGCACGCCAGGCACGCCTATCCTTCACTGCCTCTCGCAGTTTGGCCAAACTCATGTTAGTAGCTTCGAGAACACTGTCCAACCATCTCATCTTCTGTCGTCCCCTTCTCCTTGTGCCCTCAATCTTTCCCAACATCAGGGTCTTTTCTAGGGAGTCTTCTCTTCTCATGAGGTGGCCAAAGTACTGGAGCCTCAACTTCAGGATCTGTCCTTCTAATGAGCACTCAGGGCTGATTTCTTTAAGAATGGATAGGTTTGATCTTCTTGCAGTCCATGGGACTCTCAAGAGTCTCCTCCAGCACCATAATTCAAAAGCATCAATTCTTCGGCGATCAGCCTTCTTTATGGTCCAGCTCTCACTTCCGTACATTACTACTGGGAAAACCATAGCTTTAACTATACGGACCTTTGTTGGCAAGGTGATGTCTTTGCTTTTTAAGATGCTGTCTAGGTTTGTCATTGCTTTTCTCCCAAGAAGCAGGCGTCTTCTAATTTCGTGACTGCTGTCACCATCTGCAGTGATCATGGAACCCAAGAAAGTGAAATCTCTCACTGCCTCCATTTCTTCCCCTTCTATTTGCCAGGAGGTGATGGGACCAGTGGCCATGATCTTAGTTTTTTTGATGTTGAGCTTCAGACCATATTTTGCGCTCTCCTCTTTCACCCTCATTAAAAGGTTCTTTAATTCCTCCTCACTTTCTGCCATCAAGGTTGTATCATCAGCATATCTGAGGTTGTTGATATTTCTTCCGGCAATCTTAATTCCGGTTTGGGCTTCATCCAGTCCAGCCTTTCGCATGATGAATTCTGCATATAAGTTAAATAAGCAGGGAGACAATATACAGCCTTGTCGTACTCCTTTCCCAATTTTGAACCAATCAGTTATTCCATATCCAGTTCTAACTGTAGCTTCTTGTCCCACATAGAGATTTCTCAGGAGACGGATGAGGTGATCAGGCACTCCCATTTCTTTAAGAACTTGCCATAGTTTGCTGTGGTCGACACAGTCAAAAGCTTTTGCGTAGTCAATGAAGCAGAAGTAAATGTTTTTCTGGAACTCTCTAGCTTTCTCCATAATCCAGCGCATGTTTGCAATTTGGTCTCTGGTTCCTCTGCCCCTTCGAAATCCAGCTTGCACTTCTGGGAGTTCTCGGTCCACATACTGCTTAAGCCTGCTTTGTAGAATTTTTAGCAAAACCTTGCTAGCGTGTGAAATGAGCACAATTGTGCGGTAGTTGGAGCATTCTTTGGCACTGCCCTTCTTTGGGATTGGGATGTAGACTGATCTTCTCCAATCCTCTGGCCACTGCTGAGTTTTCCAAACTTGCTGGCATATTGAGTGTAGCACCTTAACAGCATCATCTTTTAAAATTTTAAATAGTTCAGCTGGAATATCATCACTTCCACTGGCCTTGTTGTTAGCAAGGCTTTCTAAGGCCCATTTGACTTCACTCTCCAGGATGTCTGGCTCAAGGTCAGCAACCACATTACCTGGGGTGTATGAGACCTCCATATCTTTCTGGTATAATTCCTCTGTGTATTCTTGCCACCTCTTCTTGATGTCTTCTGCTTCTGTTAGGTCCTTTCCAGTTTTGTTCTTAATTGTGGTAATCTTTGTACGAAATGTTCCTTTCATATCTCCAATTTTCTTGAACAGATCTCTGGTTTTTCCCATTCTGTTGTTTTCCTCTATTTCTTTGCATTGCTCATTTAAAAAGGCCCTCTTGTCTCTCCTTGCTATTTTTTGGAAATCTGCATTCAATTTCCTGTATCTTTCACTATTTCCCTCGCATTTTGCTTGCCTTCTCTCCCCCGCTATTTGTAAGGCCTCATTTGACAGCCACTTTGCTTTCTTGCATTTCTTTTTCATTGGGATGGTTTTCGTTGCTGCCTCCTGTATAATGTTACGAGCCTCCATCCACAGTTCTTCAGGCACTCTATCCACCAAATCTAAATCCTTAAACCTGTTCTTCACTTCAACTGTGTATTCATAAGGAATTTGATTTAGATTGTATCTTACTGGCCCAGTGGTTTTTCCTACTTTCTTCAGTTTAAGCTGGAATTTTGCTATAAGAAGCTGATGATCTGAGCCACAGTCAGCTCCAGGTCTTGTTTTTGCTGAGTGTATAGAGCTCCTCCATCTTTGGCTGCAGAGAATATAATCAATCTGATTTCGGTGTTGCCCATCTGGTGATGTCCATGTGTAGAGTCGTCTCTTGTGTTGTTGGAAAAGAGTGTTTGTGATGACCAGCTTGTTCTCTTGACAGAACTCTATTAGCCTTTGCCCTGCTTCATTTTGAACTCCAAGGCCAAACTTGCCAGTTGTTCCTTTTATCTCTTGACTCCCTACTTTAGCATTCCAATCCCCTATAATGAGAAGAACATCCTTCCTTGGTGTCATTTCTATAAGGTGTTGTAAGTCTTCATAGAATTGGTCAACTTCAGTTTCTTCAGCACTGGTAGTTGGTGCATAAACTTGGATTACTGTGATGTTAAAAGGTCTGCCTTGGATTCGTATCGAGATCATTCTATCATTTTTGAGATTGCATCCCAGTACAGCTTTCGCCACTCTTTTGTTGACTATGAGGGCCACTCCATTTCTTTTACGGGATTCCTGCCCACAGTAGTAGATATGATAGTCATCCGAACTGAATTCGCCCATTCCCGTCCATTTTAGTTCACTGATGCCCAGGATGTCAATGTTTATTCTTGCCATCTCATTTTTTACCACATCCAGCTTACCAAGGTTCATGGTTCTTACATTCCAGGTTCCTATGCAATACTTTTCTTTACAGCATTGGACTTTCCTTTCGCTTCCAGGCATATCCGCAACTGAGCGTCCTTTCGGGTTTGGCCCAGCCGCTTCATCAGCTCTGAATCTACTTGTACTTGTCCTCCGCTCTTCCCCAGTAGCATGTTGGACGCCTTCCGACCTGAGGGGCTCATCTTCCAGCGTCATATCTTTTATATGCCTGTTGTCTTTGTCCATGGGGTTTTCTTGGCAGGGATACTGGAGTGGCTTGCCAGTTCCTTCTCCAGGTGGATCACATTTGGTCCAAACTCTCCACTACGACCTGTCCATCTTGACCTGTCCATAGCTTCCCTGAGTAATTCAAGCCCCTTCGCCACGACAAGGCAGTGATCCATGAAGTGGATATATATATATATATATATATATATATATATATATATATATATATATGACCTTAGAATTCCTGTAACAGAAGCAACACATTGCAGGCCAGCAAGTGTCAAGTCAGGATGAAGGCAATAGGTCCGCCATAGAATCATAGAATTGTAGGGTCGGAAGGGACTACAAGAGTCATCTAATCCAACCCCTGCAATGCAAGAATCTCAACTAGATCAAACAGGACAGATGGTGACTCAAAGCCTAGGAACTTTCAAACTGGGTTTGCAGTGTGAAGATTTGTCCAACAACAGGGGAGATGCCACTGCATGAAGGATGTGTATGTTTACTCAAAGAGGAATATAAAAAAGTCTCTTCATTTCAGGCATTTACTCTCTTCTTCAGGGAAAATATGTAGAGGAATGAACTGGGCTGTTAGTTACTCCAGCCTTATGAGCAACTCTCCATCCCGTGCAATATTATTTCTTCACTGAGAAGACAATTGACCCCTGGATTTGCATACGAATGGATTAAAATACACCCATATGAGCAACAGCGGCAATTCCACCGGCCACAGACACGTGGGCAACGAGAAGCAGGGTCCCCGCAAGGCCCCAGAAGACGAGGTGTGGTTTTCCTCTCTGCCCTGCGGGCACTGCTTCTCCGAGAGGCACATTTGCCACCGTCCCAAACCACGCTGGCCTCCTCTGGACATGATGCAATCCTAATGGCGCCCTAGAAATGAGTCATGCGACAAAGGGATCCCCAGCTCCATTCGGAGAGGTGCGAAGTTTCTTTTCCTTCCCCCAGGGCTCCCTCGGACAAATTAAAGCGCTTTGCCAAGCTGGATTGTTTACCACTTGGGCCTATAAAAGGGTAGAGGGAGAGGGAGCGCACACACGGGGCTTCCAGGCCTCATTTCCTAGAATATGTCACCCACGGTTTAAAATAAACATTCAGTGGGTACGAGGTGCCAAAGCTTCTCTCCCGCCTCCCTTCCAGGCACACACACAACTTCACTCCTGGAGTCATGGCAGTCTGAGAAACAGCTACTCAAATTTGGAGATAGCAAGGCTATCTCGGGTGGCACTGTGGGTTACATCACTGAGCCTAGGGCTTGCTGATCAGAAGGTCGGTAGTTCGAATCCCCACGACGGGGTGAGCTCCCGTTGTTCGGTCCCTGCTCCTGCCCACCTAGCAGTTCAAAAGCACGTCAAAGTGCAAGTAGATAAATAGGAACCGCTCTGGTGGGAAGGTAAATGGCGTTTCTGTGCACTGCTCTGGTTCAGCAGAAGCGGCTTAGTCATGCTGGCCACATGACCCGGAAGCTGTGCGCCGGCTCCCTCGGCCAGTAAAGCAAGATGAGCGCCGCAACCCCAGAGTCGGACACAACTGGACCTAATGGTCAGGGGTCCCTTTACCTTTACATATCTCTAAGAAGATAAAACCTAGAAGAAGACCTAGAAGCCTAAACCAAGTCTAAGCCCTGTAGTCAGAGCCAAAAGTCCCAATTCCTTTTGAAATCCAGTGGGTGGGGAGCATGAAGGTGGTCTTCCAGGAGATATCTGACAAACCTCTTCCCTCTCTATTCACTTCCAGCCAGTCCTTTTCTCATTCAGACAGGCATTTGAACTGATGTGATAGAACTGGGACCCCCAAAGGTCATCTACTCCAACTCACTGCAATGAAGGAATCTCAACTGAAGCATCCTTGACAGATGACCGTCCGGCCTCTGCTTAAAGATCTCCAACAAAGGAGAGTCCACAACCCCCAGAGAGAGACTGTTGAACGCCTCTTACTGCCAGAAAGTTCTTCCGAATCTTTAGTCGGAATCTCCTTTCTTGTAACTTGAATCCACTGGTTCGAGTCCTACCCTCCGGAGCAGGAGAAATCAAGCTTGCTCCATCTTCCACGTGACAGACCTTCGGATATCAGATGATGGCTGCCCTATCAACTCTCAGTCTTCTCCCCTCCAGGCTATATCTGGTGTAGTGGTTAAGAGCGGTAGACTCATAATCTGGTGAACCGGGTTTGTGTCTCCACTCCTCCACATGCAGCTGCTGGGTGACCTTGGGCTAGACCCACTTCTCTGAAGTCTCTCAGCCCCACTCACCTCACAGAGTGTTTGTTGTGGGGGAGGAAGGGAAAGGAGAATGTGAGCCGCTTGGAGACTCCTTCGGGTAGCGATAAAGCAGGATATCAAATCCAAACTCTTCTTCTTGTATCTCTCTGTGTGAAA
Source organism: Darevskia mixta (assembly GCA_034641385.1). Taxonomy (NCBI): domain Eukaryota; kingdom Metazoa; phylum Chordata; class Lepidosauria; order Squamata; family Lacertidae; genus Darevskia; species Darevskia mixta. Next base: position 1,461,454 of record JAWWNH010000021.1, read on the forward strand.
TTGTGATATGCATGTTTTTATGAGGGGGTGGGGAAGGTGTTATCCGGGTGGTGCTTATTGTTTACCTTTGTTAGCATGGTATGTATTTTTGTGTTTTTATCTCGTAAGCCGCCCTGCGATCCCCAGATGATGGGCAGTAGAGGAATGTAATAAATAACAACGGCAATAATAAATCACTTTGAGATGTTCCATAGGAAGTTGATTCACAAATAAAGCAGAGTAACAAAATAAATCAGCTTGTAAGATCAGCATCGCCCTGAATGAGCAGCAATTCCTGATGATGTTCACTGAAAGCAGGTTCCAGCTGCCGTACCTGAGAAGATGGAAATGAAGCCAGGCTTTTGAGCCTCCCCTTCACCTCCCCCCACTGCAAATAAAAAATAAGAGAGCAGTTCCGTTTTCCAAGAGGCAATGTGCTCACATTACAAGACGTTGGAAAGGCCAGATCATTTCATTAGCGGCTGCGAACAGAGTGCCCGGGAAAGCAATTACTGCGGCAGAAAGGTGGAAAATGAAGGTAAGCGCTCATCTAAGCCGTCAACTCACCAGGAGAAGCCGAACATCTCCTCTGACCGCAGAAGAGGTGTTTTTGCGCTCTGGCGCTGGGCAGCCTGTTTCCTCCTCCTCCTCCAGCAGCCCCAGGCGAAGGCTGCGCAGGATCCTGCAACACGAGGAAAAATGACGGCCGCATGGAACTGCCATCAGGAAGCCCATCAACACCAGCCCCGCTAGCATGGCAAGCGGCCAGGGACTGTGCAGGACCACCAGATCTTGAGAAGGGAAAGCGCAAGCACACACTTATGAGGGTTTTACCCCTAGCCCTAAACTCAAGGCACCTTCTCCTGCCCCAAATTCACATCACAGTGTGGGATGCAGCAGCAAAAACAGGCTAATGCTATTCTAGGTTGTGTCAAGAGAAGTCTAGTGTCCAGATCAAGGGAAGTAATAGGACCACTCAGTTCTACCCATAGCTGTCAACTTTTGGATTTGAAAATAAGGGATCAGCAGCCTCACCTGTCCCGGGGACAGTCTACGGTTCTCGGGGACAGTCCACGCTGCAGTAATCCCCCCAGGCTACAAATTAATTTACACCAGGCTACAAGCTAAGGCTGAACAAATTTACCTGCAAGCAAGCTAAGCCTCCACGTGTTTTGCTCAGAGGGAAAGCAAGCCCCCCGAGTCCAGTGGGTGTTACTCCAAAGTAAGCCTGTCCATGGTGACGCGAGGAGGGGAAGCAGAGCGAGCTCGGGGCCCCTTCTCAAATAGGCAGATGGCGCTCGGGAAACAGGGGCATGGCAGGGTGCGGCGGCGGCCACCTGGGCTCAGGGATGCCGCCAGGGCGCTGCAATGGCACCAAGTAGCCTCGCCACCCTGCGCTCCAGAGGCTGCGTGCAAACGGGGGAGCGAAAGAGCGAGCGCGTAGACGGCAGGCTGTCTGTCTGTCTGGTTGGGCGTGAGGGTCTGGCTGCACAAGGCATGCAAGCTCCATTTGGTCTCAGACTCCTTATTGGCAGCCGAGCAACGCAGCTGAGGAGCCTCCCTGGCCGGCAGGGACGAAGAGGAGCTGCTTCCTTGGAAATCCGGGAAATTTAAGGGATATCAACAATCCGGGATAGCAGCGGGAAACGGCATTGGTTTTACCCCTAGCCCTAAACTCAAGGCACCTTCTCCTGCCCCAAATTCACATCACAGTGTGGGATGCAGCAGCAAAAACTGAGGAGCCTCCCTGGCCGGCAGGGACGAAGAGGAGCTGCTTCATTGGAAATCCGGGAAATTTAAGGGATATCAACAATCCGGGATAGCAGCGGGAAACGGCATTGGAATAAGGGAGTTTCCCGCAAAAAAGGGAGGGTTGACAGCTATGGTTCTACCTTGGTCAGGTAAAAGGTAAAAGGTAAAGGATCCCTGGACGGTTAAGTCCAGTCAAAGGCGACTATGGGGTTGCAGTGCTCATCTCTCTTTCAGGCCAAGGGAGCCGGCATTTGTCCACAAACAGCTTTCCAGGTCATGTGACCAGCATGACTAAACCGCTACTGGTGCATGGAGGACCGTAACGAGTGCCAGAGTACATGGAAACGCCGTTTACCTTCCTGCCACAGTGGTACCTATTTATCTACTTGTGCTGGCATGCTTTTGAACTGCAAAGTTGGCAGGAGCTGGGACAGAGCAATGAGAGCTCACCCCGTCACGGGGATTCAAACCACCAACCTTCCGATCAGCAAGCCCAAGAGGCTCAGTGAGCCAGTGTGGTGTAGTGGTTAAGAGCGGTAGACTCGTAATCTGGTGAACCGGGTTCGCGTCTCCGCTCCTCCACATGCAGCTGCTGGGTGACCTTGGGCTAGTCACACTTCTTTGAAGTCTCTCAGCCCCACTCAGCTCACAGAGTGTTTGTTGTGGGGGAGGAAGGGAAAGGAGAATGTGAGCCGCTTGGAGACTCCTTCGGGTAGCAATAAAGCGGGATATCAAATCCAAACTCTTCTTCTTCTTCTTCTTCTTCTTCTTCTTCTTCTTCACCTTCTAGGGGAGACCATTCCACTGTCAAATATAGCTCTTGCCATCAGAAAGCTCTTTCTGAGAGGAGTTACAATAGTCAGGTTCAAATATCTCCAGGACTGTCACATGGAAGATGGAGAAAACTTGCTTTCTCCTGCTCTGGAGGGGAGGACCAGAACCAACGGCTTCAAGTTACAAGAAAGGAGACTCCAGCTGATCCGTTGAGGGGTTTATTCTACAATCAAGTGGTATGTAGATTTTATCAAACAAATAATACGCAAACTGCAGTAAGCCATAAAACATTGCAAAATATTGCATTAATTCAAGCCTTTTCCCTGCCTTAAGGCAACCGCACACATCTCTGACTTGGATTAGAAGCTGTGACCTCCGCTTGCTTTAATTGCTTCCCCTGTGGTTTCAAAATGAAGGGTGGAGGAAAACCTAATGCCCACAATATTTTGATTAAGGGGCCGCCTCATTTGAGCTTTGCAGAGGCAGGCAGAAGGTGACCCGGCTTCCTTTCTCCTCCTGTGAAATGGCAGGAGAAAGTCATTATGTCTAAGAGGCACCTCTTTGGTGGCGGGTAAATATAGCCTCCCGATCACCAAACTTGGAGCCGGGGGAAAAGGTTAGGCGCATTTCAGCGCCTCTAGCCGGGCTAGACAACAGCCGGGCGTGGGAGGTGGTTGGGGTGCTGCCCTAGAGAAATGTAAACACCCAGGGTGGAGGGAGCTTGTTTGGGGTGGGCCTTGGCGATATAATTAGGAATAATTTAGGAAAGGGCGATCTCAGCTCCGCTCAAGGAAAAAAGTCCTAATGGGGAGACTGCTGGCAGCTGAAGATAAGAGTCACCCAAGGAGAGTGGTGGAAGACCTTTGGGCTATGAGTCACTTTGAGCTGGATTTGGGCAAACAGTAGGAAACTTGCCACTGGAAAGGGCATTGGCAAGCAGGAAAAGTTGCCTTAACGCCCACAATTATCGCTCAGGAAATGACCGTCTGCCCACCAAGCCCTGCTCTGTTGCCATCATCCAGACACCTTCGGCTTCCTGGGACGAAGTATCTAAATTTCTCCATTTGCTCCTTCCTGCAAGGTTTGCATGAATGCATGGATGGCTTCTCCCCTGATGACATTTGCAGATCGCACTCCCCCCCGGCCGCCTTGTGCATTCCCAGAACAGATCCTGCGGCTTCCTTTGTGTTGCTCGACACCAGCAAAGAGGCATCTTTATCGGAAAGTTGTCAGAGGCAACCTCTTGCAAAGTCACAGGCGACCGGGCTTGATACCTCATAATGCCAAGAAGAGCAAAGATTAAGAGGCAGGGGGATGGATGCCAAGCCGGGACGCGGTTTCTCTCCACGTTTTGCTCTGCGGGGAGACCTTTTTGCTCTCTCTGGACCTTGTATTAATTGGATTTACAGCTGGAGTTCACAACAAGACACCCAGTTTTGGTCACAGATCAGTTTAGCCTCTCTCCCTGGGAGGAAGCTTTGTTCCCATCTAGAGTATCAAACTGCAACCACCGTTAGGAGTGCTTCTCTAATTGTTTCCCATAAAATCACTGGTGGACGTTCCAGATCAGGGGTAGGCAACCTAAGGCCCATGGGCCAGATGCGGCCCAATTGCCTTCTAAATCTGGCCCACAGACAGTCCAGGAATCAGCATGTTTTTACATGAGTAGAATGTGCCCTTTTATTTAAAATGCATCGCTGGGTTATTTGTGGGGCATAGGAATTCGTTCATTCCCCCCACCCCCAAAATATAGTCTGGCCCACCACATGGTCTGAGGGACGGTGGACCGGCCCACGGCTGAAAAAGGTTCCTGACCCCTGTTCCAGATTTTTTTTAGGACAATTCAGATTCTGTAAATGCACACACCTACTAGAGCACTAGAACATAATGTAAGAGGATCTTCTGCTGGATCAGACCAATAGACTACCTACTAGTCCAAAATCCTGTTCTCCCACTGGCTGAACAGTAGCCTGTGGGAAACCAGCAAGCAGGATTCGACCACTCTCCCCTCCGGTGGTTTCCAGCATATTGGCTTTGAGTGAAATCTCTCATTCCCTCATCTTACTTTTCCACGAACTCTCTTAGAACCACAGAACTGTCGAGCTGGAAGAGACCTCCAAGGGTCATCCAGTCCAGCCACCTGCAATGCAGGAATCACAGCTGGAGAATCCCTGACGGCTGGCCACCCAACCTCTGCGTAAAATCGTAAAAAAATCTCAGCCTGCACAGCTCACTTGATTGGAGCATGTTGCTGATAACGCCAAGGTTGCAGGTTCGATCCCTGTATGGGGCAGTTGCGTATTCGGTTTGGACTAGATGATCCTTGGGGTCCCTTCCAACTCTATGATTCTATTAATCCTTTGGGGAAAGAAAAAACCTCCAAGGAAGGAGAATCCATCACCTTCTAAGGGAGCCTGTTCCACTGTCAAACAGCTCTTCCCATCAGAAACTTCTTCCTAATGTTGGGTCGGAATCTCCTCTCCTGCAATTTGAATCCATGGTTCTCCTGACCCCCATGAAGTTCTAGTATTATGGGAGAAGGGGGGGCGGCGGCAATGTATATGCCTTAGATCAGAGATGGTGAACCTATGGCATGCCTGCCAGAGGGGGCACTCAGAGCCCTCTCTGTGGGCACATGCACTGTTGATCTCCGCCCTGGTCCTGCTTGCACGCAAGTAGGAGCTGGGGAGCACCTGGCTGCCTTCAGGTGGTGCAGGGGCTCTCAGATGCACCTTCCCCAACCTCAGCAACTATAATAATAATAATAATAATTCCAGTTACAGGTAGATAGCCATGTTGGTCTGTCATAGTCAAAACAAAATAATAAAATTCCTTCCAGTAGCACCTTAGAGACCAAGAACAAACTTAGTTGGTCTCTAAGGTGCTACTGGAAGGATTTTTTTATTTTAATAATAATAATAATTTATTATTTGTACCCCGCCCATCTGGCTGGGTCTCCCCAGCCACTCTGGGCGGCCTCCAACAGACATTAAAATACATCAAAATATCACAGGTTAGAAACTTCCCTAAACAGGGCTGCCTTCAGGTATTTTCTGAATGTAGGATAGTTATTGATCCCTTTGACCTCTGACGGGAGGGCGTTCCACAGGGCGGGCGCCACTACCGAGAAGGCCCTCTGCCTGGTTCCCTGTAGCTTTGCTTCTCACAGTGAGGGAACCGCCAGAAGGCCCTCGGCGCTGGATCTCAGTGAACGGTGGGGGTGGAGACGCTCCTTCAGGTATTCAGCCTGGCTGCCTTCATGGGGTTGCAGGGGATCTGATGCAGAGGTGGGAGCTCCTTCAAACTTCTCCTTTGAGGGGAGTGCAGCCGCGAACCCCACAATGGAAAGTGTGATGGAGCCTGCATCTCCCCAGCTGAGCAGCCCCGGTCCAGCTCCTGTTCCTGTGCAAGCAGCAACGCTGCCTAGCAGAGCAGCCCGATTCCACTCCTACTTGCCTGCAAGCAGGAGCAGGCTGGGCAGGGGGTGGAGACATCCCTTGCCCGCTCGTTTGCCACCCCAGCCCAGCCTTCCCTCACTCAGCACCTCCAGAGCTGGAGGAGGGGTGTGGGATGTGAAACATGGGAGCAGTCAAGTACAGCATCCCTAGAGTGGACATAGAAGGGAATGTCTGGACCAGCCAGTCGGAATTTCCTGTTTCTCCTGGGCTGGGACAGACTTCCTTTACATGTGACTAGAGGTGGGTGTGGTCTCACCTGTGCAGGTAACAAAAGCATAGGGCTGGCCGCCATATCTCTCTTATTTTGACTACATTTCACCTGCTTAGCCAAAGATGCTCTCTTGGCTTCAGAGAGGACAAAGGAACTTATTCCCTATGGAATAGTCTCCAAGTGTATGTTATTTTCTAAGCTAAGTCTGCCTTCTGGGATCCTATTGTGAACAGAATGTGAGTGAGTAAACTCTTTTAATACTTTTATAGAAGACTGCATCGTGTCTTATCTTTTATTTGGGAATAAAGGGGAAAATACCAGGACAGTTATTATAGAGGCTTTAGCGAGCCTGAGCAACGCATCTGCTGTGTAAGTTTAAAAGAGGAATGTTACTCTGCTAATTTGTGGAACTTGTTAACACAAGTTGGAATAGGATATAATAAAATAATATATCCTCTCCTGCATCCCTGAACATTCCCACAAGGGGGTGGTTGCTGTTGTGGCTGTGGAGGAGGAGGGCACACAGCACTGGAGGGCCGCAGGTGCCTGTTTGCTGCCATCCAGCCTGCCTTCCCTCACTCTGAAAATGGAAGTGTGGCACTCAAAACGGAAGTTATGCTCAGAACAGAGCACGTTCCGCTTACGAAAAAAATTCGAAAACCAGAACACTCATTTCCGGGTTTGAAGTGTTCAGGTTCCAAGTAGCATGAGAACTAAGCTGTTCGAAAAATGAGGTACCACTGTATTGCTCCACGCTCTCTCCACATGGATGAGCCAACCTCCCCTTCTAAACTCAAACCTCAGCATTCAGGTTCAATTGCCGTGTTTTGCACTTTCCAATAAATAAGTGGGTTATGGGTTGCAGTTTGGGCTCGATCTCTAAAAGGTTCGCCATCGCTGCCTTAGATGAATCTGGGCTTGATCCATCTCCGTTCTTTTTGTTAAATGCAAGAACGTTGCTCTGGACACCTACCGCCACCTTCCTCCTGAGCTTGTCTTCACCTCCCTGTTTTCTTGCGATCACTACAATGAGCAGAGGGAGCTGTTTCAAGCTGCCAAGCAAAGTCCAAGAAGATACCCAGATAGAGGATTTTGGCATCTTGCCCACCCAGCCTGCGTCATCTTCCTGGAATGATTCAAGACATAAGAGAGAGAAAATAGGGCAAACATTTTGTGTCTGGAAATGAACAGGTGGTTCTGATAATAGCTCCCTTTTTCTGTTATTTATATGTGAACATTATCAGCTTAAGTCTTCATGTCCGTAAACAGAAAGATGATGCATAGATCTATCTGACTTCTGGGGCAATTGTTGTCGGTTATGACTTGGTCAAATTTTAATTGAGTTTGCAAAAGATAAGGATGTAAAATGGGACGTCACAGAACTGATGATTCATTTTTGCCATGACTGTATACTGCAATTTACCAAATAACACATATCTATATATCCTGCCCTGGTGGGGTTAAAGGTAAAGGTAAAGGGGCCCCTGACCATTAGGTCCAGTCGCGGACGACTCTGGGGTTGCGGCGCTCATCTCGCTTTACTGGCCGAGGGAGCCGGCATACAGTGGTTTAACCCACAGCGCCACCCGCATCCCTAAATTTATATAATATAAATATTGTTGTTGTTGTTGTTTAGTCGTGTCCGACTCTTCGTGACCCCCTGGACCAGAGCACGCCAGGCACTCCTGTCTTCCACTGCCTCCCGCAGTTTGGTCAGACTCATGTTGGTAGCTTCGAGAACACTGTCCAACCATCTCGTCCTCTGTCGTCCCCTTCTCCTTGTGCCCTCAATCTTCCCCAACATCAGGGTCTTTTCCAGGGAGTCTTCTCTTCTCATGAGGTGGCCAAAGTCTTGGAGCCTCAGCTTCAGGATCTGTCCTTCCAGTGAGCACTCAGGGCTGATTTCCTTCAGAATGGATAGGTTGGATCTTCTTGCAGTCCATGGGACTCTCAAGAGTCTCCTCCAGCACCATAATTCAAAAGCATCAATTCTTTGGCGATCAGCCTTCTTTATGGTCCAGCTCTCACTTCTGTACATTACTACTGGGAAAACCATAGCTTTAACTATACGGACCTTTGTCGGCAAGGTGATGTCTCTGCTTTTTAAGATGCTGTCTAGGCTTGTCATTGCTTTTCTCCCAAGAAGCAGGCGTCTTCTAATTTCGTGTCTGCTTTCACTATCTGAAGTGATCATGGAACCCAAGAAAGTGAAATCTCTCACTGCCTCCAATTCATCCCCTTCTATTTGCCAGGAGGTGATGGGACCAGTGGCCATGATGTTAGTTTTTTTGATGTTGAGCTTCAGACCACATTTTGCGCTCTCCTCTTTCACCCTCATTAAAAGGTTCTTTAATTCCTCCTCGCTTTCTGCCATCAAGGTTGTATCATCAGCATATCTGAGGTTGTTGATATTTCTTCCAGCAATCTTAATTCCAGCTTGGGATTCATCCAGTCCAGCCTTTCGCATGATGAATTCTGCATATAAGTTAAATAAGCAGGGAGATAATATACAGCCTTGTCGTACTCCTTTCCCAATTTTGAACCAATCAGTTATTCCATATCCAGTTCTAACTGTAGCTTCTTGTCTGACATAGATACAATACAATATATTATAATATAATATAATATAATATAATATAATATAATATAATATAAATAATGCAACCTAAATTTTATGTATTGCTATTCTGATTTTCTAGCAAATAAGGCAGCTTAACCAAATACACACACACACAAAAGCAGTATGAGAAAATAACAAAGGAGAGAAACAATAATTTAAGATACTTTAAACTTATAAAAGAGACGATCAATTTTGGCAGAGGAAAAGGGGGAAAGAGGCCAGGGTCGGAGAAATCAAAATGCACAAATAAAGATATTTACGCTCTGTTTCAAGGGCAAAGTCACACAACGGGTGGTTTCAAAATGCAACCATGTTTATGGAAGGCAATCTTACTCGGCTAGGAGGGGTCGCCAAAGAAAGAAGAAGAAGAAGAAGAAGAAGAAGAAGAAGAAGAAGAAGAACCATTTTGTGGTTTGCCTCAGGTGCCAAAATGTCTTGGGCAGACCCTGCTGAACCCCACAAAAGGCACCACCAATCAGAGAGTAGAAAACACTGGGCCAGGTGAACCAGGGACCTGACATTTCACAGGGTCCCAGAAGCTTCATTTCTGCAATGATAAACTCGAATAGGTCCTTGCTTCTGTGTTCGGTGACAGATCAGCAAGGAGCCCAGCTATTCTTAGGGCATCATCCCAAACCACCAGCACGAGGCCATACCCTCCAGTCCTCACAAAAGCAGACGTTTTCATTAAAATGTCCGTATTCCAATCATCAACACTGTTCCTCTTTATTGGGTTTCACACCTTGCGAAAACTGTGGGTCGTTTTTTTGCTGCACATAAACAAGTCACAGTAGAGCCTGTCCTCCCCCAGATGCACTTGGGGGGCCCTCAAAAAAGTCGTCCAAGGACTTCGCATCAATTTGCAGCAAAGCTGTTCCCCCGAAGCTCCAAAAGTTGGTTAAATTAATGGATGCCACCCCTCCGGGCCCTTTGCCTTGCAAAAACAGAGATATTTGGTAGGGCTGTGATGCCTTTATTGCAAGATTGATGGGCTTCCAGATGAATCTGAGCGGAGTTATTCGATTAAATGCAGATGTTGCTTCTCCAACGTCATGCCATGGCACCCACCAGCTAGCTTCGTACGTGCTTATCGGGAAGAATCCTGTGGTTAAGAGCATCTTAGCTCCTGCGTGTCTCTCTCAATGAGGCCCTGCAGCCAGAACTCTGGTTTTTATTTAGATCCGCTGGCTTGAATTCAAGCCCCATTCTGTCATCACTGGGCCTCGAGCTGCTTGCTGCAAGGTGTGCTACAGCGGAGAGATGGCCCTGAAAGACGACAGGTGAACTTGTGGGAATGTTCAGGGTGGAAGGAGAGGATATATTGTTTAATTAATATCCTTCCTAACTTGTGCTAGCAAGCTCCTTTATGCATAGCTGTCAACCCTCCCTTTTTTTGCGGGAAACTCCCTTATTCCAATGCTGTTTCCCGCTGCTATCCCGGATTGTTTATATCCCTTAAATTTCCCGGATTTCAAAGGAAGCAGCTCCTCTCCCTCCCTGCCGAAGAATTGATGCTTTTGAATGATGGTGCTGGAGGAGACTCTTGAGAGTCCCATGGAATGCATGAAGATCAAACCGATCCATTCTTAAGGAAATCAGCCCGGAGTGCTCACTGGAAGGACAGATCCTGAAGCTAAGGCTCCAATACTTTGGCCACCTCATGAGAAGAGAAGACAAGACCCTGATGTTGAGATTGATGGAGGGCACAAGGAGAAGGGTACGACAGAGGACGAGATGATTGGACAGTGTTCTCGAAGCAACCAACATGAGTCTGACCAAACTGCGGGAGGCAGGGGAAGACAGGAGTGCCTGGCGTGCTCTGGTCCAGGGGGTCACGAAGAGTCGGACACGACTAAACAACAAGCAGCATCAGGTTTATTTTTAGAAAAAGAAAAAGGGAAATTGGTCCATGCTAGGGCTTATCCATGTTTACCCTTTGCTCTGCTCTTTCCAGGAGCAAGTCTGCACTTAAAGCTGTGTGTCCAAGCACTCTCCCCCCCCCCCGCCCCAGAGCTTGCCCTACGAACCCAACTCTGTAAGGCTGAAGAGCCACAAACAGGTTTTCCGTGGATGGCCATTAGCTCTGATTTAGTGCTAAGGAGCAGGGAGCCTGGATTGTGCCTTGAAATCACAGAGGGAAGGGAAGGATAAGCCCATAGTCCATTTATTTATATATTGCATTTCCCTCAAATGCATCAGTGCATTTTATTCAAATAGTATTCTGATTTTCTTTAAATGGTATATTCCGCTATCACTTCCTTGAGCGCTGCGTCCTTCAGCACTCAAGTGACCTGCAAATCAGTCTTTGCATCGTAGGCAGTGTGAGGAAGAATGAGCGTCAGCAAAGATGTGGGAAAGAGGGAGAAAGAAAGAAAGAAAGAAAGAAAGAAAGAAAGAAAGAAAGAAAGAAAGAAAGAAAGAATTTCCCCAACACTGACCCTTTTGTCAAACCCCTTCATTTGTGCTGCCTAAAAGCTTCCTGTCACCTGAAATAAACTCCCACACTCAGCCCATCCCAGAGGCAGGTTGGCCAAAGGCAGGAGAAATAAATGCCTTTGCGATGGAACACATCATTTACCCTTCAAGTATTTGGCCAGGCGGACGAGGGAGCGTGGAGGCTTGTGGCGCTCAGCTGCCAAGCTGAAAGATAGGCGGTTGTGAGAAACAGCCCCTTCGCTGACCTCAGGGCTTTCGCTGAGTCAGGAGGAGGAGACACCTTCTGGGCAGGATCCAGCCCTCATCCTCTGTGCATCTGCTCACGCCCTGCTCATCCAAGGGAGTTCCCCTTCTTCTTTTCGCTGGGGAGGAGAACAGATGCACACAGAGGGCTGTGAGATTGAGACTGCAGCCTTTAGTAACACCCCCCTTTCAAGAGCAGTGGCTCCATTTTGTATTTCTTCTTCTTCTTCTTCTTCTCTTCCTCCTCCTCCTCCTCCTTGCGTTTCCTCCAGATTTCCTCATTGATAACGAACACTGAATTATTATTTTGACTTATGAGCACCTGATGCTGCCTGCCTGGAATTTGTTGCTGTTGTTTCGAAAGCAAAAAATATTGTGATTTCCAGTTTGCGAGTTTGGACCATTCACACTAAGAGTCAGGCGAAGCCACATCAAAGTGACGTTTCTGTATGCCGTACGGTTGCCCATCCCTGCAGGAAAGTTGCCTGTGGGTTAGCAATAGCCGGCCCCATTGTAGGGACCCTTCCAGGGGGGTGGGAGGAGAGAGGGAGACGAAGCAGCACACCCATGGGACCCCCTCTGAGCATGTTGGGATGAAGAACGGCATAGTCCTGGGAGTTCTGATGGCAAGCTCCCATCTTTTTCCTCCAAATGGCCCTAAAAGTTCCAGGATAGCTGAAGGATTGCGTGTCCTCATACAAGACAGGGCCTTCTCAGTGATGGCTGCTCCCAGGTAACTTTGGAACTCCCCCCTGGGGAAACCAGACTGGCTCCCTCCTTGCTGTCCATCCACTGGCAGGTAAATACTTCCTTGTTCCAACAGGCTTTGGAGTAAAGGTAAAGGGACCCCTGACCTTTAGGTCCAGTCGCGGACAACTCTGGGGTTGCAGCGCTCATCTCGCTTTATTGGCCGAGGGAGCCAGCATACAGCTTCCGGGTCATGTGGCCAGCGTGACTAAGCCGCTTCTGGTGAAACCAGAGCAGCACACGGAAACGCCGTTTACCTTCCCGCCAGAGCGGTTCCTATTTATCTACTTGCACTTTGATGTGCTTTCGAACTGCTAAGTTGGTAGGAGCAGGGACCGAGCAACGGGAGCTCACTCCATCGCAGGGATTCGAACCGCCGACCTTCTGATCGGCAAGCCCTAGGCTCTGTGGTTTAACCCACAGCGCCACCCACGTCCCTGCAGGCTTTGGAGTACTGACTGTATTTTAAGGAAAAGTTTGGTGCTGCGATGTTTTTATTGCAATGCTCTGTATGTTTCAATAGATTTCATTCAGTAGATAGATAGATAGATAGATAGATAGATAGATAGATAGATAGATATAGAGGATAGATAGATAGTGCTCTTTCTGGAATAGTTTGTCAAACTTTGGTCCCTACTGTGCACTCAGCTCTCACCTGTGGCTCCTGGAAGCTGTCAGCATATGACAGGGGCCACACCATGGGAAATGGCTTCGACTAGCCAGCTAAACCAGGTGAGAATGGGTCTCAAACCCTCCATGAGTTAGGGACTTTCCTTGCATGCAAAGACGGGCTCTGCTCATAGCTGTCAACCCTCCCTTTTTTTGGCGGGAAACTCCCTTATTCCAATGCCTTTCCCCCCGCTGCTATCCCGGATTGTTGATATCCCTTAAATTTCCCGGATTTCCAAGGAAGCAGCTCCTCTCCCTCCCTGCCGGCCAGGGAGGCTCCTCAGCTGCGTTGCTCGGCTGCCAATAAGGAGTCTGAGACCGACTGGGGGCGGAGCTTGCATGCCTTGTGCAGCCAGACCCTCACGCCCAACCAGACAGACAGACAGCCTGCCTGCCGTCTATGCGCTCGCTCTTTCGCTCACCCGTCCGCGCGCAGCCTCTGGAGCGCAGGGTGGCGAGGCTACTTGGTGCCATTGCACCGCCCTCGCGGCATCCCTAATTTTCAAATCCGAAAGTTTGAAAAAATCCCTTATTTTCAAATCCGAAAGTTGACAGCTATGGCTCTGCTGGAAGAGACCAAGAGAGAGTCCAATGGCCAAGAAGGCGGTTTCTGCCTTTGCCATAGAGGGAAGCGAGGGGTAGATGGGGCTCGTCCACCTGGGAAAGGAGCCCTTCTAGAAGAAGGGAAACTCTCATCCTAAACCTCTGCTGCTTTGTGATATATCTTCAGGAGAAGAAAAGGCTAAGGAGTGAATTCTACGCCAATCCGGAGTGGAGTCCCTAAGGCGGTTGAGTGGCGCCTCTTATGCCTCCTTCCGGCAACTCCTGCAGCCAAGCTGGTGCCAAATGTCTTCCTCTACTTTCCTTTGGACCACGTCAGCAAGGGGGGGTCTTGTCGTCTGGGCAGCCCAGGACCTCCACACACCCTGCCCAGGCTTGCGCCCCAGGGAGGTCACCTTGGTGCTGTTAACACAGCAGCGTGTCTTCACCCCTGGAGGCGCACTCCATTGTTTCTCGAGACTGATGGATGCCAACAACAGCAACAATTGTTTTTTTAATGAATGCTTCCCTTCACCTATGTTTTTTAATTGTTTCTGCTTTAGCTGCGCAAGCCACCTTGAGTCCCTGTCAGGGAAAAGCTGTGGTGCAAATGAATAAATTGATAATTGATCATAATGAGGTCCTCTCCCCCGCTCCATCCCTAACCTGCTCCTTATTCTGGGCACAAAGTGGCCTCTCTTGCAGATTCTTCCAAGAAATCCTCCGATGTGCTTAGTCCACATTTGGGTTTGGAACACGAGAGACAAAAATAAAAAAATATATATAAAACTGCAAAGGCGTTTCTCAGATAACCCTGTATTTATTTTGGTCGCATGAGGCTTGGACACAGATCTGAACTGGGGCTGGACCGTGGCGCTGCCCTCAAAAGGAGTTTGTCAGCAGACTTCGCAATCAAAATGCTGGCCAGGGCGAAATGACTGGGCTGGGCCCTCTGGCCAGGGTTTGGGTTTCAAATCTCGCTCGCCATTTGGATATGAGAGCATTTCCTCAGAACTGTTGAGGTGTCTTTGCAGTGCTTGGGGGAAATGGGTCGCTGGAGGAGAGGAAAGGCGCTGAGAGCAAGCGAAAAAGGGGGCGCTGGGTTTTGCACAACCTCTGCCCAGGGCCGGATTGAGGTTTGATGAGGCCCTCAGCTCCTGAAGGTAATGGGGCCCTTTCTATGTCCAGCTGCCCTTTGTCAACAACAAATGGTTGCTGCTTCTTGAGTTGAATATATGCTACATGGTAATTGATGGACCTAATAGGTATCTCAAGTCATTTGCACATGTTGCCGTGCCACCAGTCCATGCAGAATGCAAAGGTAAAGGGACCCCTGACCGTTAGGTCCAGTCGCGGATGACTCTGGGGTTGCTGCGCTCATCTCGCTTTACTGGCCGAGAGAGCCGGCGTACAGCTTCGGGGTCATGTGGTCAGCATGATTAAGCCGTTTCTAGCAAACCAGAGCAGCACACGGAAATGACGTTTACCTTCCCGCCACAGCGGTACCTATTTATCTACTTGCACTTGACATGCCTTCAAACTGCTAGGCGGGCAGGAGCTCGCGGGGATTTGAACCACTGACCTTCTGATCGGCAAGCCCTAGGCTCTGTGGGTTAGACCACAGTGCCACCCGCGTCCCAATGCAGAATGTAGGCACCCTATATGTAGAAAGGAGCAAACCAGTGATATTTGAGGGAGCAGGCTAGCAGGTGGGGCCCATGACTTACATCATAGGAGCCGACACAACACAAAACACTGTTGCTGGATGTAGGTTTTATTTTATTTGTTTTTTAATCTTATATTTTGGAAATGTACATCCAGGTTTTGTTTTCCTTTAATTGGGCAGGGGGCTCTCCAAGAGAGTGGGGCCCTAAGCTAGAGCTTGTCTAGCTTATACGTAAATCCGGCGCTGCCTCTGCCGCACAAGCACAAACGTAGAGATTTGACCCCCATGCAGGACCCCTGGAACATAAGAACCTAAGCAGAGCCTGCTGGATCAGGCCAATGGCCCATCTAGTCACAGAATCATGGAACTGGAGAGTTGGAAGGGAACCCCAAGGGTCCTCTAGTCCAACCCCCTGCAAGGCAGGAATCTCAGCTAGAGCATCCCTGACAGATGGCCACCCAAGCTCTGCTTAGAAACCTTCAAGGAAGGAGAGTCCACCACCACCTGAGGTAGACTGTTCCACTGTTGAACATCCTGTTCTCACAGTAATTTGACTTGTTGCCTGTGGGAATCCCACAAGCAGGATCCGGGCACAAGAATCCTCTCTCCTCCTGCAGCTTCCAGAAACTGGTACCCAGAAGCCTTTCTGCCTCCGACTGTGGAGGGCAGAGCAGAGCCACCCTGGCCAGTAGCCACCAGCTGCCCTCTCCTCCTCCTCTTTCAAAGCCATCCAGGTTAGTGGCCATCACTGCTCCCTGCAGGATGCTGCGCGCTGCTGCATGACGAAGCCTTTTCTTTTCCCCCTTTTTAAAAACTTTTTTTTATTAAAGATGTCTTGGTTTACAAAAGTATGTGCAATGTCTCTTTTTCCAAGTTACATTTTCTACAGATCAGTTTCATTTGTTGAGACATTAGTGTTGCATTAGGAAGAAAAGGGGGAAGAGGTGGAGGGGGGAATGGTGGGGGGGCAGAGTCGGGGGGCGATGTTTCTGTTTTACTTAATGTATGTGTTGGGCTTTGTGTCAGCGTCGCTTGTGCGGGTTCTCTTTACTATTCGCTTGTGTTCCTTTGGTGGTGAGAGAAGTTGGGGTTGGCCATGGGTGTGGTTGCTTGTTTGTGGTTGGCTGTGGTGGACTCTGTTTTCATGTGTGAGTGGGGTGGGTGGGTGTTTTGGATCAGGTTAGCCATATTGATTCGTATGCTGTTGGCGGATTCTTGTCGTTGTCTTGGGCTGTGTATGTGATAAAAGGGAGCCATACCGGGGTGAAGCTGTCTTCTTCCATTTGTCCCTGTGTCGTTTCAGTTTGTTGGTTGGTTTTTCTAATAAGGCTGTTTCCCATACTATTTGGTACCAGTGTGGTGTAGTGGTTAAGAGCGGTGGACTCGTAATCTGGGGAACCAGGTTCGCGTCTCCTCTCCTCCACATGCAGCTGCTGGGTGACCTTGGGCTAGTCCCACTTCTCTGAAGTCTCTCAGCCCCACTCACCTCACAGAGTGTTTGTTGTGGGGGAGGAAGGGAAAGGAGAATGTGAGTTGCTTTCAGACTCCTTCAGGTAGTGATAAAGCGGGATATCAAATCCAAACTCTTCTTCTTCTACCATTGGTCCATGCTTACTCCTGACAGGTCTCTCCAGTGTCTGGTTATGGTGTTTCTGGCTACTGAGAGTAGGTGGGTTATGAGCTCTTTTTGACATGAGTGGGCATTGTTATCTTGGAAGATGTTCAGTAGGGCCAGTTCTGGGGTGACTTCTAATACTTGTTTAGTTATTTTGCTTATTTCTTGTATGGCTGTTGACCAGAATAGTTGGTTTTGGGGGGAATTCCCACCACATGTGGACGTATGTGCCTGTGGAGGTGCATCCTCTCCAGCATTTTGGTGAGGTTCCTGGGTATATTAGCGCTAGTTTCCTTGTTGTTAGGTACCACCTGTAAGTGAGTGAATTCTTTCCTTTTCATTGATATGGATTTCAAGGGAGGTTTAGACCACATTCTGGTCCATTGTGTGGGGTTAATCTCATAGCCTACCGGTATGTCATCCTCCCATTGTTTTTTGATTACGTCTAGGGGGTTTGTGGAATTTTGGAGTAGTATTTTGAATTCTTTTCTTTTAGCTGTCCTGAATCTTCCAATGTTCAGCTTCGTTGGGTATCCATAGAACTCATGGAGAGAGGGGAGAAAACGACTCTCTGTCCACTTTCTCTGGCAAACCTTTAGTTTTATAAACTTTTATTCAACTTCTGTGGAAATGCTGAAAGAGCCCCAAATAGACACAGCAGCAGCCAATTGGATGAAACAGGGAAATATCATAGTATTGTAGAGTTAGAAGGGACACGTGGGTCATCTAGTCCAACCCCCGGCAATACAGGAATCACAGCATACTGTCTTCAACAGTGGAACCAGAACATACCACAACTGACCTCATGCTCCTTGAATTTGTCTAATCCTCTTTGTCTACATCTACATCTATTTAAAAAAGCCCATATTATAAACCTAATATTCATCATTATTACCTGTTCCAAGCCAGAAGTATTTGGCTGGTTGAGAATTAAAGTGTGCCTAGGTAAAGGGTAAAGGAACCCCTGACCATTAGGTCCAGTTGTGTCCGACTCTGGGGTTGCAGCGCTCATCTCGCTTTATTGGCCGAGAGCCAGCGTACAGCTTCCAGGTCATGTGGCCAGCATGACAAAGCCGCTTCAGGCGAACCAGAGCAGCGCACGGAAACGCCGTTTACCTTCCTGCCGGAGCGGTACCTATTTATCTACTTGCACTTTGACGTGCTTTTGAACTGCTAGGTTGGCAGGAGCAGGGACCAAGCAGCGGGAGCTCACCCCGTTGCAGGGATTCGAACCGCCAGCCTTCTGATCGGCACACAGTGCCACAGCGCCACCTGGGTCCCTATAAAGTGTGCCTAGGGGGTATCTATTGAGTGACGGGATATTTGGCAAATGCCCTTGACACGGGGGGGGGGGGGAGTTGCCCCTTCTCAACGCCATCCTTGGTGTGCTGCTCATGACCATTGGAAAAACAGCTTCCGAAGCAAAATCTTATTCCCAAACCATCCCAGATTATGAAAAATAATTTTCTGGGAATCTGGGGTTGCTTTGGATGAGTTTTTTGAGGGAGGGGGGTGTTGCCCAGGGCGGGGGAGCAGAAAAACCTGACGTCTCCAATGCAATCCAGACAGGGCAGCTCAACGTAAATCTATTTTTAATTCCCCATTTCTGTCGCCGCAAAACAGCCGACGGCTGGGAGGCTGAGCTCCCGTAGCCTGCAATTGCGCTGATTACTGAATAGGTAATGCTACCCAGGAATGTAACTTAAGCAGAGGGGCAAAATCTGGAGGTCTGCCCCCTTCCCCCTGGAGGGAAAGCAAGCGCTTGGAACCCAAACTGTGAGATCAGCAGCCGAGGGCCAGGCGAGACTCCCGCAAACACCTCCTTCCACTTATCTCCGATATATATATAGCACCCTTTCGACTGTTATCCACTTTGGCCTCGTAGGTTTGGCAGCAGAGGCCGCTGTGGCAGAAAGCGTCAGGGGGGCCCAGATTTGGCTCGGCGGCCCCTGGAGCTGACTCTGCAAGGATGCGGCCCATCTAAAATGCTGAGCGTTGCAGCTGGAGAGAACAGCCCTGCGGCCTTGGCTGGGTGGTGGAGGGGAGAGGGTGGGGTTGGGCGCTTGTGCAACCGTGGGGACCTCCGGGTGGGTCATTCTTACTCTGCCACCCTTCCCTGATTGTAGAAAGGGGTACAAGTATCCTACCTTGCAGGGTTGGTTTTTATTGCTGATGACAACACATGAAACACATAGGCTGGTGTTGCTGACTTTTCTGTTTCTCATGGGAGTATTCTGCAAAATAATAATAATAATAATAATAATAATAATAATAATAATAATAATAATAATAATAATGTATTTATACCCCGCCCTTCCCGTCCAAAAACCGGGCTCAGGGCGGCTAACAACAAATACAAAACAATGATTAAAAACAACTTAGAAAACAGCTAAAAACAGCATAAAAAACAAACATCAGTGGGATCACCAGGGCTAACTGGCCAAGTTAGTCTTGCTAGGCCAGTAGGGAGACCAGGGAAGAATTTTAATATGGGGACCCAGAAGGGTTTCTTCAGAAAAACGGGAAGGGGGGAAAAGGAATGGAGGATCAGGCTAAATTGAAGGCCAGGTGGAATAGCTCTCTCTTACAGGCCCTGCGGAAGGAGATCAGGTCCCGCAGGGCCCTAGTCTCATGGGACAGAGCATTCCACCAGGTCGGAGCCAACACTGAAAAAGCCCTGGCCCTGGTGGAGGATAATCTGGCTTCTTTGGGGCCCGGGGCCCTTAAACTATTGTTATTCGTGGACCTTAAGGTCCTCTGTGGGGCATAACATGTCGTTGATGAAATGATAGTTCATTGCAGGTGGATTTACAGAGGACCATCCACACAGAATTCCACTTTATTAGCTGTTGTGCTTAAAACATGGGTCTGCAAACTAAGGTCCGCAGGCCAGATCAGGCCCAATTGCCTTCTAGATCCGGCCCACAGACGGTCCGGGAATCGCCGCATGGATCTCCGGCGCGTGGATCGCCAGCGCGCGCGTTCTTTCCCTCTCCCTCCCTCTCCCTCACACGGCGGCACTTTTCTCCCCAGGGACAGAGCAATCTTGTCCCACACTGGGTGCCATCAATGGTGGGAGTCTGCTCACCCGCCTCAACAGGGGGCGTGTGACTTCCGCTGCCGGCTCCTGCTATGTTTTCCACCTGTTCCTCCTTCCTCTCCCTCAGTCCGCTCTTCCTTCCTTCCCCGTGCCCCTTTTCCGCACTGCTTCCTCACGCGCTTTCTTCGTCACTGCCTGCCTCCCTCCCTCCTTCATTCCTCCCATGGCGTTCAGGTGAGTTGTTGCGGTGGCCGCGGCCGCCGTTTGCAGGTTGGTGGGCGGCTCTGTCTTCTTCTCTGCGGTGCCTCTCTGGAAACAGCAGCAGCAGCAGCAGGTGATGGGTAAAAGCTCCAGCGACGCCCAAGTTCCCCTCCTCTGCCGGGGCCGCTGCTTCTGTCTTTGCCGGCCAACGCAGCCTCCTACCCCACCATGGCGCCTGGCTGGCTGGAGAAGCCCAACTGCGGCTATTGGGAGACAACTGGGACAAGTAAAGCGAAGCATCTTCAGGCCTTTTTGTGGCCGAGTGAAAATCGTATTTTTCGCTCCATAAGACGCACTTTTTCCTCCTAAACAGTAAGGGGAAATGTCTGTGTGTCTTATGGAGCAACTGTGTGGTCGATCGCTGGCTCCCTTTCCGGCTTGGCCCCTTGCCCAGGCCTCCATTGTTGAATGTTCTGCAGATGGAGGCTGTTTGTTTCCCCAGCGACATGTGACTGGCTGATCAGATTATCTGTCTGGAAACTGTAGAAATGGCTCCCTTTCCTAAAGAAGCTGCAGAACTGTGAGTTGAACCCCATAAAAACTGGATTTTTCCCTTTGCAAAGTAAGCTCAACAACTCTGAGCTGATCCTCAAAAAAACGGGGCTTTTCCCCTTTGCAAAAGAAGCTGAACAACTGAGCTGATCCTCAAAAAAGGGGCTTTTCCCCTTTGCAAAAGAAGCTGCACAACTTTGAGCTGATCCTCAAAAAAACGGGGCTTTTCCCCTTTGCAAAAGAAGCTGCACAACTGAGCTGATCCTTAAAAAAGGGCTTTTCCCCTTTGCAAAAGAAGCTGCACAACTTTGAGCTGATCCCCCCCAAAAGGGGCTTTCCCCCCTTTCCTCCTCTAAAAACTAGGTGCGTCTTACGGTCAGGTGCGTCTAATGGAGCAAAAATACAGTATTCTTTTTTTCCCCTCCACCCACCCACAAAATCTGAGGGACAGTAGACCGGCCTCCTGCTGAAAAAGTTTGCTGACCCCTGGCTTAGGACATAGGGAGAACTTGCTGGATCAGGCCAATAGCCCATCTAGTCCAGCATCCTGTTCTCACTGTGGCCGGCCCACAAGCAGGATCTGAGTGCAGGATCCCTTTTCCCCCCTGATGTTCTTCATGCAGGTCTTTGATAGCCAAAGACGTTCTACTCATGTTCAAGCAAACAAGAGTAAAATTTCCCTTCTCTGCTCAATTTTACCCAGGAAGTTTCATGGCAATAATTTGAATCAAGATCCCTCGCAGCATCCATAATTGCTCACAGTGCTCCTAATTTGGCTGCACTAGAGATGCATTAACTGCAAGGAGCATTGGCAAGATATGAGCGCATAATTCAGGCGAATGGCATTTGTGGAGGGGGAATGGTACATTTTCAAAGCATGATTGCATTCGCTGGACCTTTAATGTGGCGCCCATAGAACTGGCTAGAGAAACTGTTGCCTTTTATTATTAATACATAGCAATCGTACAGGGCTTTTCCAGGGTTCTAAGTGCTGCACAGGAATTAATTCCAGCACTGTGCTATTATCACCTGCATTGTAACTGAGGAGGCTGAGAGAAAGAGAGTCAATGCAATCTGATGCATGTCTGCTCTAAAGTAAGGAAAGGACTCTTTCGTGAAGTGCAGAGGATTTCAACCAGTGTGCTGTGGCACCCTGGGGTGCCTTGAATGCTGGAAGCGCCAACGGGGAGAGGGCTGGTCTTGTGTTCGAATCCTGCTTGCGGCTTTCTCATTGGGGCAGCTGCTCAGCCAGTGTGAGGACAGGAGGCTGGATTAGATGGGCAAGTGGCCTGATCCAGCAGGCAATTCTTATGCTCTTATATTCTTATGGAGCATTAGCGCCTCCAGCTGCAGAGGAAAAGCACAGCTATCATGCACACATTTCCGCCACAGCACTGCCCAAATGTCTGTCTGTCTGTCTGTCTGTCTGTCTCTCTCTCTGTCTCTCTCTCTGGATATGTATATTTTTATTTTATTTTATTTTATTTTTATAATTTATTCCCGCCCTTCACTGCCAAGCAAACCCAGGGCAGGTCACAACATTTATTATTATTTCTTAATCACTGCAAAATACACTTTTCCAGGCTACATGTAAATTAATGGTTCTTTGCAAAGACCAGAATTATTCAGTTCCTCGTTTCTTTGCTTCTTGACTCCGTCTCCCCCTTTATGCCTTAATTCTCCAATTCATGGGCTCTCTCTGTGTCTCCGTGTCCCGACGTACTGCCATTAAAATTTCTTTAAAGCACGAGGGTGTCGTGTTGGGGAAGGCTTGGCATTTAAGTTGTGTGGGGAAGGTCCAATTATCTCTGGGCCCAGGGCTGTAAAAACGGCTACACAATAAAAGATAACTTCGAAAAACACCATTACGCCCAGATGAGTCACACCCTGTGGAAATGCCATCCCAGAGCTACCAAATATATATCTTGATCTTTAAGAAAAGGTCCCTCGCCATTTTAGTCTCCTATTTTGACTATTATTATTTTACTTGCAGTAGGTGTGTCACAATCTTCATCTTGTTCCTTTTCAAAAAAAAATCTTCCTTAGAGTGGTTTGCTCACATATCTATTTCACAGCTGAAATAAAAGTTTAAACCAAGGAAAACTCTGGTCCTAAACCTCTGCTGCCTTGTGGGTTTTCTTCGGGAGAAGAAACGGCTAAGGAGTAAACCCTACACCAATCTGGAGTCCCTAAGGCAGTTGGATGGTGCCTTGTACACCTCCTTCCAGCAACTCCTGCAGCCAAGCTAGTGCCAAACGTCTTGGTCTGCTTTCCTTTGGACCAACCAAGTTTCAAGGGATGGTGCAGTGCAGACCTGCTTTAAAAAGAGACCCCAGGAAGACACAGAGCCTCTGGGGTACTTGAAAACATTCACTCTGATCTGCCGTAGTAAGAACATAGAAGAGCCTGCTGGATCAGGCCTGGGGTCCGTAAAGTCCGGCATCCTGTTCTCACAGCGGTCAAACAACCCAAGGAATCTGGATATAATAATAATAATAATAATTTATTATTTATACCCCGCCCATCTGGCTGGGTTTCCCCAGCCACTCTGGGCGGCTTCCAACAGAACATTAAAATGCAATAATCTATAAAACATTAAAAGCCTCCCTAAACAGGGCTGCCTTCAGATGTCTTCTAAAGATCTGATAGTTGTTGTTCTCTTTGACATCTGGTGGGAGGGCGTTCCACAGGGCGGGTGCCACTACCGAGAAGGCCCTCTGCCTGGTTCCCTGTAACTTGGCTTCTCGCAGTGAGGGAACCGCCAGAAGGCCCTCGGAGCTGGACCTCAGTGTCCGGGCTGAACGATGGAGGTGGAGACGCTCCTTCAGGTATACTGGATAAGAGGCGCAAGGATGGAATAGGGTCTTACATGCACATGTGGTGGGAATGCACGGCTATTAAAGAATATTGGGGGGGAAATTATAACGAATTGAAAAAATTATTCAAACTTTCCTTTAAGAAAAAGCCTGAAATATTCCTTTTAGGAATAATGCCAACAGAAATTAAAAAAGAGTCCAGACCACTTTTTATGTATGCTACTGTAGCCGCTAGGATCCTAGTTGCAAGAAGTTGGAAAAGCGATAAAATACCTAATATAAACGAATGGCAAGCCCTAATGACAGAATACATACAGATGGCTATGATGAATAGGAAGAGCCTGCTGGATCAGGCCTGGGGTCCGTAAATTCCGGCATCCTGTTCTCACAGTGGTCAAACAACCCAAGGAATCTGGATAGACTGCCACTGAACCCAGAGGTTCTGTAAGAACATAAGAGCCTGGCTGCTGGATCAGGCCAACGGGGGCTCGTCTAATCCTGTTCCCACAGTGGTCAGCAAGCTGCCTCAACGGGAAACCTGCAAGCAGGATTGGAGCAGAAGAACCTTTCCGCCTCCTGTGCTTTTCCAGCAACTGCTTTTCAGAAGCATTGCTGCCCCAAGATGTGAAGGCTGAGCAGAGCCATCCTAGCTAGTAGACATCAATAGCCCTCTCCGTCTCCATGAATTTGCCTCATCCTCTTTTAAAGCCATCCAGGTTGGGGGTCATCCAGGGTCGGATTTAGGTTGGATGAGGCCCTCAGCTCCTGAAGGTAATGGGGCCCTTTCTATGTCCAGCTGTCCTTTGTCAACAAATTGTCACTGTTTTTTGTGTTGAATATATGCTAGATGGTAATTGATGGACCTCATAGGTATCTCAAGCCATTTGCACATAACAAAATATGTATTTTATCAAAGTAATTGTTGAACTGAAATACAATTAAGAAGAAGTATATTAATAGTGGATCAAAGGTCTCGCTAGATAGTAAAATTCATGTTAGATTTCTGTTTTAGAGGTTGTTTTTAAAAGTCTGGAACGGATTAATCCGTTTTGCATTACTTTCTATGGGAAAGCACGCCTTGGTTTTGGAACAGACTTCCAGAACGGATTAAGTTTGAGAACCAAGGTACCACTGTATATAGCAATGAGAAAACCAGTGATATTTGAGGGAGCAGGCTAGCAGGCGGGGGCCATGACTTACATCACAGGAGCCTACACAACACAAAACACTATTTGGTATCTGAAGAAGTGTGCATGCACATGAAAGCTCATACCAAGAACAAACTTAGTTGGTCTCTAAGGTGCTGCTGGAAGGATTTTTTTTATTTTTTATTTTGTTTTGATTATGACAGACCAACACGGCTACGTACCTGTAACACAAAACACGGTTGCTGCATGCAGGTTTTATTTTATTTGTTTTTTATCTTATATTTTGGAAATGTACATCCAGGTGTTTTTTCCCTTTATTTTTTTTGGGGGGGGGCCCAAGAGAGCAGGGCCCTAAGCTATAGCTTGTTTAGCTTATACATAAATCTGGCCCTGGGGCCATCCCTGTCTCCTGCAGGAGGGAGTTCCATAGTTTAACTAAGCCCTTCATGAAAAAGTCTTTTCTTTTACCTGTCCTGAATCTTCCAACCTTCCGCTTCATTGGACGACCCACAAGTCCCAATGTTAGGAGAGAACAAGGAAAACATTTCCATATCTCCTTTTCTATGCAATGCACCATCTGATAAACTTCTGTCCTGTAAAAGCTCTGGGCTCAGAACCCTTGCTTTCTCTTGGGATTTAAGCCTTTTTTTCTACCCGGATTAATACCAACAAGGAAGATAATTTTTGTGGCCCTCACCCAACTTGCAGGATTCCCAGAAGAGGCGTCCGGCTGGGCTTTGTTGGGAAGAGACGGACCCTCCCCCCCCCCCATCTGATCCAGCCCGCCCAGTTCTCATTTCTCGATAATCTAGTTGCCCTGATCGGAGCAATAAATAAAAGGGAGAAATGAGCATGTGGAGAGGGGAGGGAGACCGAGAGAGAGAGGGATTCGAGACGAGGAGCAGTGGAAAATCTTGAGAAATGATGTAAGAGAGAGCAGAGGCAGGGATTGGAGTGCAGGAGCTCCATCCGAGACTATAAAAACTCCGGGAGAAAAGTAAACATCAGAGATAAGTGAAGAGGAACCAGCTTCGAAAGACCAGGGTGTGTGTGTGTGTGTTTTGGAAGATTTGAAGGACTGATCTTCCAAGCCTCCTCCAGGCAAGGTGAGTGAGCAGAGGCCATCTCTCTCTGTGTGTGTCTTGTTTTTCTTGCAACCATTTGCTTCCATGCTAGCACTGCTGTTTTTGAAAAGTTCTGCTCAGAACCAGCAAGAATATGCAAAGTCTGCAGAGGGTAACACCTGCATGCTGTGTGTCTCACTGCAATTCTCAAACGGGGCTGAAATGGACCAAAATTATCCCAGCGTGTCAAATGACACCTTCTGGTGCTCTGGAATGGGCTGTTTGCATTGTTCTTAGAGCTGTCTGAATGCAGGGAATGTTAGATCATATTAATTTTATTTGTTACTTATTTTAAAAAATGTCTTTGTTCAGCTGGTTTTAAAAATACAGTGTGGGCAGTGTGGTGTAGTGGTTAGAGTGTTAGACTAGGACCTTGGAGACCAGGGTTCGAATCCCCACTCAGCCATGAAACACACCGGTGATTTTGAGCCAGTCATCGCCTTCTCTCAGCCTGACTTTCCTCACAGGGGAAGAAGAACCACGCCACGCACCTGGAGGAAAAGGTGGCCTATAAATGCAATACATAAATAATAAAATAACTTCACAACATGATGCCCCTAAAGAAACATGCCAGAGAAGTGAGTTGACTCAACAACTTGGTTGCTGTGCTATTAAAAAGAATAATAATGCTGTTCTCCTGCTTGCAGAATGGACTAGAAGTGAGAATTTAGCGTTTAGGGAAAGGAGAATTTTCTTAGCCAATAAAGTCCATTCTTCGGTGAACTTTAAGAGGAGAAAGCAGCCTTCGAAAAATTAGCTCAGAATAATTTCCCACACTAAAAAACAGGAAGGGGGGCACACACCTGGACTCAGGTGTTTTGAACACAGAGTAACAAGACAAACACTCAGCCCACGTGTCACAGTCTTTGCTCATGTCCACTGCTCGTTATTCTTGGAATCATAGAGTCAGAAGGGACCCCGAGGGTCATCTAGTCCAACCCCCTGCAATGCAGGAATCTCAACTAAAGCATCAATGGCAAGTGGCCATCCAACCTCTGCTTAAAAACCTCCAAAGGAAGGAGACTCCACTGTCTTCCAAGGGGGTCCAGTCCGCTGTATTTTACTCTCAGAAAGACTTTCCTATGTTTAGTTGGAATCTCCTTTCTTTCAATTTGAATCCACCGGTTCGGGTCCTGCCCTCTGGAGCAGGAGCAGAAAGCAAGCTTGCTCCATCTTCCAGCCCTTCGGATATTCGAAGATGGCTATCGGATCTCCTCTCCGTCTTCTCTTCTCTTTGAACTGCCAAGGGTAAGAAAACCGGGCAAGGGGGCTTCCCTCGCCAATCTTAACACCTGTGATGGTCTGTAGGAAAGGAGTCGGTCTTGCAGATATTGAGGACCCCGAGTAATGTAGAGATTTAAGCACTGATTTGAGCACCTTGAATTGGTCTGAGAATTAACCGGCAGTCAATGGGAGTTATATGGCTTCAGGAAGTCCCCTTGGCTAGCAGTCATTACATTCTGGACCAGCTGAAGGTTCTGAACTGTCTTCAAGGGCAGCCCCACTGTGTTGCAGTAGTCCATGGGTAGGCAAACTAAGGCCCGGGGGCCGGATCCGGCCCAATCACCTTCTAAATCCGGCCCACGGACGGTCCAGGAATCAGCATGTTTTTACATGAGTAGAATGTGTGCTTTTATTTAAAATGCATCTCTGGGTTATTTGTGGGGCACAGGAATTTGTTCATTATTATTTTTTCCCAAAATATAGTCCGGCCCCCCGCAAGGTCTGAGGGACAGTAGACCGGCCCCCTGCTGAAAAAGTTTACTGACCGCTGTGAGTAGTCCATTCCAAAGGTTGCTAGAGCACAATGGACAAGTCATCTCTGTCCAAAGGGGGATGTAGCTGGCAGCTCTTGGAAACAGCACTTTCGAGCATGTAAGACGAGCCTGCTGGATCAGGCCAGTGGCCCGTCTAGTCCAGCATCCTGTTCTCATGGGGGCCAACCAAGTGCCTCTATTGGGAAACCCACAAGTTTTTCCCACAAGAGCCTTCTCCCCCATCCTGTGGTCTCAAGAAACTGGCACTAAGAAGCATCTCTGCCTCCACGTGCGAAGGGCAGAGCGTAGCCATCCTGGCTAGTAATAGTAGTAGTAGTAGTAATAATAATAATAATAATATTTTATTTTATTTATACCCCGCCCTAGTAGCCATCAATAGCCCTGGAAATGGTCTAATCCTCTTTTAAAACCATCTCAGTTGGTGGCCATCCCTATCTCCTGTGGGAGTGAGTTCCACAGTTTAACTCTGCCGCATGAAGACATCCTTTCTTTTCTCTGCCTCAAACCTTACAACATTCAGCTTCACTGGGTGTACGTTTAGTCTGAAGGGGACCCCAATAAGGCTGGAGGGTGGCCTGGGAGGAGAAAGAGCAAATGGATTCCTGCAGTTCAGGGGGCTGGACTAGATGACCCCTGGGAACCCTTGGGACTCTTCAGTTCTACGATTCTATGTCTAATCCTGCTGTATTGGCCACCTTTTACCCCTGTAGCAGCTGCTCCTCTCTCTTGGCCTCTGATCCAACCACCACAATCTCCTAAACACAGCCACACTTTAATGGACCTAATCTTGATTTTAAGAGCCAATGACTAAATATAGTATAAATAAATACGGAAGCCAGCAAAGTCAAATATAACCTTGCGCCACCCCTGTTTCAGCAGAGGACTTTTGCCAAGATGCGCCCACAGCCTCATGTGAGCCCTGAAGTGTTGACACCCGGATTCGGTTTTTGAGTAGATCCTAGCTATTTTTGTTCAAACAGGAATTTTCGTCCCCTAAATACTTAGCCTTGTGTGATGATATTTCCCTTTCTGATCCTGTTCGATATCTCTGGCTGCTGTTGGCTCAGCTGAATGTCGGGAGACGCAGGACAGGTAAAAGAAAGGACTTATTCGCGTAGTAGTGCATAGTTAAACTGCGGAACTCCCTGCTGCAGGAGGCAGTGACAGCCACCAACTTGGATGCCCTTAAAAGAGGATTGGGCAAATTCATGGAGGAGCAGGGGGCTATGGATGGCTACTAGCCAGGATGGTTCTGCTCTGCTTCCACAGTTGGAGGCAGCGATGCTTCTGGGTACCAGTTGCTGGAAACCGCAGGTAGGAAGAGCGTTGCTCTTGTGTTCGAATCCTGCTTTTGGGTTTCTCACTGGGGCATCTGGTCGGCCGCTGTGAGAAGAGAATGCTGGACTACGTGGGCCATTGGCCTGATCCAGCAGGCTTTTCTTAGTTTCCTATCTTTTCATTCCCGTCTTATTCCTTTCTGGATTAACCACCTGAATGATCCCAACCCATCAGGATTCACTGCGCGACCTAGCCAATTAGGGTTGACCGCACAGTGATATCGCCAAGGACAAGCAAAGGCAATTCTAACAAAAAAAAAGGGGAAACTTTTTTTCCCAGGGCTGCTGGAAAATTGCCCAAAAGTCACAGCTTCTAAGAAAAACAACCACCTCAGGTTGCTTTGGCTCATTTCCAGTGTTAAGGAAAGGCAGTGTGTTTTCTCCAGTCTCGGACATCCTGACACAGGGTTTAAGTAAATGATTGATGGTGCCCATTATCTGGCGGCATCAGCCGCTTGCGTTCTGCAAGATGCCTTTTCTCGTAAGCCCTCAGGATCAAAGCATTATTTTTTTTTATAAAATAGCAAACTACTTGTGGCTCATCTTTCTCCCGGGATATAAGAGCAGAATTGCCCTTTTCACGTCAACACAGTGGTTATTTTTCCTTCTCTGTTGGCTTTTGCTAAAGCAACCGGCCAACTCCTTTTTTGAGATAAACAAGGCACCCACCAGGAATTTCAGAAGTTACCAAAACGCTGAAATTCTTGCCATCTCAGAGTTCCTGTCATTAACACCTACCAACCCTCGAGTTCAAGAAAGTGGATGGAAATTCAGTGGGGGCGGATAGTTCAGTTCTAAGTTCATTACATGCCCATGAAGTAGATGTGAATTATTATTATTATTATTATTATTATTACATTTGTATCCCGCTATTTTCTCCAAGGAGCTCAAGGTGGCTTAACAGTTCTCCCCTTCCTCATTTATCCTACACAAAAACCCTGTGAGGAGACTTAGGGTGAGAGGCAGTGACTGGCCCAAGGTCACCCAATGAGCTTCAGGGCCAAGAAGAGATTTGAACCCGGGTCCCCTAAGTCCTAGTCCGACACTCTAATCAAGTACACCCCCTGGATTTTCTTAGGGAAAAGGGTAGGATGTAAATGCAAAGAACCTCCAAAGAAGGAGACTCCACCACACTCCTTGGCAGCAAATTCCACTGTCGAACAGCTCTTACTGTCAGGAAGTTCTTCCTAATGTTTAGGTGGAATCTTCTTTCTTGTAGTTTGAATCCATTGCTCCGTGTCCGCTTCTCTGGAGCAGCAGAAAACAACCTTTCTCCCTCCTCTATATGACATCCTTTTATATATTTGAACATGGCTATCATATCACCCCTTAACCTTCCATAGTATGGAATAATAATATCAGCATATATAAAAATTAAACAGAAACCCACTCTTAACAATTACAATAAATAATTTCGAAACTACAATCAATAAAACAACGGCAAGCCACAGTGCATGAAATAATACAATTCAAATTGAGAAGCAGAGACTGGAGGGTGGGGCAAGGCAGGTGGAAGGAGGCCTTGCCTGATGGAGTCTCTTCATAGACTCATAGAACCATTGAGTTGGAAAGGGTCCCCCAAGGGGCATCTAGTCCAACCCCCTGCCACACAGGAATCGCAACTGAAGGACCCCCATGAGATGGCCATGCAACCTCTGCTTATAAACCTTTCAAAGCATGAAGAGTTCCTGTAAGAATGTGATGTTGCCTCATTCCTTCTGGAACAACTTTGTTCTCAAAATGAGGACGGGCCATCCCATAATAAAGATGGTTATGTCAAGGGAAAGACTGGCTGCCCACCTCTGATGCAGCCTGGCAAAGCAGTCTTCCCAAAGTTCAGTTTAGCACACCTGGGCCTGCATAGGATACCGTTTGGTCAACCAGTGTTGCCTAGTGGTTAGAGGGCTAGACTAGGACCTGAGAGAAGAGGGTTCAAATCATCCACTGAGCCACAAAGCCCACTGGGTGACTTTGGACAAGTCACTATCTCTCAGCCTAACCTACTTCACAGGGTTGTTGTGAGGATAAAATAGAGAGGGGCAGAAATGTCTACGCCACCTTGTGGTCTTTGAAGAAAAGGTGAGATACAGATCTAACAATGGATGGGTGGGTGGACTTTGGGCTATAATAATAATAATAATAATAATAATAATAATAATAATAATAATAATTTATT
Source organism: Darevskia mixta (assembly GCA_034641385.1). Taxonomy (NCBI): domain Eukaryota; kingdom Metazoa; phylum Chordata; class Lepidosauria; order Squamata; family Lacertidae; genus Darevskia; species Darevskia mixta. The sequence goes on from JAWWNH010000021.1 coordinate 1,492,336, forward strand.
ATTTTTACCCCGCCCATCTGGCCAAGTTTCCTCAGCCACTCTGGGCGGTTTCCAGTCAAATGTTAAAACAATACAGTATTAAATATTAAAAACTTCCCTAAACAGGGCTGCCTTCAGATGTCTTTTAAAAATAGGATAGCTGCTTATTTCCTTGACATCTGATGGAAGGGCGTTCCACAGGGAGGGCGCCACTACCGAGAAGGCCCTCTGTCTGGTTCCCTGTAACCTCACTTCTCGCAATGAGGGATCCGCCAGAAGGCCCTCGGCGCTGGATCTCAGTGTCTGGGCTGAACGATGGGGGTGGAGACGCTCCTTCAGGTATACAGGACTGCAAGGTCAGACTGTCAATAATTTGCAGGATTTCCAGCGGCTGCTACGCAGAAGCGTTGCTACCATCCCTCCTGCGGCAGGGAGTTCCACAGTTTAACACTGTGCCATGTGTGCAACCAGCTAGTTGCAGGGCGAGGCTGAAGACCCCTGGCAACCTGTGGGCAGAGCTGGGCCGTTTCCCTTTCCCACTTCTTCCACTTCCAGAGTTACCTGAATTGTGTTGAAGTCAAGATGCCTTCTGCACTTTCGGGACCTCTCTGTTTATTTTGATTAGCGTACAGGGGCTTTATTTTTAGCTCGCCGGGATGAATGAACAGCAGCGCAGATGTTTCGCCGTGAAGGGGAAAAAAGTGTGTATTTAACCTTGCCATTTATTTTTACGTTCCCCGCCCCCACTTCCGTATGCAGATAATCAGGATGTGGGTTCCTTGCACAGCGATAGGCTGCAGTTTCTCAGTTTGGCGGTGCAGAAACCTGCATAGAAATTCAAAGGACACAAGACGCTATCTTATACTGAGTCAGACCGTCCTGCCAACCAGCTGAGTGTTGCCTGCACTCATCTGCACTCCTAGCCTCACTGGGAGATAGAATCATAGAATTGTAGAGTTGGAAGGGACCCCGAGGGTCATCTAGTCCAACCCCCTGCAGCGCAGGATTGAACCTGCATGCAAAGCAGACGCTCTGCTGCTGGGATTTGCCCTTTCGCCAGGGGTCATAGAGAAAGGCAAAGAAGAACATAAGAAGAGCCTGCAGGATGAGGCCAATGGCAGATCCAGTACTGCATTACCAAAAGGGAGATTAAGACTAAAGATTTTCTGACGGTAAGAGCCATTCAACAGACTCTCCTTCCTTGGAGCTTTTTAAGCAGAGGTCGGATTGCATTGCAGGGGGTGGACTAGAGGACCCTTGGGGGTCCCTTCCAACTCCATGATTCTGTGATCCTGTTCTCACCAGGACAAAGCAGATTCCTGTGAGAAACCCACAAGCAGGATCCAAGCATGAGAGCAACACTCTCCTCCTGTGGTTTCCAGCCAGTGCCGGATTTACGTATAAGCTAAGCAAGCTATAGCTTAGGGCCCCACTCTCTTGGTGGTGGTGGTGGGGAATATACTTCTTCTTAATTGTATTTAGCTGTGGCGCTGTGGGTTAAACCACAGAGCCTAGGGCTTGCTGATCAGAAGGTCGGCGGTTCGAATCCCTGTGACGGGGTGAGCTCCCGTTGCTCCGTCCCTGCTCCTGCCAACGTAGCAGTTCGAAAGCACGCCCAAAAGTGCAAGTAGACAAATAGGTTCCGACTCTGGGGTTGCGGCGCTCATCTCACTTTACTGGCCAAGGGAGCCGGCGTACAGCTTCCGGGTCATGTGACCAGCAGGACTAAGCTGCTTCTGGCGGACCAGAGCAGCGCACGGAAACGCCGTTTAAATTCCCGCCGGAGCGGTACCTATTTATCTACTTGCACTTTGACATGCTTTCGAACTGCTAGATTGGCAGGAGCAGGGACCGAGCAACGGGAGCTCACCCCGTCGCGGGGATTCGAACCGCCAACCTTCTGATCAGCAAGCCCTAGGCTCTGTGGTTTAACCCACAGCGCCACCCGCGTCCCTTGGCTGATAATACCTCAGCCAATAAATACGCATCTTGAACTTCACCCAGGACTGTGGTGCTGCTTTCTTTTGCAGATGCTGCGTTGCCAGCGAGTGGCTGGGTACCTCGTCTTGGCCGTCACCCTCTTCCAGTGGCAATCCAGGACACTTTTCCAGGTAGCGGCATTGCAAGAGGTAAGTGGTGATCTCAAACAAGGCCCAGTTGTTTCTGGCAAGCCCGAATTTCTGCACTGGAGACGTTCTCCTATGGCTGGGATTTCTTATTTCAAAGCGCCCTCAAGCGGTCAGAGTTAAAATGTCTCTCTCTCTCTCTCTTTAAATGCTCTTGAAAGCAGTTTGAAAAGACCCTAAGAAGAGTTTTACTGCCACCAACCCTCCTGCTTCCTCTAGGTTAGAGGCAAGGACAATTAAAAGTGGCTTTAAAAGGACTAGGCAAATTCCTGGAGGAGGAGAAGGTTCTCAGTAGCTCAGGTGGTGCAAGGTCAGCGCTGAAGTCATAAGTCTCCGATGCCAGTGAAGTTAACTCTTTATTCAACTCTACCCAAATACAGCTCAGGTCCACACAACCCTTTTATTTATTAAAATGTTTGCAGATTGATCAATATAGATCACTTTAATTCCAGCCAGGAAAGAATTACCTATGTCCATTTTCTCTAACACCTTAATCAAAAATCTCCACATCTAAAAATATTAATGCAGCCCATTTTTCATTTCTCACTTTCAAATACTCTGCGCAGAAGCACTCTATCGTGTTGTGCACGGAAGCGGAAGCGGCTCTCTAGTTATGGACTTTTCAGGGTGTGAACGGCACCCAGGAATGGATGGAGTCCATAACTAGAGGTACCACTGTACTCACAAACTCTCCAAAGGTCAGGTTCATGTGCTTTGCCATACAGCATTCAGAAAAAGCTGCACAGGCAGTAAAACTTAGCTTAGTTTTAAAAAATGGTGAAAGTTCCTAGATTATTGGTATAGGAACACAAGAGGGGTTGGCAAGAGAACGTTTTTTGGCAGATGCCAAAAATAGAACAGTTAAGGTACCAACCTGACATCAATAGGCAGGGAGTTCCAAAGTGTAGACTCAGTTAATGATATTGATAATTATAGTAATCAAATCTAGATAAGATTTATTAGACTTGTGAGGACCATGCCTTTACACAAAAACCATCCAACATTATTAAAAGAATATATTTAAAAGAATAACAATATAATTGTTAAACTGGGTTAAAAACGCATTTCCCGCTAGCTCCGCAAAGCAAACAGAACAAAACAAGACCAAGAAAGCCAGCCCACAGTGCAGGAAAGAAAATATATCAGCAGATTAGGAGAGCGATGAGGGGGCCTTCGCTGCGTCATCTAGGAACCCCTTCCTGGTTTTCATGGCCCTTGCCACAAAAACCGCTACCGCGTGAGAGATCCGTGGGTCTGCGTCTACCAGCAGAAACTTTACTCGGTCCTCCGAGTTGCCTATTGAGTTAGGTATAAATTTTTCAATCACATCTCTGAAGGCCGAGTACAAGGGACAATACAACAGGTAGTGTGTGAGATCTTCTATGATCCCCATGTGACAAGGGCATACACGATGCTCTATCGGGATTTTAGCAAATCTGCCTGACAAATAGGCCGTGGGGATAGTTTGAAAACGGGCCATGGTGAAGGCTCTCCTTAGGGTAGGATCGGTGATGTTCGCCAAATAGTTGGCTCGGACTTTAACTGTTTTCAGCCGGGGAAACCAATGGGAGGACCTCGCATTTTTTATTTTTGCACCATCTAACAAGGCGTCTCTATCCAGGATCCATTTCCGAAGTTTGTCTGGGCTCCACTGTTTCAGAATATCAAATTCTGGCAGGGTGTATCTGCCCAGAATATCAGATAGGTTTTGACGCCAAGTAGTGATCTTTTGAAGTGATGCAAAGGCTTGTTTAGCCAATAAGGTGTTTGAGGTGTTTGCCAGGTTGACGTAGAAACGCAAGAATCTTAAGTGGGCCCTGGCAGACACAGAAGGTAGTCCTACCTCTACTCTTAAGAAGGTTGCCGGTGTTCCTTGAGGAAGGCCTAAGATCCTCTTGAGATAGTAATTTTGTAAGACTTCAAGCTTTTCCAACAGCCTCGGATTCCACCCCCAGAGTTCAACCCCATATAACATCTGGGGAATAGCTTTCCCAACAAAAACTTTTATTGCCGGGATCACCAGTTGGCCTCCCCGGGCATAAAAGAAGCTAAGCAGAGCACCGATTGTCCTTCGTGTTAAAAGAGTTACAGCCTTAAAATGGGCTAACCAACTGGATGTAGCCTGAAATGTAACACCCAGATATTTAAAAGTATAACACTGTTCAATTTCATGTTCATCTAATGACCATCTGAAAATGTGGCGAGCTCTATTGAATACCACAATTTTTGTTTTGCCGTGGTTTATCTTTAGAGAGTTATGGGAGCAGTAGGCTGCGATCCCCTCCAACATGCTACGTAGGCCTCTTCGGGTGAGTGCCATTACAGCCATGTCATCAGCATAAAGCAATATATTTAGATATTTCCCTTCAAGGGCTGGAGCCGCTTGCTTATATTTTGCCATGTGCTGGACAATGTCATTTATATAAAAGTTAAAAAGGAAAGGGGCTAGCAGACATCCCTGTTTGACCCCTTTCCCCAATGGCAGAGGGTCAGTCAGATTCCCAGATAGCCCAGTTCTAATTTTAACTGTAGTATCTGTATGTAACTCTCTGAGTATCTTAAAAAGTCGACTATCGATGTCTGTTTCGTATAATTTTTTCCATAGTCTATCCCTACAGATCGAATCAAAAGCAGATGTCAGATCTACAAAAGCCACAAAAAGTCTGCTCCTATGCCTTTTTGTATATTTAGCTACCAGGGTCTGTAGTACCATGCAGTGACCTATCGTGTTGTGGCCCTTTCTGAATCCTGCCTGTTCCGGGTTGAATAAGTTAGAGTGATCCGCCCAATTTACCAATTTATTTAACAGGTAGCGGGTGTAAAGTTTGTATGCGATGTCCAGGAGACTTACAGGGCGATAGTTTGACGGGTCTTGGATATCACCCTTCTTATAGATAGGGGCTACCAAGCTTAATTTCCAGTTTGCTGGAATTTTGCATGTGTTGTTTATAGCCGTAAATAGTTGTGCCAAAATGGCGGCCCACCATTGGGCATTTGATTTAAACACTTCAGGGGGGATCATATCCTCACCAGGAGCTTTCCCAGTTCTTAGTGTTTTAATTAACTGTAGACACTCTGATTCCAATACAGGATCCCAGCTTGTTAGATTATCATTCTTCAATGAAAGGGACAGTCTCGGGTTGGCAGTGTTTGGGGGTATGTATAACTGGGAGAAGTGTTGATACCACTCGTCAGGTGAGATGCTGTTGCTTGTAATTTTTCCTTTGGATGAAACTCCCTGTACTATTATATCCCAGAATTTTCTGTCATCCCGCAGTTTAATCGTTCTATCAAGTATCTCCCATTGTTCCTTCCTATAGAGGGCTTTCTTGCATTTTAGGATATTTTTATAGTGGGAGCGCCACCGATGAAAAACTCTCATGGCTGACAAGGTCCCTTCCCGTTTTACCTTATTTTGTTGTTTCCTAAGCAGGGATCTTAGCTTCCAGCAGTCTTTGTCAAACCAGACCCTTGATTTATTGTGTTGTTTGGGAGGCCTGGGGTTTGTAAGTATTGGGAAAAGAGAGTCTGAAATCTGCTGATATAGTGAGAAAGGGTTGGAATTGAGTGAAAGACACTGGTCTCTCAGGGCCAGCAGAGCTGGAGAATACAGATGTTGTTTGATTTTAAGCTCCAGGTCACAGTTCCATTTACGCCTACTTGGGGCCGATGCTTGAGTAGGGACTGTACCGTGAAGATGTTGTAGACCCACCGACTCAAGGGAAGTTAGTGAGATTGCTATAGGGAGGTGGTCGCTCTCAGTTCTATTAAAGGTGCTAAAGCTCTGTGCTCGATCCAAAAGTTTTGGAGAGACCAGAATATGGTCAATAACGCTTGCTCCACAAGGCCCAAGGAAAGAAAAAAAAAACCCTGTCCTATCCATGTAAGTACCATGCAAGTTGTACAAATTATGCTTAAAGGCAGTCTCCAGTAATATGGTACCTGCCTTATTTAAGACCTTCTCGTCTGAGCTCCATGTAGTGGTCGTGAGCCCCCTCTTGCCGTTACCTAATTCTCCAAGGTCCGGCAGAACTTAGATAAGGCCAAGAAGACTGCTCACTTCCTTCTTAAACAAGACACATCAGGTAGCTGCCACCACCTCCCGTTCCAAGTAACTGAATCGAAGTCCCGGGAGGAGAACTCCAACCAATTCCACAGTTACTCTCAAAGGTTCACTTTACCGTGAAACCCAGCAAAAGCATGAAATACTTGGTAGGGACCAGAGGGGTCAGGCTCTGGACTCAGCTTCCCCGAGCAAAGGCAATGATTCACAACAAAATATATTTTCAGTATTTATTGAAAATAAACATATTAAAAGAGGTGCACAGTTCTTAAAAAAGGAATACAAACAGAAAACAAAAACATTGTATAATATAACTAACTCACATACTCACACTTCACGAACTCAAGTTAAAAGAAATCATAACTCTGTTTCTCCCATCTCTGCCCTCAGGCACTTGGCAAACAGCATCTCAGGTCTCTCTTTGGGCAGGATGCGGATTGCAAAACACAGGCTGGCTGGCTAGCTGCCGGTTGGCTAACTAACTGCAATTGGCGTTTCAAAAGATGGACCTCTTATCCGTTAGAGGCCCGCGTGGGGTTCCGGGATTAAGCCTATCGGATTCTACCATTAATTAGGAGGCACCTATGGTTAGAGTCCAAAAGGGTAATATAGTAATCAATAAATAATAGCTGAAAGATCATTCTTTTCTCCGTTGCAGCAGCCTTTGGCTCCTTCCTCTCCCCTGGGCGAGGGTCGCCTGTCTCTGTCTGGCCAGGAGAAGCCAGCTGCTGACCTGGTCGCAAAGCTTCTGCTCTTCGACGAGCTGGTGTCCCTCGAAAATGATGTCATCGAGACGAAAAAGAAGCGGAGTTTCTCGGGGTTTGGCTCCCCTCTCGACAGGCTTTCGGCCGGATCCCTGGACCTGAAAGCCAAGCAGAGGTGAGCTGTGAGGAAGAGATGGATCTCAGAGAGCAGAATCGTGGAACTGCAGAAGAGACCCAAAGGTTGCTTTCTATGCGCAGGAGGAACTCTGCACATGTTTAAATGCAATGCTGGTAGTTTTGTAAGCAAGAATGTGTGTACAAAAGACTCCATTTACTCTGCTGCTTTACCACAGGAAACTTATGGTTTAGTGTTGAATTGGAACAAATAGCAACCATGTTTTTTGCAGACTACTGTTTATTCCAATTTAGCACTAAAGAGCAGGTTTTGGTGGGTGGGAGGAGAAGCAGGGCAAAGGCAAAGCCACTGTGCCTAGAAAGCATGGGACTAGTGGGGAGCAGCTCAGACCCGTGTTTTCCAGGCAGAGGACAAGCAGAAGGGGGCTTGCAATGCTAAAACAAATTTGCAATAATATGCATCGCACCCTTCTGCACCATACGTAAATTAATTTGTGTCATACAAATGGAGGCAGCGATTTGTCAAAGGAAGCAGAAAGCTTTCCATTGGCCTCCCCCAACCTGATGCCCTCGAGCTGTTTTGAACTACAGATCTCATCAGCCCCAATAAGCAAGATTGAGTCTTGCTATTCTTCTTTAGCGATCCCTCATAGCCAAGTAAGATTGTCTTCCATAAACACGGTCTTAACAGTGAGTCCGTAAGTGACTGTGGAGGCCAGTTCTGGATCCACACGTCCTTCCACAGTGGGGACATGGGTTTCCGGGTGGGAGTTGATCACGGTGTGGATTTGCCTAGCGTGCCTTCCTCTTAACATGTTTGTGTCCTGATTTCGAGAGTCTTCAAAGCCCATGACACCTTTGGTAAAAGCTGTTCTTCAACTGTAGCACTCGCAGGCCAGTGATTCCCAGTTGTCGGTGTTTATACTACATTTTATTAGATTTGCCTTGAGACAGTCTTTAAACCTCTTTTGTTGACCTTCAGCATTACGCTTTCCATTTTTAAGTTCAGAATAGAGTAGTCTCTTTGGAAGACGATCATCAGGCATCCGCACAACATGACCAGTCCAACAAAATTGATGTTGAAGAATCATTGCTTCAACACTGGTGATCTTTGCTTCTCCCAGTACACTGGTATCAGTTTGCCTGTCTTCCCAAGTGATGTGTAAAAATTTTCAGAGACCCCGTTGATGGAATCTTTCGAGGAGTTGGAGATGGCATTTAGAAGTGGTCCATGTTTCACAAGTGTACAGTGAAGATTGAGACTTGCTGTAGCTTGAGATGGCCACAAGAGGGAGCACGTCCCCAGCGAAAGAGCTCTGCCAATGAGCTTTGCTCCGTGGAAACCCCGCGAAAGCCACAGTCGCCAATGTGTTCCAATTCCAATAGTTACTTGTGAGACTCTGGGTCTTTCAGGGCCCTGCAAAAGAAACAGAGGTCTTGCGCACGCTGGATCCTAGCATTGCACCAGGTGGGCCTCATTGCACTAGTTCTAATGCTTATAAGTCCGCAAGAAGAGCCTGCTGGATCAGACCCAAACCTGCAAGCAGGATTCGAACACAAGAGCAACGTTCTCCCCTCCTGTGGTTTCCAGCAACTGGGATTCAGAAGCATCACTGCCTCAGAAAACAATTCTCTATTCAGTTTCTCCAAGCCCATGACTAATTTTATAAGCATCTTTCCTCTAAGCTAAAAAATCCCAATCGCTGTCCTTTACTCACAGGAGAGTCTCTCCACCCCCTGGATCCTTTCAGTGGCCCTTCTCCAAACCTTCCCCAACTCTACAATACCCTTTTTGAGGTGAGGCAGCCAGAACCTGGACACAGGATTCCTCGCAGGAGTCGTCTCAGCCCCCCCCCCCACCGTTCTAGTGCAGGGCTTGTCTGGCTGGGGCTGGTGGGAGCTGTAAACATCTGGAGGGCACCACTTTGGGGGCGGTTAGGATGGAGCGTATGCAACAGCAGGGCATTGGGATATCCCAGTTAATTGCATCTCCTTTTGCAGGAAAGTTGTGGAAATTCCAAAGAGGCGGTTTGGAATCCCCCTTGACCGGATCGGAGTGAACCGTCTGAGCAACACCAGAGGTTAGCAGACGTGGGTAAGATAAAAGCGGACTTGTAGGGCCTGTTTCTATCATGGCTGCAGCCTATTATTACTGTTATTATTACTAGCTGACCCGGGCCACGCGTTGCTGTGGCTCATTTTATGCTTATTACCATCAGCAGCAGCCGCAGCCAAAATAAACCCCCACCTACCCCCGCCGGCGTCGTGTGCACTCTGCACGCGCTCAGGTGCCCTCTCGCGGCCTGTGGCAGAAAAAGCCGAGGAAGGAGGCCTCTGACGCCGTCTGAGGGAAAAGCACTATGGAAACGCACAGATAAAAAACCCATTTTGATTTGATTCCATTTCCCAGGGTGCCTTGAGCGCTCGGTTGGTTGGGATAATAAGCCCAGCATTTCCCAGCATGCCTTGCGGTTTGGGCGAAAGAGCTTAGTTCACCCACAGGGCGCCTTGACTCCATTTCCCAGCGTGCCTTGCAGGTCCGGCCTAGTTAACTGCGAGAGGCGGCGGCCTCCATTTCCCAGCGTGCCTTTGACAAAAGAGATATTTACATTTCCCTGTTTCCCAGCCAAGTTAATCACACCCTTTTGTCTGGCACTCAGGTATCAGGAAGCCACTGACACAATCACCCCCTCCTTCCTTGCAGAGAAACAGTTTGTCAGTTTGGGAGTGAAATTGGAGGCAGGCCTGTGGCCTGTCTTCAGACATGTGGCCTTGTTTTGCTTGGCGCACTTGTGAACAATTATTATATATATAGATAAGACCTTGATATTCTTACAACACCTTGCGGGTCCGGCCTAGTTAACTGTGAAAGGCGGCGGCCTCCATTTCCCAGCATGCCTTGCGGCTATTGAAAGCCTATCAAAAGCCGAGTCCGATTATCAGGGAAAGAGGCAGGCCATCGCTTCTTTGAACTCTATTTCCCAGACATCCTTGCGGCCCTGGCCTGAAGAGTCCATTGAGATATGACGCTGCCCTGCGATGAGCCTTTCTATTGGAAGCTGATGATGACATATATGTGCGCCATTTTTTTTAGCGTTTATTCTATATTTTAGGTATGTCAGGTGTGGTTTTTTTGAATTTTTATTATGCCAGATCCTTCCTTGATGGTCATGGTACGCTGTGTCCTAATTTGATGAGATTTGGTCCAGCGGTTACGGAGTACAGTGGTGTCCGCCGCGCACACAATGGGAACATTTTTTTATATATAGATTATTATTCCGCCCATCAGACTGGATTGCCCCAGCCACTCTGGGCAGCTTCCAACAGATAGGCAGCTTCCAGGGGGTTGAAAATTATTCTGTGTATATGTTTCTTCCCCGCCGCCTCCTTCAAATGAGCCAACAGTGTGATGCAGCAGAGAGCGAATGCGATTCTAGGCTGCATCCACAGAAGTCCAGTGTCCAGATCAAGGGACGTCATAGTCCCACTCTTTTCTGCCCTGGTCAGACCACACCTGGAGTGCTGGGTCCAGTCAGTGGCGGATTGGGGGCCTTCGGATTTCAGCGGCACCCTTTACAACACCAAAATTCAGCTCCCTGCCACTGCCACCTCTTGCCCTCTTGCCTTCCATTTTACATCATTGTTGCAGCTCCCCCCAGCAGCACCCTCTCAGATCAGTGCCCATTGCGAGTAATATAATAATAATAATAATAATAATAATAATAATAATAATAATGTATTTATACCCCACCCTTCCCAATTTAAAAACCGGGCTCAGGGCGGCTAACAACAAATATAAAACATTGAATAAAAACGACTTAAAAAAAAAAAAAGGTTAAAAACAGTATCGAATACAACATAAATGATCATCACCAGGGCTAACTGGCCAAGATATTCCTGCTAGGGCCAGTAAGGAGACCAGGGAAGGGTTTAAATGTGGGGTCGCAGAAAAGGTTTCTTCAAAGAAAAAGGGAAGGGGAAAAAGGAATGACGAATCTGGCTTTGAAGGCCAGGCGGAATATCTCTGTCTTACAGGCCCTGCGGAAGGAGATCAAGTCCTGCAGGGCCCTAGTGAGGACCTTGAGGTCCTCAAATAATAACATCCTGGAGATCCCGGGCCATAAGGATATCAGGCTGACAGCTACTAGGGCCAGGGCGTTTTCGGTCATGGCCCCAACATGGTGGAATAGTCTGCCACAGGAGACGAGGGCCTTGCAGGATCTGGTATCCTTTCGCAAGGCCTGCAAGACTGAACTGTTTTGCCAGGCTTTTGGGTTGGGTGGAGTTTAATTGCCTTGTTATGTTATTCTGTTGGTCTGTTGGTGGACTGCCTAATATGAGGTGACATTTTAAAATTGGAATTTTACATTGTATCTTAATTCTGTGTTTTTAATTGATTGTTTGTGGTTTGTTGTGGTTTTTATGATTGTTAGCCGCCCTGAGCCCGGTTCCTGACTGGGAAGGGCGGGGTTTAAATAAAAGTTTATTATTATTATTATTATTACTAGTCTCCTGGGACAGAGCATTCCACCAGGTCGGAGCCATCACTGAAAAGGCCCTGGCCCTGGCCCCTGGAGGATAATCTGGGACCCTTAAGCTATTAGTATTCATGGACCTTAGGGTCCTCTGCGGGACATACCAGGAGAGGCAGTCCCGTAAGTACGAGGGTCCTAGAGGGTCCGGAGTGAGACGGTCACACTCCCCCAAAATCCGCCTCTGGCCCAATTCTGGGCACTACAGTTTAAGAAGGCTGTTGACAAGCTGGAGAGTATGTAGGGGAGGGTGACCAAGATGATCAAGGATCTAGAAACCAAGGAACAGTTGGGGAAGCTGGGTATTGATACCAGGCCTATGCCTGGCATCAAGAGGCAGGGAGTTCCAAAGTGCATGGCAATGACCAGGTGCGCTGCCTTGTCCCCCGTTCCAGAGGCTGCACACTGCCTCATAGGACTTTGGGGGCCGCCCAGCCCCTTCATTGAAAATTTGTGGGGCCCCGGGGCCCCATGGCCCTACATACCGTATTTTTCGCTCCATAAGACACACTTTTTTCCTCCTAAAAAGTCAGGGGAAATGTCTGTGCGTCTTATGCAGCGAAGGTGTGGTTGGCCGCTAGCTCCCTTTCCGGCTTGGCCCCTTGGCCCAGACCTCCATTGTTGAATGTTCTGCAGACGGGGGCTGTTTGTTTCCCCAGCGACATGCGTCTGGCTGATTAGATTATCTGTAGAAACGGCTCCCTTTCCTTTCCTAAAGAAGCTGCAGAACTGTGAGTTGAACCCCATAAAACAGGATTTTTCCCCTTTGCAAAAGAAGCTGCACAAATTTGAGCTGATCCTCAAAAAAACGGGGCTTTTCCCCTTTGCAAAAGAAGCTGCACAACTTTGAGCTGATCCTCCAAAAAGCAGGGCTTTTCCCTTTGCAAAAGAAGCTGCACAAATTTGAGCTGATCCTCAAAAAAACGGGGCTTTTCCCTTTTGCAAAAGAAGCTGCACAACTGTCAGCTGATCCTCAAAAAAACGGGGCTTTTCCCCTTTGCAAAAGAAGCTGCACAGATTTGAGCTGATCCTCAAAAAAGGGAACTTTTCTCCTTTGCAAAAGAAGCTGCACAAATTTGAGCTGATCCTCAAAAATGGGGCTTTTCCCTTTTGCAAAAGAAGCTGCACAACTGTCAGCTGATCCTCAAAAAAACGGGGCTTTTCCCTTTGCAAAAGAAGCTGCACAAATTTGAGCTGATCCTCAAAAAATGGGACTTTTCTCCTTTCCAAAAGAAACTGCACAGATTTGAGCTAATCCTCAAAAAAACGGGGCTTTTCCCTATGCAAAAGAAGCTGCACAACTTTGAGCTGATCCTCAAAAATGGGGCTTTTCTCCTTTGCAAAAGAAGCTGCACAGATTTCAGCTGATCCTCAAAAAAACGGGGCTTTTCCCTATGCAAAAGAAGCTGCACAGATTTCAGCTGATCCTCAAAAAAACGGGGCTTTTCCTTATGCAAAAGAAGCTGCACAGATTTCAGCTGATCCTCCAAAAAAACGGGCTTTTCCCTTTGCAAAAGAAGCTGCACAACTGTGAGCTGATCCTAAAAAAAGGGACTTTTCTCCTTTGCAAAAGAAGCTGCACAACTTTGAGCTCATCCTCAAAACGGGTGGCTTTTCTCCTTTCCAAAAGAAGCTGCACAGATTTGAGCTGATCCTCAAAATAACAGGGCTTTTCCCTTTGCAAAAGAAGCTGCACAACTTTGAGCTGATCCCCCCCAAAAGGGGCTTTCCCCCCTTTCCTCCTCTAAAAACTAGGTGCGCCTTATGGTCAGGTGCGTCTTATGGAGCGAAAAATACGGTAGATGGCGCCTACAACAACGCCCATGCCAGGCATCATTTTATAAACCTTTAACATTTCACCTCTTCCTGGTGTAAGGAATGCAGGGAGCGCTTGGGCAAATGGGGGTGACAAATATTAGGCATTCCTCTAGGGCAGCCTTTGCAACCCTGGCGCCCTCCAAGTGAGCAAAGGGTGCTTTAGCGCAGAGGGCATGGCAAGGGGCGAGGCTCCCTTCTTTGCCCTGGGGAGGGGACTCGTAGAATCATAGAAGTGTAGAGTTGGAGGGGAACCCAAGGGTCATCTAGTCCAACCCCCTGCGATGCAGGAATCTCAGCTGAAGCGTCCGTGACAGGTGACCATCCATATTGCAGGAAGCTAAAAGGAAAACAGCCCTCAAACTTCCTTATTGCAGCTTGAAAAGCTCTAACTGGGAGGAGGCTGTGCTCATGTCCAGCTTGGGGGGCTTTACAATGAAGACATCTTGGTTGACCCCCATGAGAACAGAATGGTGGACCAGATGCGCCTTGGGCCTGATGAGAGCATCAGAAGAGCCTGGCTGGATCAGGCCCATGCTCCATCCAGTCCAGCATCCTGTTCTCAGCAGTGGCCGACCAGGTGCCACTTTGGGGAAACCTTTAAGGAGGACCTGGGCAAAGAGCCCTCTTCCCGCCTCCTGCGGCTTCCAGCAAGAGCTGTTCAAGCTGCTCAGAAGCTCTTTGATCCAGCTACAAGGCGCCTCTTATGGGTTTTTCTCTCCCCGCCCCATGACTTCCACCCTACAGGTTTGCCCGCCCTCGTGGACGTCCTCCGCAGAACATCTCCCGCTGCAAAGGGCACTTCCCCGAGTCCCACCGCCATGCCCAGGGACTTTACCATTCAGAAACAGGCCTCCTAAAACAAAACAGAAGAAACAGGCCTCCAGTTCTCGTTACAGCAGGATCTGCCCACTAGACCAGACTTCCTTCCAGCGGACGCTCTGCTCTCCTGAATAAGGGAACAGAAAGTGTTTGTTTGTTTGTTTGTCTGCTTGTTTGTTTATATGTATATAACAATTTCATTTGCATGCCACTTTTTTAAAAAAACAACAACCGACTTTTGGGAGTCTGTCAACCTAATAAGGGCTATTAGAATGCAGTGCAGCAAAATAGCAAGGTGGTGTTGTTGACTCTGGAGCAGCATTAATAAGCAAAGCTTCTTATTTCCACACACACAACCCCTTTTCACCTGGTTACTGGTCCTCCATCTCAGGTCACCTCAGGACCTCTGCTAAAGTTAGCATCCATCCCCATCACTACGATCCAAGTGCAACCTCCTGGTTGGCATTTCCTTCCTAAAGTTCTCCACATCTGGGTCCTGCTGATGGGGATTTTCTCATGTGGACAGGCCCGTCTTACCCATTGAGGCTAGTGGCGCGGGGCACCAGGGCACCAAGTTCCGGAGGGCACCAGGCGAGAACACCGAAGGAGCGCGCTGAGTGAGCGAGGGTGCGTGTGCCGCTCCCGCTGAGCATCAGCTCGTTTTTCCCCCTTTTAGCCTGCAGGCGCCAAATTCTGCGGGGCGCCAGAAGGCAAAAAGGGAAAAAAACGAGCTGATGCTCAGCGGGAGCGGCACACGCACCCTCGCTCGCTCGGCGCAGGCCTGCTCGTTCCGTGTGCTGCCTGCTGTGGCCACCGCGGCACGAAGTGGCCAGCTGAGCCAGGAGGCGCCACGTCCAGCCTCCGCCTCTTCCCCGCCGGAGGAGCCGCCCTCCAGCTGCTGCCCACCTCCTCCAGCCATAAAAAAAGGTAAACTCTGGGAAAGGGGGATGCGCCGGAGGGATCTTTGCACCACGGCACTGGATATGCTTAAGACGGCCCTGCATGTGGAGTCACCCAAAAATGCTTCAGAGCAGCAATTGCAGGTAATAACGTTAAGAGGAGACTGCTGGATCAGGCCAATAGCTCCTTGAGTCCAGCATTGCCTTCTCCCAGGGGCCAACCAGATGCATGATAGCAGGATCTGAGCCCAAAAGCCCCCTCTCCTCCTGCGCTTTGCAGCAACTGGTACCCAGAAGCATCACTGCCTCTGACTGGAAGCCGAGCCATCAAGACCAGTAGCCATCAATAGCTCTCTCCTCCCTCATGAATTTGTCTCATCCTCTTTTAAATTGATCCAAGTTGGTGACCATATCACTACCTTGTGGGGGGGGGGAGAGAGAAACTGCCCCCACAGCAAATCCTGTCTATCTGGTAAGAGGCTTACGACCATGACAGACACCATGTGGAATCTTAGGGATCTGCCTTGCCTTCTGACCTCATCTCTTTTGGCAGCCTCTCTTGCTGGCTCTCAGCCCTGTTCTCATTCTCCGCTTCCCCTGCCCTCTCCTTAGAATCATAGAATTGTAGCGTTGGGAGGGGGACCCGCCCGGTCATCTAGTCCAACCCGCTGCAATGCAGGAATCGCAGCGAACTCCCTCCTTAAAGCTACCTTACGTGGGCACACGGACCATCACTAATTCTTCCAACTCTGAACTGTCTCTTTTGGTTCGATGCTGGAGACTGAAGCTTGGGGCCTTCTGCATGCAGAGCAGGTGTCCTGTGACTCTTCTTTCCAAATGGTGGCATGATGCCACGCCAGTTTCCTCGGCTTTGAGGTATTGCTTCCTGCAACATCGTGTTTTCTCTTGAACTGCCTTCATTATTTTAACCACTGAAACCTTACATGCTACAAATTGAAAAAGAAACTGGGTGTTTGGGGGGAACGGCGATGCTTTGTCCTTGTTGATTTCTCTCTCTCTCTCTTTCTCTCCAAGAATCCTATATAATAATCTTCAAGTGTCCCTGCTTTTCCGTGTGTCACGGAAGTGCGTTCTGCGCATGTCACACGGGGACGCAGGGATTGGAGGGGGCGGAGAGGGGGGTGGGACGACGCAGAGACACTTCCGGCCGGGCGAAACTGCGCCGCCGCCATTGCCGGGGGGAAGCGGCTCCCGCTGCCGCCGCCCGCCGCCGCCCGCCTATGGAGGCTCCTGCCGCCGCCTGAAGGAGGCCCCCGTCCGGCACGCGCCCTTCCCTGCGCGCTGCCCAGCTGGCGGGGGTCCGAGGCGAGGCGGCCTCCGCTGACGGGCCAGCCGGTCGCCCCCGCCGAAGCCTCCCGGTCCCCCGGCTCCTGCTGCTCCGCCTCCGGCTAGCGCCCGTTTTCTTCAACGGGTTTAATATACTAGTAGCTCTATATTTTCCTGACTTATGTGCTTGGAGATTCTCCTTATTCTAGAGCGATGGAAGAGCTGGATAAACTCCATCATGTTGAAATAAAGTATAACGTGTCATATGTGGCTGGCTAGCCTTCTTCCTTCTCCACATTAGCTATGTTTATAACACAACATCACTT
Source organism: Darevskia mixta (assembly GCA_034641385.1). Lineage (NCBI taxonomy): Eukaryota > Metazoa > Chordata > Lepidosauria > Squamata > Lacertidae > Darevskia > Darevskia mixta. Next base: position 1,509,024 of record JAWWNH010000021.1, read on the forward strand.
CGGACGACAGTCCTGGGAGGGAAGGCAACCATTCAGCCAAGCAAAGGGTTCGGCAACCATGCCTTATGAGGAAGGGTTGAGGGAGTTGGGTGTTCGCCTGGTGTGCTGCGCAGCCTGCCCTTGGCCCCCTAAGCCGGTGTTCCCCAACCTTGGGCCTCCATGTTTTGGGACTACAACTCCCATCATCCCTCGCTAGCAAGACCAGTGGTCAGGGATGATGGGAATTGTAGTCCGAAAACAGCTGGAGGCCCAAGGTTGGGGAACACTGCCCTAAGCCACCTGGCTGGCCTCAGGTACGGCGCAGGATGTTGTCCCAGGTTGAAGTCAGGTTCAGCTGACAGCCCGGTCGGCTTTGGCACACAGAATGAGATCCTGGCGTTGTCCTGTCTTTTGCCTGCAGAACAGAATTAATTGATGGCATTTGCTGCCTCAAGGTGAGGTGATGCTTTAGGAGGTTTTAAAATGCAACTTGGCAAGTTCACTGAAGACGAATCCATCCGTGCGCATTAGCCTCAACCTCTGAATCAAACCATGTGCCAGGGAGAAAATGAAAGGTAGGGGTTTGTTGCCTGCCAAGGAGCCTCCTGAAAGCATCTCATGGCCCATTGGACTAAAGATACTGAGTCAGATGGATAGGACCCAGCAGGTGTCTTCTTAGATCTCACAGGCTCTTATAAAGAACATCCTTTGTGTGTGTGGAATGTCTGCCAATAAAATGAGAATAGACATCAGAAGATAAGGAAAACCCTGCTAAATCAGGATAGTTGAGAGTTAAGATTCTTGCATTGCAGGAGCTTGAGGGTCTCTTCCAACTCAATAATAATAATAATAATAATAATAATAATAATAATAATAATAATTTATTAATACCCCAGCCACTCGGGGCGGCTCCCAATCAAATATTAAAAACACAATACTGCATTAAGCATTAAAAACATTCCTAAACAGGGCTGCCTTCAGATGTCTTCTAAAAGTCAGATGGTTATTTATTTCCTTGACATCTGGTGGGATGGCGTTCCACAGGGAGAGCGTCACCACCGAGAAGGCCCTCTGCCTGGTTCCCTGTAACTTCACTTCTCGCAGTGAGGGAACCGCCAGAAGGCCCTCGGCGCTGGACTTCAGTGTCCAGGCTGAACTCTATGATTTTATGGTTCTATGATAGACCAATGGGCTATCCGAGGGGTCAGCAAACTTTTTCAGCAAGGGGCTGGTCCACTGTCCATCAGACCTTGTGCGGGACTGGACTATATTGGGGGGGGGATGAACGAATTCCTATGCCCCATAAATAAACCAGAGGTGCATTTTAAATAAAAGCACACATTCTACTCATGTAAAAACATGCTGATTCCCAGACCGTCCGTGGGCCAGATTTAGAAGGTGATTGGGCTGGATCTGGCCCCGGGCCTTAGTTTGTCAACCCATGGCCTATCCTGTTCCCAAATGCCTGTAGGAAACCAGCAAGCAGGGTTCAAACACAAGAGCATCTTCTCCCCTCTTGCGGTTTCCAGCCACTGGTACCCAGAAGCATTGCTGCCTCTAGCCGTTGAGGCTGAGCAGAGCCATTGCGGCCTGGAGCCGCTGGTCTCCTTCTCTTCCAGTGTGGCCAGTGTGGTGTAGTGGTTAAGAGGGGTAGACTCGTAATCTGGGGAACCGGGTTCGCATCTCTGCTCCTCCACATGCAGCTGCTGGGTGACCTTGGGCCAGTCCCACTTCTCTGAAGTCTCTCAGCCCCACTCACCTCACAGAGTGTTTGTTGTGGGGGAGGAAGGGAAAGGAGAATGTGAGCCGCTTTGAGACTCCTTCGGGTAGTGATAAAGCGGGATATCAAATCCAAACTCTTCTTCTTCTTCTTCCGTGAATTTCTCCAGTCATCTTTCACAGCCATCCGTTTGCGAGGCTGTCACTGCCTCTTGCAGGAGCATCTTCCCATAGCTGAACAGGGCTCCGCATCTTGAGAACAGATGTTCCAAGCTCCTTGCATGTGGAGTGTTTTGCAGGACACCCGCCACTCGCATCCTAATATGGCTCCAGTTGTGGCGCAACGGAAGGATTAGAAAAAGAAGAATTAGGGAGGGGGGAGAGAGGAAACACCTGGCATTGCAATCTTTGTTTGGGTTGTATTCTGTCTTCAAGGTGGAAGCAAGGAAGCAAGTCTCAGGGGCTGCCCTGAGAGATTAAAGAAAACGCTCGTGGTTTGCCACAAAACCTTTGGAGAATATTTGATCTTGGGAGCCATCGAGAGGGCAAATCATGCTGAGGAGTCTCAGCTGGTTGTCTCCCACAACCACACACACAAAACACAACACAACACAACAAAGGCAGAAGATGGAGGATCTGTGTCTCTTTCCTCCTGGGTGGCATCTTCAGGAGTCCTTTTGATGGTTCAGCAGAGCCGGGAGCTACACTCCAAGAATTATTGCCCGAATAAAATTCAAAGTTCTCCAGGACTCTCTGGAACATGAGAATAACCCTGCTGGATTAGGCCAAAGGGGGCCCATCTAGTCCAGCTTCCTGTCCCTACAGCGACCAACCAGACGCCCCAATGGCAAACTCACAAGCAGGTTCCTAGCACAAAAGCAACTCTCCCCTCCTGCAGTTTCCAACAACTGGGATTCAGAAGCACTGCTGCCGCCGACTATGGAGGAAGACAAGAGACCTCCGGTGTTTTGGACGTCAACTTCCTTGCGCCCCAGCCGGGACAATTCTTATCCAGAACATCTGGGGGGCACCAGGTTGGCAAATGTTGGCATAGATCACACTAGAAGTCAGATGACAAAGCACTTGACGGATATGATCGACTGACTGATCTTGTGAGAATGTTGCTCAAGTTGATTCTCAAATAAAGTAGACCCTGAAGTGTATTTTTAAATATCCTTTATTTTGTTGACCGTGGCCAAAACAACCCTCACATCCCAGTAAATCACCTTCAAAAACTGATTTAGCTTTTATTCACTCCCACATCTCTAGTGGCACCTAGTTCCACAGGATGCTATTTTCTTAGCCTCTGGCCTTAAACTGCATTTATTTTGCTTTGCCAGGGGATGTTCTGCAGGAAAAGGAAGATATTCCTCTTTAGATCTGGCATCGTTGTGTTCAGCTGCTGTACCAACATGTAATCTGAACTGCACGGCACTTGTGGACTGCCAATATCTCCCTAACCCTGGTGCCATCCTAGCTAATTTGCCATAGTGATTTTCCCCCAACTTAAAAAAGGAGATGACAATCTGCCAAAGGGAATAAAGCCAGCCAAGAGCCCATTGATTGGTTCTGAAATGTATCACAGCGAAACAAAATGCTCTTTATCATTAGAAAGGCTGGCGAGGAGCTCTCAATTGACAAAGGCTTGACTGTTGGGAGCAGAAACGAAAGAAAACAGACAACACTTTGGCCGAGGTGCATTTCAGAAACGGTGAACACTGTTTAACACCCCTCCCGATGTTGCGAGTGGATATTCCCATCATGCTCTTCCCTGGAATACCTGACGGAAGCCTTGGCCCCAACCAGCACGGAGAATGTAGAACTCAGACATCCGCTCTGAAATTCAGATTCTGATATATTTTGGAAGCTGCGACATGCCACATCAATACGTAAACTGTCATTTGCACCTTTGATAGCTAGGCTGTTTCTGAGAAAGTTCAGGGCCCTCTGTATTGTTCCAGGCCATCCCAACCTCTGTGAGGTGAGAGAGCCCAGGGGTTCCTGGCATTTACCCAGGGTTCAGTTTTCTTGGAATGAAGGTTGGTGGAGACTTTAGGATATATGGTTTCATTTGCACAGATACACAGCCTGAGCATAAGATGGGCTGGGGACTCACAGCAACAACACCCCCACCAGATCTTGCATCTCTGTTAGTTGTAGCTTTGGATCCAGCACAGAGCAAGCAGGTCTGCAATGCAGAAATCTCAGCTAGAATCATAGAATCCTAGAGTTGGAAGAGACCCCAAGGGCCATCCAGTCCAACCCCCTGCCAAGCAGGAAACAACATCAAAGCATTCCTGACAGGTGGCTGTCAAGCCTCTGCTTAAAGACCTCCAAAGAAGGAGACTCCACCACACTCCTTGGCAGCAAATTCCACTGTCAAACAGCTCTTACTGTCAGGAAGTTCTTCCTAATGTTGAGGTGGAATCTTCTTTCTTGTAGTTTGAATCCATTGCTCCGTGTCCGCTTCTCTGGAGCAGCAGAAAACAACCTTTCTCCCTCCTCTAGATGACATCCTTTTATATATTTGAACATGGCTATCATATCACCCCTTAACCTTCTCTTCTCCAGGCTAAACATACCCAGCTCCCTAAGCCGTTCCTCATAAGGCAGCGTTTCCAGGCCTTTGACCATTTTGGTTGCCCTCCTCTGGACCCGTTCCAGCTTGTCAGTATCTTTCTTGAACTGTGGTGCCCAGAACTGGACACAGTATTCCAGGTGGGGTCTGACCAGAGCGGAATACAGTGGTACTATTACTTCCCTTGATCTAGATGCTATACTCCTATTGATGCAGCCCAGAATTGAAGTTTCTCTTCAATCAGGCATTTGGCTGATTAACATTTGTGGGCGGTGGGAGGTTATTGGTTTGTTTCAGTTTTTGTATTATTACATATTTTATATTCTCTCTTTCTTTCTTTTTTGCACTTTTCTGCCATGAACCACTCAGGTATCTTCGGATGAAGGGCAGTCTACAAATATAATAATAATAATAATAATAATAATAATAATAATAATAATAATAATATGGATATGCAAATGTGCAACTTTAGATACAGGGTGCTTATTTTGTGTAAGATGGCATTGCAAATAAAGAATACAAAGTTGTATCCAATACTTAATCGATGACAGGTTTTTGCCCACTTGCAATTTGTATTGCGTTTCCTTTGCACTTATTGGTGTGGAGTAATGCAATGAACTACCGGTAGGTAAAATTCAACCCCAGTGAACAGTGAGGCAAATAATGTAGTTTTTGTGGGAAGCAGAACTGGAGCAGAAAAGTATCTGAAGAAGTGTGCATGCACACAAAAGCTCATACCAAGAACAAACTAAGTTGGTCTCTAAGGTGCTACTGGAAGGAACTTTTTATTTTTTTATTTTGTTGCAGCAGAAAAAACAGGGCTGCGAGTGAAAAACACAGGGTAGGACCTAGAGCTAAGATCAACGCAGCACACTGGTAGAGAGCTGGTATTGGCAGGTGGAGGCGGCAGTAACTTGTGCGCTAGTTGTCTGAATCTGATTCTGAGTCGGACATCCCCTGTTGGAGCAAAGCCACTGTAAGTGCGTCTTTTATTATGTATACATTCATCTTCTGTAAAAAATATAGTCCATACAGTATATATTATCCATGATTGCAGTGAATGGAGCTGAAGTGGTGCAATTAAATAAAAAATGTGTAAATGCTAAGGAACATTTGACAGTTAAATTGCGAGGAATAAAGAAACCATTAGAAACATTAGATCAGTGAATACTGCTCATAAGTACAGGGCAGAATTGCACAATTTAGTAGTATGAATGGTTATTTAAATATCCATGCAATGCTACTATCCCCTCTTCCAACCCACCTACTATTGAACTCTTTTTCACTGCCTTTGGGATTGTTTAATTGGTTCTAGTTTTCTCCTGTTTTGTTTCTTGTCTGAAACACTAAAAAGTAATTATGAGGAATACTAGCTCCGTGTGTATGCCATAGAATAGGGATGTTTTTAGACTCCAAATCCCATGTTCAATAGCCGATGGTGATGGGATCAGGAGTCTAGTAACATCTGGAGGGCTACAGGTTCATCACTGACATAAACCACACTTACTGTGTGCAAGCGAATTGTGCCTGATTCACTACTCCTGGTTCACGGGACCACGCTCAGTAAACTAAGAACAAACCTTGGCTACTGATTGTCTACAGAATTGGCTACAAATAATGTCCCTATTTTCACCCGAGGAATGTTGGAGAGTATGAGTGCCCCTGGCAAAGAAAAGGATAAAAAAGAGGGGGAAAACAGAGCCACTTTGTGCAATTTTGAGCGAAAGACGCAGAGTTGCAGCTAATTGGCATGACGATCTTTGGTGCAATGATTTCAGTGGATTTCTCTGAGGATGGCCCTTAGTTAATGCACACTGCCCTCGGCTCATATCTAAGGCCTGTAGAAATTGCTGCCTCAGGCAGAGTGCAGGCCTGCCAGCCCTAAATGCTGCCCCCCCCCGGACCTTCTTACACCCTCTGCTTTCCTTGCCTGCCTGGGCACAGTTGTTTCAAAGCAGGAACGCCTGATTCCCCGTTTCCAACACTCACCGCAAAGTAAAACGCCATGCCTATCGCCTTTTCTTTTGTGTCTGGGCTACGCAAGTATGCCCGGGACGCTTTGAAAATTTGCTTGTATTGCTCTCTGGAGCATGTGGACAAGGTCCTGAAACATCAAAATAAGAGACAAAGGATACACAAGCATGAAGCTGGCAGGAAGAACCGCTAAGTGTTCCTGCACAACAACAACCAACAGCATATACATTTTCTGAAATAAATAATAGGTTTATCCCCATTTCCCAGAAAGCAGGTCTTGGGGGGCTGCTCTTCATGCCTCACCTGCCAGTCCTTTTCACCTTCTTACCTTGCCAGCTGACAAATGCCTTTGAAAAAGCTTTCTTCCCTTGAAAGCATCGTCCAGCAGCTTCGCAACTCCGCAAGTTGGAAATCATCAACACCTCCGGCACGCCCAGTCAGCTGTTTCAGGGCCTGCAGTCAAGTGAAGGAATTAAGAATATTATATTTATTTTTCCATTCTAAAAATGCCCTTCACCCGTAGATCTCAGGGCAGTTCACAACATAACAATACAAGATAAAAAGCACAACATAAATAATAAAAACATGAACAAACCAAACCAATAACTCCTCTTCCTCTCACAAACACAGTTGAAAGGGCATAGGATGTTAATCTGCCAATGGCTTGATTGAAGAGGAACATTTGCCACCTAAAGGTATATAATGAAGGCACCAGGCAAGCTTCCCTAGAGAGAGCAGCCCACTAAGGGGGAGCCACCACAGAAAAGGCCCCTTCTTGCGTTGCCCCCCTCTGGACTTCTCGTGGAGGAGGCACATGAGGAGGGGCCTCCGACGATGATCACAAGGTCTGGGTGGGTTCATCTGGGGAGTTTTAGATCCTTGACATCTTGCAGTCTTGAGCTGCTTGGCCTGATGGATCCAGCCACAACCATCACCCTCTGCAGCCTCCCACGTTTCCAGCACAAGCTGCAACCTTTCAGCTGGGGTGGAGACTTCAGGTTTCAGGACACATGGGTTCCACCACACCAAAATCAGCCCATTGTGCGGGAGAGTCTCCAACATCCTTTCCCATCCTAGCATCCCTCAGATGTTTTGGACTACATGTAATGAGATTCCCGCTACCTTTGAAGGTGACCCGGAAAGTGCAATTAATCCAGAATGCAGCAGCTAGACTGGTGACTGGGAGTGGCCGCCGGGACCACATAACACCGGTCCTGAGAGATCTACATTGGCTCCCAGTACGTTTCCGAGCACAATTCAGAGTGTTGGTGCTGACCTTGAAAGCCCTAAATGGCCGGGGTCCTGTATACCTGAAGGAGCGTCTCCACCCCCACCGTTCAGCCCGGACACTGAGGTCCAGCTCCGAGGGCCTTCTGGCGGTTCCCTCACTACGAGAAGCAAAGCTACAGGGAACCAGGCAGAGGGCCTTCTCGGTAGTGGCGCCCGCCCTGTGGAACGCCCTCGCATCAGAGGTTAAAAGGATCAACAACTATCCTACATTTAGAAAACACCTGAAGGCAGCCCTGTTCAGGGAAGTTTTTAATCTGTGATGTGTTAATGTATTTTAATGTTTGCTGGAAGCCGACAAGAGTGGCTGGGGAGACCCAGCCAGATGGGTGGGGTACAAATAATAAATAAAGTTGTTATTATTATTATTATTATCATCATCATCATCATCATCATCATCATCATCATCTGTTGTCTAAAGTTGTTTAAATGCTTTTTAAACCTTCATGCCAGCCTCTGTAATGCCAACGTCTGCTGTGGCATGATTTCTGCTGTCAACCGGCAGTTTTGGGCCGGTGGTGAGAGAGCTAACTGGGGGGCATGCCAGTTGCTCTGGTCTCCCTGGAAATCCCACTAACAAAGGCTATTAGCCATGGTGGCTCTGCTCTGCCTCCACGGTCAGGAGAAGAAAGAGCTCTGGAGTTCGAATTCTGCTTTCTGCTTTCCTCCAGGCATCTGGTCAAGCCCTGTGGGAACAGGAGGCTGGACTGGGGTGGGCCACTGGTCTGACCCAGCAGTGACTCCCTCCCCTCAGACTGCCCTCTCGCCTGAGGCCAGGGCTGGCACCAATTCTGGCCCTCCCAACAAGCCCAGCAGCAGCCAGCATGGACAGCACTCAGGGATGAAGGGAGCTACAGATCTCCCAGCCTGCGGCTTACAAGAAACAACACTCCCTTCCCCAGCATCCCCCTTACCCATTTTGGCGATGAGGATGTAATGGCGGTTGTACAAGGCCTCTGCTGCCTGCACGCCAATCTTTTTGTCCACCAGCCGGATGGCCAGCAGCCCTACCAATTGCCCTAGAAGGGGGAAATCCTGGGAGATCTAGGAGGTGGAGAGAGAGATGCGCAGTCAGCAAGAGAAAACCGCCTGGCATGCTTTCAGTCGGCCAAGGTGGCAGAGGAGCGCAGGGCAAGAGAGCCGTGCTTAGGTGGCCCACCCAAGGCTTCCCCAGGGCTTTTTTCCCAGCCAGAACTCACTGGAACTCAATTCTGGCACCTCTCAGGTAGGCGCTATTGCCATTCGAAGAGGAAGAGGGAGGGAACCCTGGCACCTCTTTTTCTAGAAAGAGAGCACTGGCTGGCACCTTCCTCTGGGATGGCCATGCCATACAGCTTTCATCCAGTTCACACCTGGACTTTCCAAGCAATACCATTTGAAATTGCAGCGTTAAGCCTTGGCCACTCACGTCAAAATCCAAGTGCTCGGAGACATATTTTAAGATGAAGCTGGTGCTCATGACAGCACTTTGCCGCTCGTATATGTTTGCTGAGTTGATCCAGCCATTTGTGTGCTGCGGGAGAGAAATTATTATCATCACATGGAAGGAAAACATTACTATTATTATTATTATTATTATTATTATTATTATTATTATTATTATTATTATTTTATACCCCACCTTTTCCCCTGACAGGGACTCGAGGCAGCTTGCAAACAAAATAAGAACAACTTAAGATATAGAAAAAAAAGAAGCCATTAAATGAAACACATTGAACATTAATAGAATTAGAAATGAATTGGCTCTTGGTTTGTTTTTGTTTTATGATGTATTTTGTGTAACGACCATAATACAACACACCCCTCACCACAGCCATAGCCATGGAATGCAGGCAGCCCCCTTCGACCAAGCCCAGCCCTTCATCCCCCAACCTTGGGGTTGCCCACAGGTAATGATGATTGGCAGTTGGCCCTTTGGGGGTCCAGACAGAGAGTCTTTTCCCAGCCCCACCTGGAGATGCTGAGGATTGAACCTGGGACCTTGAGCATGCAAAACAGATGCTGTGCCCCTGAGCCACGGCCCTTCCCCTAATGCCACCAGCAGAGGACAGGTCTTGTGCCTTGCACAAGCATTCCTAGCAGAACAGAGGCCCATTTCACCATCAGCATCCACAACCAGATGCCCCCCATGCAATCATTTCAACGGGGTCTGCTGCTTCCCCCTGCTCTGACATCTTGGGGGCTCCCTTACCTCTAAGATCTTCTTCAGCGTCCCCAGAGAGGGGGCCTGTGAGGGGACTGCCCCCCTTGCCCTTCCAGCCCGGCTCTGAGTGAGTACCGTGAGCCGCCAGCTATCTTGGAGACAGATTCCAGCGGGACGTCTGGCGGAAGCTCCGAGGAAAGGAAAGCAGTGAGAGGGCTCCCGTCAGCATCACAGAGCCATCGCAACGTACCAGGGGAAAGAAAGAGAAAGTGCACAAGGTGCTTCCGTCTCCTGAGATGCCTTGGTGGTTGGCGAGAGAAAAGGCATCCGGAGTTGAAGAAAGCTGTCAGGCCCCACAGGGCCCCTTTTCAGCTAGGCATTCAAAAAGACTCCGAGCCATTAATCTATCAAAGCTTTAATCTAACTAATTGGTTTACAACTCCGAGCACATGGTAAATGCATCAGTCTCCCTCACTTTCAGGTAAATGCGTCAGTCTCCCTCACTCTTCAGTTTCTTCTCCTGCCAACCACCAAGGCAGAAAAGGCATCCGGCAGTTGAAGAAACTGAAAGTGAGGGAGACTGACGCATTTACCTGAAAGTGAGGGAGACTGATGCATTTACCATGTGCTCGGAGTTGTAAACCAATTAGTTAGATTAAAGCTTTGATAGATTAATGGCTCGGAGTCTTTTTGAATGCCTAGCTGAAAAGGGGCCCTGTGGGGCCTGACAGCTTTCTTCAACTCCGGATGCCTTTTCTCTCGCCAACCACCAAGGCATCTCGGGAGACGGAAGCACCTTGTGCGCTTTCTCTTTCTTTCCCCTGGTACGTTGCGATGGCTCTGTGAGGCTGACGGGAGCCCTCTCACTGCTTTCCTTTCCTCGGAGCTTCCGCCAGACGTCCCGCTGGAATCTGTCTCCAAGATAGCTGGCGGCTCACGGTACTCACTCAGAGCCAGGCTGGAAGGGCAAGGGGGGCAGTCCCCTGGCAGGGCCTCTGACAACAAGCTGGTGAGCTTCTTGACGCTGGCATCGATGGTCTCTTGGTCTCTCTGAAAGGAGAGAAGCAAAAGCAGTTAAAAGCTGAAGACCCCCCCCCCCAGAAATATTATTGATATTTTAGAATTGTGGGAGGCAAAGAAGGATTGTAAAGCTATTATGATGTTCGATAATATTTCTTGGAGTTTTATGAAGCAAAACTTGGATAATATTGAGGTTGGTCAAAACTTTTTAAATGCTATGAATGCCATTTATTCGGAACAAAAAGCTAAGCTTATTGTTAATAATGTGATTTCAGAGGAACTAAGAATAGATAAAGGAACCAGGCAAGGGTGCCCACTCTCCCCTTTCTTATTTCTCAGTCCTGGAGGTTTTGCAGAATATGTTACGAAGGTATTGTGGTAGGGTCGAAACAGTATAAATTAAAAGCCTTTGCTGATGACTTATTGCTGACATGACAGGATCCAGAATCCTGTGCAAGTAAAGCACTGGAATTGATACAAGACTTCGGACAACTTGCAGGTTTCAAACTGAATAAGAGTAAAACCAAAGTACTAGGTAAAAATATTACGGTTGAAGAGATTACCAGGCTAGAGAAGAACACTGGTTTAAAGTTTGTCAAAAAAGTGAAATACCTTGGTGTGAATATGACTGCCAAAAATGTGAATTTGTATAATGATAATTATGTAAAGTTATGGAATGAAATAAAGAGAGATTTGGATATATGGTCTAATTTGAAGCTATCATTTTTGGGCCGAATATCTGCTGTAAAAAGGAATGTTTTGCCCAAAATGTTGTTTTTATTCCAAGTGTTACCCATCATAGACAATATGAAGTGTATTAAGGAGTGGTAAAAAATACTATCTAAATTTATCTGGCAAGAAACCAAGAATCAAGTATAAACTCTTAACAGATGTAAAGGAAAGAGGGGGCTTCTCTCTGCCAGATTAAAAAATTTATTTCGAAGCTGCTGTTTTTTGCTGGCTTAAAAAATGGTTTCTGTTGGAAAACACTGATCTTTTAGATTTGGAAGGTTTTGATAATGCATTTGGATGGCATGCGTACAAGAAGATAAAGACCCACAGTGGTTTTAAAAACCATATAATCAGAAAATCATTGTATAATGTGTGGATGAGATATAAAGATTTATTTGAAAGAAAAACACCTAGGTGGATTTCACCATTAGAGGCTAAAGCCCATAAAAGGCAGCGGGGAGGTCGGTACACCAAAAGGAATCCTGTACTGCCCCTATTGCCCAACTTCCAGAACATGCACTCAGGGAACTGGATCTTCCCAGTAGGGTGCCTGGTGCAAACTAATGACTCCTAAAAATCACTGCAACCCCCCCTCCCTGCCCACAAGGCCTGGGTTGCTGTGCGTAAGAGAAACCTGGTGGACAAGCAGCGGCAAGGACAGGCCCATCTGCTTTATCCAACCAAGTCTCTGTCACACATGTCAGGTCAAGTCCTCCCTCCACAATCAGGTCGTGGATGGCAGTGGTCCTATTCATCATTGACCTGGCATTGCACAGCAGCACCTTCTGGCCATGTGTAAAAATATGATTTAAATCAAGACTTACTGACTAGTGATTTGAATAATGATTTAAATCAATTTGATTTCACTAAAATCCACCCTGTATAACACACACCTGGGGAGGTGGCTGGAGGTGTGTGGGGGGGTGTCCAGCATCTTCTTACCCGTCCCAAAGTTGTCATCTGAGAGTTCTTAAGAAAGAGAGAGAGAGAGAAAGAGATGAGTAAATGAGGCAGATGAGAGGGAAAGGTAGCATATTTGTCCGTGTATAATATGCCCCCATGTATAAGATGGGGTACTGTTTTGGGGTACTCAAAATTTAGAAAATGGGGGGGGGGAGATTGCCAATTCTTGTTAAGCATCCACACAGTCACCTATCATCTGCCGCATTGCCACAGCAGCAAGCCCATTGCCAACAGCCCTTTCCACAGCAAAGAAACACCAGACAAATCACTGCTGGGAATCTCCTCCTGGCGGCTTCAACCAACCGTCTGTCCCCCCTCAGCGCTACCCATGAAGAAGAGGAGCCCCAATTTGACACGTGATTTGGGGGGGGGGGTAAAAAAAGAGGACAAATTCTTTGTCAGGGGGTGTTGTGCCTTCGGCACATGTAAAGTTTTTTATAGATGTATTTAGATTGTATGTGTTGTATTGTGTTGGTCGGTGCAGCTCCACCTACTGGCCAGAAAGAATGTTGCAACGGATGGCAGTTGTTGGCAGTTGCTGGCAGAGGTGTATGAGGGGAGGGGAGTTCATTTGGTGAGAGAGCCTGAGGGATTTCTGTTACATGTTTTCCATCTGTGGCATCGCATCATTGTTTTACCAAATACTTGTCTTTACCCGATCTTTGTCTTTATCCAAATCTTTGTTTTTATCTTGATCTTGTCTATTAATAAAGCAAAATATACATAGACAGTCTCTTTAATCAAAGACAAGAGGTTTACCTGCATGTCAAGCTACGTACGCCTCCAGGCAGCGTAGTGAGGACAGAACAGGGGGCTTCTGGACTGTTGCAAGGAGTGGATCGTGCCATATCTGAGCAGAGATCATAGAAGTGTAGCATCTGAAGGGACCTGTGCGGTGTCACCTAGTCCAACCCCTAGCAATGCAGAACAGGGGCAGCCCCCCGGAGGTCCCTGCTCCATGTTACAGGAGGGGTGGGGTAGGGGGGCCTTGCACCCAGAGATCATGGAAATGAAGAGAGACCCTGGCCAAGGGGAACCCGAAAGGGATCTGGTTCTGCCTACTCACCAGGCAACGCTGGCCCCGGCTGCTGTCTTGCCTCTGGCCTGGTGGTGGAGGCCTGGCGGTGTGGCAGTTTGGGGAAGGCAAGCGGTGGCGCCTGCGGTCTCCTTGTCTCTGCCCGCGATTCAGAAGTCTTATTTTTTAAAAAGGTATCCATCCTGCAAGAAAGGAAATAAAATCAAGATAACTATGAAAAATTCCTCTGGAAAGGGAAGAAACCATGGATAAAATATAAAATACAGACATAAAGACAGAGGAGGATTCTCCCTTCCACATTTTAAACTTTATTATGAAGCAGTTTGGGTTACTTGGCTCCGGGATTGAATCAAATTAGAAAATACAGATTTATTCCCCCCCCCCTTTTCCTTTTTATTTCCTGCTTTCCTTGCCTGCCTGGGCACAGTTGTTTCAAAGCAGGAACGCCTGATTCCCCGTTTCCGACACTCACCGCAATTAAAACGCCATGCCTATCACCTTTTCTTTTGCGTCTGGGCTACGCAAGTATGCCTGGGACTCTTTGAAAAATTGCTTGTATTGCTCTCTGGAGCATGTGGACAAGGTCCTGAAACATCAAAATAAGAGACAAAGGATACACAAGCATGAAGCTGGCAGGAAGAACCGCTAAGTGTTCCTGCACAACAACAACCAACAGCATATACATTTTCTGAAATAAATAATAGGTTTATCCCCATTTCCCAGAAAGCAGGTCTTGGGGGGCTGCTCTTCATGCCTCACCTGCCAGTCCTTTTCACCTTCTTACCTTGCCAGCTGACAAATGCCTTTGAAAAAGCTTTCTTCCCTTGAAAGCATCGTCCAGCAGCTTCGCAACTCCGCAAGTTGGAAATCATCAACACCTCCGGCACGCCCAGTCAGTTGTTTCAGGGCCTGCAGTCAAGTGAAGGAATTAAGAATTTTCTATTTATTTTTCCATTTCAAAAATGCCCTTATTATTATAATAATATATCTGTTGTCTAAAGTTGTTAACAAAGAACAACTTCGTGTGTACGCTATGGCGTGATTTCTGCTGTCGACCGGCAGTTTTCGGCCAGTGGTGAAAGAGCTAACTGGGGGGGGGGGGCATGCCAGTTGCTCTGGTCTCCCTGGAAATCCCACTGACACTCCCATCTTCAGCACAGTTCAGTCCAAAAGGACGGAAGAGCACAGGGGTTGGGGAAGCCTGGGTCTCTTCGCTATCTAACCTAAGCAGAACCTCCATGTCCAAATGAAGCCTATCTCTTAGGGGAGGGCTGAGCCATCATGGCTACGGGTCAGGCTTGCAAGTGCCCAGAGAGAGAAGGGAGGGCCACCCCAAATGCATTAACAGGTCCCTTACCCCAGCGGATTAAGACGCGAAGAGGGGCCTGGGGTGAGACTTGTGGACTTCCAAACTCTTCTGCCCGCCTCAAGATGGAAACAGATGCGGCAGCAGAGTGCCAGCAAAAGGCGAGGGAAGTTGTGTTGCAGCACACCTGAAGCCTCGGGGAAGGTGATGATCCGGCATAAAGCGTTGGTAGCCTGGAGGGACAAGGACAGGAGAACAGCATTCAGCAGAGATCATCATCAGCAAGATCTCCCAACTCTCTATGCAGGACACAACACAGAAACTGAATGGTTTTGTACCGCTATCGGAGTTGCAGAATTCATTGGTTGGTCTCTCTGCCGAAGCCTTCTGATTAGAGGTTTCATCAGCTTGCCGCTGGTAAATGGATTGATGGTCAAGGCTTTCCAAACCGCTGCAGCTGTTCTGCAATTTTTCCAAAGAGAATTTTTCTTTTTTTCCTTTTCTTAAAAAAAGTCAGGCCTTTTTTTTTTTTTTTTTTTTACTTTATATCGCACATGCATTAAATTCAGCTCTCCTCATTTCCACATCACAAAAACTTACTTGTTGCACTCCATGGAGCTTTCCAGCAAGGTGTCCATCACAGGGCTGAGACGCTTCGCGGCGAGGTTGACCACTGCCGTAACTGTTTCTCTTTTGTAAGGGAGTCTGTGATGCCAGAGAGACGGTAGTAAATCTCCCTGACAATCATCTGCAGCTGGAAGAAAATAAAAGAAGACCAGGTTGAGAAAGGGTGGTGGACCTGAAAGAAAGCGAGATCCACCATACAGGAGGGGTGGGGTAGGGGGGACGTGCACCCAGAGATCATGGAAACCAAGAGAGACCCTGGCCAAGGGGAACCCGAAAGGGATCTGGTTCTGCCTACTCACCAGGCAACGCTGGCCCCGGCTGCTGCCTTGCCTCTGGCCTGATGATGGAGGCCTGGCGGTGTGGCAGTTTTGGCAAGGCAAGCGGTGGCCCCTGCAGTCTCCTTGTCTCTGCCCGCGATTCAGAAGTCTTTGCCACCTTCGGCAGGTGATTGGCCTCTTCCTGCCCCTCCTCAGTGGGGTGGATTTTATTTTTTTTGAAAAAGCTAGCCATCCTGCAAGAAAGGAAATAAAATCAAGATAATTATGAAAAATTCCTCTGGAAAGGGAAGAAACTGATTCTAATTCTGAATTTTAAATGGCTGTGATTCACCCCAGGACCTGCTGGAGAAGTGCAACTAATAAATTGAATTGTAATAATATTACCATTACCCCATATGCACCCACTCGACCTCTTTGATGGGTGGAATTGGCACTATTTCTCAGGCACCACATAATACTTGCTCGGCATTTGTAAGAACATTTAGTGTGTCAGCACCTAAACCTTGGAACTCCCTGCCTATTGATATCAAACAGGCGCTTTCACTGTACAGTGGTACCTCGGGCTACAGACGCTTCAGGTTACAGACTCCATTAACCCAGAAATAGTACCTCGAGTTAAGAACTTTACCTCAGGATGAGAACAGAAATCGCGTGATGGCAGTGGGAGGCCCCATTAGCTAAAGTGGTACCTCAGGTTCAGAACAGTTTCAGGTTAAGAACGGACCTCCAGAACCAATTAAATTCTTAACCCGAGGTACCACTGTAGGCTACTCTTTTGGGCACCTGCTAAGAACATTCTTGTTTAGACAAGCCTACCCAGATATTTAGAAAGCTGGTGCAAATTTTAATCTGGTTTTGGTCTATTGTTATTTTAATTTTTCAAAAGTCTCAAATTATTGTTGTTAGTTTTTCTAATCGATATTTTCTTATCTTTTCTTTTTAACCGCTTTGAAGTTTGTTTGTTTGTTTTATTACAACCAACAGCATATACATTTTCTGAAGTAAATAATAAGTTTATCCCCATTTCCCAGAAAGCAGGTCTTGGGGGGCTGCTCTTCATGCCTCACCTGCCAGTCCTTTTCACCTTCTTACCTTGCCAGCTGACAAATGCCTTTGAAAAAGCTTTCTTCCCTTGAAAGCATCGTCCAGCAGCTCTGTAACCCCGCAAGTTGGAAATCATCAACACCTCCGGCACGCCCAGTCAGCTCTTTCAGGGCCTGCAGTCAAGTGAAGGAATTAAGAATATTCTGTTTTTCCTTTTCAAAAATGCCCTTCACCCGTAGATCTCAGGGCAGTTCACCACATAAAAATAGAAGATAAAAAGCACAACATAAATAATAAAAACATGAACAATCCTGTCAGGGCTGGTCGGTTCCTCTTCATATTACAACACAGAAGCCTCTTGGTCTTTCATAATTTTAATTGAGAATTCACAAACAGTACTTATAAATAATGCTTAACTTCAACACTATCACTCCGCAGAGTCATTCCATTCAGATAACTTCTGAGCTCTGCTTCTCCCCTGACCAGCAACTCTGAAAAAGGCAAACACGAGGCTCCTTTCGTTTTCCCGCTCTTTTCGAGGCTCCTTTCGTTTTCCCGCTCTTTTCGAGGCTCCTTTCGTTTTCCCGCTCTTTTCGAGGCTCCTTTCGTTTTCCCGCTCTTTTCTTAACCTTCTAGTGAGGCCTGGCTTGTACCTCCCCTCCTCCCAGTTGGAGCCAAAACTTAACCCTTGCCTTTCCTGAACATTCTAACTCTACTCCCTGACATCACCCCCTCCCCTAAGCCCCCCTCCCTCCTCCTCGCTCTCCTCTGTTTCTGAAGGGCTGAACCCTATGAACTCATCTTCATCACTATCTGTCTCTTCGAAAATTTCTTGAAGATGCCAGTTATGGGGCTTAGGTTTGTGGGGATATTTCCAGTGAAATTCTCTCTGCAGTTCCGGGATATTTATTTTTTCTGCTGGTTCCCATGAATTCTCAGATGCATCTAACCCTTTCCATGCAACCAAATACTGTAATTTCCTCCCGCTTATCCTCGAATCTAATATCTCTTCCACTTCGTTCTCCTCTTCCTCCATCATTGTGGGGAAAGGAGGTGGTTCCCTTGCCACTTGGTATTTATGAGCTGGTACAAACACTGACAATAAAGACCTATTAAATACAGGGTTTATTCTCATATTTTCAGGTAACTGAAGCTTGAAAGCGACTGGGTTAATTTGAGCTGTTACTTGGAAAGGCCCCAGTCTTCTCGGTTCTAGCTTTTTACACCTCCCTCGCAGTGGTAGTCCTTTGGTAGACAGCCAAGAAGCAGAGCTCAGAGGTTATTCATTCTAACTCTACTCTAACTCTTCCCTGACAAAACCAAACCAATAACTCCTCTCCCTCTCACAGTTGAAAGGGCATAGGATGTTAATCTGCCAATGGCTTGATTGAAGAGGAACATTTGGCATCTAAAGGTATATAATGAAGGCACCAGGCAAGCTTCCCTGGAGAGAGCAGCCCACTAAGGGGGAGCCACCACAGAAAAGGCCCCTTCTTGAGTTGCCCCCCTCTGGACTTCTCGTGGAGGAGGCACATGAGGAGGGGCCTCCGATGATGATCACAAGGTCTGGGCAGGTTCATGGACAGCACTCAGGGATGAAGGGAGCTACAGATCTCCCAGCCTGCGGCTTACAAGAAACACACCCTTCCCTAGCATCCCCCTTACCCATTTTGGAGATCATAATGTAATGGAGGTGGTATAGGGCCTCCGCGGCGTGTTGGGCGATCTCTTTTTTATCTACCAGCCGGATGGCCAGGAGCCCCACTAGCTGCCCCAGAAGGGGGAAATCCTGGGAGATCTAGGAGGTGGAGAGAGAGATGCGCAGTCAGCAAGAGAAAACCGCCTGGCATGCTTTCAGTCGGCCAAGGTGGCAGAGGGGCGCAGGGCAAGAGAGCCGTGCTTAGGTGGCCCACCCAAGGCTTCCCCAGAGCTTTTTTCCCAGCCAGAACTCACTGGAACCTCTCAGGTTGGCGTTAAGCCTTGGCCACTCACGTCAAAATCCAAGTGCTCCGAGACGTATTTTTGTCCACCAGCCGGATGGCCAGCAGCCCTACCAGTTGCCCCAGAAGGGGGAAATCCTGGGAGATCTAGGAGGGAGACCAAGCCCAGCCCTTCATCCCCCAACCTTGGTGTTGCCCACAAGGAATGATGATTGGCAGTTGGCCCTTTGGGGGTCCAGACAGAGAGTCTTTCCCCAGCCCCACCTGGAGATGCTGAGGATTGAACCTGGGACATTGAGCATGCAAAACAGATGCTGTGCCCCTGAGCCACGGCCCTTCCCCTAATGCCACCAGCAGAGGACCAATCTTGTGCCTTGCACAAGCATTCCTAGCAGAACAGAGGCCCATTTCACCATCAGCATCCACAACCAGATGCCCCCCAGGCAATCATTTCAACAAGGTCTGCTGCTTCCCCTTGCTCTGACATATTGGGGGCTCCCTTACCTCTAAGATCTTCTTCAGCGTCCCTAGAGAGGGGGCGCTTCTTGAGGCTGGCGTCGATGGTCTCTTGGTCTCTCTGAAAGGAGAGAAGCAAAAGCAGTTAAAAGCTGAAGACCCCCCCCCCCCCGGAAGTATTATTCATATTTTAGAATTGTGGGAGGCAAAGAAGGATTGTAAAACTATTATGATGTTCAATCATATTTCTTGGAGTTTTATGAAGCAAAACTTGGATAACATTGAGGTTGGTCAAAACTTTTTAAATGCTATGAATGCCATTTATTCAGAACAAAAAGCTAAGCTTATTGTTAATAATGTGATTTCAGAGGAACTAAGAATAGAGAAAGGAACCAGGCAAGGGTGCCCACTCTCCCCTTTCTTATTTCTCTCAGTCCTGGAGGTTTTGCAGAATATGTTAAGAAGGTATTGTGGTAGGGTCGAAACAGTATAAATTGAAAGCCTTTGCTGACCACTTAGTGCTGACATGACAGGATCCAGAATCCAGTGCAAGTAAAGCACTGGAATTGATACAAGATGTAACGGATTGGGCCCTAAAATGAAGGAGTTATTACCTCCCAGTTCATAAGGAGTTAATCCCCCCTCAATTTGAATGGCAGATCATCCTTTAGGGGCGGGACCATCCCCGGTTTAAACTGGAGGGAAAAGCCGTTTTGACAGTTGGAGAAGAGGGAGGGGTGTGTGGTGACAGGGAGAAGAAGGGTGTGGGGCCAGGATAGGGGTGGTATAGGTTAGGTTTAGTTTGTCGTGAAGCTATTAAAGCACTGTAATTGTAAACAGGATTGTGAACGCATGAAGCTTTAAATCGACTATGTTCTCTAAGAAATAAAGTTCAGTTCTTTTTGTGCATAAAGGAATCGTCATTATTAATCCAGCGGGGTATCAAAGCTCACAGAGGTGTGTACTCGGGAAGGGGACAAAACTTACCTGAGGAAAGGGTGTTAGTTTGTGTCTCAGAGTCACACAGAGAGGGGTTAGAAGGTGAAGACCTGGAGTGCCATTAAGTTGTCAGGAGTGTGAGGCAAATCAATACATAGAATCATAGAATCGTAGTGTTGGAAGAGACCACAAGGGCCATCCAGTCCAACCCCCTGCCAAGCAGGAACACCATCAAAGCATTCCTGACAGGTGGCTGTCAAGCCTCTGCTTAAAGACCTCCAAAGAAGGAGACTCCACCACACTCCTTGGCAGCAAATTCCACTGTCGAACTGCTCTTACTGTCAGGAAGTTCTTCCTAATGTTTAGGTGGAATCTTCTTTCTTGTAGTTTGAATCCATTGCTCCATGTCCACTTCTCAGGAGCAGCAGAAAACAACTTTTCTCCCTCCTCTATATGACATCCTTTTATATATTTGAACATGGCTATCATATCACCCCTTAACCTTCTCTTCTCCAGGCTAAACATACCCAGCTCCCTAAGCCGTTCCTCATAAGGCATCGTTTCCAAGCCTTTGACCATTTTGGTTGCCCTCCTCTGGACACGTTCCAGCTTGTCAGTATCCTTCTTGAACTGTGGTGCCCAGAACTGGACACAGTATTCCAGGTGAGGTCTGACCAGAGCGGAATACAGTGGTACTATTACTTCCCTTGATCTAGATGCTATACTCCTATTGATGCAGCCCAGAATTGCATTGGCTTTTTTAGCTGCTGCATCACACTGTTGACTCATGTCAAGTTTGTGGTCTACCAAGACTCCTAGATCCTTTTCACTTGTACTGCTCTCAAGCCAGGTGTCACCCATCCTGTATTTGTGCCTTTCATTTTTTTTGCCCAAGTGTAGTACTTTACATTTCTCCCTGTTAAAATTCATCCTGTTTACAGTGGGGAGCCGAGCTGAGGGCTGCACTGTAGGCAAAAGGTGGTTCACCTAAATAGCCCAGAGCATTAAGGGTACCAGGCCACGTAAGCTGGATACGCACTCTCATTAATAAGAAACCATTAAAGTGAGAGGGAGTTGGTTTTGAGACGGACCCTCTGTTTTAGAGAGAGGGAGAAACGAAAGGGGGTTCGTCGCACAAGACTTCGGACAACTTGCAGGTTTCAGACTGAATAAGAGTAAAACCAAAGTACTAGGTAAAAATCTTACGGTTGAAGAGATTACCAGGCTAGAGGAGAACACTGGTTTAAAGTTTGTCAAAAAGGTGAAATACCTTGGTGTGAATATGACAGCAAATAAACTGAATTTGTATAAAGATAATTATGTAAAGTTATGGAATGGAATAAAGAGAGATTTAGATATATGGTCTAATTTGAAGCTATCATTTTTGGGCCCATTTTTTTTTACTGGCTTAAAAAAATGGTTTCTGTTGGAAAACACTGATCTTTTAGATTTGGAAGGTTTTGATAATGCATTTGGATGGCATGCGTACAAGAAGATAAAGACCCACAGTGGTTTTAAAAACCATATAATCAGAAAATCATTGTATAATGTGTGGATGAGATATAAAGATTTATTTGAAAGAAAAACACCTAGGTGGATTTCACCATTAGAGGCTAAAGCCCATAAAAGGCAGCGGGGAGGTCGGTACACCAAAAGGAATCCTGTACTGCCCCTATTGCCCAACTTCCAGAACATGCACTCAGGGAACTGGATCTTCCCAGTAGGGTGCCTGGTGCAAACTAATGACTCCTAAAAATCACTGCAACCCCCCCTCCCTGCCCACAAGGCCTGGGTTGTTGTGCATAAGAGAAACCTGGTGGACAAGCAGCGGCAAGGACAGGCCCATCTGCTTTATCCAACCAAGTCTCTGTCACACATGTCAGGTCAAGTCCTCCCTCCACAATCAGGTCGTGGATGGCAGTGGTCCTATTCATCATTGACCTGGCATTGCACAGCAGCACCTTCTGGCCATGTGTAAAAATATGATTTAAATCAAGACTTATTGACTACCGTAGTGATTTGAATCGTGATTTAAATCAATTTGCTTTCAATCCAATCCACCCTGCATAACACACACCTGGGGAGGTGCCTGGAGCTGTGGGAGGGTGGTGTCCAGTATCTTCTTACCCGTCCCAAAGTTGTCATCTGAGAGTTCGCTAGCCCCGGCTGCTACCTTGCCTCTGGCCTGGCGGTGTGGCAGTTTCGGCAAGGCAAGCGGTGGCCCCTGCGGTCTCCTTGTCTCTGCTCGCGATTCAGTCTTTGCCACCTTCGGCAAGTGATTGGCCTCTTCCTGCCCCTCCTCTGTGGGGGGGGGTAAATAAAGAGGGCAAGTTCTTTGTCAGGGGGCTTCTGGACTGTTGCAAGGAGTGGATCGTGCCATATCTGAGCAGGGATCATAGAACTTTAGCATCTGAAGGGACCTGTGCGGTGTCACCTAGTCCAACCCCCAGCAATGCAGAACAGGGGCAGCCCCCCGGAGGTCCCTGCTCCATGTTACAGGAGGGGTGGGGTAGGGGGGCCTTGCACCCAGAGATAATGGAAACCAAGAGAGACCCTGGCCAAGGGGAACCCGAAAGGGATCTGGCTCTGCCTACTCACCAGGCAACGCTGGCCCCGGCTGCTGCCTTGCCTCTGGCCTGATGATGGAGGCCTGGCGGTGTGGCAGTTTTGGGAAGGCAAGCGGTGGCGCCTGCGGTCTCCTTGTCTCTGCCCGCGATTCAGAAGTCTTTGCCACCTTCGGCAGGAGATTGGCCTCTTCCTGCCCCTCCTCAGTGGGGTGGATTTATTTATTTATTTATTTATTTAAAAAAGCTAGCCATCCTGCAAGAAAGGAAATAAAATCAAGATAATTATGAAAAATTCCTCTGGAAAGGGAAGAAACCAAGGATAAAATATAAAATACAGACATAAAGACAGGATTCTCCCTTCCAGATTTTAAACTTTATTATGAAGCAGTTTGGGTTACTTGGCTCCGGGATTGGATCAAATTAGAAAATACAGATTTGTTCCCCCCCCCCTTTTTTCCTTTTTATTTCCTGCTTTCCTTGCCTGCCTGGGCACAGTTGTTTCAAAGCAGGAGCGCCTGATTCCCTGTTTCTGAAAGTCACCGCAAAGTAAAACACCATGAATATCGCCTTTTCTTTTGCGTTTTGGCGGCGCAAGTATGCCCGGGACTCTTTGAACATTCGCTTGTATTGCTCTCTGGAGCATGTGCGGTGGCGCGGCGGCAGCAGGAGGCCCCATTAGCTAAAGTGGTACCTCAGGTTAAGAACAGTTTCAGGTTAAGAACGGACCTCCAGAACAAATTAAATTCTTAACCCGAGGTACCACTGTAGGCTACTCTTTTGGGCACCTGCTAAGAACATTCTTGTTTAGACAAGCCTACCCAGATATTTAGAAAGCTGGTGCAAATTTTAATCTGGTTTTGGTCTATTGTTATTTTAATTTTTCAAAAGTCTCAAATTATTGCTGTTAGTTTTTCTAATCGATATTTTCTTATCTTTTCTTTTCAACCGCTTTGAAGTTTGTTTGTTTGTTTTATTACAACCAACAGCATATACATTTTCTGAAATAAATAATAGGTTTATCCCCATTTCCCAGAAAGCAGGTCTTGGGGGGCTGCTCTTCATGCCTCACCTGCCAGTCCTTTTCACCTTCTTACCTTGCCAGCTGACAAATGCCTTTGAAAATGCTTTCTTGGCTTGACAGCAGAGTCCAGCAGCTTTGCAACCCCGCAAGTTGAAAATCGTCCACACCTCCGGCACGCCCAATCAGTTCTTTCAGGGCCTGCAGTCAAGTGAAGGAATTAAGAATATTCTATTTATTTTTCCATTTCAAAAATGCCCTTCTTATTACAATATATCTGTTGTCTAAAGTTGTTAACCAAGAACAACTTCGTGTGTATATACAAAAGCTACAGTTGGTTGGTAATGCCAGTGCTTAAGGTTCCATTCCACCTTCAGAGTGTATGTCATGTGACTGGTGTCCGTTGGCTATGTCCGTTATGTCCGTTATCTTGCCTGAGGTAAAGCTCAGAGTGTGATGATTGTTTTAATCAATGCTTTTTAAGCCTTCATGCCAGCCTCTGTAGTGCCAACTTCTGCTGTGGCATGATTTCTGCTGTCGACCGGCAGTTTTGGGCCGGTGGTGAAAGAGCTAACTGGGGGGGGGGGCATGCCAGTTGCTCTGGTCTCCCTGGAAATCCCACTAACAAAGGCTATTAGCCATGGTGGCTCTGCTCTGCCTCCACGGTCAGGAGAAGAAAGAGCTCTGGAGTTCGAATTCTGCTTGCTGCTTTCTCCTAGGCATCTGGTCAAGCCCTGTGGGAACAGGAGGCTGGACTGGGGTGGGCCACTGGTCTGACCCAGTAGTGACTTCCTCCCCTCAGACTGCCCTCTCGCCTGAGGCCAGGGCTGGCACCAATTCTGGCCCTCCCAACAAGCCCAGCAGCAGCCAGCATGGACAGCAATCAGGGATGAAGGGAGCTACAGATCTCCCAGCCTGCGGCTTACAAGAAACACAACCTTCCCCAGCATCCCCCTTACCCATTTTGGAGATCATAATGTAATGGAGGTGGTATAGGGCCTCCGCGGCGTGTTGGGCGATCTCTTTTTTATCTACCAGCCGGATGGCCAGGAGCCCTACCAGTTGCCCCAGAAAGGGGAAATCCTGGGAGATCTAGGAGGTGGAGAGAGAAATGCGCAGTCAGCAAGAGAAAACCGCCTGGCATGCTTTCAGTCGGCCAAGGTGGCAGAGGGGCGCAGGGCAAGAGAGCCGTGCTTAGGTGGCCCACCCAAGGCTTCCCCAGAGCTTTTTTCCCAGCCAGAACTCACTGGAACCTCTCAGGTTGGCGTTAAGCCTTGGCCACTCACGTCAAAATCGAAGTGCTCCGAGACATATTTTTATCCACCAGCCGGATGGCCAGCAGCCCTACCAGTTGCCCCAGAAAGGGGAAATCCTGGGAGATCTAGGAGGTGGAGAGAGAGATGTGCAGTCAGCAAGAGAAAACCGCCTGGCATGCTTTCAGTCGGCGAAGGTGGCAGAGGGGCGCAGGGCAAGAGTGCCGTGCTTAGGTGGCCCACCCAAGGCTTCCCCAGAGCTTTTTTCCCAGCCAGAAGTCACTGGAACCTCTCAGGTTGGCGTTAAGCCTTGGCCACTCACGTCAAAATCCAAGTGCTCCGAGACATATTTTTATCCACCAGCCGGATGGCCAGCAGCCCTACCAGTTGCCCCAGAAAGGGGAAATCCTGGGAGATCTAGGAGGTGGAGAGAGAGATGCGCAGTCAGCAAGAGAAAACCGCCTGGCATGCTTTCAGTCGGCCAAGGTGGCAGAGGGGCGCAGGGCAAGAGAGCCGTGCTTAGGTGGCCCACCCAAGGCTTCCCCAGAGCTTTTTTCCCAGCCAGAAGTCACTGGAACCTCTCAGGTTGGCGTTAAGCCTTGGCCACTCACGTCAAAATCCAAGTGCTCCGAGACATATTTTTATCC
Organism: Darevskia mixta; assembly: GCA_034641385.1. Classification (NCBI taxonomy): domain Eukaryota; kingdom Metazoa; phylum Chordata; class Lepidosauria; order Squamata; family Lacertidae; genus Darevskia; species Darevskia mixta. The sequence goes on from JAWWNH010000021.1 coordinate 1,534,530, forward strand.
ACCAGCCGGATGGCCAGCAGCCCTACCAGTTGCCCCAGAAAGGGGAAATCCTGGGAGATCTAGGAGGTGGAGAGAGAGATGCGCAGTCAGCAAGAGAAAACCGCCTGGCATGCTTTCAGTCGGCCATGGTGGCAGAGGGGCGCAGGGCAAGAGTGCCGTGCTTAGGTGGCCCACCCAAGGCTTCCCCAGAGCTTTTTTCCCAGCCAGAACTCACTGGAACCTCTCAGGTTGGCGTTAAGCCTTGGCCACTCACGTCAAAATCCAAGTGCTCCGAGACATATTTTTATCCACCAGCCGGATGGCCAGCAGCCCTACCAGTTGCCCCAGAAAGGGGAAATCCTGGGAGATCTAGGAGGTGGAGAGAGAGATGCGCAGTCAGCAAGAGAAAACCGCCTGGCATGCTTTCAGTCGGCCAAGGTGGCAGAGGGGCGCAGGGCAAGAGAGCCGTGCTTAGGTGGCCCACCCAAGGCTTCCCCAGAGCTTTTTTCCCAGCCAGAAGTCACTGGAACCTCTCAGGTTGGCGTTAAGCCTTGGCCACTCACGTCAAAATCCAAGTGCTCCGAGACATATTTTTATCCACCAGCCGGATGGCCAGCAGCCCTACCAGTTGCCCCAGAAAGGGGAAATCCTGGGAGATCTAGGAGGTGGAGAGAGAGATGTGCAGTCAGCAAGAGAAAACCGCCTGGCATGCTTTCAGTCGGCCAAGGTGGCAGAGGGGCGCAGGGCAAGAGAGCCGTGCTTAGGTGGCCCACCCAAGGCTTCCCCAGAGCTTTTTTCCCAGCCAGAAGTCACTGGAACCTCTCAGGTTGGCGTTAAGCCTTGGCCACTCACGTCAAAATCCAAGTGCTCCGAGACATATTTTTATCCACCAGCCGGATGGCCAGCAGCCCTACCAGTTGCCCCAGAAAGGGGAAATCCTGGGAGATCTAGGAGGTGGAGAGAGAGATGTGCAGTCAGCAAGAGAAAACCGCCTGGCATGCTTTCAGTCGGCGAAGGTGGCAGAGGGGCGCAGGGCAAGAGTGCCGTGCTTAGGTGGCCCACCCAAGGCTTCCCCAGAGCTTTTTTCCCAGCCAGAAGTCACTGGAACCTCTCAGGTTGGCGTTAAGCCTTGGCCACTCACGTCAAAATCCAAGTGCTCCGAGACATATTTTTATCCACCAGCCGGATGGCCAGCAGCCCTACCAGTTGCCCCAGAAAGGGGAAATCCTGGGAGATCTAGGAGGTGGAGAGAGAGATGCGCAGTCAGCAAGAGAAAACCGCCTGGCATGCTTTCAGTCGGCCAAGGTGGCAGAGGGGCGCAGGGCAAGAGAGCCGTGCTTAGGTGGCCCACCCAAGGCTTCCCCAGAGCTTTTTTCCCAGCCAGAAGTCACTGGAACCTCTCAGGTTGGCGTTAAGCCTTGGCCACTCACGTCAAAATCCAAGTGCTCCGAGACATATTTTTATCCACCAGCCGGATGGCCAGCAGCCCTACCAGTTGCCCCAGAAAGGGGAAATCCTGGGAGATCTAGGAGGTGGAGAGAGAGATGCGCAGTCAGCAAGAGAAAACCGCCTGGCATGCTTTCAGTCGGCCATGGTGGCAGAGGGGCGCAGGGCAAGAGTGCCGTGCTTAGGTGGCCCACCCAAGGCTTCCCCAGAGCTTTTTTCCCAGCCAGAACTCACTGGAACCTCTCAGGTTGGCGTTAAGCCTTGGCCACTCACGTCAAAATCCAAGTGCTCCGAGACATATTTTTATCCACCAGCCGGATGGCCAGCAGCCCTACCAGTTGCCCCAGAAAGGGGAAATCCTGGGAGATCTAGGAGGTGGAGAGAGAGATGCGCAGTCAGCAAGAGAAAACCGCCTGGCATGCTTTCAGTCGGCCAAGGTGGCAGAGGGGCGCAGGGCAAGAGAGCCGTGCTTAGGTGGCCCACCCAAGGCTTCCCCAGAGCTTTTTTCCCAGCCAGAAGTCACTGGAACCTCTCAGGTTGGCGTTAAGCCTTGGCCACTCACGTCAAAATCCAAGTGCTCCGAGACATATTTTTATCCACCAGCCGGATGGCCAGCAGCCCTACCAGTTGCCCCAGAAAGGGGAAATCCTGGGAGATCTAGGAGGTGGAGAGAGAGATGTGCAGTCAGCAAGAGAAAACCGCCTGGCATGCTTTCAGTCGGCCATGGTGGCAGAGGGGCGCAGGGCAAGAGAGCCGTGCTTAGGTGGCCCACCCAAGGCTTCCCCAGAGCTTTTTTCCCAGCCAGAACTCACTGGAACCTCTCAGGTTGGCGTTAAGCCTTGGCCACTCACGTCAAAATCCAAGTGCTCCGAGACATATTTTTATCCACCAGCCGGATGGCCAGCAGCCCTACCAGTTGCCCCAGAAAGGGGAAATCCTGGGAGATCTAGGAGGTGGAGAGAGAGATGCGCAGTCAGCAAGAGAAAACCGCCTGGCATGCTTTCAGTCGGCCAAGGTGGCAGAGGGGCGCAGGGCAAGAGAGCCGTGCTTAGGTGGCCCACCCAAGGCTTCCCCAGAGCTTTTCTCCCAGCCAGAAGTCACTGGAACCTCTCAGGTTGGCGTTAAGCCTTGGCCACTCACGTCAAAATCCAAGTGCTCCGAGACATATTTTTATCCACCAGCCGGATGGCCAGCAGCCCTACCAGTTGCCCCAGAAAGGGGAAATCCTGGGAGATCTAGGAGGTGGAGAGAGAGATGCGCAGTCAGCAAGAGAAAACCGCCTGGCATGCTTTCAGTCGGCCAAGGTGGCAGAGGGGCGCAGGGCAAGAGAGCCGTGCTTAGGTGGCCCACCCAAGGCTTCCCCAGAGCTTTTTTCCCAGCCAGAAGTCACTGGAACCTCTCAGGTTGGCGTTAAGCCTTGGCCACTCACGTCAAAATCCAAGTGCTCCGAGACATATTTTTATCCACCAGCCGGATGGCCAGCAGCCCTACCAGTTGCCCCAGAAAGGGGAAATCCTGGGAGATCTAGGAGGTGGAGAGAGAGATGTGCAGTCAGCAAGAGAAAACCGCCTGGCATGCTTTCAGTCGGCCAAGGTGGCAGAGGGGCGCAGGGCAAGAGAGCCGTGCTTAGGTGGCCCACCCAAGGCTTCCCCAGAGCTTTTTTCCCAGCCAGAAGTCACTGGAACCTCTCAGGTTGGCGTTAAGCCTTGGCCACTCACGTCAAAATCCAAGTGCTCCGAGACATATTTTTATCCACCAGCCGGATGGCCAGCAGCCCTACCAGTTGCCCCAGAAAGGGGAAATCCTGGGAGATCTAGGAGGTGGAGAGAGAGATGCGCAGTCAGCAAGAGAAAACCGCCTGGCATGCTTTCAGTCGGCCAAGGTGGCAGAGGGGCGCAGGGCAAGAGAGCCGTGCTTAGGTGGCACACCCAAGGCTTCCCCAGAGCTTTTCTCCCAGCCAGAAGTCACTGGAACCTCTCAGGTTGGCGTTAAGCCTTGGCCACTCACGTCAAAATCCAAGTGCTCCGAGACATATTTTTATCCACCAGCCGGATGGCCAGCAGCCCTACCAGTTGCCCCAGAAAGGGGAAATCCTGGGAGATCTAGGAGGTGGAGAGAGAGATGCGCAGTCAGCAAGAGAAAACCGCCTGGCATGCTTTCAGTCGGCGAAGGTGGCAGAGGGGCGCAGGGCAAGAGTGCCGTGCTTAGGTGGCCCACCCAAGGCTTCCCCAGAGCTTTTTTCCCAGCCAGAAGTCATTGGAACCTCTCAGGTTGGCGTTAAGCCTTGGCCACTCACGTCAAAATCCAAGTGCTCCGAGACATATTTTTATCCACCAGCCGGATGGCCAGCAGCCCTACCAGTTGCCCCAGAAAGGGGAAATCCTGGGAGATCTAGGAGGTGGAGAGAGAGATGCGCAGTCAGCAAGAGAAAACCGCCTGGCATGCTTTCAGTCGGCGAAGGTGGCAGAGGGGCGCAGGGCAAGAGTGCCGTGCTTAGGTGGCCCACCCAAGGCTTCCCCAGAGCTTTTTTCCCAGCCAGAAGTCATTGGAACCTCTCAGGTTGGCGTTAAGCCTTGGCCACTCACGTCAAAATCCAAGTGCTCCGAGACATATTTTTATCCACCAGCCGGATGGCCAGCAGCCCTACCAGTTGCCCCAGAAAGGGGAAATCCTGGGAGATCTAGGAGGTGGAGAGAGAGATGTGCAGTCAGCAAGAGAAAACCGCCTGGCATGCTTTCAGTCGGCCAAGGTGGCAGAGGGGCGCAGGGCAAGAGAGCCGTGCTTAGGTGGCCCACCCAAGGCTTCCCCAGAGCTTTTTTCCCAGCCAGAAGTCACTGGAACCTCTCAGGTTGGCGTTAAGCCTTGGCCACTCACGTCAAAATCCAAGTGCTCCGAGACATATTTTTATCCACCAGCCGGATGGCCAGCAGCCCTACCAGTTGCCCCAGAAAGGGGAAATCCTGGGAGATCTAGGAGGTGGAGAGAGAGATGCGCAGTCAGCAAGAGAAAACCGCCTGGCATGCTTTCAGTCGGCCAAGGTGGCAGAGGGGCGCAGGGCAAGAGAGCCGTGCTTAGGTGGCCCACCCAAGGCTTCCCCAGAGCTTTTCTCCCAGCCAGAAGTCACTGGAACCTCTCAGGTTGGCGTTAAGCCTTGGCCACTCACGTCAAAATCCAAGTGCTCCGAGACATATTTTTATCCACCAGCCGGATGGCCAGCAGCCCTACCAGTTGCCCCAGAAAGGGGAAATCCTGGGAGATCTAGGAGGTGGAGAGAGAGATGCGCAGTCAGCAAGAGAAAACCGCCTGGCATGCTTTCAGTCGGCCAAGGTGGCAGAGGGGCGCAGGGCAAGAGAGCCGTGCTTAGGTGGCCCACCCAAGGCTTCCCCAGAGCTTTTTTCCCAGCCAGAAGTCACTGGAACCTCTCAGGTTGGCGTTAAGCCTTGGCCACTCACGTCAAAATCCAAGTGCTCCGAGACATATTTTTATCCACCAGCCGGATGGCCAGCAGCCCCACTAGCTGCCCCAGAAGGGGGAAATCCTGGGAGATCTAGGAGGTGGAGAGAGAGATGCGCAGTCAGCAAGAGAAAACCGCCTGGCATGCTTTCAGTCAGCCAAGGTGGCAGAGGGGCGCAGGGCAAGAGAGCCGTGCTTAGGTGGCCCACCCAAGGCTTCCCCAGAGCTTTTTTCCCAGCCAGAAGTCACTGGAACCTCTCAGGTTGGCGTTAAGCCTTGGCCACTCACGTCAAAATCCAAGTGCTCCGAGACATATTTTTATCCACCAGCCGGATGGCCAGCAGCCCTACCAGTTGCCCCAGAAAGGGGAAATCCTGGGAGATCTAGGAGGTGGAGAGAGAGATGCGCAGTCAGCAAGAGAAAACCGCCTGGCATGCTTTCAGTCGGCCAAGGTGGCAGAGGGGCGCAGGGCAAGAGTGCCGTGCTTAGGTGGCCCACCCAAGGCTTCCCCAGAGCTTTTTTCCCAGCCAGAAGTCATTGGAACCTCTCAGGTTGGCGTTAAGCCTTGGCCACTCACGTCAAAATCCAAGTGCTCCGAGACATATTTTTATCCACCAGCCGGATGGCCAGCAGCCCTACCAGTTGCCCCAGAAAGGGGAAATCCTGGGAGATCTAGGAGGTGGAGAGAGAGATGTGCAGTCAGCAAGAGAAAACCGCCTGGCATGCTTTCAGTCGGCCAAGGTGGCAGAGGGGCGCAGGGCAAGAGAGCCGTGCTTAGGTGGCCCACCCAAGGCTTCCCCAGAGCTTTTTTCCCAGCCAGAAGTCACTGGAACCTCTCAGGTTGGCGTTAAGCCTTGGCCACTCACGTCAAAATCCAAGTGCTCCGAGACATATTTTTATCCACCAGCCGGATGGCCAGCAGCCCTACCAGTTGCCCCAGAAAGGGGAAATCCTGGGAGATCTAGGAGGTGGAGAGAGAGATGCGCAGTCAGCAAGAGAAAACCGCCTGGCATGCTTTCAGTCGGCGAAGGTGGCAGAGGGGCGCAGGGCAAGAGTGCCGTGCTTAGGTGGCCCACCCAAGGCTTCCCCAGAGCTTTTTTCCCAGCCAGAACTCACTGGAACCTCTCAGGTTGGCGTTAAGCCTTGGCCACTCACGTCAAAATCCAAGTGCTCCGAGACATATTTTTATCCACCAGCCGGATGGCCAGCAGCCCTACCAGTTGCCCCAGAAAGGGGAAATCCTGGGAGATCTAGGAGGTGGAGAGAGAGATGCGCAGTCAGCAAGAGAAAACCGCCTGGCATGCTTTCAGTCGGCCAAGGTGGCAGAGGGGCGCAGGGCAAGAGAGCCGTGCTTAGGTGGCCCACCCAAGGCTTCCCCAGAGCTTTTTTCCCAGCCAGAAGTCACTGGAACCTCTCAGGTTGGCGTTAAGCCTTGGCCACTCACGTCAAAATCCAAGTGCTCCGAGACATATTTTTATCCACCAGCCGGATGGCCAGCAGCCCTACCAGTTGCCCCAGAAAGGGGAAATCCTGGGAGATCTAGGAGGTGGAGAGAGAGATGTGCAGTCAGCAAGAGAAAACCGCCTGGCATGCTTTCAGTCGGCCATGGTGGCAGAGGGGCGCAGGGCAAGAGAGCCGTGCTTAGGTGGCCCACCCAAGGCTTCCCCAGAGCTTTTTTCCCAGCCAGAACTCACTGGAACCTCTCAGGTTGGCGTTAAGCCTTGGCCACTCACGTCAAAATCCAAGTGCTCCGAGACATATTTTTATCCACCAGCCGGATGGCCAGCAGCCCTACCAGTTGCCCCAGAAAGGGGAAATCCTGGGAGATCTAGGAGGTGGAGAGAGAGATGCGCAGTCAGCAAGAGAAAACCGCCTGGCATGCTTTCAGTCGGCCAAGGTGGCAGAGGGGCGCAGGGCAAGAGAGCCGTGCTTAGGTGGCCCACCCAAGGCTTCCCCAGAGCTTTTCTCCCAGCCAGAAGTCACTGGAACCTCTCAGGTTGGCGTTAAGCCTTGGCCACTCACGTCAAAATCCAAGTGCTCCGAGACATATTTTTATCCACCAGCCGGATGGCCAGCAGCCCTACCAGTTGCCCCAGAAAGGGGAAATCCTGGGAGATCTAGGAGGTGGAGAGAGAGATGCGCAGTCAGCAAGAGAAAACCGCCTGGCATGCTTTCAGTCGGCCAAGGTGGCAGAGGGGCGCAGGGCAAGAGAGCCGTGCTTAGGTGGCCCACCCAAGGCTTCCCCAGAGCTTTTTTCCCAGCCAGAAGTCACTGGAACCTCTCAGGTTGGCGTTAAGCCTTGGCCACTCACGTCAAAATCCAAGTGCTCCGAGACATATTTTTATCCACCAGCCGGATGGCCAGCAGCCCTACCAGTTGCCCCAGAAAGGGGAAATCCTGGGAGATCTAGGAGGTGGAGAGAGAGATGTGCAGTCAGCAAGAGAAAACCGCCTGGCATGCTTTCAGTCGGCCAAGGTGGCAGAGGGGCGCAGGGCAAGAGAGCCGTGCTTAGGTGGCCCACCCAAGGCTTCCCCAGAGCTTTTTTCCCAGCCAGAAGTCACTGGAACCTCTCAGGTTGGCGTTAAGCCTTGGCCACTCACGTCAAAATCCAAGTGCTCCGAGACATATTTTTATCCACCAGCCGGATGGCCAGCAGCCCTACCAGTTGCCCCAGAAAGGGGAAATCCTGGGAGATCTAGGAGGTGGAGAGAGAGATGCGCAGTCAGCAAGAGAAAACCGCCTGGCATGCTTTCAGTCGGCCAAGGTGGCAGAGGGGCGCAGGGCAAGAGAGCCGTGCTTAGGTGGCCCACCCAAGGCTTCCCCAGAGCTTTTCTCCCAGCCAGAAGTCACTGGAACCTCTCAGGTTGGCGTTAAGCCTTGGCCACTCACGTCAAAATCCAAGTGCTCCGAGACATATTTTTATCCACCAGCCGGATGGCCAGCAGCCCTACCAGTTGCCCCAGAAAGGGGAAATCCTGGGAGATCTAGGAGGTGGAGAGAGAGATGCGCAGTCAGCAAGAGAAAACCGCCTGGCATGCTTTCAGTCGGCCAAGGTGGCAGAGGGGCGCAGGGCAAGAGAGCCGTGCTTAGGTGGCCCACCCAAGGCTTCCCCAGAGCTTTTTTCCCAGCCAGAAGTCACTGGAACCTCTCAGGTTGGCGTTAAGCCTTGGCCACTCACGTCAAAATCCAAGTGCTCCGAGACATATTTTTATCCACCAGCCGGATGGCCAGCAGCCCCACTAGCTGCCCCAGAAGGGGGAAATCCTGGGAGATCTAGGAGGTGGAGAGAGAGATGCGCAGTCAGCAAGAGAAAACCGCCTGGCATGCTTTCAGTCAGCCAAGGTGGCAGAGGGGCGCAGGGCAAGAGAGCCGTGCTTAGGTGGCCCACCCAAGGCTTCCCCAGAGCTTTTTTCCCAGCCAGAAGTCACTGGAACCTCTCAGGTTGGCGTTAAGCCTTGGCCACTCACGTCAAAATCCAAGTGCTCCGAGACATATTTTTATCCACCAGCCGGATGGCCAGCACCCCTACCAGTTGCCCCAGAAAGGGGAAATCCTGGGAGATCTAGGAGGTGGAGAGAGAGATGCGCAGTCAGCAAGAGAAAACCGCCTGGCATGCTTTCAGTCGGCGAAGGTGGCAGAGGGGCGCAGGGCAAGAGTGCCGTGCTTAGGTGGCCCACCCAAGGCTTCCCCAGAGCTTTTTTCCCAGCCAGAAGTCATTGGAACCTCTCAGGTTGGCGTTAAGCCTTGGCCACTCACGTCAAAATCCAAGTGCTCCGAGACATATTTTTATCCACCAGCCGGATGGCCAGCAGCCCTACCAGTTGCCCCAGAAAGGGGAAATCCTGGGAGATCTAGGAGGTGGAGAGAGAGATGCGCAGTCAGCAAGAGAAAACCGCCTGGCATGCTTTCAGTCGGCCAAGGTGGCAGAGGGGCGCAGGGCAAGAGTGCCGTGCTTAGGTGGCCCACCCAAGGCTTCCCCAGAGCTTTTCTCCCAGCCAGAAGTCACTGGAACCTCTCAGGTTGGCGTTAAGCCTTGGCCACTCACGTCAAAATCCAAGTGCTCCGAGACATATTTTTATCCACCAGCCGGATGGCCAGCAGCCCTACCAGTTGCCCCAGAAAGGGGAAATCCTGGGAGATCTAGGAGGTGGAGAGAGAGATGCGCAGTCAGCAAGAGAAAACCGCCTGGCATGCTTTCAGTCGGCCAAGGTGGCAGAGGGGCGCAGGGCAAGAGAGCCGTGCTTAGGTGGCCCACCCAAGGCTTCCCCAGAGCTTTTTTCCCAGCCAGAAGTCACTGGAACCTCTCAGGTTGGCGTTAAGCCTTGGCCACTCACGTCAAAATCCAAGTGCTCCGAGACATATTTTTATCCACCAGCCGGATGGCCAGCAGCCCCACTAGCTGCCCCAGAAGGGGGAAATCCTGGGAGATCTAGGAGGTGGAGAGAGAGATGCGCAGTCAGCAAGAGAAAACCGCCTGGCATGCTTTCAGTCAGCCAAGGTGGCAGAGGGGCGCAGGGCAAGAGAGCCGTGCTTAGGTGGCCCACCCAAGGCTTCCCCAGAGCTTTTTTCCCAGCCAGAAGTCACTGGAACCTCTCAGGTTGGCGTTAAGCCTTGGCCACTCACGTCAAAATCCAAGTGCTCCGAGACATATTTTTATCCACCAGCCGGATGGCCAGCACCCCTACCAGTTGCCCCAGAAAGGGGAAATCCTGGGAGATCTAGGAGGTGGAGAGAGAGATGCGCAGTCAGCAAGAGAAAACCGCCTGGCATGCTTTCAGTCGGCGAAGGTGGCAGAGGGGCGCAGGGCAAGAGTGCCGTGCTTAGGTGGCCCACCCAAGGCTTCCCCAGAGCTTTTTTCCCAGCCAGAAGTCATTGGAACCTCTCAGGTTGGCGTTAAGCCTTGGCCACTCACGTCAAAATCCAAGTGCTCCGAGACATATTTTTATCCACCAGCCGGATGGCCAGCAGCCCTACCAGTTGCCCCAGAAAGGGGAAATCCTGGGAGATCTAGGAGGTGGAGAGAGAGATGCGCAGTCAGCAAGAGAAAACCGCCTGGCATGCTTTCAGTCGGCCAAGGTGGCAGAGGGGCGCAGGGCAAGAGAGCCGTGCTTAGGTGGCCCACCCAAGGCTTCCCCAGAGCTTTTTTCCCAGCCAGAAGTCACTGGAACCTCTCAGGTTGGCGTTAAGCCTTGGCCACTCACGTCAAAATCCAAGTGCTCCGAGACATATTTTTATCCACCAGCCGGATGGCCAGCAGCCCTACCAGTTGCCCCAGAAAGGGGAAATCCTGGGAGATCTAGGAGGTGGAGAGAGAGATGCGCAGTCAGCAAGAGAAAACCGCCTGGCATGCTTTCAGTCGGCCAAGGTGGCAGAGGGGCGCAGGGCAAGAGAGCCGTGCTTAGGTGGCCCACCCAAGGCTTCCCCAGAGCTTTTTTCCCAGCCAGAACTCACTGGAACCTCTCAGGTTGGCGTTAAGCCTTGGCCACTCACGTCAAAATCCAAGTGCTCCGAGACATATTTTTATCCACCAGCCGGATGGCCAGCAGCCCTACCAGTTGCCCCAGAAAGGGGAAATCCTGGGAGATCTAGGAGGTGGAGAGAGAGATGCGCAGTCAGCAAGAGAAAACCGCCTGGCATGCTTTCAGTCGGCCAAGGTGGCAGAGGGGCGCAGGGCAAGAGAGCCGTGCTTAGGTGGCCCACCCAAGGCTTCCCCAGAGCTTTTTTCCCAGCCAGAAGTCACTGGAACCTCTCAGGTTGGCGTTAAGCCTTGGCCACTCACGTCAAAATCCAAGTGCTCCGAGACATATTTTTATCCACCAGCCGGATGGCCAGCAGCCCTACCAGTTGCCCCAGAAAGGGGAAATCCTGGGAGATCTAGGAGGTGGAGAGAGAGATGCGCAGTCAGCAAGAGAAAACCGCCTGGCATGCTTTCAGTCGGCCAAGGTGGCAGAGGGGCGCAGGGCAAGAGAGCCGTGCTTAGGTGGCCCACCCAAGGCTTCCCCAGAGCTTTTCTCCCAGCCAGAAGTCACTGGAACCTCTCAGGTTGGCGTTAAGCCTTGGCCACTCACGTCAAAATCCAAGTGCTCCGAGACATATTTTTATCCACCAGCCGGATGGCCAGCAGCCCCACTAGCTGCCCTAGAAGGGGGAAATCCTGGGAGATCTAGGAGGTGGAGAGAGAGATGTGCAGTCAGCAAGAGAAAACCGCCTGGCATGCTTTCAGTCGGCCATGGTGGCAGAGGGGCGCAGGGCAAGAGTGCCGTGCTTAGGTGGCCCACCCAAGGCTTCCCCAGAGCTTTTTTCCCAGCCAGAAGTCACTGGAACCTCTCAGGTTGGCGTTAAGCCTTGGCCACTCACGTCAAAATCCAAGTGCTCCGAGACATATTTTTATCCACCAGCCGGATGGCCAGCAGCCCTACCAGTTGCCCCAGAAAGGGGAAATCCTGGGAGATCTAGGAGGTGGAGAGAGAGATGCGCAGTCAGCAAGAGAAAACCGCCTGGCATGCTTTCAGTCGGCCAAGGTGGCAGAGGGGCGCAGGGCAAGAGAGCCGTGCTTAGGTGGCCCACCCAAGGCTTCCCCAGAGCTTTTTTCCCAGCCAGAACTCACTGGAACCTCTCAGGTTGGCGTTAAGCCTTGGCCACTCACGTCAAAATCCAAGTGCTCCGAGACATATTTTTATCCACCAGCCGGATGGCCAGCAGCCCCACTAGCTGCCCTAGAAGGGGGAAATCCTGGGAGATCTAGGAGGTGGAGAGAGAGATGCGCAGTCAGCAAGAGAAAACCGCCTGGCATGCTTTCAGTCGGCCAAGGTGGCAGAGGGGCGCAGGGCAAGAGAGCCGTGCTTAGGTGGCCCACCCAAGGCTTCCCCAGAGCTTTTTTCCCAGCCAGAAGTCACTGGAACCTCTCAGGTTGGCGTTAAGCCTTGGCCACTCACGTCAAAATCCAAGTGCTCCGAGACATATTTTTATCCACCAGCCGGATGGCCAGCAGCCCTACCAGTTGCCCCAGAAAGGGGAAATCCTGGGAGATCTAGGAGGTGGAGAGAGAGATGCGCAGTCAGCAAGAGAAAACCGCCTGGCATGCTTTCAGTCGGCCAAGGTGGCAGAGGGGCGCAGGGCAAGAGAGCCGTGCTTAGGTGGCCCACCCAAGGCTTCCCCAGAGCTTTTCTCCCAGCCAGAAGTCACTGGAACCTCTCAGGTTGGCGTTAAGCCTTGGCCACTCACGTCAAAATCCAAGTGCTCCGAGACATATTTTTATCCACCAGCCGGATGGCCAGCAGCCCTACCAGTTGCCCCAGAAAGGGGAAATCCTGGGAGATCTAGGAGGTGGAGAGAGAGATGCGCAGTCAGCAAGAGAAAACCGCCTGGCATGCTTTCAGTCGGCCAAGGTGGCAGAGGGGCGCAGGGCAAGAGAGCCGTGCTTAGGTGGCCCACCCAAGGCTTCCCCAGAGCTTTTTTCCCAGCCAGAAGTCACTGGAACCTCTCAGGTTGGCGTTAAGCCTTGGCCACTCACGTCAAAATCCAAGTGCTCCGAGACATATTTTTATCCACCAGCCGGATGGCCAGCAGCCCTACCAGTTGCCCCAGAAAGGGGAAATCCTGGGAGATCTAGGAGGTGGAGAGAGAGATGCGCAGTCAGCAAGAGAAAACCGCCTGGCATGCTTTCAGTCGGCCAAGGTGGCAGAGGGGCGCAGGGCAAGAGAGCCGTGCTTAGGTGGCCCACCCAAGGCTTCCCCAGAGCTTTTTTCCCAGCCAGAAGTCACTGGAACCTCTCAGGTTGGCGTTAAGCCTTGGCCACTCACGTCAAAATCCAAGTGCTCCGAGACATATTTTTATCCACCAGCCGGATGGCCAGCAGCCCTACCAGTTGCCCCAGAAAGGGGAAATCCTGGGAGATCTAGGAGGTGGAGAGAGAGATGCGCAGTCAGCAAGAGAAAACCGCCTGGCATGCTTTCAGTCGGCCATGGTGGCAGAGGGGCGCAGGGCAAGAGTGCCGTGCTTAGGTGGCCCACCCAAGGCTTCCCCAGAGCTTTTTTCCCAGCCAGAAGTCACTGGAACCTCTCAGGTTGGCGTTAAGCCTTGGCCACTCACGTCAAAATCCAAGTGCTCCGAGACATATTTTTATCCACCAGCCGGATGGCCAGCAGCCCTACCAGTTGCCCCAGAAAGGGGAAATCCTGGGAGATCTAGGAGGTGGAGAGAGAGATGTGCAGTCAGCAAGAGAAAACCGCCTGGCATGCTTTCAGTCGGCCAAGGTGGCAGAGGGGCGCAGGGCAAGAGAGCCGTGCTTAGGTGGCCCACCCAAGGCTTCCCCAGAGCTTTTCTCCCAGCCAGAAGTCACTGGATCCTCTCAGGTTGGCGTTAAGCCTTGGCCACTCACGTCAAAATCCAAGTGCTCCGAGACATATTTTTATCCACCAGCCGGATGGCCAGCAGCCCTACCAGTTGCCCCAGAAAGGGGAAATCCTGGGAGATCTAGGAGGTGGAGAGAGAGATGTGCAGTCAGCAAGAGAAAACCGCCTGGCATGCTTTCAGTCGGCCAAGGTGGCAGAGGGGCGCAGGGCAAGAGAGCCGTGCTTAGGTGGCCCACCCAAGGCTTCCCCAGAGCTTTTTTCCCAGCCAGAAGTCACTGGAACCTCTCAGGTTGGCGTTAAGCCTTGGCCACTCACGTCAAAATCCAAGTGCTCCGAGACATATTTTTATCCACCAGCCGGATGGCCAGCAGCCCTACCAGTTGCCCCAGAAAGGGGAAATCCTGGGAGATCTAGGAGGTGGAGAGAGAGATGCGCAGTCAGCAAGAGAAAACCGCCTGGCATGCTTTCAGTCGGCCAAGGTGGCAGAGGGGCGCAGGGCAAGAGAGCCGTGCTTAGGTGGCCCACCCAAGGCTTCCCCAGAGCTTTTTTCCCAGCCAGAACTCACTGGAACCTCTCAGGTTGGCGTTAAGCCTTGGCCACTCACGTCAAAATCGAAGTGCTCCGAGACATATTTTTATCCACCAGCCGGATGGCCAGCAGCCCTACCAGTTGCCCCAGAAAGGGGAAATCCTGGGAGATCTAGGAGGTGGAGAGAGAGATGTGCAGTCAGCAAGAGAAAACCGCCTGGCATGCTTTCAGTCGGCGAAGGTGGCAGAGGGGCGCAGGGCAAGAGTGCCGTGCTTAGGTGGCCCACCCAAGGCTTCCCCAGAGCTTTTCTCCCAGCCAGAAGTCACTGGAACCTCTCAGGTTGGCGTTAAGCCTTGGCCACTCACGTCAAAATCCAAGTGCTCCGAGACATATTTTTATCCACCAGCCGGATGGCCAGCAGCCCTACCAGTTGCCCCAGAAAGGGGAAATCCTGGGAGATCTAGGAGGTGGAGAGAGAGATGCGCAGTCAGCAAGAGAAAACCGCCTGGCATGCTTTCAGTCGGCCAAGGTGGCAGAGGGGCGCAGGGCAATAGAGCCGTGCTTAGGTGGCCCACCCAAGGCTTCCCCAGAGCTTTTTTCCCAGCCAGAAGTCACTGGAACCTCTCAGGTTGGCGTTAAGCCTTGGCCACTCACGTCAAAATCCAAGTGCTCCGAGACATATTTTTATCCACCAGCCGGATGGCCAGCAGCCCTACCAGTTGCCCCAGAAAGGGGAAATCCTGGGAGATCTAGGAGGTGGAGAGAGAGATGCGCAGTCAGCAAGAGAAAACCGCCTGGCATGCTTTCAGTCGGCCAAGGTGGCAGAGGGGCGCAGGGCAAGAGAGCCGTGCTTAGGTGGCCCACCCAAGGCTTCCCCAGAGCTTTTCTCCCAGCCAGAAGTCACTGGAACCTCTCAGGTTGGCGTTAAGCCTTGGCCACTCACGTCAAAATCCAAGTGCTCCGAGACATATTTTTATCCACCAGCCGGATGGCCAGCAGCCCTACCAGTTGCCCCAGAAAGGGGAAATCCTGGGAGATCTAGGAGGTGGAGAGAGAGATGCGCAGTCAGCAAGAGAAAACCGCCTGGCATGCTTTCAGTCGGCCAAGGTGGCAGAGGGGCGCAGGGCAAGAGAGCCGTGCTTAGGTGGCCCACCCAAGGCTTCCCCAGAGCTTTTTTCCCAGCCAGAAGTCACTGGAACCTCTCAGGTTGGCGTTAAGCCTTGGCCACTCACGTCAAAATCCAAGTGCTCCGAGACATATTTTTATCCACCAGCCGGATGGCCAGCAGCCCTACCAGTTGCCCCAGAAAGGGGAAATCCTGGGAGATCTAGGAGGTGGAGAGAGAGATGCGCAGTCAGCAAGAGAAAACCGCCTGGCATGCTTTCAGTCGGCCAAGGTGGCAGAGGGGCGCAGGGCAAGAGAGCCGTGCTTAGGTGGCCCACCCAAGGCTTCCCCAGAGCTTTTCTCCCAGCCAGAAGTCACTGGAACCTCTCAGGTTGGCGTTAAGCCTTGGCCACTCACGTCAAAATCCAAGTGCTCCGAGACATATTTTTATCCACCAGCCGGATGGCCAGCAGCCCTACCAGTTGCCCCAGAAAGGGGAAATCCTGGGAGATCTAGGAGGTGGAGAGAGAGATGCGCAGTCAGCAAGAGAAAACCGCCTGGCATGCTTTCAGTCGGCCAAGGTGGCAGAGGGGCGCAGGGCAAGAGAGCCGTGCTTAGGTGGCCCACCCAAGGCTTCCCCAGAGCTTTTTTCCCAGCCAGAAGTCACTGGAACCTCTCAGGTTGGCGTTAAGCCTTGGCCACTCACGTCAAAATCCAAGTGCTCCGAGACATATTTTTATCCACCAGCCGGATGGCCAGCAGCCCTACCAGTTGCCCCAGAAAGGGGAAATCCTGGGAGATCTAGGAGGTGGAGAGAGAGATGTGCAGTCAGCAAGAGAAAACCGCCTGGCATGCTTTCAGTCGGCCAAGGTGGCAGAGGGGCGCAGGGCAAGAGAGCCGTGCTTAGGTGGCCCACCCAAGGCTTCCCCAGAGCTTTTTTCCCAGCCAGAAGTCACTGGAACCTCTCAGGTTGGCGTTAAGCCTTGGCCACTCACGTCAAAATCCAAGTGCTCCGAGACATATTTTTATCCACCAGCCGGATGGCCAGCAGCCCTACCAGTTGCCCCAGAAAGGGGAAATCCTGGGAGATCTAGGAGGTGGAGAGAGAGATGCGCAGTCAGCAAGAGAAAACCGCCTGGCATGCTTTCAGTCGGCCAAGGTGGCAGAGGGGCGCAGGGCAAGAGAGCCGTGCTTAGGTGGCCCACCCAAGGCTTCCCCAGAGCTTTTTTCCCAGCCAGAAGTCACTGGAACCTCTCAGGTTGGCGTTAAGCCTTGGCCACTCACGTCAAAATCCAAGTGCTCCGAGACATATTTTTATCCACCAGCCGGATGGCCAGCAGCCCTACCAGTTGCCCCAGAAAGGGGAAATCCTGGGAGATCTAGGAGGTGGAGAGAGAGATGCGCAGTCAGCAAGAGAAAACCGCCTGGCATGCTTTCAGTCGGCCAAGGTGGCAGAGGGGCGCAGGGCAAGAGAGCCGTGCTTAGGTGGCCCACCCAAGGCTTCCCCAGAGCTTTTCTCCCAGCCAGAAGTCACTGGAACCTCTCAGGTTAACCTCGAGTTAAGAACTTTGCTTCAGGATGAGAACAGAAATCGCGCGGCGGTGGCACGGCAGCAGCAGGAGGCCCTATTAGCTAAAGTGGTACCTCAGGTTAAGAACAGTTTCAGGTTAAGAACGGACCTCCAGAATGAATTAAGTTGTTAACCCGAGGTGCCACTGTACACCTTTGGGCACCTGCTAAGAACATTCTTGTTTAGACAAGCCTACCCAGATATTTAGAAAGCTGGTCCAAATTTTAATCTGGTTTTGGACACAACACAGAAACTGAATGGTTTTGTACCGCTATCGGAGTTGCAGAATTCATTGGTTGGTCTCTCTGCCGAAGCCTTCTGATTAGAGGTTTCATCAGCTTGCCGCTGGTAAATGGATTGATGGTCAAGGCTTTCCAAACCGCTGCAGCTGTTCTGCAATTTTTCCAAAGAGAATTTTTCTTTTTTTCCTTTTCTTAAAAAAAGTCAGGCCTTTTTTTTTTTTTTTTTACTTTATATCGCACATGCATTAAATTCAGCTCTCCTCATTTCCACATCACAAAAACTTACTTGTTGCACTCCATGGAGCTTTCCAGCAAGGTGTCCATCACAGGGCTGAGACGCTTCGCGGCGAGGTTGACCACTGCCGTAACTGTTTCTCTTTTGTAAGGGAGTCTGTGATGCCAGAGAGACGGTAGTAAATCTCCCTGACAATCATCTGCAGCTGGAAGAAAATAAAAGAAGACCAGGTTGAGAAAGGGTGGTGGACCTGAAAGAAAGCGAGATCCACCATACAGGAGGGGTGGGGTAGGGGGGACGTGCACCCAGAGATCATGGAAACCAAGAGAGACCCTGGCCAAGGGGAACCCGAAAGGGATCTGGTTCTGCCTACTCACCAGGCAACGCTGGCCCCGGCTGCTGCCTTGCCTCTGGCCTGATGATGGAGGCCTGGCGGTGTGGCAGTTTTGGCAAGGCAAGCGGTGGCCCCTGCGGTCTCCTTGTCTCTGCCCGCGATTCAGAAGTCTTTGCCACCTTCGGCAGGTGATTGGCCTCTTCCTGCCCCTCCTCAGTGGGGTGGATTTTATTTTTTTTGAAAAAGCTAGCCATCCTGCAAGAAAGGAAATAAAATCAAGATAATTTATTACAACCAACAGCATATACATTTTCTGAAATAAATAATAAGTTTATCCCCATTTCCCAGAAAGCAGGTCTTGGGGGGCTGCTCTTCATGCCTCACCTGCCAGTCCTTTTCACCTTCTTACCTTGCCAGCTGACAAATGCCTTTGAAAAAGCTTTCTTCCCTTGAAAGCATCGTCCAGCAGCTTCGCAACTCCGCAAGTTGGAAATCGTCCACACCTCCGGCACGGCCAATCAGGTTTTTCAGGGCCTGCACAGCGGTCCTGAGCCAAGTGAAGGAATTAAGAATATTCTATTTATTTTTCCATTTCAAAAATGCCCTTCACCCGTAGATCTCAGGGCAGTTCAGATCGAATATTCATTGAACTCGATTCTCCGAAAAAATTATTAATCATACTCAATTGTTTCACAAGACATTTAAAAAATGGGGGGAGGGGTGGCGCCTCTTGCAGGATGCCTCTTCCTGTTCCTGAGGCGCAGGAGCAGCAGCAAGCCAGCTACCGGTAGAGAGACCCAGCCAGATGGGCGGGGTACAAATAATAAATTATTATTATTATTATTATTATTATTATTATTATTATGGGTCTGAGAAAAACTGCAGCATCTTGGGAATATGCTTGTGGGGCTCTTGAAAGGAATGTGTCTCTGTAAGTTTAATTGCCTCCTGCCTGTGAAGCTGGGAAGGGTGTTACCTGATTTGTAGGGTGTGTATTGGAAGCCAAAAGGTTATCTAATTCTCGACTGGTTGTAAACTCCAGCTGTGTCAGGGAGGGGAGGGGAAACGCTGCAGTGTTCTCTGGTTACCCACTTTGAAGTGCAAACAATTAGCAGCTGCCTTGTTCAAATGGTTACATGAGACAAAGGGTTAGCATCCTACAATTGGCCAATTCGCAATTAGAAGTATAATTTGATTGGCTTTCTCTGTAAAACCCCACGAGGGGAAAAGGGGGGTAAGAACCCTAGGTTTGTAAGGAAAGGGGGGTCAGCCATCCTCTGGGATCTGATGCCAGCCATGGACTCCTATCCAATCCTTGCCTTAGGGAGAGGGATAAGATGCCAAATTCTGATCTAAGTTTTGTGGTGTGAGTATTAGACGTTTAGGTAGTAATACTACCGGTATGTACCTTTGTTGTTTTGTTTCTTGTAACCTTTTTTCTGGAGAACTGTCTAACCACTATATATCTTGGTTGGTTTTTCTTTTAATAAACCTTAAAAGGATAAGTTTGTCTGTGTCTTGTGTTTCCAAGCTAAACCTGTGTCAAACTGCTTGACTCTACCTTTAAGTTGGTTAGCTGTGTCCACGGTAAAGTAGAGCAGACTGTGTAGCCCTTCTTTGCACAGTGCAGAGTTTAAACTGTGGAACTCCCTCCCGCAGGAAGGAGAGGCAGCCACCAATCGAGGTGGCTTTAAAAGAGGATTACACAAACTCACGGGGGCAATGAGGGGCTGTGCTCTGCCCACAGTCAGAGGCAGAAATGCTTCTAATATTTGATGAATTATTGTATTTTAATATTTTGCTGGAAGCCGCCCAGAGTGGCTGGGGAAACCCAGCCAGATGGGCGGGGTATAAATAATATATTATTATTGTTGTTATTACTATTATTGTTATTATTTATAGCCTGATAACGGCAGAGGGTTGCCCCTTTTCCCTCTGGCCCAGGGCTACCAGTGGACTAAAAGGGGGGTGGCAGCTTTTTGATATAAACCTTGGCGACCCCCCCTTTGTGGATCGCAACCCCCCTTCTCCCACTACAGAGTTGATATAGCAACTGAGGAATTTTGTTGTTTCCCGCAAGGGAATAACAATAAAGATCTGTTCTATTCTAAATACACCACACGTTTGGCTTAAATCTGCTCCAGGGGTTTCTGTAAAGGGTAGCAACCCGAGGCAGCCAGTTTGAATTTACCTTTTCTCCTCTAACTCCTCAAACCCCTCAACAGGCCCCTCCTCCACAGCGTTGCTAAGGAGGAGACATGAGGTCACAGCATTGTGACAACATCAGGGGGGAAATGATGTCAGTGGAAAAGGAGACCTTTTGCTCACCCTGCCTGGGACAATGTAAACAAAGTAAATTCATCCCATTTCTACAACACCTTTCATCCAAGGATCATTTGGTTGTTTCACCTCCATACTCTAAATCACAGGTGTCAAGGACAAGGCCCGCGGGCCAAATGCGGCCCGCGAGACCTCGTCATGTGGCCCGTGAGCGTGCGCTGATTGGCGGTGGGCGGCGAAGGTCAGCGCGCGCGAGAGGAAGGGAGCAGAGGTTTTTTTTCCCCGGGCCGTTTTGGCCCAGCGCGGCTTTTTGCCGCCTCTGGGGTGCCCCGCGCGGCTTTCTGCCGCGTCGGGGAAGCCCCCCGCACCATTTTTTCCTTGCCGGGAGAACCCGGCAAGGCTTTTTTTCTTCGGGCCGTTTTGGCCCAGGGCGGCTTTTTGCCGCGTCGGGGGTGCTCCGCGCGGCTTTCTGCCGCCTCGCGGAAGCCCCCCGCACCATTTTTTCCTTGCCGGCAAGGCTTTTTTTCTTCGGGCCCTTTTGGCCCAGCGCGGCTTTTTGCTGTGTCGGGGGTGCTCCGCGCGGCTTTCTGCCTCCTCAGGGAAGCCCCCCGCACCATTTTTGCCTTGCCGGGTGAGCCCGGCAAGGCTTTTGATTTTCGGGCCGTTTTGGCCCAGCGCGGCTTTTTGCTGCCTCAGGGGTGCCCCGCGCGGCTTTCTGCCGCGTCGGGGAAGCCCCCCGCACCAGCCTGCCGATCCCACCACCACCCCGCGCTGCGCCAATCCCTGCGAACAGCAGGCAGCGGTGGAGGGGGGGGAGAATGAGCAGCATCTCCGCTACAGCGGAGACGTTTCTTGCTCCTCCCGGCCCCCCCCTCGCAAAAGCCTTCTTTTTCGGGTGGGGGGGGTGGAGAAGCAAGCATCATCTTCCCTCTCTCCTCTCTCTCTTTCACTCCTTCCTTCCTTCCTTCTCTCTCTCTCTGTCTCATTCCCTTTTACCCCTCCCTCCCTCCTTCCTCCCTCCCCTCTCTCCTCTCTCTATCTTTCACCCCTTCGTTCCTTCCCTCTCCCTCTTTCTTTCACTCTCTCTCACCCCTTCCTTCCCCCCTCTCTCACCCTTTCCTTCCTTCCCCCTCTCTCATTCCTTTCTTTCTTTCCTTCCTTCCTTCTTTCCTTCCTCCTCCCTCCCTCCCTCCCTCCCTCCCTTCCTTCCTTCTCTCTCTCTCTCTCTCTCTCCCTTTATTTTTATTTTTCTTTCTTTCCTTCCTTCCTTCCATCCATCCATCCATCTCTCTTTCTCACCCCTTCTTTCTTTCCTTCTTTCCTTCCTTCCTTCTCTCTCTCTTCCCTCCCTCCCTCCCAGCCTTTTAGAGGAGGAAAACCAGAAAAAAATATTTTTTCCACACAGTGGAGAGGGGGAGGGTGGCCCTTTGAGGGTCACCGGCCCTTTGAGGGTGACCAAACTGCTGATGCGGCCCCCGATGAATTTGAGTTTGACATCCCTGCTCTAAATTATGGGTGGCCTTCCTCTTGCCAGCATTGTATATTGGAAACAAAAATGCCTGGCTTGAAATTGTTTTTAGAATTATTATATATTTATTTCCCTGACGGGGACTCGAGGCAGCTTACGGATTAAAATAAGACAAGCTAAAAACATCGGGGGCAGGCAAGGAAACCTACAATTAAAAAGCCCTTAAACACTGATAGAATTAAAATTGCATGTGTGCATACAAATTAAAATATCTTACCATACAAATAATTGCAGTAAAAACAGCACAACACAGGCCCTTTCATTAGAAGCACATTTTTATTTTATATTTATGTATACCTTGCTCATCATAGAACTGTAGAGTCGGAAGGGACCCCGAGGGTCATCCAGCCCAACCCCCTGCAATGCAGGAATCTTTCGCACAACATGAGGCTCAAACCCACAACCCTGAGATTACGAGTCTTGTGCTCTATCAACAATTCCGTTGACCCTGTGTGAGTGGGGGAATCTAGACACAAATAGAAAATGATGTGATTATAAGCTCTCGTTGCTAAGGGTACGGCGGTTGAGTGGCAGGTTGCTGTTCAGCCTTGCCCAGGGGACAACTCAATGGTGGGACTTCGGGAAGGACCACCAAAGACTGTCAGTCACGACTGGACCTAATGGTCAGGGGTCCTTTAAAGGTACCCTCTACTTCTTTACATTTCCAGCACTTGTTTTCTTTTCTTTTATACATTTTTGCTAATTTAACCAGTGTTAAATACCATCTGTACATCATTTTCATATAATTCTCTAAGTACAGTACAGGCCGTACATTTCATATCATTTTCCCATCATCTTTCCTGATTTGTCATCTGAATGTTATGTCTCGCATCTCCAGCAGTTATCTGATTCATTCTTATACATCTTAGCAAGCCTACTCAGTGTTAAATACCATCTGTGAATCATTTTCAGGTAGTTCTCCTTCAAAGAATAACATGCTGTAGGAAGTCAGTTTTCCAGGATTTCCCCCAATAAGTTAGCTGATTTCTGACTTTGTATAGTTTTGGTTGTATGATTTTATGCACGACTGATTTTTTTAATGCATGGTGGTATATAAATAGATTTGAGTTCTGGAACTCCCCCCCCCCCTTTTCCTTCAATTCATCAAATTGAATTAAATTAAATTCTGAGATTCCTGCACTGCAAGGGGTTGGACTAGATGATCCTTGGGGTTGCTCCCAACTCTACATTTCTATCATTCTACGAAATTAGTAAATATATCCCCCCCTGCCCCCCAAAAAGGCAACTCACGAGTTCGTGTGAAATGCAGCAGGCAAGGCGTCAACCAAACCTCCCTAGATCTCTTCGTAAGCAAATGAGCAACATGCACGGCAATTAATATTAGCACTTTGTATGCAGAAAATGGCAAAGATGGATCTATTCTGAGTAAGACGGGGATGTTGAGCTGCAGAAGCCATTCCTGTAAGAGGCAGCAAGTTATAATTCAGATGCGTTGGAATTTAGAGACTCAATTTTGCAGAGGCTTGAAAACGATTAATAAAAACATGGCCTGCATGAGGAATAAACATTGTCCGCCCTTTAATTAAAAAATGATGATTAACTTGACAAGGCATCCTGACTGATAATCAAAGTTCTATTGTGATACGGCCAGGAAAGGTGAAGGTCTAAAGACCCCAAAGAGATTCTGGCTATTTGGTCAGAATCATAGAATTGTAGAGTGGGAAGGGACCCCCAAGGGCCATCTAGCTCAACCCCCTGCAATGCAGGAATCTCAGCTCCAACACGCAAGTTCCTTGGGGAGAAATGGATGTTGCTTTGAAAGGTTAGCGCTGCAGAGAGAGGCTCCCCTATTTAACCTGCCTGCCTGTAATTGAGCAAAAACCCACATAAAGGCAGCATGACTCTCTGACCTGGTAAAAGTTTGCCTCCCACCAGCCTGCAAATCCAGCTCCTTGGGGGAAGGAATTTTGAGAAGTTACGCGCAGGCCTGGAGGAGGAGGAGATATAGAATCATAGAATTGTAGAGTCAGAAGGCACCCAAGGGTCATCTAGTCCAACCCCCTGCCATGCAGGTGTCTCAGCTAAAGCATCCCTGACCAGCGCAGTCTTTAGCATATGCGCCGCCGGGGGGCAAAGATCCGTCCAGCGCCCCCAAATTTAGTTTAGCCCCCAAATGAACTGTTATTATGCTTATGTCAGAAACCACACTTACGCCTCATCTCTTGGAAGGGAGGAAAAAGAAACAAACTTTTTTATTTGCTCATTTCTTTACAATACCCTTATACTTAAGTATGCAACACCACCACACTTAAACTTGTAAGCATTGTTTAGGCACCTACTTAGGAGAAACATCAGTCGTGTCAAAGGTGCCACTGACCCGCTGCCTCATAGCAGCTCAATACAAGACGTAACATAATATTTTGATGTAAGAGTTAATTTCGCGTGCACAGCGCAGTTGAGTCTGACAAGCGCCGATGTTGTGAATGACACAAGCTTGATCAAAATTATTTATTATTTCATAGCAGGTAGATAGTTAAGAGCTTAGGTGGCTTCAGCGCCGGGCGGCCCCCAGAATTCAACAGCCAGGTGCCCCGCACCCCTTGCATCCCCGGGTAAAGACGGCCCTGTCCCTGACAGATGGCCATCCAGCCTCTGCTTAGAAACCTCCAAGGAAGGAGAGTCCTGTTATGTATTGAAGTTCTCACCCTGGCCACCAGGGGTATTGTGTATATAGTTTTCACTCAGGTCCACGTCAGTTAATTTAGGCAGGAAACCCTGGGCTGCTAAACTATGTTAAACTGGGCTGTTAAACTGGGAGTCAAACTATGGAACTCCCTCCCACAAGATGAAATGAAGGCCACCAACCAGGATGGCTTAAAAAGAGGGATAGACAAATTCAGGGAGGAGGAGAGGGCTATTAGCCTGGTTCTGCCTCCACAGTTGGAGGGAGCAGCGGTGCTTCTGAATTCCAGGTGCTAGAAACTATGGGAGGGGAGAGTGGTCCTGTGTTTGGATCCTGCTTGTGGGTTTCCTTTTGGGGCATCTGGTTGGCCCCTGGGAGAACAGGATGCTGGACTCAATGGGCCATTGGCCTGATCCCGCAGGCTCTTCTCATGTTCTTCACTCCTCTCTTCTGCTGTTTCCTCCTCTAAAGGCTCCAGGACAGGGAGAAGATGCCTTTGGCAGGAAGGTGTCAGGTTGTGTGAAACAGCCCTGCATTTCTAGTTCCGTTGCAGCCCAGGGCTATTATAAGGCTAGCAAGTTGTGGCCACCGCAGGCTGGCAAACCTGCCATCCCAGCTCCTTAAGAGCAGCCCCAGAAACCACAAAAATCCTCCTCCTGTCATTTGGCAAACCACCTAATCATGACCTTGGCTTGGCTTATTACGGGGTTACCAGGATAGCAGAGGCTGCGATGAAGAAGACTCCTGGACCGGGGGGGGGGGGGAGGGGGGAGATGAGCTCCATTTCCCAATGCTCTCTTTTCCCAGGTGGGATTTTGAAGTTGGGGGGGGACCTCTGGGAAGGAGGGCATTCCCATGATTCTGTGCAACTGCGGAACTCCCTGCCACAGGAGGCAGTGAGGGCCACTAACTTGGAGGGCCTTAAAAGAGGACAAATTCATGGAGGAGGAGAGGATTATCGATGGTTACAAACCCTGCGGGTTGCGAACATGCCTCCCGCACGATCATGCTCACAACCCGAGCGTCCACTGTATTGCACCAACTGTTGCCCCCTTCTCACCAAGCTGCTTGGCAATAGTCTTGTGGCCCAGTCCAGCCTTGTGCAGGTCTACAATCCTGTCCCTGACATCCTTGGACAGCTCTTTGGTCTCGGTCATGGTGGCTACTTTGGAATCTGCTGGATTGATTGCTTCTGTCGACAGGTGTCTTTTGTACAGGTACTGTAACGAGCTGGGATTACAGGTAAGACCTCTCCCTTACAGCAGGTGCTTCTGATCTCAGCTCCTTACATACAGTGAAGATACCAGGTAGCCTGACATCTGGCTGGTTGATAGGGGATCAAATACTTATTTCACTCATTATAATGCACATCAATCTCTGACTTTTGTCTTCTGGGTTTCTGGGGGTTTTCCTGTTGTTATTCTGTCTGTCACAGCTACAATAAACCTACCATTAAAATTATGGACTAGTCATTTCTTCGTCAGAGGGCAAACGGACAAATTAAGCAGGGGATCAAATACTCCCCCCCCTCATTGTATATGTCCAGCTGTCATTTGTCAACAACAAACTGTCACTGTTTTTTTGTGTTGAATATATGCTATATGGTAATTGATGGACCTCATAGGTATCTCAAGCCATTTGCGCATGTTGACATGCAAGCAGTCCATGCAGAATGTAGGCACCCTATATATAGAAAGGAGCAAACCAGGGATTGAGGGAGCAGGCTAGCAGGCGGGGGCCATGACTTACATCATGGGAGCCAACACAACACAAAACACTGTTGCTGTATGTAGGTTTTATTCTATGTGTTTTTTATCTTATATTTTGGAAATGTACATCCAGTTCCCGCCCCTTTAAATTTTATTGGGGGCCCCACCTAAGCTAGAGCTTGTTTAGCTTATACGTAAATCTGGCACTGGGTAGCCAGGATTTATGTTCGGAGGCGGGCAGAACCTCAGTTATTTTTAATGATTTATTGGATAGCACCTGCCTCCCTGTTGAAAGGATCTCAGGTGATTGTTGTGGGGGAGACCTGGCCACTTTTGATTGGCCATTCAGAGGGAAAGTCCCTTCCCCAGGGATCAGGCTGCAAATCTTGCGGCGCGCCCTGAAGCGGCTGAGAAAGCGCACGGGCGGTTTTTGTGCCCCAAAAAACCACAATAATGGAAGCTCTCCAAACTACACTTCCCAGAATTCCGCGGGGAGGGCTGAGCAGGAGGAGGCGGAGAAAGAGAAAGTGGCGCTGCCCACTTTCGGGTTCAAGCGTTGCTATTTTCTTTCTTTTTTGCAACCTTTGCAGCGGAGCCCAGGAGATCCAAAGGCCCGCGGAGGTTGCGCGCGCGCGGGCGGACGAACGGACGGGCTGCTCGCTCCCCCGAAGCTCCTGGGTGGGGAGAGGGAGAGGCCACGATCCCCGCCGCGGGGCTTCCCCCGGGCTTGCTCGGGAGTAAGCCGCCCCTTCCAGAGGGCGAGCGGAGACGCGCAGGATACCCCCCTCTCCAGGGGGAAAAAAAAGCCCCGGCGTCTTGCAGCCCGGGGGATCGGGCCCTGCGGCTTGCGCAGCGAGGCGGCGGAGGGCCGGGCGGGGGTCTCGGCCCCTTTCCCGGCGGGGGCGGCGGACAGAGCAGCTGGGGGGCGCCGGGAAGAGGATCCGCCGCCGCCGCCGCCCGAAGCCAACATGGCTGAGATCAGCATCGACCAGTCCAAGCTGCCGGGAGTCAAGGAAGGTAGGCGGGGAAGAAGGGGGTGGGGGTCGGGGGAGACCCCTGGGCAAGACTCGAGGGGGCGGCGTTGGGGGGAAGGGAGACCCTTTGCGAGACTGGGGGGGGGGGAGAGGAGACCCCTTTGCCAGACACCGGGAATTGAGGAGGGGGTCCGAGGGAAGGAAGGAGACACCCTTGGAAGACTTGGGGAGAAGGGGGACCCTTTTGCGAGATGGGGGGTGAGTGGGTGGGAGGGAGACTTTTCCAAGACACTGGGGAGGGGGCGGCGTTGGGGAGAAGGGAGACCCTTTTGCCACCTCGAAGATGAGGAGGGAGGGAGACCCCCATGCAAGACCCTGAGGAGGAGGAGGGAGGAGACCCCTTTGCGAGACTCGGGGAGGGGGCGTTTCCTTTTGTGGGGGAGCGGCCGAGAATGCCTGCCCCCCCCCTCCGCGGCGCCCCCTTTTCGGAGTCTCGGATCTCGGGGGTCTAATCCTTTCTCCCTTCTGCGGGGGAGGGGCTTGGGGGTCTCTCTGCAGGATGCACCCCCTTGGCATTCGTTGAGCAGAAGGCCTGGAGGGCCGGGCCGGGGCTCTGGCGGGCCGGGTCTGCCTGGCGCCGCGCCCCGTTGCGAAAGGCGGGGAAGCCGCCCAGAGGCCCCCGCAGATGGACGCGCCTGCACCTGCCGGGGAACACGGGGGCCCCCTTTCAGACGTGCCACGGATCTCCCGGGCGGTTGGAGACCTGGGAAGCTCGGACCGATTCGGGTCGCTCTAGTCCTGTGTTGCCTGCTCTGGCCGGCAGCAGCTGCTCTCCCCGGAGCTTCCCCCCCCCCAGCCCTGCCCCCCCAAATAAAGCCAGATTCTAGTCCTCATGAATCTGGGCAAAGGGTTGATCTCTGTAGGAAGCTGCTTTCCCCTGGCCTGTCTTGGGTGCCCTTGGGGCGTTGAACCCGGCGCCTCCTTCTGCATGCCAAGCAGCTGCTGTAACCGCTGAGCTGCAGTCCAGGGTGTGTCTGGGGCAAAGGGCAGAAGGCCCAGCTGCCCCCCTGCTGCCCCAAGCTGCTACTTTTCTAGGTGCAGGGGTTTTTCTGTGTTCGTTTCTGCCCATAAGGTCCAGTTCCTTTGTGCGTCAGGCAGGAGGCGAGAGACCTTCCCCTCCCCTCCAGACAAAAAGGGGCGGGGGAATCGTAGAATGAGAAGGGATCCAAAGGGTTCTCTAGTCCACCCCCTGCAGAGGATGCATCTTTTAAAACTGGGCTTGACCTCAGACACTTTGCCCCTAATGTTATTGCATTTACATCCCAGTCTCTTTTCCTCCAAGGAGCTCAGGGGGACATCATCATCATAATAATAATTAATAATACATGATTCTCTCCCTCCTCATTTGATTGCTCCACAACAACCCTGTGAGGTAGGTCAGGCTGAGAGGCGGTGACTGGCCCGAGCTCTCCCATTGAGCTTCATGGCCAAGTGGGGATTTGAACCCTGGTCCTAGTCCAACGCTCTAACCCAGGGGTCAGCAACCTTTTTCAGCTGTGGGCCGGTCCACCATCCCTCAGACCATGTGGGGGGCCGGACTAATTTTTTTTTGGGGGGGGGGAATGAACGAATTCCTATGCCCCACAAATAACCCAGAGATGCATTTTAAATAAAAGGACACATTCTACTCGTGATTGGGCCGGATCCGGCTCATGGGCCTTAGGTTGCCTACCCCTGCTCTAACCACCACACCACACTTTAAGTACTTGGATTTTTTTAAAAAAAATAAACTTGGGTGTGTGTGTGTGGATCTCCCAAATTAATTGTAGCACATTTTATTGATAAAAACATAGCTGACTAACCTTTCAGACCTTGCAGCTGTGCTTTTAGGTCCTTTCTCGCTTTTATATTTTATCATTTTATTTTCTGTGTTATCCTCTTTATATTGCGAGATGCCTCTTCGCTTTGGGTTGGGAAATAGGGTTTAAATGCAGGGGTTTGTTTTTTAAAAGGTGTTTGGCTTTTTTCTATCATGGAATCATAAAATTGTAGAGCTGGCAGGGATCCCCAGGGGTCATCCATCCCACCCCCTGCAAAACAGGAAATGTTGAAGCCTATTTCCTGGCCCAGGGTGAGCCACCCTCTGGCCTACTTCTGGCCTGGGGCTGTCACAGAGGAGCAAAGAAAGGCATTCCTACTCTTCCAAACACTCTGCGGTTGGATGTGTGTTATTCTTTATTATTATTCTGTATTGAATTCATATACCGCCCTGTACCTGGAAGCAGGAGTCGCCAATACGGTGCACATGGGCGCGATCCCCCCCCCCCCGGTGCCCACAAATCCTTTGACCCACAACCCCCTTTAACACCCTGCTTCGACAAGAAATAAGGGTAGTTATTTTTTCTCCCTTCTCTGGGTGGGGGAGCTGATCCCTTGGAGGGATTAGGGAAGGATCCAGGAGGGTGGTGCCCGCAGCTGGTGCTCCAAAACCCAGAGGGGCCCACAGCCCCCCAAAGTTGGCCATTCCTGTTGCAAGGGAGCATATATGCAGGATCCCGTGACGTAGGTTGGTTGTCCTGCCGTGCCGGAGCTTGTTGTTGTTTAGTCGTTTAGTCATTTCCGCCTCTTCGTGACCCCATGGACCAGAGCACGTCAGACACTCCTGTCTTCCACTGCCTCCTGCAGTTTGGTCAGACTCATATTGGTAGCTTTGAGAACACTGTCCCACCATCTCGTCCTCTGTCATCCCCTTCTCCTTGTGCCCTCCATCTTTCCCAACATCAGGGTCTTTTCCAGGGAGTCTTCTCTTCTCATGAGGTGGACAAAGTCTTGGAGCCTCAGCTTCAGGATCTGTCCTTCCAGTGAGCACTCAGGGCTGATTTCCTTCAGAATGGATAGATTTGATCTCCTTGCAGTCCATGGGACTCTCCAGAGTCTCCTCCAGCACCATAATTCAAAAGCATCCATTCTTCGGCGATCAGCCTTCTTTATGGTCCAGCTCTCACTTCCATACATCACTACTGGGAAAACCATAGCTTTAACTATATGGACCTTTGTTGGCTGCTTTTTAAGATGCTGTCTAGGTTTGTCATTGCTTAACTCCCAAGAAGCAGGAGTCTTTTAATTTTGTGATTGCTGTCTCCATCTGCAGTGATCATGGAACCCAAGAAAGTGAAATCTCTCACTGCCTCCATTTCTTCCCCTTCTATTTGCCAGGAGGTGATGGGACCAGTGGCCATGATCTTAGTCTTTTGATGCCAGAGCTTAGTGTTAGAAATTAGCCTGGCGCCAGGCGCGTTTTGCTACTGGCACGGGTCCAGCTGCAACTATGGTGAGATATCTGGGCACCAGGTTGGCGACCACAGTTTAAAAAACCTCCGTCTTTGATCGTAGTTAATACCATTTCCGTTTCCACTGTGTGTGTCTCCTTCTTGCATACTGGGACAAGTCAATTTTTGCAAGAACAAGCTACAGTTAGGCATGAGATCGTAGGATCGTGGAATTGCAGGATTTTAGTGTCGGAAGGGACCTCCCAGGATCATCTAGTCCAACCCCCTAGCGAACAGACATTCCATTGTGGCGACTGTAACCTAGATTTAAGGTGCCATTTGGTATCTAGCTTATATATATTGAGTTTCTAACATGACTCAGAAATGCTGAGTTTCATGCTGAGTTGCCCCGGCTTTACTCCCAGGTAAACGTGGGCAGGATTGCAGCCTTTACCAAATCAGGCTCAAATCGTGATCCAAGACGAGGGACATTTTCTCTCCGCAACGCACCTGGCACTGTTATTTCAGTTTGTGCGAATTGGTGAAATGAACTGCTTGGTTGGGGATTGCTATAGAAATGAATTTGCAATGAGTTCCGGTTAATTGCTTTGGAGTTCAAGGTTGGGTCAGAGTGTCTGGCACAAATCATCTTGGGACAGGACCAATGGACGCGACCCTTTTGTGGGTGACGAGGGCTGAATTTGTGGTGGGCGTTGCGGAGAGTTTTCAAATGCGAAATGTTCATTTCCTGCCACACAAAGGGGTAGGTCTCAGGGGCGTACCCAGGATCAAAACTAGGGGGGGGGGCAAGCCATTACGCCCATGGTAGGTCTGAGTCTTCCGTCCGGCAGACGCTGCTGCGGCTCAATCCTTGATGCGACTCACTTTCACATGGCGCGTTTTTCAAATAAGAGCATCGGAGGACCCTGCTGGATCGGGCCCATGGCCCAAAACCTAGTCCAGCCCTTGCAGTGGCCGACCAGATGCCTCAAAGGGAAATCTGCAAGCAGGATTCGAACACAAGACCAGCTCTCCAGCAACTGGCATTCAGAAGCATTGCTGCCTGCAGCCCTGGAGGCAGATCAGTCCTCTTTTAAAGCTTTCCAAGTTGGTGGCCACCACTGCCTCCTGTGGGAGGGAGTTCCACAGATCAACCAGTGTACGAAAATCGCCAGGTGCATTTTGCACCTGCCTCTGGGCCACTTGCGACCAAGCGAAGATGCCCAGCTGCCTGGATGGATGGCACCTGATGTCTCCATGGATCTGGACTCTGCACACACTAGCAGCACATCCTGCTTTGCCTTCCGAGTCGCAATTTGAAGGATGGAAGTTGGTAGCTGTATGCTGGCTCCCTCGGCTAATAAAGCGAGATGAGCGCCCCAACCCCAGAGTCGTCTGCCACTGGACCTAATGGTCAGGGGTCCCTTTACCTTTACCTTTTTAAAGCTGTTTGTGTCGGGGCTTTGAGTGGTGGGTTGGAGGGGGGCAGCCTCCCTCCAGAGCAACCCTCTATATTAAAATAACTTCTCAAAAGGAAGTTGTTTTCTGGCTTGAAGAGAAGATTGGACAAATTCGTGGAGGAAGAAGGGGCTACGAGAGGCAGTGATGCTTCTAAATACCAGTTGCTGGAAACAGCAGGGAGGGAGAGGGCTCTTGTGTTCGAATCCTGCCATAGCAGAATGCTGGACCAGATGGGCCATTGGCCTGATCCAGCAGGCTTTCCTTGCTCCCCGGGAACAGAATCGCAACCTTCATTTTGCTTGCGGACCAAGAGAGGATCAGGCCTTTTGTTTGCGATTTTCCTTTTGCACAGCCAGCCCCCTGAAAGAGACTTGAAGCCTCTGGATTTTCTTTTCAGGCCAGAGATTGCAGGAGGGGAGGGCCCTTGCCTATTATCCTCTAGCGGTTCTCTTTCAAAGCCCGGCTGTTGTCTGCCCTGAAAGCGGGGAGGGGGCTTGCACAGAGGGACCCCTGGGACTCCCACGGAGAGCATGCGGAGCTCAGGCTGCTCCTTGATCTTAACCTCCTGTACATCACAATCCTGGCTTGCTACAAAGAACCACGCACTCCCTTTCATGCTGCGAGAGAGATGTCTTCTCCCTGTTGCTGAGCTGTGGGAAAGGGGCCAAGGGGTGGGGTCGGGGTCAGGTTGCTTTTGAAGGTGGGATGGGGAGAGGGGAGAGGGAGGCAGGCTGGATTTCCCCACTGCTGGGGGCGGCGGCTGGCGGCTTGGATTTTCACCTGCACATATATGGCATTTGAGGTGCCCGTATGTGAAAGCCGAAGTCTGTGTATCTGAAGAAGTGTGCATGCACACGGAAGCTCATACCAATAACAAACTTAGTTTGGGACGCTGGTGGCGCTGTGGGTTAAACCACAGAGCCTAGGCTTGCTGATCAGAAGGTCGGCAGTTCGAATCCCCGCAATGGGGTGAGCTCCTGTTGCTCGGTCCCTGCTCCTGCCCACCTAGCAGTTCAAAAGCACGTCAAAGTGCAAGTAGATAAATAGGTACCGCTCCAGCGGGAAGGTGAACGGTGTTTCCATGCGCTGCTCTGGTTCGCCAGAAGCAGCTTAGTCCTGCTGGCCACATGACCTGGAAGCTGTACGATGGCTCCCTCAGCCAATAATGCGAGATGAGCGCCGCAACCCCAGAGTCATCCGCGACTGGACCTAACGGTCAGGGGTCCCTTTACCTTTAAAGGTGCTACTGGAAGGATTTTTTTTTATTTTGTGTAAAGGGAAGCATCTTAGCAGAGATCTTTTTTAAAAAAAAACAGGAGATGGGATAGGATTAGGCAGGCTTGGGAATGTCCGTGTGCCAATCGTAGGCTGGCATTCAACGGAGCGCCCGTTGCGCAAGGAGAAATCTTTGGCGGGTTTGAAGGAAAGGGCAAGCGAGAGGCAACGCGTGATAGAAGCTTACAAAATAATGTGTGGCATGCAATAAGCGGACAGACAGAGAAGAGGTTTTTCTCCCCTTGGCCTGACACTAGCACTTGTGGACATTCAGTTAAAGCTGAACATTGGCATATTCAGGACCAGCAAAAGAAAGCCCTTCGTTAAACTGTGGAACTCCCTCCTGCAGGAGGCAGCGATGGGCACCAAGCTAGAGGGTTTTGGAAGGGGAGTTAGACAGATCCACAGAGCAGGGGGCTTTCGGTGGCTGCTATGGCTGTTGCTCTGGCTCCACGGTCAGAGGCAGAAGTGCTTCTGAAGACCAGTTGCTGGAAGCTGCTGGAGGGAAGAGGGCTCTTGTGTTCGAATCCTGCTTGCAGGTTTTCCCCAGGCATCTGCTTGATTGCTGCAAGAACAGGATGGTGGACTAGAGGGGCCATTGGCCTGATCCAGCAGGCTCTCCTTATGTTCTTATTTTAAGGGTGAATGTCCCCAATGGGGGAAATGCAAGAGCAATTCAGAATTCCCTGTATTTCAGCATTCAGCTCAGAAATAGAGTAGATCTCTCTCTCTCTCTCTCTCTCTCTCTCTCGCGCACACACACACACACACACACACTGGAGCTCTAGAAACTCCCTTTCTCCCCCCGCCAGAACACTTCCCCAGATGTCCCATAGTTATTTACCCAGCCACTCCCAGCAGCAGAAGTGCAGTATTGGTGAAACTGCCTTTGTGCAATTGAGAGAGGAAGAGAGAGCAAACCGGGAAAGGGCACTTTCCCTAGACGGAGGTTTGCATGCCGGTGCTGCTTGTGCATTTTGCAGCAGCCGTGCGAATGGGTGCATGTGCTGCCTGGCCAGCTGGCCTGCTGCCGGCTCCCTTCTATGCTTCCTCTCGAACCCGCTTCCTGCTCAAAAACACCTGCAGCGAAACTCAGCCAGGCCAACAGCTCACCAAGTGCCCAGAAGGGCTGCTTTTGAAAGTGGGGGTTCCGGGGGAGGCTTCCACAAAGCTGATGCTTTTTGCAATTTAGTGATGGTCAGCCGTCTCAGGATTGGGTTCCGTCGAGGGCAAGCAAAGCTGATATAGGCAGTCTCCGTCAACGTGGTGCCCTCTGGAGGCTTCCCATTTGGCGCTGATGGGAATTGTAGTCTGAAGTATCTAGAGGGCACCAGGTTGACAGAGTCTGCCCTTGCTCTTTTGCAGCTCGGGCAAAGGAGGAGGGCAGATGAATCTCAGCTGGAATTGTGACCAAGGTTTCGCCTCAATTGAAGCAAGTTTGGGGGTTCTCTGCAGCGAGATGGCTCTCAGAGTTCTGCTCATTCCTGAATTCTTGGCCCTGGTTCAGGCCTGGGTCTTTGCATTTCTCATGGTCCAGCCTCGCTTTCACCAGTGGTACCACCCCCCTGGGGAGGGCAGTGGGGTTACCTGGGAGGGTGCTAAGAGGCATAGGGTGGCAAGGGGGCACTGGAGGTGCAAATGGCTTAGCAGACCTAGAAAAACCGTTACCACTGGATCAAGTTCGTCAGTTTTGTTGAATTAAACTGGATAGCTTGAATGGGACTTTGAGTAAATGTGCCATGAATTGTTACTGTTCTGAATTATATTGTGCAAACCACTATTTTGAATTGTGCTTTTTATAGGATCGGGGGGCTGAATTTTTGAACTAATACCGGTAGAAAACTCCTCCAGATTAACAACTGCCTTGCGCCATTTTTATGGGGCTGCGGGAAGTGGCCGGCTCAGGTGTTTTCATGGATCAAAACTATGTATTTGTTTCGCAAAATTTATGCCCTAGTCGGTTGTAGGGGGGAAAGCAGTTTGCAGAAAGATAAGAGGAAGAAAAACATACCGAGAGAGATTTTCAGCAGCGGTTCGAAACGTAGCATAAAGTTTAAATGCTAAATCCATACCAACTTTCTAAGCATCTGGTTTTTAGTAGGCGCCGAAGAGAGTACCGTGGATGCAGGTGCCTGCTTGGTTTCAAGGGGCAGGGAGTTCCAAAGTGCACAAAAAAGCCCAGCCGAGTTCCTACAAACCGAGACAGTGCATGAAACCTCTGCAAATCTGCAAGGGGGAAAAGGCAACGCAACCTGGGCTGTGGGTCTGGCCTTGTTGGGGACGGAGGGGGCCGCATCTGTTGACAGCCAAGAGCCATCGAATCGGAGCGTGGAGAACGGGGCACTGTCGCCAGGACAACCTGCACACGCCGGCCGCGGCCAATCCTGGCCGATTCTGCGTGGCGCGGCGCCAGCCTTCTTTCCCTGCCTTTGGGTAAAGGTCACTTGAGTCATTCCTAATGGGGCTGAAAGACTGGAGAGTGGCTGCTGACTTCGGTTGGGTTATTGTTGTGTTTGCTCGTTCTTCTTTGCCGTCCTTTGGCTGGGAGGTCCGTGACGTCTGCCAGAGAGCGAAGACCTCCTTTGTCTAGGCTCTGGAAGATGGCATGGGGTGGGGGGTTCTCCTAGGGGTGGGGGGCAGGGAAAGCAAGCGGCCCACCCACCCCCAGCCATTTGCAAGCTTGCGTTGCCGTTCCCTCGTTGCTCCGCGCTCAGACGCTTCCCCAGCCGCAAAGGATTGCCAAACCTTGAAAGACCTTTAATCTCCATTATCTGGACGGGTGGTATTTGAGGCTTTGGCAAACCGCCATTCTTGGAAAGGGGTCTTGTGTGCTGAAAGTATCTATACAGGGCCGGATTTAGGTTTGATGCGGCCCTCAGCTCCTGAAGGTTATGGGGCTCTTTATATGTCCAGCTGTCCTTTGTCAACAACAAATTGTCACTGTTGTTTTGCGTTGAATATATGCTAGATGGTGATTTATGGACCTCATAGGGATCTAAAGCCATTTGCACATAACAAAATATGTATTTTATCAAAGTAACTGTTGAACTGAAATACAATTAAGAAAAAGTATACACCAGTCCGTGCAGAATGCAGGCACCCTATATATAGGTAAAGGTAAAGGGACCCCTTACCATTAGGTCCAGTCGTGTCCGACTCTGGGGTTGCGGCGCTCATCTCGCTTTATTGGCCAAGGGAGCCGGCGTACAGCTTCCAGGTCATGTGGCCAGCATGACAAAGCCGCTTCCGGCGAACCAGAGCGGCGCACGGAAAGGGCGTTTACCTTCCCGCCAGAGCGGTACCTATTTATCTACTTGCACTTTGATGTGCTTTCAAACTGCTAGGTGGGCAGGAGCTGGGACCGAGCGACGAGAGCTCACCCCGTCGCAGGGATTTGAACCGCCGACCTTCTGATCAGCAAGCCCTAGGCTCTGTGGTTTAACCCTATATATAGAAAGGAGCAAACCAGTGATATTTGAGGGAGCAGGCTAGCAGGTAGAGCCCATGACTTACATCATAGGAGCCTACACAACACAAAACACGGTTGCTCTATGTAGGTTTTATTTTGTTTGTTTTTTATATTTTGGAAATGTACATTCTGTTGTTTTTTCCTTTAATTTTTTGGGGGCCCCCAAGAGAGTGGGGCCCTAAGCTATAGCTTGTTTAGCTTATACATAAATCCGGCACTGGATCTATATAGCGTGGTTTTATTTCTCGTACAAATATTGCGGCACATGGGAGCTCATCTTCCTGAATGGCAGAGGGTTGGACTAGATGGCCCTTGGGGGGCCCCTTCCAACTCTGCTATTCTTTGTCAGAGCAGTACTGAACCTGGGACTTTCCCGCAAACATAGCCCACCCTGAACTTCTTTTTTCCATCCCGTTCTCTTTGCTTTCGATGCTCCTGATTGAGGATTTAGCGGCTGGTTCTCCCCCGAAGCCCAAAAAGTTGCCCCCAAGCAACTCAAGGATGTTCCCGACCACTCCTTTTAAAAAATGCTATTGATTTTTCAAAAAGGCCAATCTCTCTGCAGACTGTCCCTGAATCAAGTGACTCAGTTTCTCAATATTTCTTCTTTGAAGTTCTCAAAGCTCTTAACCCGGCTCAAGGTTGTCATCTGAACTAGCCAGATGTTTACCTGAGAATCGACCACAGTCAGTCCATCCTTTGAAAAACAAGTCTTGCCCCAAAATGGCAACTAGGCATTCCGTTTTGGCAACTGCAACCTAGGTTTAAATAGCCCTTTGGCCCCTGTCTAGTATACCTGAGTTTCTATCCCTGGCCACAGCTAGTTGGGTTTCGTGGAAGAGAAGACACTCCATGGCTGCTAGCCGGGTGGCTCTGCCCTGCCTCCACAGCTGGAAACTGCAGGAGGGGAGAGGGGTCTCGGGTTCAAATCCTGCTTGAGGGTTTCCCACTGAGTCATCTCTTTGGCCACTGGGAGAACAGGATGCTGGCCTAGGAGGGCCATGGGCCTGATCCAGCAGGCTCTCCTTATGGCCTTCGGTTATGGCAGCTTTCCGCAACCTGTTTTGGACCACAGCTGGGCTGGCCAGGAACACCTGGAACGCACCAAGTTGGAGTCCGTGATTTGGGATCAATCACGGGCTCCTCCACGATGTCCTGTGGCCCGTTGCTGGAATGTCAGTGCCTCTTTCTAAACGCTCCTCTGTTTTGAAGAACTGGAGCTTAAAATTAACAGGCATTTCCTGTGGGCACATTTTTTCTGTCCTTTTGGTAAATACCCAGACTGGAGTCGAGCCGAGAGCCTTGAGCCGTACATTCCCTTCACCGGGTGAAGCCACAAATCCATGACTCTTGTTCCCAGAAAGCGCCCCAGGTCCCTGTATTCCCTGCATTTCATCTCCCAGAAGGTTTATCCTTTTCTGGGTCTGCCGATAACATTTTTTGCTCTTTTTAGCTACTGTTGATTTTAATGATCTTTGGGGTCTTTTTACACTCCTCTTTTTGCCACGATGAGTATTTAAATATTTTGCTTTACTTTTTTGTAAATGGCTGGGAGGTTTTCTCGCATTCAAGCCTGTGTTTCAGGGGGTTGGTCTGGATGACCCTTGGGGTCCCTTCCGTTCTTCTTCAGTCACACCAAAGGGGACAAGGAGCCACCTGCAACCCTCTCCCCTCCACGGTCTTTTAAGCTAGTCAAGCCCAGTTTCCAAATATGCTGGCTCTGGGAGGTGACTGGGAAGCACTGGGTGCCTCTTGGGAAACGCATTTGGCTGACCCGACTTTCCAGACGGCTTCCTTGAAGGGTGCATCTGGAAATGAAATCAACGCACATCTGATACCCTAGTTTCCAAGTTGCAAAGATGGCTTAAAAATGGACGAAGGAGTGAAGAGCAAGTTTTGCTGAATCTGCAGTATAGAAGGATGGTTTCCATATCGCCGTTAAAACTTAAGACCCAGACAACTGAAAGGCGACATGATGGAAGTAGATAGAGAAAAGATTTCCTCATGCGCTCCTGACACCATAACTTGTAGACATCTGTTGTTGTGGTTTAGTCGTTCAGTCGTGTCCGACTCTTCGTGACCCCATGGACCAGAGCACGCCAGGCCCTCCTGTCTTCCACTGCCTCCTGCAGTTTGGTCAGACTCATGTTAGTAACTTTGAGAACACTGTCCAACCATCTTCTCCTCTGCCGTCCCCTTCTCCTTGTGCCCTTCATCTTTCCCAACATCAGGGTCTTTTCCAGGGAGTCTTCTCTTCTCATGAGGTGGCCAAAGTATTGGAGCCTCAGCTTCAGGATCTGTCCTTCCAGTGAGCACTCAGGGCTGATTTCCTTCAGAATGGATAGGTTTGATCTTCTTGCAGTCCATGGGACTCTCAAGAGTCTCCTCCAGCACCAGAATTCAAAAGCATCCATTCTTCGGTGATCAGCCTTCTTTATGGTCCAGCTCTCACTTCCGTCCATTACTACTGGGAAAACCATAGCTTTAACTATACGGACCTTTGTCAGCAAGGTGATGTCTCTGCTTTTTAAGATGCTGTCTAGGTTTGTCATTGCTTTTCTCCCAAGAGATATCTAATCTCTTAGAGTGGCTGGGGAGACCCAGCCAGATGGGCGGGGTACAAATAATAAATTATTATTATTATTATATTATAATGAAGCTGAATGTTGAGACATATTTTTTTTAAAAAATGAGTTCTTCATGCAGTGCAGTTAACCTATGGAACTTCCTCCCTCAGGAGGCAGGGGTGGCCACCAACTTGGATGGCTTGGAAGGAGGATGAGACAGATTTGTGGGGAAGGAGAGGGCTACCAAGAAGGAGGACTCTGCCCTGCCCTCCAAAAGCTGGGGGCAGCGATGATTCTGAACCCCAGTTGCCGGGAATGGCAGGACAGGAGAGTGTTGGTCTTGCGCTCGAATCTTGATTGCTGGTTTCCCACAGGCGTCTGGTTGTGAGAGCAGGATGCTGGCCTGGACAGTCCCTCCACCCCCTTCCTAGAAGCAACAAACAGTCCCTGGTGCCTCCTTGCACATCCATCTCCCCAGGGAGGGGGAGCGTAAGTGCCGGCAGCCAAGGAAGGGGCGTGGGCGGGGAAGAGGAGAACAAAAGGCCTGGAAGGGCAGGAGAGAAGGCGAAGGAGGGAAGGAGGAGAAACAGAAAGCTGAAGCGTTCTCTCTCCTTCCTGCCTCTTGCCTGTGTGTCGCCCCTCAGGCCTTTTTCTGCTTAAGGATGTGCGAGGGGGCTTCTCGCGAGATCCGCACTTTGCAAAGTTCATGCCAGCTCTTGATAGCAGCGGCCAAGGAGGGTGGTGGGATAATAATAATAATAATAATAATAATAATAATAATATTTATTTATACATACATACATACGTATATTCCGGCGTATAAGACGACTGGGCGTATAAGACGACCCCCAACTTTTCCAGTTAAAATACAGAGTTTGGGATATACTCGCCGTATAAGAAATATGACCCGGCGTATAAGACGACCCCCGACTTTTGAGAAGATTTTCCTGGGTTAAAAAGTAGCCTTATACGCAGGAATATACAGTACAATAATGTATTAAACATTAAAAGCTTCCCTAAACAGGGGTCTGCACTGCTGCTGTGAAGCAGGAATAGGGAAGGCATCGCATTAGGCAAAACAACAGCCCATGAATCACGGGAGAGATCTGTAGCCGAGGCTATAAATTCTCTGCCCAGACACGCCTCTGTGTCGTTCTTCATCAAGCATCAGTTTGCAGATTTCCTGCAGCCTCTGTCTCCCAGTGCACAGATTCTCCTGTTGTTTGTGCATCCTTTGCCTGTGGATCTTGTGGCTGTAGGTCAGAGGGAGACCACCTACATCGCATGCAGAACGTCGCAGATTCGGATCCCAGGAGCTGGCAGAGAAACCCGGGGAGAACGGCTGCTGGTCAGGATAGACCATAATGAGCTGGACAGACATAAGAGGAGACGGTTGGATCAGTCCAGTGGTTCGTCTAGCCTGGCATCCTGTTCTCACAGTGGCCAACCTTATGGGAAACCCACAAACAGGATTCGGCCACAAGAGCAACTCTTTCCCCTCCTGCAGTTTCCAGCAAATAGTACTCAGAAGCACCACTGCCTCCAGGGTTCGAAATTAGTAGGGTGCCAGGCGCATGTTGCGCCTAAAGATTCTCCATTTGTGAGCACCTCCAGAAGTCTGGGTGCCCTTTTTTGCGCCTGGCTGACACTCAAGGATTAATGGAATCGATGTGATTTGAAGCCTCAAAGTATATGACAAGGATAGACGATACGTTAAGAAGTTTAACAATGAAGAGTAGAGTGTTTTGAAAACTGAAGTATGTGGTACCTCGGTTCTCGAACACAATCCGTTCCCGAAGACAGTTCGAGTTCCGGAACGTTTGAAATCCGAGGTGCAAAGGGCTGCCTGCAAACTCAATGGAGGGAATTGAGAAACACACAGCGGAAGCCGTTCGACTTCCGAGGTGCGTTCGAGAGGGGAAGCATTTACTTCTGGGTTTTTTGGCGTTTGGGTTCCAAAACATTTGTCAGCGGAGACGTTCGAGAACCGAGGTACCACTGTACCAATATTTTTATTGTCAACACCAACTTAAACATGTATTAACAATTCCTGCTAAAAATGTGTCACTTATGTGAATTGCAGATTAAATCACGTTTATGGGTGGGGTTTCTTACTTGGCCAATAAATTATTCTTATCTTATCTTATCTTATCAAAATAATAGATAAAATGTTTGCTGCCCCCCCCCCCGCCCCCATGGCCGCGACTAGACAGTCTGTTTTGGCACTCACAACCTCAGGTCTCAGGAGCCATTTGGCTCCTAGCTTTACTATCCCAGTTCCTTTTTCTTTTTTTGCCTTTTAAAATGCTTTATTGAGCTTTAAAAAGAAAACTATCCCAGTTTCTAACGCTGTCTGCCTCCGACTGTGGAGTTAGAGCATAGCCGTCATGGCTGGTAGCATCCCTCTGGCCCTCCATGAATTTGTCCAACCGTCTTTTGAAGCCATCCAGTTGCTGGTCATCACCGTCTCCTGTGGCAGGGAGTTCCACAGTTTAACTACGTGCTGCGTGAATCTTCCAACGCCTGGTTTCATTAGACGTCAGCCTGTTCTAGTGTTGGAGACAAGGTTGGAAAAATTACCGTTGTCCACTTTCTCCAGGCCATCTGGAGATTCCCCCAGATCCTGTTCTGGTGCTTTTAATTTTTAAGGGACAATTGCAGACATCCTGGGATATCAGCCCCAAAGCACACACATCCACAGCCAATGACTGGCAGCTGCCCGTCTGGTCGCCAGACCCAGAATCGCAAAAATGTGGGCGACTTCCTTTTGGTGCGCCATCGCTGGTGTGGCGTTTCGTTCAAGCTGTTCCTTCTCTTGGCCTCCTGTGTTTGTTTTCATTTTATTTTCAAAATACAGGAGAGGGGGGGGGAACCCCAGTGGAACGCTTCTCTTTGAAGCTGTGTGAGGCACAGCTTCTTCTTTTTTATAACAATTTATTAATTTTCCAAAAAGATAACATCAAAAGTAAACATAAAAACAACAATATATAATGAAAAAGGAGGCAAAAAACCCCATCATAATAAAAAATTTTAAACCATAATTTTTGCTTGACCTCCCTCCCCTTCCCCTTTGTTCACGCACATCCTTATAATCTTAATAATCCAATTTTTAAACCTTGTTCATCTTAATACAAGTGAGTTTTAACCTGGTTTGCCTTTTCAAAACTGGCCGTGGAAAGAAGGCAGCCTGCAAAATCTGAAGGGGGACATTTAGAATCACAGAATTG
Source organism: Darevskia mixta (assembly GCA_034641385.1). NCBI lineage: Eukaryota > Metazoa > Chordata > Lepidosauria > Squamata > Lacertidae > Darevskia > Darevskia mixta. The sequence continues at coordinate 1,576,178 of JAWWNH010000021.1, forward strand.
CAAAGTTGGAAGGGACACCAAGGGTCATCTAGTCCAACCCCCTGCCATGCGGGAATCACAGCTAAATAATCCCTGACAATTGGCCATCTTCCCTCTGCTTAAAAGCCTCCAAGGAAGGAGAGCCCACCACTCTCTGAGGGTCTTTGTACCACTGCTGGACAACTCTTACCCTCAGAAAGCCCTTCCTGGTGTAGTCAGAATCTCTTTCTTATAATTTACAGATTCATAGAATCGTAGATTGGAAGGGACCCCAGGGGTCATCTAGTCCAACCCCCTGCAATCCCAATCCAACCAACTTGAAGCCATTGGTTCAGGTCCTACCCTACGGAGCAGGAGAAAACAGGCTTGCTCCGTCTTCCTTGAGATATTTGAAGATGGGTCTCTTATCTCCTCTCAACCTCCTCTTCTCCAGGCTAAACACCCCCAGCTCCTTCAACCGTTCCTCATCAGGCCTCCCCTGCACACCTTCCAGCTTGCCGACCCCCTGTGGCACTTTTGGGTGGTGGTTCCGTTTTAAAGAGATGAGCCTTGCTCCAAATGAATGCCAGGGGCAAATCGGGGCTCCTTTTGCTTAGATTGAAGTCACTAAAAAAGAAATCAACTTTTGCCCCCGGTTCCTCGAAATTGCTCTGCATGTTCCGCTTTGCTACTTCCTTGCGGTGCTTGTGGGAAGTGGAGATTTGTGGATTTTGCAAGGGAACGCTGCCTGTTCCCTCTTTCTGCACTTCCTACTTCCTTGTGTCTTTGTTTTTATTATTATTAGGTTTTACAATTTAATATTCAACACATTTGACGCATAAAAGAAGAAAAATGAAAAAAGCAAAATTCCCCCCACCCCGTGACTTCCCTCAACTTCCCCTTCTGGTTCTTTAAATATATGCTACTTCTGCTTAATTTTATCTTACTTTCTATTATTTATTTTTTGCTAAACGCTCTTATATTCTTACCATTTTTATACCAGATTTTTTTCAAATTACATCTTACACTTAATTAATTTCCATATTGTTGTTTCTTAACCGTGCACTTATTTTCTTAATTGTAAGCATTTACTCAAACCCTACTAGTGAGTCCAATTCTTTACACTGTTTCTGTAGATACAGCATAAATGCTTCCCAGTCTTTTTTAAAGTATCTATTGTCATTGTCTCTAAGTCTTCCTGTAAGTTTCACCATTTCTGCATATTCCATAAGTTTAACTTAACGTTCTTCCTTCGTTGGTATCTTACTGTCCTTCCATTTTGGGGCTAGTAATATCCTAGCCGCTGTTGTGGCTTCTTCCGCTCTTTTGGCAATTCCTATCCTATAATACCTAGCAAGAAAGCTTCTGGCTTTTTAACAAAAGTTATCTTAAACATCTTCTTCATTTCATTATAAATCATTCCCCAATAGTTTTTGATTATAGCTCTACCACCTATGATAAAACGTACCTTCTCGCTCTTTACATTTCCAGCACTTATTAGAGTTTGTTCTGTGCATTTTTGTAAGTTTAACAGGAGTCACGTACCATTGACTTCCTTGTGTCTTTGGGTGAAGTTGTGGGCTCTGGGACGAGAACCGGGGCTTCGGTCAGAAGGCTTGCCCTCCTCCCTCACTTTCTCCATTCTCTCTTTCCTTTCAGTGTGCCGAGATTTTGCCGTCCTGGAGGATCACACTCTGGCCCACAGCCTGCAAGAACAGGAAAGTACGTCTCGCCTGGCAGGGGAAGCCAGGTTCTGCAATGTGCATTTCGGTTACCGTTCTGAATGTCGTTGTGTTTTGGTCTTCTTGGTGGCCCACGCAGACCCCTATTCTACCTGCAGCCGCTGGGAGAGATCATCAGGGGGTTTGGGCTGGGTGTTCTTTCCTTTTTTAAATTTTAAAATAAACTTTATTTAATTTAAAAATTTACAGAATTTGTCAGTTGACAATACAAAAAAAGAAACAAATGACACCACAAAAATATAAAACACAGAGAAAAAAGAAAAGAAAAAGTACAATATACAAACATTATACAAAAAATCATTATGCATTTTCCACCCCCCACCTGGTGCTTGCTTCCAGCCTTTCTATTATTGCGGTATTGTATAACTATATCATTTTATATACCTGGTTTTATTATTACTCCTTATTACTCCTTATTTGGTTTGCTTTGGACCACTTGTATGTTAAACTAGAAGGTTGGCTCTTTCCACTGTGTTTCCTATATATTCTTGGAATTTCCCCCAATCTCAATATTTTTTGATCTGTTATTCCTCCTATCTTAATTGCCATTTTTTGGTATGTTAATAATTTTATTTGCCAATCTTCTACATTGGGCTGGGTGTTCTTCAGTATGCGGATGATACCCAGCTCTACCTCTCTTTCAAATCAGAACCAGTGAAGGCGGTGAAGGTCCTGTGTGAGTGCCGGGAGGCGGTTGGAGGATGGATGGTGGCTAACAGATTGAGGTTGAATCCTGACAAGAGAGAAGTACTATTTTGGGGGGACAGGAGGCGGGCAGGTGTGGGGGACTCCCTGGTCCGGAATGGGGCAACTGTGCCCCTGAAGGACCAGGTGGGCAGCCTGGGAGTCATTCTGGACTCACAGCTGTCCATGGAGGCGCAGGTCAATTCTGTGTCCAGGGCAGCTGTCTCCCAGCTCCATCTGGTACGCAGACCCTCCCTGCCCACAGACTGTCTCGCCAGAGTGTTGCATGCTCTAGTTATCTCTCGCTTGGTTCCACCCTGTGGAACGCCCTCCCATCAGATGTCAAAGAGAAAACAACTATCAGACTTTTAGAAGACATCTGAAGGCAGCCCTGTTTAGGGAAGCTTTTAATGTTTAATAGATTATTGTATTTTAAGATTCTGTTGGAAGCCGCCCAGAGTGGCTGGAAAAACCCAGCCAGATGGGCAGGGTATAAATAATAAATTATTATTATTATTCTGAATAATGTTTTTTATAGGGTGCGGTTGGGGGCACTGGAACCACAAGGGGTGGAAACCACAATGATTTCCTCCACCTTGTGGAAGCCGCCAGCAAGAGAGCGGGGTCACATCCAAGAGGGTGTTTTTGCTGAAATAAATGTGCCCGTTCTTTTTTTTTTATAATCATTTTTTATTAATTTTATAAAAATACAATAATACATTCACATATTCGTCTTCACATCTTATACCATTTTGGCTTTTTATGGCCGTGACTCCCGTCAAACCTTCCTTATGATATTCAAACATCTATTTCTTATGTCTATATTTCCTAAATCAATCATTGTTTTACCTTATTACTTCTAAAAATTAATCACTGTATTTTCGTATTAACAACAATATTTCTTCTTTACTCTACAAAGCTTCTTGCAATCCTACCAACGTGTTCATTTGAGTACTACTTTCCTTTAAATAGTCTGCAAATTTAGTCCAGTCTTTGATGAATTTCTGGTCCCGCTGTTTGCGGATTCTCCCTGTCATCTTGTCCAATTCTGCATACTCCGTTAGTTTCGCTATCCATTCTTCCTTTGTCTGTCTGTTCTTGTTTCCATTTCTGTGCTATTAACATTCTCGCCGCAGTCACTGCATATTGGAAAAGCTTAAAGTCTTGCTTTTTAATGTCTGTACCTGTAATTCCCAGTAAAAATGCTTCTGGTTTTTTAACAAATGTATATTTTAACATTTTCTTAATAAATGTGCCCGTTCTTGTGCCCTCTTGCAGTTGAGCATCATTTGGCGACCAATGTGCAGCGCAACCGCCTGGTGCAGTATGACTTGCAGATGGCCAAGCAGCTGCAGGAAGAGGAGGACCGCAAGGCAAGGGCCCGGATCCAGGAGCGGCACAAAGACCTGTGAGTGTGTGGGATGCGGGGGCCGTCTTGTCTCTGGGCTGCCCCCTCCCTGGTTTAGCTGGGCACAACCAAGCGGGTCCCGTTGCTCTGACTCCACTCGCTGCCCTGAAGACTCTGCCGCAGTTCGGCTTCCCCAACCTGGTGCCCTCCAGATGTTCCGGACTGCAACTCCCATCGGTGCCTTTTTAGTTCAGAGAAAAGGGGTGACATGATAGAAGTTTTTAAAACCATTTATGTCACGGAGAAAGAGGATAGTTAACCCTAGAACTTGTGCACATAGAATTGGGGAGTTTGCAGAGACCCCAAGGGTCATCTAGATCAGGGTCCCCCAAACTTTGGTCTCCAGCTGTTTTTGGACTACAACTCCCATCACCCACTGCTTCTATGTAGGGATGATGGGATTTGTAGTCCAAAAACAGCTGGAGACCCGAGTTTGGGGGACCCTGATCTAGTCCAACCCCACTGCAACGTAGAAATCTCATCTGAATCTCTTCTTGCGAAAGTTAACGTGTGACATTTCGGGGCAGGGAAAAGAAAGTCCTCCCTCAGGCAGCACGTAGTTAAACTGTGGAACTCCCTGCCACAGGAGGCAGGGATGGCCACCAACTTGGATGGCTTTTTCCGACCGTGGCCCCCTTCCGACCTTGTTTCCTTCCTGTGCCCCCCCCCCACACCCCGGTCCTACTGGTAGAAAGGTAGCTATTTTGTCCGTAGAGAGAACAGGTTTTATTTACAGTCAAACCTCGGTTGCCGAACGTAATCCGTTCCGGAAGCCCGTTCGACTTCTGAAACGTTCGACAACTGAGGCGCGGCTTCCGATGGGTTGCAAGAGTTTCTTGGACTCAAGCAAAAGCCGTGCCGGACGTTCAGGTACTGAAAAACGTCAGAAAACCGGGGCATTTACTTCCAGGTTTTCAGCATTCGGGAGCCGAAACGTTCCAAAACGGAGCCGTCCGAGAATGGAAGTTTGACTGTATCATTTTTATATAAAGTATATTATTTCACATGTGTCCCCCTTAGAATATCCTGGGGCCCCCAGAAGGCCATATGGCCCCTGGTTCCTCAACACTGCGCTAAGGCTTAAAAAGTTGCATGACTTGTATTTTCCGTTTCTGTTTTGAGAGTGTTTCCCGCCTTGGTGGCTCATCTCTCAATGCGAAGCCTGGGTCCTGGGCGGCATTTTCGCCCTGCCTCCCCGCCCCCCTCTATTCTCTCACTCTCTCTCTTATCACGGACACGCCCCCCTAACCTTTCCCCCTCTGCCGCCCCCTCCCCGTTGTCTCTTCCCAGGGAGAGGCAGGACTGCGAGATAGCTCAGGAAATTCAAGTCAAGCTGGTCATTGAGGCAGAACAGCGGCGGCGGCAGGAAGAGGACGATGAGGTCAGCCCTTTGGTGTTGTGGGCGGGGGGGGGGAAGTGACTGATCCCAGGCCAAATCTCACGTCTTTAAAAGAAGGGGGGGGAGAACCATCACCAGAACAGATGTTGATTTTTGACTTGTAGCCATGCATGTCGAAAACAAGGCTGCCAGGAACTTGCCCCCAATAATGAATATTTCTAGCTGCGGGGAGAGCTAGGGGTGCATTAAGCTGCGTTTGCTGCGGAGGCATCAGCAGGAGCCAGCAAACCGAAAGCAAATTTCATTTAATTCCAGAGTTGGAGGGGATCTAAAAGGTCATCGAGTCCAACCCCTCCCTCTCAAGGTTTCAGATGCTCCTGGGAAGCCTGATCAACAACGCCTTGTCTCTTGTTACGTTGTGTTAGCGTTTCTTTATATCCTGCCTTTCAGCTAACCCCCCCCCCAAAAAAATAAACAGATGCAATAATGCAAATGCAAACAATAGAAATTCAAAGTAAATCATGTGTAGGAACTTAATAGCCCTTATTTTTAGTTGCTATTTTGTCAATATTGTTTTATCAATTATAAAGGCCTTATTGATTTGTTAATCATATACTGCAGTTGTGGTGTTTAGCTTATTGTTTTAGTTGTTGGTTTGTTAACAGAGGTTTATAGATTGCAGTTGTTTTGCTGGCGATTTGTTAAAAATATATATAATATTATTTACGCTGCACTCGCCACATTCTGCTGTGTTACTGTTATCTGTAGTGTGTAATCTGCTTTGGGGTTTGCTTGAATGAAAAGCGGCGTTAGAAATACAATCCACCCGTCCCTTAAAAGCCAAACACACCCATGATCCTGTCCAAAAAGGCAATATAATAATAATAATAATAATAATAATAATAATAATAAATAATACCCTGCTCCCAACAGAATATTAAAAACATAATAAAATATCAAACATTAAAAACTTCCCTAAACAGGGCTGCCTTCAGATGTCTTCTAAAAGTAGGATAGTTCCTTTATCTCTTTGACATCTGATGGGAGGGCGTTCCACAGGGCCACCACCAAGAAGGCCCTCTGCCTAGTTCCCTGTAACTTCGCTTCTCACAGGGAGGGAACCACCAGAAGGCCCTTGGATCTGGACCTCAATGTCCGGGTAGATCGATGGGGGTGGAGATGCTCCTTCAGGGATACAGGGCTGTTTAGGACTTTCAAGGTCAGAACCAACACTTTGAATTGAGCTTGGAAACGTACTGGGAGCCAATGTAGGTCTTTCAGGACCGGTGTTATGTGGTCCCGGCGGCCGCTCCCAGTCACCGAAGAACTGGCAAGAGCGTTACCTGCGAAAATGCCAGGGTTTGACATCTTTCCTTCCTTTAGGACATTGCACGGATCTTGCAGCAGAAGGAGCTCCAGGAGGAGAAGCGTCGGAAGAAGCCCCACCCAGAGCCCTTGCAGAAGAGCACCTACGATGAGGGGTACTACCCGGAAAGCAGAGGTAAGCGGGACGTCCCGGACGGCTCTAGAACCAGGTGGTTTTGGGGGCCTCTCCACAGACCCAGAAGGCTCTCCATTGCATCTTCGCCTTCTGGCCTTCCAGCCTCCCGGGAGGTTTCATGTCTGCTTGTGGGTCGCAGCAGACGCCAGAGTTGCCTCCGCCGGGTCTGGACGACTCTTTGAACTCTGCCGAGTTTCCGAAACCTCCGGTGCGGCTGTTGTTGCCACTGCCGGGGCTGCACAGGGATGTTCCTTTCCTCCCCCCCCCCCTTTCTGAGCTGAGCTTTGCTTTGAGAAGCGCAGGCCGTCATCTTGGGGGCTGAGGGATGTGCTGAAGGTGGGATGTGGGGCCCTCGCGCAGCTCCCGACCCCGCCAGGGGTTGAAACCATAAGGGGGAGCCCCTCATAGCGTGGAGTTGGAAGGGACCCCCAAGGGTCCTCTAGCCCACCCACCCCCAACACAGACCTCAGCACTGATGCTGCCCTGTGCCTCATCCTGGCGAGGGGTTTTCTCCCGCTTTTATTCTGGGAAAGCACTGGAGGTTTCTGGTGTGACGAAAAACGAATTCTTGTTGGATGCAATGAGAGCCGGACGGATCCTGAATCGGGGATGCTTGCGGGACTGCCTTTCTGATCACCGTCAGATGTGTCATCTCTGGAAAGATGATTGCTTCAGACAAGAAATTGCAGTGGCTTCTCTTCTCTGAAATGCTTTTGCGATCAAACGCGCCGGGATCCTGAGGATTTCCATGGGGACCAAATTGCTGATTCGCTTTCTGGTTGTTGCTGGTGGCGGTCCCTCTGCCTTGCCCTCGTCCGCACAGCTGCACAAACCTCTTTTTCTTCCGCTTGCGTGTGTCGGGAAAGCAGAAGGTTCTTGTAGAGCATTCTCCCTGCTTGTTGATGCTCCAAAACCTAAGAGGAGCCTGCTGGATCAGGCCAGAGGGAGCCCCTCCAGTCCAGCATCCTGTTCTCACTGTGGCTAGTCAGAGACAACAAGAGTGATCTCTCCTCCTCCGTGAATTTGTCTCATCCTCTTTTAAAGCCGTCAAGGATGGTGGCCATCACTGCCGCCTCCAGGAGGGAATCCTAGAATTGCAGAGTTGGGCGTAGGGCCAAGCGATATCTGGTTTTCAGCATCGCAATAGATCAACAGCTAAATATCGCAATATATTGATATGTCGCAACGACTGAAATAAGGATGGAGCTATGCACAGGCATCGTGAATTTTGTCAACGCCTGCTCTCGTGATGTGCTGCCCGCTTCACGAGACGGGGGAGACCTGAGGTGGCAGAGTTAATGGGCTGCAGGAATCGAGAGAAGCCTTCGCAGGCTTCACGGCTTCCCCTACATTGTGATTTTTGCATTGCACAAAATTAGGAAACTGATATCACAATACAGTGGTACCTTGGTTCTCAAACGTAATCCGTTCCGGACGTCCGTTCCAAAACCAAAGCGTTCCAAAACCAAGGCGCTCTTTCCCATCGAAAGTAATGCAAAACGGATTAATCCGTTCCAGACTTAAAAACAACCCCTGAAGCAGCAATTTAACATGAATTTTACTATCTAACGAGACCATTGATCCATAAAAATGAAAGCAACAAACAGTGTACTGCAGTCACACAATCAATCAATCATTAGCTGAACTGGGTTCCACACAGTCACAAAAACAAAACAAAAAAGCCACAAAAACGCAAAATAAATAGCAAAAACAGACAGACCTCAGCATGGCACTCAGACTGGAACACTGACTTCCGGGTTTGCAGTGTTTGGGTTCCAAGTTGTTTGAGTACCAAGGCGTTTGAGAACCAAGGGGCCACTGTATGGGCTTCAAACCAGTTTTGGATGATATATCAATATATTGGCCAGCCCTGTTGGGTGGGATCCCATAGGTCATCTGGTCTGACCCCCAGCAATCCAGGGAGCTCCATAGTTTGTGGTGGGTTTTCCCACCCTAGTGGAGGAAGAAGGGCAACCTCCCCCCCCCCACCCCCCATTTTTCTCTAGATCTGTGCTTATTCTTAACAAGGCAACCCCAACCCGCCAGATATTCCTCCGGAACAAGTGCCTTTTGCATGCAAACTAATAATGCTCCCTGGGACTAGAGTGGACTCAAAATATCACATTAGCTGCTAACCCAATATGGCCACCTTTGGCTTGCGTCGCCATCATCACCGGAGATGGAGATCCCTTGAGCAGGAGTCGCTGGAGCCTGAGCCTGTGAGCAGGGCTTGAACGATGGCCCCTCTCCCCGGTGAAGGGGGCCTGGGGTGCCCTTTGAGCTGCTGTGGCGGTCCTGCCGTGAACCAGAAAGGGCAGCAGGGAGCCCCCCAAAGCCACCCCTTTCAGAGAGACCCCTCTCCACCGCAGCTCAGGGTTAGGACTGAAAGCAAATAGAACCATAAAAGGGCAAAGTTGGAAGAGTCCCCCAAGGACCATCTAGCCCAGCTTGCCCCCGCAAAGCAAGAGGCAGTGGGTGACGTGGAAGACCCCCCTCTCTGCTTGAGACCTTGCCAGTCAGAGTCAACAGTATGGGGCTTAGTGGACCAACGATCTGACTCTGTGTCAGGCAGCTTCCAACTTCCCTCTACTGCATTAGCTTTGCTTCCTTTGCATGCTTTTCCTCATCCGCCTCTGAGCCTCCCGGCCTTTCCTTTGCTGCTGCTGCTCCTTCTGCCTCCGCCCCCTCCCCGCTTGCATGCCATTACGTGGGCCGTTAACCTGTGTGTCACTAACCCATCTCCCTTGTTTGTCTTGCCCCCCCACCCCTTGCTCAGACCACTCGTGCGGGAGCCCCCGGGAGCAGGCTAGGCCTCGCCGAACCCGGAGCGGCGAGAGGGAGTCCCAGAGGCCGAGGGAACCTCGACGGGGGCCCCCTCTATTTTCCGAAGGGCTGGACTTGGAAGTCCTGGGGAGTTCCTCGGAAGCGAGGCAGGCCGGAGGCGGCCGGAGGGACGGCAGGGAGAGGCAGGACAGGAAACGGGGCGGCCGGGGGAGGCCTCCTTCGGACGTGGAGGAGGAAGGCCGCCGGGACGGAGACCGCAGGGGCAGGAAGCCGTCCAGCCAGGAAAGACATTGGCGGCCCTCTTCGCTCGCGCTGGATGGGGAGGTCGAGCCCCCCGCAGGTAGCGGCATGGGGCGGAGAGAAAGGAGGCCAGGCAGCCGAGAGGGTCGCCGCAGGACACCCCCTCTTCCCCTGGACTGGGAAGACGAAAGGGCGCGCCTAGACAGCGGCGGCAGGCCCCGCAAGCCCCGGGAGAGGCGGTCCCCTAGCTCAGAGAGGTCCCTGCAGCCGACACACCTGAGCGCCGACTGGGAGGAAAGGCACCGGCTCGGCCGCAGCTGTTCCCCAGACCCGGATCGCCAGAGGCGACCACCCCGCGAGGACCGGGAGTCGCCCAGGCCCTCCTCCCGCGACCCCAGGCTGCAGGACCCGGAAGCACCAGCGCCCCGGAGAGGCGGCAGGAGGGACGGAGAAAGAGAACGTCGCAATGGGGCAAGTGCCTCACCCTCTTCGCACTGCGGCGAGGACGTGGGAGCCGATGGCGGGCGCCGTAAGGATCCAGGTAACAAGGCGTCTGCGGTGGGGCCCTGATTTCTGGTGAAGGCATCCCTGCAAAATCTCTCCTCCTTTGGTTCTGTTGGAATTTAATTCGGTTTAATTTACGCAAGCTTGATTCTAATTTTAGACTGTTGCTGTTTTAACTTTTCCGAAGTTTATTGTTGTTGGCTGAAGTTTATTTTCCGAAGTTTATTTTTTTGTAAACTGCTCTGAGGTGGTGTTTGCTTGTTTTTTTTAACAATTGAGCAGTGTATACATTTTACGAAATAAATAAAACGGTTCCTGCTTAGGCAACCCACAAAACATACACCGGGGTAGAGAATCCCACCTTCGTTTGCGTGAAAGTCTCTAGCTTCAGGTAGGAACACGTTAAGTGCAAATCTGGAGTGTGGCTTAAAAAAACAAACCATCAGAGTCTAATTCTGGCCCTGTTTGTAATGTTCTGCATATTTTATATGAGCTGGAGAACTGTCAGATTCCAGCTGAAGGAACCTTCCGTCATTCTGATATATATATATAATTTTTTTTTTTAATCTGTCTCCATTTGGCTTTCCTGGTTCATTTTCCCTCCAAGCTGAAACAGAGGGCAGTCTTGAGCCTGAAAACAAAGGCCGTTCTGTCAGACTGGGACAGAAGATGCAACAGGCCTTATTTTTCCACACAGGAGGAAAAAATTAGGCGTTCTTGGCTTCCATGCTGACGCCAGATTTGCTGCAGGCCAAGCGCTAACAGAGTGCAGACAAACTTAGAACGGTATACTTAGGAAAATCGTATTCCTGCTGCGATGCTTTTCCTGGTTGCGCAGTGACATTTTAATCGGCCGCCACATCTTGGAAACGGCTCTGCTTTGGACGGTTTTGCAACATTAGCGCCGGGGAGTTTTCTGCTGCTTAATGCACTCTTCTGTTGCTCTTCCATGATTTGCATTGTGCTGAAACTCAGGCAGCTGCTTCCCAAATGATAAAAGCACACAGCTGGCGGTTGTGAAACGGCACCGATTCGAAGACTCAGAGCCTGCACCCTGCAGCAAAATAAAGCCAGTTTTCCAAGTAATACTTTGGAGCAGGCATGGAAGGAGTATTGTCCTCTTGGGGGCTGTTATGCTGGGATCCTGTCCAGCATTGCAAGGGATCGCGGAGCCAGTAAGCTGGAAGTTTGTAAAAGGATTCATGGCATGGAGAGGCTGGGTGGAGAAAGCTTTTTCTTCCTCCCTGCAATGGCTGTGCAAGTTGGCCATTAAAAATATATTTTAAAAATCCTCATCCTAGGCTTAGTGACAATGCTTGGTCACCTTCTCCAGCCTTCCAGCTGTGCTCACGGGGGCTGATGGGAGTTGTAGTCTGGAGGGCACCAGGTTGGGGAAGGCTATGACTTGTGCAGCGCTTTCCTGAGTGCCCAGCAAGTGCTTCTTCTCTGTGTTTGCTGGAACAACGACCCTGCAAGGTAGGTTGGTAGAAAGAGCAACTCTGGGCAAGTCCCAACAAAATCTTGAAAGCACAACAAAGCGTCAGACATTTAACGCTTCCTACGCAGGGCTGCCTTCAGATGTCTCCTACAAGTCAAATAGTTGCTTATTTCCTTGACATCTGACGGGAGGGAGTTCCACAGGGCAGGCAATAATTCCACAGGGTGGAGACTCTTCTCGCCCCCATGTTGCAGGTGCGTGGCAGGGGGACTGATCTTTGCCATTTTCCACACAAACAACACACATGCTGTTTCGGTGGTGTTTCCCCTTTCGGTTCTGCGATGTTTGCCGTGGCTGAAAATAGCTCCCGTCTATCTGTTGAGCAGATGCTCGCATCCTCTTCCTGCTGCTGCTAATCATAGCCGGCTCCCTGTTGCAACCCGAGACTCCGCCAAGGCTGTGCTGGAGGAGCGCGGAAGCCCCGTTCATCGGCCTCTTTGCAGACTTGTGGAGCTACTTTCCGGGGGGACTTATTTAACCGAGGCAAGTCTGTGCGGTCCTTCTGCCCCCCGGATGCCCCTGGAGGTTGGAGCGAACCCCTCCAGCCTGCCTGGACCATTTCTTAAATTATCTTCCACCCCAGGCATCTGCAGCCTGAGAGCATAAGAGCATCTGTGGCATCACAGTAGCTGACCAGATGCCCCCAAGGGAAACCCCCAAACAGGATCCAAGCGCGAGAGCCCTCTCTCCCTCCCTGCCTTTTCCAGCAGCTGAGATTCAGGAGCACTGCTGCCTCCGACTGTGGAAGCTTAGCAGAGCCATCGTGGCTAGGAGCCGTTCCTAGCCCTCTCCTCTATGAATTTGTCTAAAGGGGTGGGGAGAGACCCCAAAGTGCACAGAAGACCCCTGGCTGCCCCACACGTTTCGAGTACTATAACTCTTTGTGATGGGTGACTTGCAATTGTGTGCATGCAGTCCTAGAATTGGGACCACAAGGGCATCTAGTCCGACCCCCGGCAATGCAGGACTCTCTTGCCCAACGTGGGGCTCGAACCCATGACCCTGAAATTAAGAGTCTTGTGCTCTACCAACTGAGCCATCTGGAAGCCTCTCAACTGGGCGGAAAGTCGCCCAGGAAGTTGCCTCCTGCTGAGTCAGGCTGGCCCATGCAGTTCAGTATTGTCAACACAGGCAGGCAGCCATGGCTCTCCTGGGTTATATAATAATAATAATAATAATAATAATAATAATAATAATAATAATAATAATAATAATTTAATGTTATTATTTTATTTTATAATTTATACCCTGCCCATCTGGCTGCAGCTTCCAACAAAAGACTAAAAATACAATAAAAGTCAGACATTAAAAACTTCCCCAAACAGGGCTGCCTTCAGATGTCTTCTAAAAGTTAGATAGTTGTTTCTTTCCTTGACATCTGGTGGGAGGGCGTTCCACAGGGCGGGCGCCACCACCGAGAAGGCCCTCTGCCTGGTTCCCTGTAACCTCACTTCTCGTAGTGAGGGAACCACCAGAAGGCCCTCAGAGCTGGACCTCAGTGTCCGGGCAGAATGATGGGGGTGGAGACGCTCCTTCAGGGATACAGGGCCGAGGCCAGTTTTAGGCCAGAGGTGTTTCCAGCCTCTCTATTGGAGATTGAGCCTTCCGTATGCAAGGCAGGGGCTCTGGCGCTGAGATTACGGCCCTTCCCTGACTTCTGGACCGGGGTGGGATGGCGTAGGTCAGTTAAGGAGGAGGTGTGTTCCATGGAGAGAGTTGCAGGTGGGCAAGGCCTCTGCCTGCATCCCTGGGGAGATGCCCTGAACTGGAATAGATGGACCAACATCAAGCAGTCAAGGTGTTTGTCTTCTGGGGCTCTGTGCAGCCCCTTTCTGCAGCCTCCGGTCCCCCAAAGCAGGAAAGGACGCACAGAACACAAGCAGATCCACACAACCTGCGTAATTTGCGTTATCTTGGTGCAGAACTTCTTTTGGATTTGCGTGGGTGGCTCTGAATTCAGCCGGCACAGTATTATTTCCCCTTCTGTGAATGAGAAATGTGGCTTCTCGTCTTTTAAGGAACGAAATCGCGGGGGGCGAAAGATGCCAGTTCCCACAAAGGCCGCCCGGCAGCTCCCCAGGACCAGGAGCTCTACGATGCAGAGATCGCCCGGAAGCTGCAGGAGGAGGAGCTGTTGGTGAGTGGGACGGATTCGGGCTTCATCCCAGAGACACAGAGAGGGGGTGGGGGGGTGGTCCCATGAAGTGTTTCAGCAGGACATGTTTCTCTGTGATGCAGCAGCAAAAACAGCTAATGCTATTCTAGGCTGCATCAACAGAAGTCGAGAGTGTCTAGATCAAGGGAAGTCATAGGTAAAGGTAAAGGGACCCCTGACCATTAGGTCCAGTCGTGTCCGACTCTGGGGTTGCGGCGCTCATCTCGCTCTATAGGCCGAGGGAGGCAGTGTACAGCTTCCGGGTCATGTGGCCAGCAGGACTAAGCCGCTGCTCCAGAGAAGCGGACACGGAGCAATGGATTCAAACTACAAGAAAGAAGATTCCACCTAAACATTAGGAAGAATTTCTTGACAGTAAGAGCTGTTCGACAATGGAATTTGCTGCCAAGGAGTGTGGTGGAGTCTCCTTCTTTGGAGGTCTTTAAGCAGAGGCTTGACAGCCACCTGTCAGGAATGCTTTGATGGTGTTTCCTGCTTGGCAGGGGGTTGGACTGGATGGCCCTTGTGGTCTCTTCCAACTCTATGATTCTGTGATTCTGTGATTCTGGCGAAACCAGAGCAGCACACAGAAACGCCGTTTACCTTCCCGCCGGAGCGGTACCTGTTTATCTACTTGAACTTTGACGTGCTTTTGAACTGCTAGGTTGGCAGGAGCAGGGACCGAGCAACGGGAGCTCACCCTGTCGCGGGGATTCGAACCGCCGACCTTCTGATCAGCAAGCCCTAGTCCCACTCTATTCTGCCCTGGTCAGACCACACCTGGAGTCCTATGTCCAGTTCTGGACACCAGAGTTTAAGAAGGATTTTTACAAGCTGGAAGGTGTGCAGAGCAGGGTGACCAAGATGATCAAGGGTCATGAAACCAAGCCTGTTGAGGAACAGTTGAAGGAACTGAGGGTGTTTAGCCTGGAAAGGAGAAGGCTCCAGAAATGATACGATTGTTATTGTTGTTTAGTCGTTCAGTTGTGTCCGACTCTGTGTGACCCCCTGGACCAGAGCAAACCAGGCACTCCTGTCTTCCACTGCCTCCCTCAGTTTGGTCAGACTCATGTTGGTAGCTTCGAGAACACTGTCCCACCATCTCGTCCTCTGTCGTCCCCTTCTCCTTGTGCCCTCCATCTTTCCCAACATCAGGGTCTTTTCCAGGGAGTCTTCTCTTCTCATGAGGTGGCCAAAGTCTTGGAGCCTCCGCTTCAGGATCTGTCCTTCCAGTGAGCACTCAGGGCTGATTTCCTTCAGAATGGAGAGGTTGGATCTTCTTGCAGTCCATGGGACTCTCAAGAGTCTCCTCCAGCACCATAACCTCCTCCAAATATCTAAACAGTTGTCACATGGTCTGGTGGAGCAAGCTTGTTTTCTGCTGTTCCAGAGGGTAACCAGAGGGTTCAAATGACAAGGGTAGGAGACCCTGAGGGTCATCTAGTCCAGCCCCTGCAATGCCAGACTCGCAGCTAAACCATCCCTGACTGGCCAACTTCTGTTTAGAAACCTCCCGTAAAGGGTTCAGCTGGAAAGAATAGCAGCTAACCAACCATGCCTGGGTTGCTTGTTTTACAAAAAGGTCTTTGCTTTTCTTCTTGTCTCTTCAGGCCAGCCACGTGGACAAGAGAGCAACGCAGGTCGCCCAGGACGAGGTAGGCATTTGCATATGCAAATAAGGGAATGGGGAGTGTCTGCCTTTGGAGCTGAGGAGGCAACTGGCTTTCTGAGATCTTTGCTTCTTAGTGGGGCTCCCACTCCAGACTCTTTCCAGCTGATCCCCCTCCTTTCCCCCCTTTGGGTTCAAGCTCAGGCTTGCAAATATCTCTGCGTACGGAGCCTGCCAACAGCTCTTCCCTTTGCTTCCTGCCATTGGCTGCCTCTCTGCGCACCCCCCCCCCCAAAAAAGCTGGCCTCGCTCAGAGCCAGACCCAAACCCCTCCTTCCCCCATGCAGAGAAGGGATCCTGGCAGACCCCCTGTGTTGTCGTGGGGCTAGGATACTGTTGGTTGACCTGCCGCCTTTCAGCCAAAAAGGCTCCCAGGAGTAAACATGAGAGCCAGTGTGGTGTAGTGGTTGAGAGCGGTGGACTCGTAATCTGGTAAACTGGGTTCACTTCCCCGCTCCTCCACATGCAGCTGCTGGGTGACCTTGGGCTAGTCCCACTTCTCTGAAGTCTCTCAGCCCCACTCACCTCACAGAGTGTTTGTTGTGGGGAAGGAAAGGAAAGGAAAGTAGAATGTGAGCCGCTTTGAGACTCCTTCGGGTAGTGATAAAGCGGGATATCAAATCCAGACTCCTCCTCCTCCTCCTCCTCCTCCTCCTCCACATGCATGCAGATTCAAAAAGATGCGAATGATGAGAATTGAACAGGGATGCAAAAGCAAGGAGTGAAAGAGATGAAAGCATTTCAACGGTGCAGTGGTACCTCTGGATGCGAATGGGATCCCTTCCAGAGCTCTGTTCGCATCAATGAGCAGTCCGCATCCTGAGCGCCGCCTCTGTGCATGCTCGCCGCTTGATCCGGCGCTTCTGCGCATGCGCATGACGTCATTTGACGCGCATGCGCGAACTGCCGAACCCGGAAGTAACCCATTCCGGTACTTCCGGGTTCGGCGGGTTTGTAACCCGTGATGAACGCAACACGCAGCGTTCGTACCACGAGGTACGACTGTATTAAAAAAAACCCGAATGCATCCATGCTGCTTCCCAAAAGGCGAAGAACATTCCCCGCAAAAGAAAACGTGAAGATGAGAGTGTCGGAGCCTCGTCTTTGCCTTACGAGGGTCTCTGGCGGGGGAGAGGAGCAAGGCAGGTGGAGAAGCTGGCAGCCCTTGATGGGGAGCCTGCAGGGCTTCGCCGCTCCCCAAGAGAGATGTTTTTGGTGGTGCAGGGAAGACAGCCCATTTTCTGCATGCTGGAGAGGCGCCCAGGAGAGTTTTCTGGCCGAGGGAAAGTGCATGGAGGGCAGAGCGGTGGGGCGGATGCAAGTCTAGGGCCGGGTGGGGGAGCACAGCCCTAGCCACGTACCTTGACAATAGACAGTGAAAAATGTATAAATATACTATAGCAACAGTGAAAATAACTACAAATTGTAAAATGCAAATGCAATGGCCTGACACATACACTCAATAGTGCATAAACACTACTAGCAAATGCCAGTCTGTGGTGCAATAAATCACATAGGAGTCATTAAATGTTCCAGGTAAGTGTAAAGTTGGTATTCAGTAATATTCTGTTCCAAGCAAAATTCCTCGTCTTTCCTGACGGGTTGCCAGCTGAAAATCCTCCCGTTTCACTGGTGACCATCCAGTTTCCTCAAAGGAACAAGCTCTATCAATGGGAACAATATAAAGAAATTAAACTATGTGATTTATTGCACTACAGACTGGCATTTGCTGGTAGTGTTTATGCACTATTGAGTATGTGTGTCAGGCCATTGCATTTGCATTTTACATTTTGTAGTTATTTTCACTGTTGCTATAGTATATTTATACATTTTTCACTAACAACGTACCTGGCTGCAATCAACGCATCGGACAAATGTGGGTCTTGTCTCTGCTCCGATTGCCAGGGCGGTGAATCCCGGCTTCCCACTTTTGGTCTCCGTTTGGACCCATTTTCTTGGCAGCTTGCGTGTAAACAGAGGTCCCCGCCCTGCTCCCCCAAGCAGTTCAGATCCTAGATGCCTTTGGGCACAAATGTGTTGCTTTCAGCTAGCCAGTCAGGGGAGGGGGGGTGACCTATGGACATGCTTGGAGTCCCTCAAACCCCAAGGCCAACGCTGCAACTTGTCCTCAGGTGTGGGAGGCCGTGTTTGCGGCTGAAGGACTGGCCTCTGTTTCAGAGGCTGACGCAGTTGCCCAACTGGGGTGTGACCTGTAGCCACACAGAGTTAAACACTGGAACTTAGAGCGGCAATGGCTCCTCGGGTGGCTTTGAAAGACAAATTCACGGCAGGTAAAGCGGTCAACTTGCTCCGCCTCCACAACCGGAGGCAGCAATGCATCTGAATGCCAGTTGCTGGAAACGGTTGAATCATACGCTTAGAAGGGACTCCGAGGGTCATCTAGTCCAACCCCCTGCAATGCAGGATTCTAAATTGAAGCATCCTTGATGAAAGCTTTTCTGCAGGAGGGGAGAGTGCAGTGGTGCTCAGGTCCTGCTTGTGGGATTTCCTTGTGGGCATCTGGTCGACCACTGTAAGAAGGAGCCCAGCTGACTGGCCTCTTCTTAGTTCCTTTTGATTCCTAAATGGAGCCTCCATGGGCAAGGCCAGTCTACCTTGAGCACGGTGGAGAACAAGAGCGGGAGAAAGCTCTTCATCGCATCCTGCTGGAGGGTTTCGGCCCCTGTGACCATGCTGGTCTAGGTGGGCCCCTCTTGGGCCTGATCCACCTGCCAAGCTCCTTGTAACATTCTTATCCTGCTGTTCCGGCTAGGAAATAGCTCGCCTGTTGCTGGCGGAGGAGAAGAAGGCTTACAAGAAAGCCAAGGAACGGGAAAAGTCTTCTCTGGAGAAGAAGAGGCAGGACCCAGACTGGAAGGTGGGTGATGCGTCTTGAGTTGACTTTCTCTCTCTCTTTGCCGGGCGAGAAGATGCCGTGCGAAACTCTCTCCTACGTTGATTGATTTAATCTGCCCAGGGGAACCCAAAGCGACTTACAGCTAAACCAATAGACAGAGAACCCCGCACAGGTACATTAAAACCAAGAGGAAAGAGAAATCCATTAAAAGCATCTTGGCCAAAGGAATTACAGCGGGACTTCCGGAAGCCCGTTCCAAAACCAAGGCGTGCTTTCCCATAGAAAGTAATGCAAAACGGATTAATCAGTTCCAGACTCTTAAAAACAACCCCTGAAGCAGCAATTTAACATGAATTTTACTATCTAACGAGACCATGGATCCATAAAAATGAAAGCAACAAACAATGTACTGCAGTCACATAATCAATCAATCAGTAGCTGAACCGGGTTCCACACAGTCACAAAAATGAAACAAAAAGAGCCACAAAAACGCAAACTAAATAGCAAAAACAGACAGACCTCAGCGTAACACTCAAATCGGAAGCATAACACTCAAAACGGAGCACGTTTGGCTTCTGGAAAAAGTTCGCAAACTGGAACACTTACTTCCAGGTTTGCAGTGTTTGGGTTCCAAGTTGTTTGAGTACCAAGGCGTTTGAAAACCAAGGTAGCACTGCAGTCTGGTCCTCTTTCAAAGGTGTCCCAGTTGGTGGCCCTCGCTGGCTCCTGGGGCAAGGAGTTCCACAGGTTAACTCTGTGCAGCATGAAGGAGGACTTTATTTTGTCGTGTTCCAGCCTGAGCTGACCGTCCTCCTCTCTCTCCTCCCCCCAGCACGACGCACACGAATTGGTGCGCCCGAGGTCAAGGGAAGGTCACGAAGGCCACCGGTCCAGAAGCGACAAGCCAACGAGGTGAGAGGGATCCCCGGTCCAGGGGTTGAGCCTCATCTGGTCAAATGGCCTAGGTTGTAAGGAGGGCACAATCCATTTCTGGACTTGTATCCTTCTTCATCTCTCTAAGGGGTTGGACTTTGCAGATTTGTGATTCAATTATCCATCTCCCTGCACCTAGAAAATTAGTATGTCGGGTAGAAGGTAGACACCTTCTCCCTGGCACCTAGCTTTCTAAGTGCAGGGAGGAAGGTTGAGCCAGCCGAGATTTGACCTGCAGCACACATCAGATGGCGGGTAGCTCATCTCAGCAAAAACGTGTCCTGCTTCCCTCTCAAGCTATGCAACCAGATTGCCAGCCCTTCGGCTCACAATATTGTGTCCTGCGCAACCGCTGGCACTTTGTTGGCATCGTGTGAACGTTTCGCAGCGGGTGCAGAGTGCTTAGGAAAGCTTTCTGTGCGCAGGGTTAGGTCCCATTTTACAGATGGAGGGACTGAGGCTGAAATTGATTTTTAACAGACTGAGGCTCAGTCCTGTTTGTTTCATAAAATTTACACAGCGCTTGATTGTAAAGGGGGGGGGGAGCAGAGACCCTCGGAGCAGTTTACAAAGAGAATAAAACAATGAGACGTCCTGCAAAAAACAAGTATTTAAAACACTAAAAAAGTGGTTGGGAGGGGGAGAACCATCTGTAAGCGTACCCTTTGGGGGGGGGAGGCTTTGTAGCATCAACCTTCTGGGGTGGGGGACAGGCCGGCCAATGGATCCATTTCCCAAACCGTTTCCCTGCTCTCTTTGCCAGGCCTCCCCCTCCGCCCTCCGAGGATCTGGACCATCTTTGTAACCTTACAAGCCAGCAGAACTTGGCGCATCAAACACCCAGACCGGAGCCTTCTCATAAAGGTGAGGGGGGCAGCGTCCCCACCGACTCGGAGGAATAACGGCACTCGTTTTCGGTCTCCAACTTGCTTATTTTGGGAGTGCTATTGGCCCAACATCTGAGACCCTTTCAGATGTGTTGTGGGGAAGGCTGTGGGTTATTGACTTGTTTCTGTTCTGGTTTTTATTATGTATTTTGTGTGTGGGGGGGGGGGTTCTTTTATGCTAATACTGTGAACCGCCCTGAGATCTACGGATGAAGGGCAGTAGACAAATTTAATTAATCAAAATGATAATCCAGCATCCTGTGGTAAACCTGATGCCCCAATGGGAGACCAGGGAGCAGAACAGAAACAAAGGAGCAGACTCCTCCTGGGGCAAACCAGACAGATTATTATTATTATTGTTGTTGTTGTTGTTGTTGTTGTTGTTATTATATATTATTATTGTTGTTGTTGTTGTGATTTTTACTGTTGTTAGCCGCCCTGAGCCTGGTTTCGGCTGGGGAGGGCGGGGTATAAATAAAATTTATTATTATTATTATTATTATTAATAATAATAATAATAATAATAATAATATTTTTATTTATTTCCAGCAACTGGAATCCAGATGCATTGCTTGCCTCTGACTATAATACTGTGATGTTGAATTCCTTGCTTTATACTCGATGTTGCAAACATACTTTTAAAATTTCCAGAATACAGAGCATTCTTAGGCTTTTTTTAAAAAAAAAATATTTATTAGTTTTCCATTAAAAACATCCAATTAATAACAAATCCAATCCAATCGTAATCCAAATCAAGGGGTGGGGGGTGGGGAAACACCAAATTACGATCTGAATTAATAATTATTAAATTTCAAACGGACTTCCCATATTCTGGACCGTCGAGGCTCAGAAGCATTCTTAGGCTTTTGATCCAATCTGGGAATCTGCCAATCATATTGCTGCTACAACATGATCACAAGGCATGCTCTCCATCATTCCACATTATTCTGTGAACCGCCCTGAGACCACCAGGTGTAGGGCGGAATAATAATAATAATAATAATAATAATAATAATAATAATAATAATCCTGACTAGTAGTCTTCAATAGCCCTCCTCCACGAATCTTCCCAATCCTCTTGCCATCCCTGCCAACTCCAGTGGGAGGGAGTTCCACAGTCAATCTGCGTGAAGAAGCACTTTGTTTTCTCTGTCCTGGACCGCCCAGCTTCCTTGTGATATGAGAGAGGGAGAAAACCTTTTCTCCGTCCGTTTTCTCCCTGCCCGGCCTCCTTACATAAGTGCCTATCGTTTCGCCTCTCGCTCTCCTTCTCTCTGAACTGAAAAGTCCCAAACGCTGTGGCTTTTCTTCAGCGAAAGTCTCTCCATCCCCTTGGCCTCTGGGCTGCCCTTTCCCGAACCTTTTCCAGCTTTTCTACAATATTGGTTTTTTTTTGCATGCAGTCAGAAACGGAGATACTGTATTTTTCGCTCTATAAGGCGCACCTGTTCATAGGACGCACCTAGTTTTTAGAGGGGAAATGCCCCATTTCTTTGAGGATCGACTCAACTTTCTGTAGCTTCTTTTGCAAAGGAGAAAA
Source organism: Darevskia mixta (assembly GCA_034641385.1). Classification (NCBI taxonomy): domain Eukaryota; kingdom Metazoa; phylum Chordata; class Lepidosauria; order Squamata; family Lacertidae; genus Darevskia; species Darevskia mixta. Next base: position 1,597,877 of record JAWWNH010000021.1, read on the forward strand.
GCCCCATTTTTTGAGGATCAGCTCAAAGTTGTTGAGCTTACTTTGCAAAGGGAAAAAAACCCTGTTTTATGGGGTTTAACTCACAGTTCTGCAGCTTCAGGAATGGGAGCCATTTCTACAGTTTCCATGCAGATAATCTAATCCGCCAGTCCCATGTCGCTGGGGAAACAGCCTCCCTCTGCAAGGGGGCGGGGCTGGAATCTCTCTCCCTTATCTCTCTCCCCGATCGTTTGCTGAGCAGCTGCTCAGGGGGCTTCCTTTCAACACCCCCTTCTCTCTCTCTCTTTTTTAAAAAGCACGATCTGCTTTTGCTCCTGGGCAGTTCAGCTCCAGGGACCACACATTCGCTCCATAAGACGCACAGACATTTCCCCTTATTTTTTAGGAGGAAAAAAGTGCGTCTTATGGAGCGAAAAATACAGTAACTAAAAGTCTGTGCTGATGGAAATGCTGATGTTTCTCAAGGGAGAGACAACCAGAGTCTCCTCCCACAAACACCCCCCCCCAAAAAAGTGGGCAGATCTCTTCATCACAAGGCAGGGTTAAGGGCCACTGCAACGCCATCAGTTCCCCTCTCCCTCTTGCCCCGGGACAGGGATTCATCTCACTCGCTCTGACTGGCAGCAGCTCCCCACTGGGCGACAGCGGCTATTGAACCCCGGGATCTTCGGAGCCTGAGCTCTGCCTCCAAGCTGCGCCCTTCCCCGTAACATTTGCAGCTTTTCCCAAGGAATAAGCCGCAGCTCTTTCCTTTCTGCAGGGGTTTTGCGGAGAGGCACAGAGGCCCCGCTGCAAAATTTAAATTTAAAGTGTCGGCCTCTCGACCACTGCCATGGGCCATCTCGCCCGGAAGCAGGGAAGGGAGATGAGGTTTGAGCCAGCTTTGTTTATGTTTGCGTGTGAGCTAGCAGTTGTCGTTCCCTCGTTGTGTTGCATGTAGGGGGAAACACACACACACACAAGCCGGCAGCTGTGGGAAATCTGTGGTCTTTTAAACAGGCAGAAAGGGCCGATTTAAACTTGCCGATCCGCTAACCTAATTTATTTATAGAAATATTTATATACCGCTGTTTCATACAGATATCAAAGCAGTTCTAATACAACGGTACAGAAAGAAGCCACGCAAAAAGTTAAAAACAGATGCAAGTTAACTTAGATGTAAGACGTTTTAAGAACCTCAACATGTTTTTGCATTCTTTTTTAAAACATGTTGATATACGGCACTAAAATAATTGCATCTTTATTTTCCACAAGAGCTGAAAGGTTTGTTGCTCTTCTCAGGAAAGCAAGGGGAGTTAAAGCAACTTAATATTTCTCTTTCTTTCGTTTGCAGGTTACCACTATAAGCAGTAGGACGAACGAGGCAATATTTTTTTGCTGATACTGACTCTTCTGTAGCAAACTTTGCTGGAATCCTTCCTGGAGATCTCCCGGGTTCCTTCCAGCCTCCAAGGATCTCCCGGGGGGGTGGCCTCCTTCCTGAGCATCGCAACGTCCACAAACAGTGCCTCTTCTTCAGTCTGTTGAGTCTCTCCCTTGGCGATCTCCCTCTGGTCTCCTGGGCAGGGCAGTTCAATCTTGCTTTCGTGGGGCAGCTTTTTCCACAGCCCATCTCTCCCGTTGCGCATTTTGGTTTTGGGATCTTGTAGCGCCGTCTTCCGGCCGCCACTGCCCAACAAGGATCTCGTGGGGCTGGGAAGAGGGCAGCCAAAATGAATCTGGGATTTGGGTCCCCAAAGGTCATCCAGCCCCACCCGCTGCAGTGCAGGAACCACAGCGGGGGTGGGGGTGGGAATCCCTGACAGAGGGCCGTCCAACCTCTGCTTAGAAACCTCCCATAAGTTGCACCTTAGAGACCAACTAAGTTTGTTCTGGGTCTAAGCTTTTGTGTGCAATACCCAGAACAAACTTAGTTGGTCTCTAAGGTGCTACTGGACAATTTTTTTATTTATTTTGACTGTGTCAGACCAACCCGGCTACCTCCCTGAACCACCTAGAAGCCACTCTCTCCTACACCCTGGAAAACCCCCTCTAAAGGAATGGCTCTCCTCTCCTTCCCAAACCTGCGCCCCAGCCTAGATTTCACTGCCCTGCCCTCCCCTCCTTTTGGGTCAGAAAGTGTTAACTCTCTCTTGCAGCAAATCGACCAACACACACATCGGGACTTTCTGTTCTGTTCTCCATCTCCCACCGTGCCATGTCCAATGGTCTGGGTTGTTTTTTAAAAAATATATGGTTTATTTTTATATGACATAGAATAGTCGATGGTTGTTGGTTGGTGTTTTTTTTTTTTACTGATGAAGCTGCCATTCCCCACTCCGCCCGTGTTGCTGAGTCCCATCAAAACCTTGTATTTATTAATTGCCCGGTGTTGAACAATGCCGTTTCAGGTGCCAAAAGCTTGCCTGTGTACACCCCCAACTGGGGTCTCTCTTCCTCCATCTTGCTCCGTCTTGTCAGCCTCTCCCATGAAGCATCTTCGTGGGGACGTCTGTCTGGCGGGGGCCTTTTCTCCATTTCCCTCGGGGGTGAGCAGAGGTCACGAATCTGTTGACGCTCAGCAAAGGGAAAGGAAATGGAGAGATGTTTCCCCCCTGGTTGGACATTGGGATCATGGCAGGGAGAATGGGTCTTCCTCTGTCCCCATATTACTTGCTGGTGCCCCCCACCCCCCAAACTTGTTGGGAAACTTTGGGGAGGTCCTGCCAAAGACTAGGTTTAGGGGCTAAGACTTTCTTCTTAAGGGCGCAGACATACACTGGGCTGTAAACACATTTGGGGCCTAGGTTCTTGCAAGAGCAGGTGCAGACAATGGGGGCCACCGTGCAGGAAATTCTTTCCTGAGCAAACCTCATTGAAATGGGCGCTGTTCCCTCTCCTCTGCTCCTTTCAGCGCAAGTTGTGCAGGAGTCCTTCCCAGTCGGTTGCTCCAAAATGGTTTCCCCTGGCATGCAGGTGAAACTGGTTTGTCCAAAGGGGAGCTCAACATCCACCACAATGGTTCCCAAGCGTTTTGGGGCCACTGACTCCTTCGTTCCATAAACTCACCCCCGGTGCCCTCATACCCTATTAAAAAGCCTTATTCAGAATAATGCTTTGCACCACCCACTAAAAAAGATAATAGCACATTAAATTCAAAGCAGTAACAATTGCACATTTATTAAATTCCAATCAAAACTAGTTTAAGTAATTTTAAAAAAAGATATTTGAAGGTGGCTCTCATATCTCCTCTCAGTCTTCTCTTTCCCACGCTAAACATACCCAGCTCCTTCAACCGCTCCTCATAAGGCTTAGTTATGTCCCCCATCCTATCTATGTGGTTGCTGATCATTTGAAGCTGGCAGGTGAGCACAGCTCTTTCCCCAGTGCAGGGACCTCCGAGGTCCTACCCCAGGGGCCGGCAAAGATTTTGTGGCTTGGGCCGGCTCACGGTCCCGCAGACACTGTGGTGGGCCGGAGTGTGTGCGCACGCAGGCACGCATGCGCAAACGCTATTTCTGGCGCTCCTTCCGGCGCAGAGGAGGCGTGCACAGCTTCCCATTGGCTGCAGGAGCTTCCGGCAGCCAATGGGAAGCCAGCCAGCATCGCGGCAGGCGGTCCCTGCTCTGTTCTGCGCCAGTTTAGCGTGGCACACGGGAGCGGGCCGCGGGGGTCCCCGAGCAGGCTGCGGGGGTCCGTGGGCCGGTTAAACGACCCCCATGGGCCGCTTGTGGCCCATGGGCCTTAGGTTGCCGACCCCTGTCCTACCCACTCCTGGGAGGAAAGACCTAGGAAGGAAAGTGTCCTTTGCAAAGGCTTCCCCCTTTGCAGATGCCATCCCTGGGCAGATCCCAGGTCTCCTTGCCAACATGAGCTTCCCTGGCTGCAGCTTGCACTAGGCATGGGGTTCCCAGGGAGGCCTCATTTGTAGCATTGGGGCGCTGAGCTGAGATTGTAGGACCTCTCCGCCCATCCCTCAGGGAACTTTGCACACAGCTGTAGAGCTGTAGCTGGGAAGCTGGACCCTTTCGTGTCGGGGTGCTGGTTCCTGGTCTCGGTGGCTGACCCCCCCCCCTTAAATATATGTGGATCACAGTGGGAGGCATTATGGACACCTGAACCTCAGGAGGAGCTCCTGCTGCAAAGGGCCTCCTGGCCCCACTTTGGTTGGGGGCGACCCCCACCTTGCACACTTAAAAGCACAAAGTTCCATGTCACACACACATGAAAACCTGCCACTTACATTACCTCTGCCTGAAAACAAGAGGTCCCCCCCCCCCCAGTTAGCAAGCAATGCCGCTGCCCTTCGCTCCACAGCATTACACGTAGGGTGGCTCGCGACTTGCCTCTTCTGCAGCTCCCGGGTGGAATCTACACACACATAAAAAAACGCTGTGAAAATGCTTTGTTTTTAAAAACGCATTGAATTTTGCCTCGCTCTCTGTCACCACCTAGTGCCACATTTGTATATTGCACTTTACAACACCTTTGAAGCATTTTATTTGTAGCTGAGTCCCCAGACAGGGAGTTCTGCCTCGGTGCCTCCTTCCGCATTTCCGTACTGTAGTACCTGTCCCCAAACGACCTTCTTTGGCAGAGGAATAACCAGCAGCTGCATCTCTTCGGCCGCCATTCTCCAATGTAGCACGTGGAGGTTGGGCTTTGGAGATTCAAAACTTGAGCCCACCCTGTCCCATCCCTTTCCAGGAACTATAAGGTTGCTTCCACAACTAGGACTTTTTGGCCCGGCTGAGGCTTCCCTCCCCCCCCCTCCCGTCAGCTGGAAGAGAAATTTAAAAGGGTGGCTTCTCGGCGCACTTAAAAGAGCAACACTTTCTCCTCCCCTCAACAGTTTGCAGCCTTGCGCTAAAATAACAGCGCTTTACTCTGCAAAGCCCTGGCTACTTCACGCAACTATTTAATTTGTTGCTTCCTGCTCCTTCAGGCGGGGGGGGGGGTATTACTGGTTCCCCCTTTGCACACTCTTCCAATGTCGGATGCCAGCCAACCAACCTTTTCAGACTGCAACTGAGCAATTCCACAAAAACTGAGTGTGCAAAATCTTGCGCATTTACCGCTAGGGTAGAAGCAACCTCTAGCATGAGCGGCTAGGCTTTCCCTCTAAACGGCACACTTAACAAGACAACCCCGTCTGCAATAATCTGGCCTTGCTTTGCTTTGCTGTTCAGGTTTAAAGCTGTTTCCAGCTGGTCTTAGGGAACTCCTTCTAGATGTCTTGTGTTGCCTGCCTTTGGCACCCTGGATTCTGAATGTAAAGGGGGGCACTTCCTGCCCCCCTGCATCTATTGCACCTGTCTCTCTTTCCTAATAGATTTGTAAATTGATTGTTTTCTTTCGAAGCAGGATTTGAGAAGTCAAATAGGAAATTTTCCTGGGACAGAGGAGGGCAAAATGGAATAATTTGGGAGGTTGTTTAATACACACTGTGGGGGGATTCAGCATTTTAGAAGACTGTGCAAAGCTGGACAGTTCCTGTGCATCAGGTTTATGAAGTGCCGATTAAAAAATCTAGATCTCTTCAACATATTTTGTCATTGCAGTGAGCTGTTTTCCCGATTCCCCCACAATTGCTGTGTTTTGCTTGGCAATGTAATGTGCGACTGTACCTTTCGTTTTGAATTAAAATCTTGATACTTCATAAATGTCCAAACCGATGCTACACAGCGCCCGTAACCCAGAGGCGTGCGTGCACAAGACATCTGGATGTACAATGAGCCATTTTGCCTTTAAAAAATGTTATATATATATATATTTCAGCTTGGGTGGGGGAGCCGCTGGAGAGACAACGGCTTGGCGCGTCTCTCTGCTCTCTGGCCCAGTGCTCACTGCTACAATTATTGCTCTTAAATGTAAAATCCGTTTGCGCAGGTGTGATAAGTTCAGGCCAAAGGGAGAAGAGCACACTGAAGCCGATGGAGTGTTGTTGCATTGTGCACAGAAACACACACACCCCACCCCACCCCTAAGGCATTTGGGTGGCACAAGGACTTTCTCGAGATTCTGCATGGTCCAAAGTTCATATGCGTGACGAAGAAACCAGGATGTGCCTGAAGCAAAGGAGCGCGATAAACGGTTTTATGGTTGCCTCTGTACTTCCAATGCAGATTTCCATGGGCTTCCAGGGTTGTCTGAATGAAGCCTTTCCAGTTACAGACCTTTACGTTTCTTCCCCATTTCTTTATGTTTTCTTCCTTGCTTTTTTCAGTCAAAAATTCTTGTTCTCCTTGGTTTGCCCCACGGGGTTTCTTTCTGTGCAAGGCCCTCGCGGACTCCTGACCTCTGCTCTCCCCCTTTGCCATTGCACAGACGATGCATCGACGTTCTTCCAATCTGTTAGAAGTAGCAAAAACCGGCTGCGCCGGCCAGCCTGCCTTTCCCAACCTGGCTGCCTTTCAGAAGTTTTGCCCTACAGTTCCCGTCAGCCACTGCAGCCGCTCTGGGAGTTGCCGTCCAAAACACCTGGGAGCGCGTCAGGTTGGCGGAAGTTGTGCTGGACTTAATATCTCCACTGTTCTCCTCTGCTGAGAGACTGGAAAGAGCGCTGTGATGCTGGGGCAGGATTCGAGGCTGTGTTTTCCTTTGGAGATGGCTATGTTGGAATAAATAAAAGGATTGGCATTTATCTGCTGTGTGTGTGTGTATGTTGCTGTGGCTCTGTCAGGGGCGTAGGAAGTGGGGGACGAAGGGGGCGGGACACCCCAGGTTCCATCATGGAGGGGGGTGACAAATTATCAAGGAACGATTACTGCCCTACTAGGGTGGTTCATAAAAAACTTTTTCTTTTTTGAAAATGCCTGCTCCAAAGGTCTTATCTTACTACACTAGGGATTATATAGCTATATATGAAATTCCATGCATATCAGTTAATATCTTGACCCTCCTCCACGAAAATAGCTGTTGACTTGGCCGTTTTCCTATGTCGTGAAGGCTGAAATTTCAATTCAGTGAGGCACTTACTGTTCCCAACCCAAACCCTGCGGAAAGCCATCTCATTAGACTTTAATTTGATTTTGACATGTTTTTAGGAGGTAATTTAATTATTGTTTGATTTTATATCCATGTTATGTATCTGATGTTAGCCGCCCTGAGCCCGACTTCGGCCGGGGAGGGTGGGATATAAATAAAAGTTTATTTTTACTTATTATTCCTTTGTAAGAAAATATGAAATAACGTAAAACCATTTTTGCAGGCAAAAATAAATAAATCAGTGTGTGGGAGGGTGACAAGAAATTTCCCGCACCGGGTGCCACCTACGCCTCTGGGCTCTGTCACTGGCAAGTGGGTCCGTTCACCGCCGCGCATTTTTCACTCTTCAAGAACATGGGGAGGATGTTAACAAATGGCGTGCAGCCAAATGGGTCTCTTCTCCTTAAAGACCCCACCGAAGGCCTAGAAGCTGCTTTTGGCTCCTGTCCTAGGCTGCATTCAAACATGGGGGACAGAATGCATGTTTTCCTTATTATAGAATTGTAGAGTTGGAAGGGACCCCAACGGACATCTAGTCCAACCCCTCCAATGCAGGATTCTCATCCATGACAGATGGCCATCCAACCTCTGCTTAGAAACCTCCAAGGAAGGAGAGTCCACCACCTTCTGATGGAATCCATCCCACTCTCGAGTGGCTCTTTCCTTCAGAAAGTCCTTCCTCATGTTTAGCCGGAATATCCTACTTTGCCGTTTCAGCCCATTGGATCGGGAGCAGCGGAAAACAAGCTGGCTCCATCTTCCATGGGAAAGCCCTTTAGCTATCTGAAGATGGCTATCCTATCACTTCTCAATCTTCTTTGCTCCAGGCTAAATATGCCCTCAGCCATTCCTCATCAGGCGTGGTTTCCACACCCTCCTAAAATGGTGGTGCCCAGAACTGGACACAGGACTCCAGGTGGGGTCTAGCCAAAACAGAATAGAGCAATACTATGACTTCCCTCGATTTGGACACCTAAGATGTGAAGTCATTCAGGGAAGGTGTGTTATGGTACACCAGATTCAGGTGGTCAGGTCTACCTCCAGGAAAGGTGCCCTTTGTGAGCTGTGCAAAAGCACTTGCGGACTCCGCTCCAAAACTAGACGCCCAGGGATGAATAATAATAATAAAAATTTATTATTTGTACCCCGCCCATCCGGCCGAGACTCCCCAGCCACTCTGGGTGGCTTCCAATCAAATATTAAAACAATACAGCATTAAATATTAAAAACTTCCCTAAACAGGGCTGCCTTCAGATGTCTTTTAAAAATAGGATACCTGCTTATTTCCTTGACATCTGCTGGAAGGGCGTTCCACAGGGCGGGCGCCACTACCCAGAAGGCCCTCTGTCTGGTTCCCTGTAATCTCGCTTCTCGCAATTAGGGAACCGCCAGAAGGCCCTCGGCGCTGGATCTCAGTGTCCGGGCTGAACGGTGGGGATGGAGACGCTCCTTCAGGTATACAGGACCGAGGCCGTTTAGGGCTTTAAAGGTCAGCACCAACACTTTGAATTGTGCTCGGAAACGTACTGGGAGCCAATGTAGGTCTCTCAGGACTGGTGTTATGTGGTCCCGGCGGCCACTCCCAGTCACCAGTCTAGCTGCCGCATTCTGGATTAATTGCAGTTTCCAGGTCACCTTCAAAGGTAGCCCCACGTAGAGCGCATTGCAGTAGTCCAAGCAACATAATCTGAGCTGTCAAGGGGAATGCAACCCCAGACAAAATGGGCTGAATTCCCTCCACCAGTCCCCCTCTTAGAACTCGGGGACATTCAAAGAAGATTCAGGACACAATGCTTTTAACTGACTTCTTCACACAGTGCAGAGCTAAACTGTGGAACTCCCTCCTGCAGGAGGCAAGGATGGCTTGAAAAGAGGACTAGACTAATGAGGGAGAGCACTATTGATGGCTACTGGCCAGGATGGCTCTGCTCCACCTCCACAGTCAGGCAGCAATGCTTGCGAAAGTTGCCAGAGACCAAGGGAGGAGAGAGGGCTCTTGTGTTCGAATCCTGCTTGCGGGTTCCCCTTTGAGGCACTGTGGGAGCAGGATGCTGGACTAGGTGGGCCATGGGCCTGATCCCGCAGGAATCTTCTGGTTTCTTATGTACTTTGTCTTTCTACTGACCAGGAGTCTACTTCTTCGGCAATCACTCGTAGCAGAGTAAGATTGTCTTCCATGAACGAGGTCTAAACAGTGAGTCCGTAAGTGACTGTGGAGGCCAATTCTGGATCCACACGTCCTTCCACAGTGGGGACATTGGTTTCCGGGCAGGAGTTGATCACGGTGTGGGTTTGCCAGGCGCGCCTTCCTCTTAGCACGTTTCTCCCTTGCGTCCTGAGTTCGAGTGTCTTCAAAGCCCACTACTCCTTTGGTTGCTTTGGAGCGCTCGCAGGCAAGTGTTTCCCAACTGTCGGTGTTTATACTTTAAAAAAAAAAAAGCCTCAAGACAGTCTTTAAACCTCTTTTGCTGACCACCAGCTTTCCATTTTAAAGTTTGGAATAGAGTACCGGTAGTTGCTTTGGAAGACGATAATCAGGCACCCACAAACATGACCAGAACAAAATAAAAAATAAAAAAATTCCTTCCAGTAGCACCTTAGAGACCAACTAAGTTTGTTCTTGGTATGAGCTTTCGTGTGCATGCACACTTCTTCAGATACCAATGAAGTTGATGTTGAAGAATCATTGCTTCAACACTGGTGATCTTTGCTTCTTCCTATACACTGGTATTAGTACGCCTGTCTTCCCAAGTGATGTGTAAAAATTTCTGGAGACACTGCTGATGGAGTCTTTCGAGGAGTTGGAAATGGCGTTTAGAAGTGGTCCATGTTTCACAAGATACAGTAAGGTTGGTAGTACAGCTTCGCCTGGAAAAAGCTGGCAACCTTCCTTCCAGGGACATGTGCTACCATTCTAAGTGGATCCAGGCCCCAATTACACCCCTGAGAGCTCGGTGTGGGCAGGCCGGCCATTTGGAGCGGAAGAAGCCCAGGACCCTGCTGGATCGAGCCCACTGCTCAGCGTGACATTCTCAAAAAGGCCAAGCAAAATAAATATATACGAGCTGCCACTAGGAGGCAACCGAGGCATCTTAAATCTCTGATTGTAGTGTCTTTTATTTGCTCACTGCTAAAAGGGTGTTGATGGAAATTGGAAATGGATTGCGTGCGTGAGCGTGTGCGCCCACGTTTTTCGGCGTCTGCGCAGACGTTATTTTCGACGGCACGGAAGCGAGTCCCCGCGCCACACTGCGCCGGTTTAGTGCAGTGCGCGAGTGGCTAACTCAGTTCAGGGGCGGCTCGAGGGCTGGTCAAATGACCTCCGCGGGCCGCTTCAGGCCCATGGGCCCTAGGTTGCTGACCCTTGGTCTAGCATCTCTTCGTGTGTCTTTGTCCCTTGCATTTTCACTTTCCGTGCTTTTGCCTTTCGAAATTGCTATGCTGGGCTCCTGCACTCAAAACGCCTAATTCTCTGCCGCCCACATTTAAATTTTCATTTGATATATGTTCCAAACTAGACCCTCCTCAGCTCCTGCTGGATTCCCACCCCCGCTGCAACCAGTTCGAAAGCTGCTCTGCCACCTTTTTCATTTGCGATAAAATGCATCCTGAGCCAGATTTCTCCCACCGCCCCCATCCCTAAGGAGCCCAGGCCATGTGGAAGGGGGCCAGCTTCTGCCTAATGATCATGTGCATGCCATAAAATGAAGAAGAAAACTTGGATTAAAAACCTAGCAGGTGTTGACACCACATCCTCAGGACACCTCCTTCCTTCCCCTCCTGCGACAGGAAGACACACAGGATTTGCAGGCTGTAAATACATAGCAGTTTGTCCTCACCCGCTTTGTAATATCGCAGATTTATTCCTGGTGATTCATCGCTTCATTATGGAATTTACTACAGGGGACAAATTATTCCATTCTCAGGATGAAGAGGCTGCAGACATGTCCCTGGTCTGTCTGTCTGTCTGTCTGTCTGTCTGTCTGTCTGTCTGTCTGTCTGTCTCTCTCTCTCTCTCTCTCTCTCACACACACACACTGGAGGGGGGGAATGGCTGACTGAAGACCTCTATTTTTGTTGTTGTTGTTTAGTCGTGTCCGACTTTTGGTAACCCCATGGACCACAGCATGCCAGGCCCTCCTGTCTTCCACTGCCTCTCGCAGTTTGGTCAGACTCATGTTGGTAGCTTCGAGAACACTGTCCAACCATCTTGTCCTCTGTCGTCCCCTTCTTCTTGTGCCCTCCATCTTTCCCAACATCAGGGTCTTTTCCAGGGAGTCTTCTCTTCTCCTGAGGTGGCCAAAGTCTTGGAGCCTCAGCTTCAGGATCTGTCCTTCCAGTGAGCACTCAGGGCTGATTTCCTTCAGAATGGATAGGTTTGATCTTCTTGCAGTCCATGGGACTCTCAAGAGTCTCCTCCAGCACCAGAATTCAAAAGCATCCATCCTTTGGTGATCAGCCTTCTTGATGGTCCAGCTCTCACTTCCGTACATCACTACTGGAAAAACCATAGCTTTAACTATATGGACCTCTATGCTGTGCTGCAAATTTGCAGAAAAAGCTGCTCTGCTCCGTCTTCTGTCATTGTGAGAAACCTCCTTCCCATGGTCTGGTGGAGGAAAACTGGGATGGAACGAGCAAGGTTATTTTCATGTAGAACAGGGGTCAGCAAACTTTTTCAGCAGAGGTCCGGTCCACTGTCCCTCAGACCTTGTGGGGCCGGACTATATTTTTTGGGGGGAAATGAACGAATTCCTATGCCCCACAAATAACCCCAAGATACATTTTAAATAAAAGGACACATTCTACTCATGTAAAAACATGCTGATTCCCGGACCGTCTGCGGGCCGGATTTAGAAGGCGATTGGGCCGGATCTGTCCCCCGGGCCTTAGTTTGCCTACCCATGATGTAGAAGGAAGTACCAGAGGGCGGCTGTTGCCATCCTAGGAGACTTGTGGGTTTCCCAGCGCATCTGGCTGGGCATAGAATCATAGAGTTGGAAGGGATCCCAAGGGGCATCTAGTCCAACCCCTGGCAGAGCAGGAATCACGGCCAAAGCATCCATGGCAGATGAGCATCTGACCTCTGCTTCAAACCCTCCCGAGGGAGTCCGTCTCACCAGCAAACAACTTCTTTCTGGTGTTTAGTCGGAATCTCCTTTCTTGTAACTTGAAGCCATTGGTTTATACTACATTTTTAAAGATTTGCCTTGAGAGAGTCTTTAAACCTCTTTTGTTGACCACCAGCAATACGCTTTCCATTTTTAAGTTTGGAATAGAGTACAGTGGTACCTCGGGTTAAGTATGCTTCAGGTTAAGAACTCCGCTAAGAACAGAAATTGTGCTCTGGCGGCGCAGCGGCAGCAGTAGGTCCCATTAGCTAAAGTGGTGCTTCAGGTTAAGTACACTTCAGGTTAAGAACGGACCTCCGGAACGAATTACCATAATTTTTGCTCTATAAGGCGCACCTGACCATAGGACGCACCTAGTTTTTAGAGGGGATAAGGCCCATTTTTTGAGGATCAGCTCAAATTTCTGCAGCTTCTTTTGCAAAGGAGAAAAGCCCCATTTTTTGAGGATCAGCTCAAAGTTGTAGAGCTTACTTTGCAAAGGGAAAAAACCCTGTTTTGTGGGGTTTAACTCACAGTTCTGCAGCTTCAGGAAGCCATTTCTACAGTTTCCAGACAGATAATCTAAGCCAGTCACATGTCGCTGGGGAAACAGCCTCCCTCTGCAAGGGGGCGGGGCTGGAATCTCTCTCCCCGATTGTTTGCTGAGCAGCTGCTCAGCGGGCTTCCTTTCAACACCCCTTTCTCTCTTTTTTTAAAAAAAAGCACGATCTGCTTTTGCCCCTGGGCAGTTCAGCTCCAGGGACCACACATTCGCTCCATAAGACGCACAGACACTTCCCCTTACTTTTTAGGAGGAAAAAAGTGCATCTTATGGAGCGAAAAATATGGTAAGTAAATAAATAAATAATAATAATAATAATAATAATAATAATAATAATAATAAATTATTATTATTAACCCGAGGTACCACTGTAGTTGCTTTTGAAGATGATAATCAGGCATCCACACAACATGACCAGTCCAACGAAGTTGAGGTTGAAGAATCATTGCTTCAACACTGGTGATCTTTGCTTCTTCCACTACACTGATATTAGTTCGTCTGTCTTCCCAAGTGATGTGTAAAAATTTTCGGAGACACCGTTGGTGGAATCATTCAAGGAGTTGGAGATGGCGTTTAGAAGTGGTCCATGTTTTACAAGCATACAGTAAGGTTGGTAGTACAACAGCTTTGTAAACAAGCATTTTGGTTTCCCTGCGAACGTCCCAGTCCCCAAACACTCTACACTTCAATCGGGAGAAAGCCACACTTGCAGAGCTCAGGCAATGCTGGATTTCGGCATCAATGTCGGCCCTTGTGGAAAGATAACTGCCCAGGTAGGAGAAGTGATCAACTTCTTTTCCAACGTTACACCATTGAGTTGGATTTGTGGCACTGCAGAGGGGTTATTTTGTACTTGTTGGTGCAGCACTTTGTTTTTTTGGATGTTGAACGACAGGCCAAGCTTTTCGTAAGCGTCTGCGAAGATATTTAGGATGGTTTGGAGGTCATCCTCCAAGTGTGCACACACTATGTTGTCCTCCGCATACTGAAGCTCTAGGACGGAAGATACGGTAACCTTACTCTTTGCTTTTAGCCTGCTCAGATTGAAGAGCTTTCCATCTGTTCCATATATGATTTCTACCCCAGTGGGGAGTTTCCCTTCGACAAAGTGTAGGATCATGGCAATGAAAATAATGAATAGAGTTGGGGCAATAACAATAATAGAGTTGGGCCACCAGATATGGTAACCTCTTGTACTTTTTGCCTTCCCTTCCTTTTTCCCCCTCTATCATAGTCAAATCCTCCCAAATCATTTCACACAGGTGTACCATTTTTATCTGTCCAACGGCTCGGCTATTTCAACCCCAGCCCTGCCAGAACTTCCCAGCGCTGAAACAGCAGAGCTCGATCTCCTCCTGGAACAAGCCTGGTCCATTCCATTAGGCGGGAAATGGCTTCTGCGCTTGGCTGTCAAACATCCATGGTGGATGCAGAGGAGAGGCTGAGGCGGGGGCTTAACTGTGCTGTCTGCACAAGGCCTCTATTTACAATGGCAAAGGAATGGACTCTGCGGCAAGGCTATTTGTCAAGCGGCTCATTCGACAGCTCCTTCCACTTCAGGAGTGGCACCGTGAAAAATCTCCTTATTAGCAGAGACAGCGGCAATGCCTCTCTCTCTCTCTCTCTCTCTCTCTCTCTCTCTCTCTCTCTCTCTCTCACAGTAACGGATCAGAAGTCATTGGACAGGACATGTGTGCGCCCCCCCCATTCCCTTGCACAACTCCAATCCGTTAGGAGTCCGGCTTGTCCTCCAGCGACTCAGACCGAAAACAATGTCAGTCCAAGGGCAGCTAAAGGTCTCGCATCTGGCTTCAGCTGCAATGGTGGATGAGGCCCAGGACGTTTCCCAGACCTTGGAAAGAGCTGCATTGCACAGCCGGAGGGAGATGCTCCCAGATCTCTTGCAAAGTTACAGCTGATGCTGTTGTGTGTTCACAACACATGTTTATTTAATGTATTTTTAATCTTTTGTTGGAAGCCGCCCAGAGTGGCTGGGGAAACCCAGCCAGATGGGCAGGGTAGAAACAATAAATTCCTCCTCCTCCTCCTCCTCCTCTTCTTCTTCTCCTCCTCCTCCTCCTCCTCAGCAGTGGCCTCTCTCTCGTGGAAGTAAACGTAATGGCAAAAAAGAAAAGAAAAAATGTGGCCTCAAGGTGAGCTTATATGATCACCTCAAGGCAGCTTACAGAGAAATAATAACAATTAAAATATTGGTGGGTGGGAAACAATCATTAAAAAAACAATTAAACAATAGAATTAAAACCCTCTTCAGATCTATATTAAAAACATACAGACAATTACTGTATATGGTGGACTTCCTGCAAGCAACACAGATCTTGAAGGAGCTGCTAGAATTTTCAGGCCAGCTTTCCTAAGTTCTTCTAGAACAGGCATAGGCAAACTCCGGCCCTCCAGATGTTTTGAGACCACAATTCCCATCATCCCTGACCACTGGTCCTGTTAGCTAGGGATGATGGGAATTGTAGTTCCAAAACATCTGGAGGGCCGGAGTTTGCCTATGCCTGTTCTAGAAGAACAATATTTGTTCTGCAGGAACGGAACTTCCTGTTTCCTCCTGGGCTGGGACATCCTTCCTCTTGCTTGTGACTAGAGGTGGGCGTGACCTTACCTGTGCAGGTAACAAAACCACAAGACACACAGCCCTCTTCCTCTCTTTCCTCTCTTCGACTTCCTCCTTCATTGGAGCAACAGCTCTTTTTAGCTAGAGATGCTCTGTTGGACTATCTCCATATGGGATAGTTCCACATGTATATACTTTGCAACTAAGTCTGCCTTCAGGGATCCATCTGTGAACTGAATTTAGGGAAGTTTTGAACCTGTGATATTTTAATGTATTTTAATATCTGTTGGAGGCCGCCCAGAGTGGCTGGGGGGACCCGGCCAGATGGGCGGGGTACAAATAATAAATTATTATTATTATTATTATTATTATTATTATTATTATTATTATGAATGTGTGAGTAAACTTCTTTTATATACTTTACACAAGATTGTGGCGTGTTCATTTTTTTAAGAGGGATATAGGGGATCTTGCCAGCAATCTAATACTGAGAGGCTTAAACAAAGCCTGCAACAAGCTAACCGCTGTGCGTTTAAAAGGGGAACGTAAAACTGCTAAGTTATAGAACTTGCTAGTGAAAGTTAGGAAGGAAGGGATCGTTGCCTTAGGAGAGCGAGAAAAATTCTCAGGGACGATTCACACCCCAGCCAGCACCTCTTTAATCTTCTACCCTCGGGCAGGAGATATAGAAGTATAATCAGTTGTACCAACAAGCTAAAAAACAGTTTCTATCCGTCGGCTGTTAGGCTGCTGAATGGAAAATAATATAGCGCAACTGACTTTCGGGGCTGGTGTGTTGTGCAACAAGCACACAGAGTGCAATGAGATTGAGTGTTTGTCGGGGGGGGGGAGGCTCGGTTAATTTCATTGTACACAGGTTGTACATTGACAATAAAGCTATAAATAACAACAACAACAACAACAACAACAACCAATATATCCTCACCTGCCTCCTTGAACATTCCCACAGATGTAAGGAAAGGATGGGCACCTCAGTCCTCTCCTCACAAGTGCTGACTGCAATGAGGGCATTTTTAAACAGGTCTTTCCCACAGACCACAAAACATAGTCACTGCCTTCCCCTTAAACCGTCCCAGATGGATTTTAACCCAGTGCGTAGTTCAAGCAACGGCAGGGAGAGTTATGGACAGGTGGGTATTTATGCCATAAGCTTGGCACCCGTTTGTCACACGTGACAATGGAGGAGGGTGCCTTTTGGGGGTGAAGCCAAACCGTTGGAAGGTTGCACCTTTTAATCACATCCCAGTTGATCGCGAACAGGCATGTAATTAAAACGGGGCAGCAGTAAATCTCAGCTAGGTGGTTCTGGGCTCCCAGCAGAGTGGGGAGGGTTGCTCCTTACCTATTGGCACAAATTTCATTTCTCATTAAGTGCGGTCGCAGGAAGCCTCCACGCTAAGTGAAGAGTTCCTAACTCCAACCTTCTGAAATATGGGCCTGATTATTTTCTGGGAGCTTCTCCCCTCGATTATTATTATTATTAATGAGTTATATAAGCTCCTCGAGCAAATCGTTCAAGGGAGGGAGGAGGTAGGCAGACCTGTTTCTGACATCGGGTGGAACAAATGCTTGAAAATTGCCACCCAAAATCAAGCCGAACTAGGATGGACGAGAAGACCACACAAAAATCCCAATAATTATTGTATAGTGCTTCCTCAAACTAGTGCCCTCAGACTGCAGCTCCCATGGAATTATGTGGAAAACACTGGGAAGGCAAAGAGTTGGGGAAGTATGCTTTTTATGGGGGGGGGATATAGCTTTGCAGATAAGAAATTAAACATTTAAACTGCGCTTTCAGCTCCTGCTGTTGGCCAGAGCCCCTTGCAGCTCAGACTCGCTCTCCGCAGCTGCTCAGAAAACGCGGAAGGAGGAGGATTCTTTCTGAGCGAATATTAGAATGTCTGAAATAATAATTTAGCTGTAAGAGAGAGGTGGGGGTGGGGGGGGAGGGGGCTCTCTGGCATTTACAGCCTGGTGTTAATTCAGAATTGCCTGTGTGGGAGAAAGCTCCTCTTTGCAAATGCGAGAGGTCCCTCCAAAAACGTTCAGCTGAAACAATTAAGAGGCTGTTAGCGTTTTATTTGGGACACTAAATAATTAAAGTCTATTCATTGTCACAGTTTTGAAAAATGGCAGCTGCAGCCCAGGCAGATGGGGCTGGAGGGACTCTGAGCAGGAGCCAGTGGGCAGCGCAGAGACATTCATGGTTTGGAAGATGCCAAACCTTGGAGGACGGAGCTAAGGGGACCAACTGGGGAAATGAATTTACAGGCTTCTGTGTTACACAGAGCTCTTTCTCTGATAGCAAAGGGGGATCTCTTCTTCTGTAGGCCCTCACTCAGCTGACAGGAGTGTGCTCTTGTGTATATTCGGAAAAATCGATACTACGGTACATCGCTGGTGAATTTTTGTGGGTTTTTTTTTTTTAATGCAAAGTGCTGCAGAAATACTGAATTTAGGTTGGGGGGGGGTGGAATCAGAAACAGTGACAAAACCAAAACTGAGAAATTAATTGATCCCTATTTTTTTTTGTTTTTTTTTTGCTTTATAAATACTTTATTGTAACTCCATCTTCTGACACAGTCCATACATTACAATGTTGAATATTGAGTACAGTGTAAATGAAAAAATAAAAATAAACAAAAATTTAAAACTTGTTTAAGCTTCTATCGTTATCATTACCTTCAATTGCTTACCAACCATATAAACAAAAATAAAATACATGACCTTAATCTCAGGAATAATCCTACTCAGATCGACTTCCTGTCCATCCCATCTGTATAATTTTCCCTACAAGCGAATGCAAAACTTTTATTATACCTTTCTTATTCCTTTTACTTTACATTCATATATCTATCTGTAAACTTTATTATCTCGCCAAGCTGTTTCTCTCACCAAGGTCCTTCGAATGCCAGCATAGGTACTGTCCCTTTGGTATAATCCCTCACGTAGCACTTATATTTATCCCATCGTTCTCTAAATACTTGCCTAGATTTGCTTCTTATGCTATTAGTCAACTGTGCCATTTCGGCCAGTTCTTGTAGTTTGTGCTGCCAGTCTGATAATTGATCCCTATTTTGGATGATCACTCGTCCCATCACTGCTTTGCTTTCTGAAAATTTTCCACTTTTCTAAATGACGGGAAACCCTTCTCTGCCAGGGGTTCATCTCCGCTGAGATGCGGTGCCCACCCTTTTTGAGAAACAGCCACTCCGGCAGCTCAATCAGCCGCTGAAATGAATTGGAATGATGCAATTGCAAATCCCTTTGAGCAATTGCTTTCTGGAAGACTGGAGGGGTCAAAAAGGCTGATGCGGAAACGTCTCTCGTCTGTAGCGCCCTGTTCCTGGCGGGCACCGCCTGGCACCACCAGGAGCTTGGTTCAGAGCTGAGTTCGGCTTCAGGCTGTGCAGGCGCCAAAGCCCTCCAGAGGTGGGCGGAATTGGCAGGAGAGAGAAAAACCCTCTTGGGACATGAAGGGTGTCCTTATAAGAACATAAGAAGAGCCTGCTGGATCAGGCTAATGGCCCACCTAGTCCTGCATTCTGTTCTCACGGGGGCCAACCAGATGCCCAAAAGAGAAACCAACCAAAGCAGGATTCGAACACGAGAGCTCTCTCGCCTCCTGTGGTTTCCAGCAACTGCTGTTCAGAAACATCACTGCCTCCAACTGCAGAGGCAGAGCACAGCCGTCCTGGCTAGTAAGCATCAAAGGCCGTCTCCTCCTCCATGAATTTGTCTGAGACTCTTGATCTCAGGGTGTTGAGTTTGAGCCCCGTGTTGGGCAAAAGAATCCTGCATTTGCAGAGGGTTGGACTAGATGAATTTGGGATGCGGCTGAAGGTCAAGGTGCTTGGAAGGGAATGATGGGACCTTCTGCGTGGAAGAAGAAGAAGAAGAAGAAGAAGAAGAAGAAGAAGAAGAAGAAGAAGAAGAAGAAGAGTGTGGATTTGATCTCCCACTTTATCACTACCCGAAGGAGTCTCAAAGCGGCTCACATTCTCCTTTCCCTTCCTCCCCCACAACAAACACTGTGAGGTGAGTGGGGCTGAGAGACTTCAAAGAAGTGTGACTAGACCAAGGTCACCCAGCAGCTGCATGTGGAGGAGCAGAGACGCGAACCCGGTTCACCAGATTACGAGTCCACCGCTCTTAACCACTACACCACATTGGCACGCCATGCTGCACAGGCCTTCAGGGATGTGGAATCAGGTGGGCCTTGGGTCTGATCTGGCTGCAAGGCTTTTCCTATGCTCTTCGGTGTGGCCAGAGGCAAATGTATGACTCACAGTAGGTGACACACCAGCAATGTGGCAGCCAGGGGTTTCCTTGCACAGACATCATCCAAACATATTTCCATCCAGGCCAGCATTGAAGTCTGGCAAGAGGAAGTTGCCAAACAGGGTCGGGGAGAGGTCTGCGGTGTCTGCAGAGCTTGATAGAAAGGACAGAGGCCAGGAGAGGGACATTTCACCCCTGGGCCCGTGGTTCCTGACTCCGGCTTGCATTGTGCCCATATTGCCACCGAGAGCCAGCAGAGAGGCTGAAACCTGCCTACATAGAATAATAGAATTATTGACCAGGGGTCAATCTAGTCCAACCCCCTGCAATGCAGGAATCTCAGCTCAAGCATCCCTGGCAGATGGCTACCCAACCTCTGCTTGAAAACCTCCAGGGAAGGAGAGTCCATCACCTCCCGAGGGAGTTCAGTCCACAGTCAAACAGCTCTTACAATTAAAAAATCCCCCCCCTTGTGTTTAATTGGAATCTCCCTCCTTGTAATTGGAATCCACACATTGTGCTCCTGAGGTTCCCAAGCTGCAAATGTGTGTCCAATTCTATCATATGGCAGCAGCCAGCCCTGTCTCCCCCAAAGCCTTAAATCCTCCTGGCCCAGAGCTCAAGTAATTGGCCAAGGGCAACAGTTTCTACAGAAATTAACAGCCCGAAAAACTGGAGCCCTTTCACGAGAGGGCAAAGGGGAGACAGGCCCACTCGTTTTTCTTGCAAATTAGAGCTGTTTTGGTTATTACGACTGCCAGGTATTGATCCCTTCCCCGCCAGCCTCCTTAAGTGACAGGGACTTAGGAAGAGGTTATCAATCAAGTTGGCCAGGTTTCAGAGGCTGAGTGGGAGAAAAGGAGTGAGCTGGCATAAACAGTAAGAAAAATTCCTTCCAGTAGCACCTTAGAGACCAACTAAGTTTCTTCTTGGTATGAACTTTCATGTGCATGAGGGATGCATGTGGCGCTGTGGGTTAAACCACAGAGCCTAGGGCTTGCTGATCAGAAGGTCGGCGGTTCGAATCCCCACAACAGGGTGAGCTCCCATTGCTCAGTCCCTGCTCCTGCCAGCCTAGCACTTCGAAAGCACGTCAAAGTGCAAGTAGATAAATAGGTACCGCTCCAGCGGGAAGGTAAACGGCGTTTCCGTGCGGTGCTCTGGTTCGCCAGAAGCGGCTTAGTCCTGCTGGCCACATGACCCGGAAGCTGTATGCTGGCTCCCTCGGCCAATAAAGCGAGATGAGCGCCGCAACCCCAGAGTCGGTCACGACTGGACCTAATGGTCAGGGGTCCCTTTACCTTTACCTTTTAAGGTGCTACTGGAAGGAATTTTTTAATTTTTTATTTTGTTTCGACTACGGCAGACCAACACGGCTACCTACCTATAACTGGCATAAACAGGGCAGCCCAGGGCAGGTTGAGTGTGTTTGTGTAGAGCAACAGGGTCCCTGCCCCTTCAACAGCTGCAAAGACAGAAGTTCAGCTTGAAGGGCAAGCTGCCGCCTTCTCCATCTCTCCTCCTCCTCCTCCTCTTAGATTGCCATGGCTTTGCAAAGCCCCAGGAGAGGCTTTGCATAACCTGCTGCCTGCTGGTTATGTCTCAATGGCAATCATTCATAAAGTTTAGTGTCCTTCAAGAACATCCATAAAATCGCCAGCACACGACCTCCTAGGACCGATTCATAATGCCCAAGCCATTAAGGAGAACCTGGCCAATGGCCCACGCAGGCCAGCATCCTGTTCTCTCAGGGGCTAACCTAATGCCTCAATGGGAAACCCGTAAGCAGGATCCGAGCACAAGATCCCTGCCCCCTCCTGTGGTTTCCAGCAGCTGGGATTCAGAAGCATCGCTGCCTCCGACTATGGAGGCAGAGCATAGCCATTGTTAGCCCTCTCCTCCTCCATGAATTTGTGCAATCCAGTTTGGAGGCCCTTCTTGCCTCCTGTGGCAGCGAGTTCCACAGTTTCATTATGCACTGTGTGAAGGAGGACTTTAAGAGCATGAGAACATGAAAAACTCCTGCTGGATCAGACCCATGGCTACTGGACCACTGGTGGCAGAAGAATTTCAGGCTTGGCTGAAAGCAGGGTTTTGCAGCCTAACCCCCAACTTTTTGTGTGCTCAGTTGAAGATTAATGCATCCCTTTTGGCATCTAAGACTGTAAAAGGAGCCTGCTGGATCAGGCCAAATGGGGCCCCTTAAGTCCAGCATCCTGTTTTCTCAGTGGCCAAACAGGATGCCTCAATGGGAAACCAGCAAGTACCGGTAGATTCAGCCACAAGAACAACTTTCCACTCTTGGGGTTTCCAGAAACTGGTATTCACCTGCCTCTGACCATGAAGGCAGAACATAGCCATTGAGGCTACTAGCCTTTGCTGACCCTCCATTAATTTGCCCAGTCCTCTTTTAAAGCCATCTAAGTTAGTGGCCATTGCTGCCTCCTGCGGGAGGGAGTTCCAGAGTTTAACTCTGTGCTGCATGAAGAAGGACCTTCCTTTTATCTGCCCCGAACCTTCCAACTTTCAGCTTCGTTGGGTGTTTGCGAGTTCTAGTGTTTGCCCTCTACAAGATGCATCAAGGCAGGAAGTTTAACATATATTTACGATCAGGATTTGAAGGGACAGAAGGAACACAACTTGATAACATCAGAAGCAAGTGACACTATGTTCAAGATAGTTTACTCCTAAACAGCGTGAGCCTGTTTACTCAGAAGCAAGGCCTCCTACTTTCCAGGTGGCTTTCTCCCAACTCACACAAGTATGCACAGGATTCCTGCTTTGTCGCCTAAAACCATGCCTGTTTACTTGGGAGTAAGTGCCACTGAACTAGGTGGAAATTACTCTCATGTAAGCATTGTAGGAATTGCAGCCCTGCGGGGATTAGATGCGACTGGGGAATTCAAGAGGCTGGGCATCGTGGGTGGGGAGGGTGCCGCTATTGCGCTCAGTCCTACTTGCAGGCTTTGCTTGGGGGCACCTGGTTGGCCACTGTGGGAACTGGCTGTAGAACTAGATGTCTCCCCCTTTGGCCTGATCCAGCGGCAGCTGCGATGAGAACAGCCCTTAACAACTTTGAGGTCTTCTCTGTGTGCGAGGGAGAGGAAAGAGGGGTGTGTGTGGATGCTTGCAATTTTCAATGCTTGCAAAACTGGCTGGCAGTTTCTTTTCATCGCTCTAAGTTGCCAGCAAGTTATCTACAGCTGGACCGAGTTGGCAGCATAAGTGATCTCTTGGTGTGATTGGTCAGAAGGGAGGACAAGGAGGTGGGGCTTAGCAGAGTCCTTTCTGCTGGGGATAACTCAGGCTGAAATCCCCAGGTGTCAGAAAAGGTTACTTATGTATGCAACAACTGCGGCCCGTGTTTCGTTGGCCCAAAAATGGGAAGCGAGCAAGGTCCCAACTAAACTGAATATTGGCAACTTACTGGTAAGTTGACAGAATATGCACAACTTGCAGACTTGACATATAGAATAAGAGAGCAAGAAGAACATACGTTAGAAAAAGATTGGAAAACGTTTATTGAGTATATGGAAAATAACTGTGTACAGCCGAAAACGCTGGCAGCATTAAGATAAATTCAACAGGGTAAATAATATTTGACAGATGTAATAATGGAAAACCGATTGGAATAGTTTTTGTAAAATATTCAGGGATATAAGTTATGCAAAATGAACCATGGGAAGAGAAGAAGGGAAGTCATTGATATTTTAAGTATGTAAAATGTTTATTTGAAATTGTAAAACAGAAAATTTAATAAAGAGCAGGGCAGAAGAAGCAAAGAGGCACCAAAGTGAATCTGAGGGAGCTGGTTGTGTGTTATGTAGTTGAGGGTGCAGAGCAACTGCAATGCTAACAAGGAGGAGATGGAAAGTGTTGGAAAATTCCAAAATAATAACAGTCGGGTTGGAACTTAACAGGGGCTAGAAGCTTGTGACTCTAGGGTTTGACTTCAAAATGGAAGGAGTAGCACCTGTAGCTGGGAGGCTTGCAAACACTGAGGAGGTCTTAAAGGTAAATGGACCCCTGGCCATTAGGTCCAGTCGTGTCCGACTCTGGGGTTGCGGCGCTCATCTCGCTTTATTGGCCGAGAGCCGGCGTACAGCTTCCGGGTCATGTGGCCAGCAGGATTAAGCCACTTCTGGCGAACCAGAGCAGCGCACGGAAATGCCGTTTACCTTCCCGCCGGAGCGGTACCTATTTATCTACTTGCACTTTGACGTGCTGTCGAACTGCTAGGTTGGCAGGAGCAGGGACCGAGCAACGGGAGCTCACCCCGTCGTGGGGATTTGAACCGCCGACCTTCTGATCGGCAAGCCCTAGGCTCTGTGGTTTTGTCGTGTCCCTAATGGTAACTGTAGCTAGCTGTCAAGAACGCACGCCACTCCGAGAAGTCAGCGGAAGAAGTCTTGAAGTTTATTGTACAGCACACAGAGAAACGTGGAAAGTCTGTAAGGATTCTGAGGAGGCCATCTCAGAGTTCCCCTTAAATACATTTTGCTGGTTGACCCCCAATTCCCCCCCTCCCTTCTGCCCTAAAGGTCCGGGGGAAATCCTCTTCCCCACCCAGGATAGCTTGGACAAAAGGGGTTAACTGCTCCTGTCTACCCGCGCTATTCATGGGTGCTTTTTACATTGTTATTGCGATGCTGACAGTTCCGCCGCGCCCGCCGCTGATGGCTCGTTAGCGGTCGTTATCACTGGCTTCCCGGGATTGCCTGCTAAGCCTTTCACACCTGGAGTTGGGCCATCAACCTGGGGTTGTTTACCCCTCGGGGCAGGCCTAGGTGAGCTCAGGTCTTGCCGTGTTCGGTTTAACCCCTGCGCGCCTGGCTCCGCTGTCGCCCCCTTTCCTGGCCTGCTGCCTGGTTCCCCTTCCTGGCGCCCGCATGGCGCGAGCCCGGCGGATCCCGGTCTGCCACTGTCTAGCCGGGTCGCGACAGGTTTAGACCACAGCGCCACCCGCGTCCCGAGGAGGTCTTAAGGAAGGTTAATTACTACTAGCCAGTTCTAGCTATTCTAGAATTGATGGGGAATCCTCCAATGACAATTTCCCTTCTCTCCTCCTTACTGCTGCTTTTCTCCAGAGATGGAGCTTAGATTGACTCCGTAAGCAACCCCAGAGGGTGGTGCTTTTTATGACCACCGGCAAGAAGAGCCTCACAGCAGAGGGCAAGCTTTTGAATTTTCCAGAAACTGCTTGTCTGACTTGCATGCCAGCTTTCATTTCTAAATCATAGGGCATTTGTATGTGACTATTATCTTCAGCCTGGGTGTTAAAATAAAAGACAAGGTGGTGAGGGGTTTGCAAATGTCTTTAGAGCAGGTGATGATATGCAGATTTAATTAGATTACCTTCTGCTGGGGCAGAAAAACAGCAACACTGCAATGGCTAATCTCTGGATGTGGGAGATACAGAATCTGGCAGCTGTGTCTATCCATCTCTTGCAATAAGGGGAACACAGGGGTCTTCTGTAAGACAGAGAGCAGAAATAAGGAGAATTGTCGCCGCATTTGGACTAAGCTGGAGACAGAATCATAGAATAGAGAAGGGACCTCCAGAAGTCATCTAGTCCAACCCTCTGCAATGCAGGAATCTCAGCTAAAGAATTCCTGTGAGCCATCCAATGCCTGCTGAAAAACCTCCATTGAAGGCGAGTCCGTTAAGTTATGTGAATGTAATTACCTGACCTGGACCTTGTGCAGAATATGAATCTATAAGCTCTCCAATACAAGGAAGATTTCCCATGTTTTGCTGCAAATAGTTTTTAAACTTGTTACAAAACTGTTGACAATACAAATCAACACATTGCACTTAAGCAACTGGCAATGCAGTTCAGTTTTCTTTTAACTTCTTATTTGTTAGTATAGCAATATAGTTCAAGAACATTTCTCTTTCTGGTCCCAGAGAGAGATTCAGATAAGCAAGTTGCTTCCTCAGTATACTGGCAGCTTCTGAAAGACCCAGACTCCCAAGGATGAGTTATTAATTAACATAAATAACTCCCTGCCTCTTGAAGCCAGGAAGGCGACTTCCCTGGAAGTAATAGTACCACTGTATTCCGCTCTGGTCAGACCTCACCTGGAATACTGTGTCCAGTTCTGGGCACCACAGTTCAAGAAGGATATTGACAAGCTGGAACGTGTCCAGAGGAGGGCAACCAAAAATGGTCAAAGGCCTGGAAACGATGCCTTATGAGGAACGGCTTAGGGAGCTGGGTATGTTTAGCCTGGAGAAGAGAAGGTTAAGGGGTGATATGATAGCCATGTTCAAATATATAAAAGGATGTCATATAGAGGAGGGAGAAAGGTTGTTTTCTGCTGCTCCAGAGAAGCGGACACGGAGCAATGGATTCAAACTACAAGAAAGAAGATTCCACCTAAACATTAGGAAGAATTTCTTGACAGTAAGAGCTGTTCGACAGTGGAATTTGCTGCCAAGGAGTGTGGTGGAGTCTCCTTCTTTGGAGGTCTTTAAGCAGAGGCTTGACAGCCACCTGTCAGGAATGCTTTGATGGTGTTTCCTGCTTGGCAGGGGGTTGGACTGGATGGCCCTTGTGGTCTCTTCCAACTCTATGATTCTATGATTCTATGATAAACACTGGAACCAAGACACCCTTTGCACTTGCCAAATTTCTCCCAATTTTTGCTCCAGAGACAGGAACAAAAGCCATCTGTTCTGTCTCTGCTTCTGAGATATGTTCGTTACGATTGGCATATAAAGGCTTTTACAACTTGTGACCAGTTTATCTACAATATCTCCTTACCCCTGTTGTAAGAATTTTAAGGTCTTGTGTGTGTGTGTGTGTGTGTGTTCCAAGCAAACAAGGCCACATGTCTGAAGACGGCCACAGACCTGTCGCCATTTTGACTCCCAGCTGACCAGTATTTCTCTGCAAGGAAGGAGGGGGTGATTCTCTCAGTGATAATTCCTGGCTTCCTGATACCTGAGTGCCAGACAAAAGGGTGTGATTAACTTGGCTGGGAAACAGGGAAATGTAAATGTCTCTTTTGTTTTACTTGATGGGTTTTTGGTGGAGGGCAAGAGGAGGCATGGGGAGGGTCAAGGATGCTCAGATTACTGCTACCAGACCTCCCCTTTCATGATGTAGCTGTGATGTATTTGGGGGGTGGTCCTGGGTTACACCCCTTTTTGTGATGTATGTATGATGTATAGGGGGTGGTCTTGAGCGGGAGGGGGGAATTTCAAAAGTCTATATAGGAGCTGGTACACCATTGTTCTGGGTTCATAGAATCATAGAATCATAGAATCATAGAGTTGGAAGAGACCACAAGGGCCATCCAGTCCAACCCCCTGCCAAGCAGGAAACACCATCAAAGCATTCCTGACAGGTGGCTGTCAAGCCTCTGCTTAAAGACCTCCAAAGAAGGAGACTCCACCACACTCCTTGGCAGCAAATTCCACTGTCGAACAGCTCTTACTGTCAGGAAGTTCTTCCTAATGTTTAGGTGGAATCTTCTTTCTTGTAGTTTGAATCCATTGCTCCGTGTCCGCTTCTCTGGAGCAGCAGAAAACAACCTTTCTCCCTCCTCTATATGACATCCTTTTATATATTTGAACATGGCTATCATATCACCCCTTAACCTTCTCTTCTCCAGGCTAAACATACCCAGCTCCCTAAGCCGTTCCTCATAAGGCATCGTTTCCAGGCCTTTGACCATTTTGGTTGCCCTCCTCTGGACACGTTCCAGCTTGTCAATATCCTTCTTGAACTGTGGTGCCCAGAACTGGACACAGTATTCCAAGTGAGGTCTGACCAGAGCGGAATACAGTGGTACTATTACTTCCCTTGATCTAGATGCTATACTCCTATTGATGCAGCCCAGAATTGCATTGGCTTTTTTAGCTGCTGCATCACACTGTTGACTCATGTCAAGTTTGTGGTCTACCAAGACTCCTAGATCCTTTTCACTTGTACTGCTCTCAAGCCAGGTATCACCCATCCTGTATCTGTGCCTTTCATTTTTTTTGCCCAAGTGTAGTACTTTACATTTCTCCCTGTTAAAATTCATCCTGTTTGCCTTGGCCCAGTTCTCTAATCTGTTAAGGTCATTTTGAAGTGTGATCCTGTCCTCTGGGGTATTAGCCACCCCTCCCAATTTGGTGTCATCTGCAAACTTGATCAGGATGCCCTCAAGCCCATCATCCAAGTCATTGATAAAGATGTTGAATAAGACTGGGCCCAAGACAGAACCCTGTGGCACCCCACTAGTCACTTCTCTCCAGGATGAAGAGGAGCCATTGATGAGCACCCTTTGGGTTCGGTCAGTCAGCCAGTTACAAATCCACTGAATGGTAGCATTGTCTAGCCCGCATTTTACCAGCTTCTTTACAAGAATATCATGGGGCACCTTGTCAAAGGCCTTGCTGAAATCAAGATAGGCTACATCCACAGTGTTCCCTTCGTCTACCAGGCTTGTAATTCTGTCAAAAAATGAGATCAGATTAGTCTGACATGACTTATTTTTCAGAAACCCATGCTGACTTTTAGTGATCATAGCGTTCCTTTCTAGGTGCTCACAGACTGTTTGCTTAATGATCTGCTCTAGAATCTTTCCTGGTATTGATGTCAGGCTGACTGGGCGGTAATTGTTTGGGTCCTCTCTTTTCCCCTTTTTGAAAATAGGGACAACATTTGCCCTCCTCCAGTCTGCTGGGACTTCACCTGTTTTCCAAGAATTCTCAAAGATTACTGCCAGTGGTTCTGAAATCACCTCTGCCAGTTCTTTTAATACTCTGGGATGTAGTTCATCTGGCCCTGGAGACTTGAATACATCTAAACTAGCCAAGTGTGCTTGTACTACCTCCTTACTTATTCTGGGCTGTGTTTCCCCTGCTGAATCATCTGCTCCATATTCTTCAGGTCGGGCATTGTTTTCTTTTTTGGAGAAGACTGAGGCAAAGAAGGTATTGAGGAGTTCTGCCCTTTCTGCGTCCCCTGTTCGCATTTCACCTTCTTCTCCTCTAAGTGACCCCACTGTTTCCTTGTTCTTCCTTTTGCTACGGACATACCCATAAAAACTCTTTTTATTGCTTTTAACCTCTCTAGCAAGCCTGAGTTCATTCTGTGCTTTAGCTTTTCTGACTTTGTCTCTACATGTGCTGGCTATTTGTTTGAATTCCTCTCTGGTGGTTTCCCCCTTTTTCCATTTCTTGTACATATCCCTTTTAAATCTTAACTCAGTTAAAAGTTCATTAGATAGCCACCCTGGCTTCTTTAGGCACCTTCCATGTTTTCGTCTCATTGGTACTGCTTGAAGTTGTGCTTTTAATATCTCCCTTTTAACAAACTCCCATCCATCATGAACTCCCTTCCCTTTTAGTATTACTGACCATGGGATCACACCCAGCATTTCCCTAAGTTTTCTGAAGTCGGCTTTCTTAAAGTCTAGAATTTGAGTCTTAGTATGCTTGGTTGCTCCTTTCTGATGTATAATAAACTCCAGAAGAGCATGATCACTCCCACCTAATGATCCTACCACTTCTACCCCACTAACCAGGTCATCACTATTGGTTAGAACCAGATCTAAAATGGCTGATCCTCTTGTTGCTTCTCCCACTTTCTGGACAATGAAATTGTCTGCAAGGCCCGTGAGGAATCTGTTCGACCTTATGCTCTTGGCTGAGTTTGACATCCAACAAATATCAGGATAGTTGAAATCCCCCATTACTACTATCTCATTTCCTTTTGAATGCTTGGTCATCTGTTCCAGGAAGGCATCATCTATGTCCTCAGTTTGGCTTGGGGATCTATAGTAAACTCCCACCATGAGATCACTGTTATTTTTCTCTCCCTTAATTTTGACCCAGATACTCTCAATTTGGCTTTGGAGTTTTAAATCATGGATCTCTTCACAGGTATACACATCCCTGACATATAACGCCACTCCTCCTCCTTTCCTGTTTGGTCTATTTCTCTTAAATAGATTGTATCCCTCTATTACTACATTCCAATCATGAGACTCATCCCACCAGGTTTCAGTGATGCCTATTATGTCGTATTTAGTTTGCTGTACCAAGAGCTCAAGTTCAGCTCTCCTCCTCCCTCCTCCATTTTGGGAGTGAGGGCCCTGTTTGCAACAGATATAATAAAGATTTTGCTTCTCAATTTTTCTCTGGTTGGCCTCTGTAATTTACTCCTACCGATGGAGAACCTGGAAAGGCTCTTGTGTACCCCATAAGGGAATAAGAGCAGATTTCTGTTTATTTTACCCCACATGAGCCCCCTCGACTGCTTCAGTCGGCAGAACTGGCACTCTTACAGGTGCCACATAAGACTCGTTCTGCATTTGTAAGAAATCTATATTTTAGTATTGTAGCACATGCACTTTGGAACTCCCTGCCTCTTGAAGCCAGGAAGGCGACTTCCCTGGAATTTTTTTCGCACCTTCTAAAAAGGCAAACCTGCCTAAATGTTTAGAAAGCTGGTGCAAGTTTTCATTTGTTTCAGTCTATTGTTTTAACCTTCTGTAGGTTTTAAATCATTGCTATCTCTTTTTTTTTAAAGTGACAATTTCATTGTATTATCTTTTTTTGTAAACTGCTTTGAGGTTATTTCTTTTCTGCAGTCAAGCGTTGTAGATATGTGTTGATTAACTAAACAAATAAATCCCTCCTTGAGGGAAACTTAAATTTGGGGGGGGGGCTTGGAATCTAATTCTGGTGGTGCAACGGAGCAAGTGGTGCTGGGGGGGGGGAGGCAGGCTTTTAGGCTGCCTGGGGGGCTTTTACTGAACAAACAAATATTATCTCCCAGTATATTGACTAAGAAGACTCTTAGCAGGGTTCGTTACTGCTATTTCTGCAATTCGGAAAGAACTCCTTGTCCTCAGATTGGCACACTCTGAACATTCATTTTCGGAACCAGTTCTGGGGAGAATTAATTGGGGCGTGCGGGTGGGTGGGATGCTGTTTAGAAAGCAATTAATCCTAGAATTACCAGCTGTACTTAATGCTGGCTCCAGAGATGTTGAGAGTGCAAAGTTCAAAGCTTTGCCAAAGTTTGCAGACCACGAAATTGCTGATCTTAAACCCCAGGTTTTTCTCTTCCTGCCTCGCCTACCATCTCCTTATCTGAGCCACTTTCCTTCAGATCATAGCCAGCCTTTCAAATTTCGGATATTTTCAGGCAGTCCACTTTGAGCATGGGATGGCTTATCCCGGCAGGCCCTCCTGACCCCTGGCGCTCCACTCACCCCTAATATGTGTGGGTTGAAGGAGCGGGGGGGGGGCAGTGCCCTAATTCCTCATTCCTCTTTAATAGAGGTGTTTTAAATGGCATGAAGATAAGCTCAGCCTCTAGATGGAGCGAGAAACTTTAAAAGCAAGAGCCTGTGAGTCTGCCTTATCTTATCTCCTCCCGTTCCACAATGTCTAGTGAGCCAAGCTGAACCAAAACTACGGATTTCTCTTCCCTGCTTTGTCTCCACCTGTCAGGATGCATAATTTCACCTTGGCAGGAGTGAATTAACCCTCCAGTTCCACTGCTGTGCAAAGCTGTGGATGAAGCTCTCCACACACAAGTCTTCATTAAGCTGGAAGTCTCTCTTAGTCTACATTGTTATAAGAAAAAAACTGCTCCTTTTCCCTTAGTCCGTATACCAGGGGTCAGCAACCTTTTTCAGCCGTGGGCTGGTCCACTGTCCCTCAGACCTTGTGTGGGGCCGGACTATTTTTTTTGGGGGGGGGGGGAAGTGAACGAATTCCTATGCCCCACAAATAACCCAGAGATGCATGGGGAGGGTCAAGGATGCTCAGATTACTGCTACCAGACCTCCCCTTTCATGATGTAGCTGTGATGTATCTGGGAGGTGGTCCTGGGTTACACCCCTTTTTGTGATGTATGTATGATGTATAGGGGGGTGGTCTTGAGTGGGAGGGGGGAATTTCAAAAGTCTATATAGGAGCTGACACACCATTGTTCTGGGTTCCTCCTCCCTCCTCCATTTTGGGAGTGAGGGCCCTGTTTGCAACAGAGATAATAAAGATTTTGCTTCTCAATTTTTCTCTGGTTAGCCTCTGTAATTTACTCCTACCGATGGAGAACCTCAAAAGGCTCTTGTGTACCCCATAAGGGAATAAGGGCAGATTTTTCTTAAAACAGTGTGATGAAGGGGAGCCATACCGGGGTGAAGGTGTCTTCTTCTGTTTGCCCCCGTGTCAGTTTCAGCTTACTGGTTAGCTTTTCTAGTAGGGCTGTTTCCCATACTTTTTGGTACCATTGGTCTATGCTTCCTCTTCTAAACCTGGCAGCCTTAATTAACATCGCCCCTGTTCCCAGCTGCTCAGAGCTTTTTTCCTTCCTAGGTAACATATTCTCCCTTCTTTTTGCATGAAATCTCTCTGCGGTGTGTTTTTAATTGAAGATGCAATAATGGCAAGTTGCTTTGCTGCAGCTGTTAAACAGTCAAAACCAAGGAGGGGTGTGGAGAATTCCATTAAAACTATCTGTATTATGTCAACAGGCTCAAGACTTTCTCTTGATTACCCATGTAGCCCTAGGCAAAACCGAATTACCACCTACAAACACTCCAAGAGGAGAGAGTGGTGGTTTTTTTTTTTTGGTTTTTTTTTAACTTCTTTTCCTGCACGCTGCTACCGGTAATTTTGAACTGAATGGCTGAGTGATAATCCTAATGGCCTTTGCAGAGCAGAGCTAACGAGAAAATAGCTGATAAAAGGGACCCAATTTCCAGATTGCCATCGCCTCACTTCTGAACCCCACTTTGGATCCCAGTGGGGATCTGGAGAGGTTTCGCATCTGAGTTGTGGAATAAATCTTAACAGTGTTAGGAGGAACAACTCTGTGTCGATTCACCAGCCGGAGGAGTTTGCCAGTTCCCATCGGGATCTCTAGTTAGAAGGATCTGTTTGTGGAAATCTAACCACAAGATAATCATTTTCAAAATTACACCAGTATATTTTATTTTTCTGACATGCCTATCAGGAGAACGGCTTTGCCCATCTGTGCTGTGGGTGCTCTGAACACGGTACAAAAAGTGCAAACCATTTGTACAGTAGTTGGCACACACAAAGCATTTCTCAAATATTCCAGAAAATTACAAAATTTGCAACATGTTTCTAAAATGGGTTTGTCCTTGTAAATCGGCTTACATGGCGGTCATTCTGCTTTGCTGGTAATCTGCAGTTACATGTGCTTGGACATTTTTGCACAATCTTGCTCTTGGGGGCTTTTTATTCTCCCATATGAACCTTCCTGGGCTCCCTCCCTGGAGAAGCCAGACTGGCTCCCTCCTTGTTGTGCTTCCACCAACAATCCTCACTTTGTACTTGGAACTGCCTGTTTCTTATTTATTGATATTTTATGGCGGGGGGGGGGATTCAAATATACAGCAGTAAAGTGATTCAAAAAGAAAAAAACACACAACTTTGTAAAGGGGGGGGCATTATATGAATACCCTAACCCATTTCTAAAAATGGGTTTAGAAATGGGTTTTTTAGAAATGGGTTAGAATACCCTAACCCATTTCTAAAAAAATGTTTAGGGGTGCTCTCATTTTGACTCAAGAAAATTACCATTTCATAGTTGAACCCCATAAAATTCTGTATCCAGGGCAGCTGTCTACCAGCTCCATCTGGTACGCAGGGTGAGACCCTACCTGCTACCTTTGAAGGTGACCCGGAAACTACAACTAATCCAGAATGCGGCAGCTAGACTGGGGACTGGGAGCGGCCGCCGAGACCACATAACACCGGTCTTGAAAGACCTACATTGGCTCCCAGTACGTTTCCGAGCACAATTCAAAGTGTTGGTGCTGACCTTTAAAGCCCTGAAGGAGCGTCTCCACCCCCATCGTTCACCCCGGACACTGAGGTCCAACACCGAGGGCCTTCTGGCGGTTCCCTCACTGTGAGAAGCAAAGCTACAGGGAACCAGGCAGAGGGCCTTCTTGGTAGTGGCGCCCGCCCTGTGGAACACCCTCCCATCAGAGGTCAAAGAGATCAACAACTACCTGACATTTAGGAAATACCTGAAGGCAGCCCTGTTTAGGGAAGTTTTTAATCTGTAACATGTTAATGTATTTTAATATTTGCTGGAAGCCGCCCAGAGTGGCTGGGGAGACCCAGCCAGATGGGCGGGGTACAAATAATAAATTATTATTATTATTATTATTATTATTATTATTATTATTATTAAGGGCACATTTGGGTGTGAATAGGGTGTGCCTGTAGGAATTAAGTATTTATCATCACAAAGGAATGGCCAGGCTCTCCAGGTAAACCCATTATTAGGAGTTGGTCTTGAGCTACAGGGTGGGAATTACAAAAGTCTATATAAGGGCTTGCACACCTTTGTTCTGTATTCCTCCTCCCTCATTCATGGGGTGGGGTGGGGGTTGAGCACCCTGTTGTAACAGTTTAATAAAGACAAAATAAAATTAAAAAATTCCTTTCCAGTTAAAGGTAGATAGCCGTGTTGGTCTGTCATATTTATTTTGTTTTGACTATGACAGACCAACACGGCTATCTACCTTTAACTAGTTTAATAAAGATCATGCTTACTAGCTGTTTTGCTTCTCAATATTCTCTGCTTGGCCTCTGTTATTTTCTCCTACCCACAGAGAACCTACATAAGGACTCTATACGGGCTCTTGGGTACCCCATAAGGGAAAAAGGAGCAGTTTTTTCTTATAACAAAGACCAATTCACTGCTCCAACACATGCAGACTAGCTGTCTTTAACATCTGCAAGTGATGGTCAAACTGCAACTGCAACAAAAGTGTTGTTTCCATCTCATCTTTCCATCGTTGCCTGAAAGGAAGGCAAAATATGATGCCAAGACCTCTGTTACCTACTTGCTAACACAACCTCACTGGAACATTGGCGTTCAGCGGGGCGATACCTCTTTGAACCTGGGCTCCTGCTTTGCTGTTTGTTAATGTTGTTTGAGTTTCTGATAAATGCTCCTCGGTTATGTTATTGTTGCATTATCTCGGCGAAATTGAATATCGATCGCATTTGCTTCGATGGCTTTCTAAGTCCATCCTCAGTTGTAGCGGACGCACAGAGAAGTGTTTAAAAGTGATGAAGGAACCAGTTTGCCGGCTAGTCCTTTTCAAAGGAGATTTAATGTGGGTTTGTCTACCTGTCCAAATGTGCATTTTCACCCCGTGGTCCTTAGTGTCATTACCGGATGAATGAGCATGAAGTGCCTGCAACGGGGAGCCAAACTAGACATGATGCAAGGAGGGCTGGGATTGATCCAGCACGTAGTTAAACTATGGAACTCCCTCCCTCAGGAGGCAGGGATGGCCACCAACCAGTGTATTTCCTCTACACCCACAGCGAACTGCCAGGAGCCACCCAGGAGCCACCTGTTGACACGTCCTTCCCTATGAGAGATTCAGGACAGATAAAGTATCGCTTCACACAGAACACACTTTAACCTCTGAAATAAGAATAAAAATGGGGTCCCTTCAAGGGGTTCAGCTTCTTAAGGAAGACTGGACCTTCGGAGAGAGCTTACCTTTTAAGGCTCAAACCGGTCGGGAAATGAACAGAGACCAGACCAGGATATACAAAAGCAAAGCGGCTATAAGCCTGATCTTTATTAAAGTTGTTGCAACAGGGTGCTCCCCCCCCACACACAGAAGAGAGGAGGAGGACCTAGGACAAAGGTATGCAAACCCTTATATATATAGACTTTGAAATTGCCCACCCTGTAGCTCAAGACCACCCCCCAGAAACATCATCCATACATCACAGAAGGGGTGTAAATCTGGGTGTGTTGTTTCTTCCTGTCTGCCAGGTTACCTGATTGGATTACCTGGGCATCCTGGCCACTCTTTTGTTACTCAATTCCTGAATCCAGGTCACAGGCTCACACAGAGCCAGTGTGGTGTAGTGGTTGAGAGCAGTAGACTCGTAATCTGGTGAACCGGATTCGCTTCCCCGCTCCTCCACATGCAGCTGCTGGGTGACCTTGGGCTAGTCACACTTCTCTGAAGTCTCTCAGCCCCACTCACCCCGCAGAGTGTTTGTTGTGGGGGAGGAAGGGAAAGGAGAATGTGAGCCGCTTGGAGACTCCTTTGTGTAGTCATAAAGCGGGATATCAAATCCAAACTCTTCTTCTTCTTCTTCTATTCATATCTTAAATGTGCCCTTAAGACAGGATTTGTGAAAGAGACAATGGGGAGATTTCCCATTTCCTTCGACTTTGCAAAGAAATATTTGAGGTCATTTTGGGGGAGAGAAAATTGTTTCAGGACTTTTCTGTGGGTTTTAGACATGTGGTGTACAAATTTGTATGTGTTTGCTTGGTACATTTATGAACATCTATTATATATATATATAAGACCTTAAAATTCATATAACACCTCCAAGTTCAAGTCCTTCGCCTTCATAGCAATTCCTGATGCCACATTTCCTGCAGCCTCCAGTAGGAAAGCCAACATTTCAGCTCACATCCGCTCCAGCCAGTAGGCCTGTGTTGTCACCCTACGTTCGTAAGTCCTGGCGCAGGCACAGATGGCACCAAAGTTGGAGAAGTCTGCTTGCATTTGCCCACAACAAAAGCACGCTTCTAAGCACCCAGCACTATTCATAATGCGAATCTCATCAGAGCAAGCAACGGGACTCAATTTCCGTTGTCTGAGCTCCGTAAGTGTAATAAGATGTTTGCTCAGCCAGGGTGGGGAAACAGCTCGTCTAAATAAAGCCTTCATTTGAAATGCAGCGAATGTCAGAGAGGTTTGCCTTCCCTGCAAATGGAGTTCTTTGCACAGGGAGCTGATGAATATTTAAACCTCTCCTCCTCACATTAGACAGTTCCCTTCCATAAAAAAACAAATATCTGTCTTGTTAAGGAGCAGAATCAATTGCTCCCTCCTTGCATCCCAAATGAGCCCTGTGTGTGTGAGAGAGAAAGAGAATTCGAGGGAAGAAACTCTTCTCAAACCTTTCCCGTTTCCCCAAGACGTGCCCAGGCAGCTGTGTTTGACTGCTGATGGGTCCCTCGGCCCTGGCTGCTAAGTCACTAGGATTCTCCAGAGGCCAGCGGAACATGGATAGGCTTTAAGGAGGGCTGCAAGCTTTAATCGGCATGGTAGATTTTTATGAAGAAAAGATTTAGGTCAATGCCCACCTGAACATCCTTCTGCATAAGATAACACAAGAGCACAAATTTCCTCTTGTGGGGAGCTTTATCTTCTTCTTTGGCGATCCCTCGTAGCCGAGTAAGATTGTCTCCCATAAACATGGTTTTAACAATGAGTCCGTAAGTGACCGCTCCATCCCCTTGATCATTTACTGAAACTTTTCCAATATCCTTTTTGAGGTGAGGCGACCATTAGGAACCAGGCAGAGGGTCTTCTCGGTGGTGGCGCCCTCCCATCAGATGTCAAGGAAATAAACAACTACCTGACTTTTAGAAAACATCTGAAGGCAGTCCTGTTTAGGGAAGTTTTCAATGTTTGATGTTTTATTGTGTTTTTAATATTCTGTTGAGAGCGATGGGCAGGATATAAGTAAATAATAATAATAATAATAATAATAATAATAATAATAATAATAATTACTATCATCATCATTTTCAGCCCTGCTCCAGAGTGTGCTGCCTTGGTGCAGTTTCCCAGTGTTTTGAGGAATAGCATTCCCAGGTGCCGCTTGCCTGTAGGCTTGTGAAGATTGAGAAGGCTGACGAGAAATGTGTTTGCTTAACGAAAGGAGAAAGCACACAGCAGAGAGTTGAGAGCTGGTTATTTCCGACTGGAAGGGAACTTGCAGGGCATGGAAGAGGTGTTGGTAGATGAATCTTTTGAGACAGATCTCCTGCTCCGGGAAGCACCAAATATACACATATATTTGTCTTCTATCAGCACTGACAGGAGGTGGGGTGGTGAATGTTGCAAGCTGTATCGAGTCCCCACGGATCTGT
Source organism: Darevskia mixta (assembly GCA_034641385.1). Lineage (NCBI taxonomy): Eukaryota > Metazoa > Chordata > Lepidosauria > Squamata > Lacertidae > Darevskia > Darevskia mixta. Next base: position 1,635,317 of record JAWWNH010000021.1, read on the forward strand.
AAAACGGCCGGTAAGATTGGAGCAATGCACACGCCGTAAAAGAGAGAAATGGGTTTTGTTGGCAGGTCCAGCTGAATGGTGCACAGATGAAAAAAGCTCAGAAGTTTGCTTCTTTTAAAAAATAATTTTTATTGGCTTTCCAGCACAGGGCACATAAGATGAAAACAAGGCACAGAAGAAATAAATCTCTCATGAACACAAGGAAGCACATCTAAGGGAACGGAAAGTACAGCTCTTATCAAGAGGACCCATTGCATTCCATGTCTCAGAAGCATCCCTCTTTCAAAATCTGAGCCGCACAAAACTTTACTCTCTAAAAAATAATAATAATACTAAGTTTTCAACAAAAGTAACAAAAATACAAATAAAAAACCCATAACAAATACAACTACAACAACAAAGATAAATATTCACAAAAACAGTATCAAATCCATAAAATGGGATTCTCTGAATCCCATGACTTCCGCCCGCCAGGTTCCTTAAATTTTCTTCTCAACTGCATATCATTTCTATTCCAAATTATGTTTTTGCCTCAAATTTCCTGTACTATCTCTAAAATTACAAGTGTTCTTAAAATCCTGCCAATGTATTAACCTGCTTACAATACTTTTGCAAACACCTGGTAAACATTTCCCATTCTTTTTTAAATTTATTGTCATGTTGATGTCTGAGCTTTTCAATTAATTTTGCCATTTCAGCATAGTCCATTAATTTGGCCTGCCAATCTTCTTTGGTCGGGACTGCTTCCTGTTTCCATCTTTGGGCTCACAGTATCTGGGCTGCCGTCGTAGCATTAAAAACCTCACTCTCATACAGAGAAGCATTAATGTTTCCGTTTAGTATTAGTTGAATTAAGAATAGGCATACCGCTCACATTCTATGTTAGGTCTCCACCCACTTTTAATTCACCTTAATGCCGTTCCTCAACGATTTAGAATTTTGCACAAATGGTAGATATCCAAAATTCAGTGCATATGCAAAACCTTGTGATGCACACTGTACAAAAATAAATTGCCCACAGTATCTTATTCACTTTTAAATTCACCTGAAAGTGCAAAACGATAGCAGTTCTGCGAGACTTCGCTGTGCCTTGAGCAAAAAATGGTTATCCGCACCATTTATGACCGAGTAAAGAAAAGTTTATGAGATTCCCGGAGGCACATTTAGCAAAGGCACTGCATGATCAGAGATCCCTTCTCCAGGGGATGGGGGATCATCCAGTCTTTTAAGATAACTGTCTTCAGAGTGACTACCTTTGAAAGTCAATTTTAAAGGAAGCAATGTACCATCCAAAGCGGAGGCAATAAAATCAAAGGAAGCCATGTCCAGCCCTCCATCAAACCTTGTCCACAATCTGTGCAGCATATTCAAAGCTCTGTGTTAGTACCACACTTTGGTATGGGCAGGGATTTTGAAAACAAAATAATTGGCTTGTTTGATCTCACGCACCTGTTAATTTCACAGGCATCCTCTTGCGCCATAATGGCAACGATGGGGAATATTGCTCTCCACTTCCAAAATTTGAAGAGCAAAATAGGGGAGCTAAAAATGAAAAGGAGCAATGGAGTCCCCACTTGCAGCTCCAAGGTCTGAATATTATTAGAAACCAGCAGCTGCCCACCCTACAGCAGCCTCGAGAGCAACACCCACCAAGACGTCTATTCCTCTGTTCATCTTCACCCTGCAATCACAGACGCTCAGCCATCTTCTTTCTTCTCTGGTAATCCTTCGTAGCCGAGTAAGATTGTCTTCCATGAACACGGTTTTAACAATGTGTCCGTAAGTGACTGTGGAGGCCAATTCTGGATCCACACGTCCTTCCACAGTGGGGACATGGGTTTCTGGGTGGGAGTTGATCACGGTGAGCATTTGCCAAGGATGCCTTCCACTTAGCACATTTCTCCCTTGCGTCCTGAGTTCGAGTGTCTTCAAAGCCCATGACACCTTTGGTCAAGGCTGTTCTCCAACTGGAGCACTCACAGGCCAGTGTTTCCCAATTGTTAGTGTTTATACTACATTTTTAGATTTGCCTTGAGACAGTCTTTAAGCCTCTTTTGTTGACCGCTAGCATTACGCTTTCCATTTTTATGTTCGGAATAGAGTAGTTGCTTTGGAAGACGATAATCAGACATCTGCACAACATGACCAGTCCAACGGAGTTGATGTTGAAGAAAACCATTGCTTTGACACTGGTGATCTTTGCTTCTTCCAGTACACTGATATTGGTTCACTTGTCTTCCCAAGTGATGTGTACAATTTTTCAGAGACACCGTTGGTGGAATCTTTTGAGGAGTTGGAGATGGCGTTTATAAGTGGTCCATGTTTCACAAGCATACATTGAGAGATAGGCCAAGCTTTTTGTAAGCTTCTGCGAAGATATTTAGGATGGTTTGGAGGTCATCCTCTGAGAGTGCGCACACTACGTTGTCCTCCGCATACTGAAGCTCTGAGACGGAAGATACGGTAACCTTACTCTTTGCTTTCAGCCTGCTCAGATTGAAGAGCTTTCCATCTGTTTGATATATGATTTCTACTCTGGTGGGGAGTTTCCCTTCGACAAAGTGTAGGATCATGGCAATGAAAATAATGAATAGAGCTGGGGCAATAATGCAACCCTGCTTAACACCTGATCCCACTGTGAATGGTTCACTTTGAGAGCCATTGTTACCCCAAAGTAGGGAGCAGTACAGGAAAAGGGCTGTATCATCTGACTCCCAACATCAGGGCTGAAAGTTATCACCATCCATTTAGCAACAATTTCCCATCAAACATGATGCACAAGTAAGCAGCTTGAATTAGGGTATTACATAAATACAAATGTTTCACCAGGAATTCCATTTTTGAGGGAGGAAAGTGCTGCTTATAACTGAAGCCAGCTATAAATTCATCTCCTTAAGGGATTAGTGATGCCACCCTCTAAGAACGGAGGAATCGGGTTTCTATCAAGAGGGTTAGAGGGAGATTTTATGTCTATCCTGTCCAAAATCAGGATGCAATCATCTGGTACCTTCTACCTCACACCGATCCCAGTTGATAGCAAAGGGGGAACTGCTATCTGACATCAAACTTTTAACTTCCGCTAAGAACATTTGCAAAGCTAAGCAGGGTCTGGCATGGTTTCAAATTGGACGGGAGACTGCATGTTGAAATTCCTGCATTGCAGGGGGTTGAATTAGATCAGGGGTCAGGATTAAATCAGAGCAGGGCTTTGTTTCAAGACTTTAATACAGGGGTCAGCAAACTTTTTCAGCAGGGGGCCGGTCCACTGTCCCTCAGACCTTGCGGGGGACCGGACTATATTTTGAAGGGGGGGAAATGAGCAAATTCCTATGCCCCATAAATAACCCAGAGATGCATTTTAAATAAAAGGGCACATTCTACTTATGTAAAAACATGGTGATTCCCAGACCGTCTGCGGGCTGGATTTAGAAGGCAATTGGGCTGGATCCGGCCCCCGGGTCTTAGCTTGCCTACCCATGAATTAGATGCTCCTTGGGATCCCTTCCAACTCTGCAATTCTATTATTCTAACTGTCTGATGGAGATCATTGTTTGCAGATTGGCATAGCTGGTAATGATATGAAATGCAAACTTGGTTCACAGGGCCATCTTCTTGTTGTTTGAGTGTAAAACATCCAGGTATTTGATTCAGAACCTCTGATTAAAAACTAAGCACCCCATTAGCAGAAAAAGTGCAGGTGCCATCCACACATGCCCCAAAGTGTGCTGAAGTTTGGCCTGCATTTGGAACGCTACATGCAGAGGATGACATTGGATCTGGATCTGAGGCACTTCCTCAGAAGGTGCTGGGACATCTCCCATTTGCTCCCTGCTGTGACTGTGTCTCCTGCCTTCAGAAGTGGTTGCAGAGGCAACGTTCAGATAGAGGGAGAAATTTCTACCCCTTGTGCATTTAAGAACATGAAACATAAGAAGCGCCCGCTGAGTCAGGCAACTGGCTTATCTTGCCCCACATCCTGTTCCCACAGTGGCCAACCAGTCACCCGTGGGGAACCTGCAAGCAGGATCCGAGCACAAGAGCAACTCTCTCCTCCTTGTGCTTCCCAGCAATTGGCTTTCAGAAGGCATTGCTGCCTCTGACTGTGGAGGCCGAGAATGCCATCCTGGCCAGTAGCCGCCGATAGCCCTCGTCTCCTCCATGGATTTGTCTAATCCTCTTTTAAAGGCACCCAGGTTGGTGGTTGGTACAGCCTCCTGCAGTAATGAGTTCCACAGTTTAACTGCACGCTGCATGAAGAAGCCCGTCTCTGGACTTTGCAGGGCAGTTCTCCAGACAAGTAATGCGTGCAGGAATGTATATACCAGGGCAAAGTGTGCATAAAAATGCAAATGTTAGTGTTGTAAGAGTTAAAAGGGGTCCTTCTCCGTGAGGGAGCCTGGACCTTCGGCAGAGCACAATTGGAAGCCATGACTGGCTAATAAAATGACAGAGACCAGACCAGAATTCTAGTGAAAAGCAAGGTGGCTACAGTAAGCCTGATCTTTATTAAACGCTGTTGCAACAGGGTGCTCCCCCACACGCAGGAGAGAGAGGACCCAGAGTCATGCGTGGAAGCCCTTTTGTTGTTGTTGTTGTTGTTGTTGTTCAGTCGTTCAGTCGTGTCCGACTCTTCATGACCCCATGGACCAGAGCATGCCAGGCACTCCTGTCTTCCACTGCCTATCTATCTATCTATCTATCTATCTATCTATCTATCTATCTATCTATCTATCTAATCTCTATCTATTTATTTATCTATCTATCTATCTATCTGTTGTTGTTTTTGTTCAGTCGTTCAGTCGTGTCCGACTCTTCATGACCCCCTGGACCAGAGCACGCCAGGCACACCTATCCTTCACTGCCTCTCGCAGTTTGGCCAAACTCATGTTAGTAGCTTCGAGAACACTGTCCAACCATCTCATCCTCTGCCGTCCCCTTCTCCTTGTGCCCTCAATCCTTCCCAACATCAGGGTCTTTTCCAGGGAGTCTTCTCTTCTCATGAGGTGGCCAAAGTACTGGAGCCTCAACTTCAGGATCTGTCCTTCTAATGAGCACTCAGGGCTGATTTCTTTAAGAATGGATAGGTTTGATCTTCTTTCAGTCCATGGGACTCTCAAGAGTCTCCTCCAGCACCATAATTCAAAAGCATCAATTCTTCGGCGATCAGCCTTCTTTATGGTCCAGCTCTCACTTCTGTACATTACTACTGGGAAAACCATAGCTTTAACTATACGGACCTTTGTTGGCAAGGTGATGTCTTTGCTTTTTAAAATGCAAGCCCTTTTATAGACATTTTAAATTGCCCACCCTGGAGTCCAAGACCACCCCCAGAAACATCATACATACATCACAGAAGGGGCGGTCTACAACAGAAAGAAATCTGAGTGCGTTGTTTTGGCAAGTTGCATTATCTGGGTTTTAGCCACTCTTTTGTTACTATAACTACTTAATTCCTGAATCTAGGTCACAGGTCACAGGCGCACCTTATTCACACCTTAAATGTGCCCTTAAGGCAGGATTTGTGAGCACAGAGACAATGGGGAGGTTTTTTCAGTTCTTCCACCTTGCAGAGAAACATTTGGTCAGCTTGGGAGTCAAAATGCTTTCAGGACTGTCTTCCTGTGCTGCCTCAGACATGTGGCCCATACATTCATGTACCGGTACGTGTTTGCTTGGTACAGTTATGAACATTTATTATATATCTAAGGCCTCAAAATTCTTACAACAGTTAGTGAAAATTGCACACAAAAACGCATTATATGAGGGAGATTTGCTTTGCAAAAATGTGTCTATAGGGAGATTTGTGCACTAAAAGCAGAATAATTATAAAAAAAAAAAATGGCAAACTTGCGTGAAAATATGGAGACCTGAACTGGAGATTAGAAAAATGAGAAGTCGAGAGAAACCCTCATTGGCAGGATTCCCCCTCCCCAAGTGGCCCCCGCTGAATGAGCCATTTCCCTCCCACGCCGGGCTTTGCATCACTTCAGCTAATAACCAAAGTCTCTCTGTTCTCCATTGAACGGTGTGTGCATATCGCTAATACATTTTGGAACTGGTTTGGCTCACAGCCCAAAGATTACCGAGCCAAACCATTCAGCTGCCTTTCCCAGGTTTGCATAATGTTTGGCGTTCTGAAGGGGGGAGGGAGAGAAGAGCTTTTAGGCCGGTAGCCCCCACACTCTTTTGGGCTGCCTCCTCCTTGTTTCTACAAACCCACCCCCACCCCCAGTGCCCCCTACCCTTCAAAAAGCACTATTCCGAATAGCAGTTTTTATGACCCACTTGGGAAAATACTGACACAATAAAATTCAAAACAGGAACGATGAATCCTACATTGGTTCAAAGTCCCATTAAAACCATTTAGTTGAATTAATTCAATGAATCTGATGATCCAGTGATGGCAGCTTTGCAAAGTCTGGGAGTCATTTACATTGACAAGCACCAAACTTCCACCACCAGCCCCTCACCTGTCTGGTACATCAAAGGTAGGGTTGCTGTTGGGCTTTTGGGGGCAAATTGTTGAGCTGTTTTTGAGAAAGTTCCTGGCCATTTGGGGGGGGGGGGGATAGTTTGGATGTATGGCAACCCTATTCAAATGGCAGTAGTCAGGACAGAGCCAATTTGCCTAACCCAGCCTCTTTCTCTAAACAATGGCTTTGGCTGACTAGCTAAGTGCCACGATTGACATAACAAAAAAGATTGCTCTGTGCCATAGACTGAATGCTAGATAGGAGGAGATTAGCCAGAGTGGTGTGAGAGAGCTAAGCTGGAAGCAGGCTGGAATCTGGAGACACAGAGACCCGCTTGCTCTGGGCTGGATCCCAAGCTGTGACTGAAGGAGATGCAAGATCTGCCAGGGTATCAATGTACGCTCAGGTTGTATATATGTGTAGCACCATCCACATCCCTTTCACTAAGCCTCTTGGGCTTGCCGACTGGTTGGCGGTTCAAATCTCCGCAGCGGGGTGAGCTCCCGTTGCTCGATCCCAGCTCCTGCCAACCTAGCAGTTCAAAAGCACGGCAGTGCAAGTAGATAAATAGGTACCGCTCCGGTGGGAAGGTAAATGGCATTTCCGTGCGCTCTGGTTTCCGTCACAGTGTTCTGATGCGCCAGAAGTGGTTTAGTCCTGCTGGCCACATGACCCGGAAAGCTGTCTGTGGGCAAACACTGGCTCCCTCGGCCTGAAAGCGAGATGAGCGCCGCAACCCCATAGTCGCCTTTGACTGGACTTAACCGTCCAGGGGTCCTTTGCCTTTTTACCTTTAAAGGTAAAGGTACCCCTGACCGTTGGGTCCAGTTGTGGACAACTCTGGGGTTGCGGCGCTCATCTCGCTCTATAGGCCGAGGGAGCCGACGTTTGTCTGCATACAGCTTTCCGGGTCATGTGGCCAGCATGACTAAGCCGCTTCTGGCGAACCAGAGCAGCGCATGGAAACGCCGTTTACCTTCCCGCAGGAGCGGTACCTATTTATCTACTTGCACTGGTGTGCTTTCAAACTGCTATGTTGGTAGGAGCAGGGACCGAGGAACGAGAGCTCACTCCGTCGTGGGGATTCGAACCGCCGACCTTCCGATCGGCAAGCCCTAGGCTCAGTGGTTTAGACGACAGCGCCACCTTTACATATGTGTAAATGATCCATATGTCCTAAAGACACCAGAGTCTCTACTGTCCCTTGTTCCAAGGAAACCAAACACCTTTGGTGTCTCTCGCCATTTAGAGACTGTTGTGGCGTGTAACGCTGAGGTCCATGGCAGAGGGTCCTAAGATGCACCGACCCCTCTGAGCATCTGGCTTCTGCTGTGCCCTAATATGAAGCACCCTGCTTTCGCTCTCATTTTCCTTCTCCCTCCTCTGCGCCTGCCGTCAGCTCCTTTTCCTGCCTTGGCCCCCCGGCAGCGAGGACCGTTTTGGGCCAAGAGGTGAGGGGCATCGCGCTCGCCTCTTCCCTCTTTGCAATTCTCCCCGCACACTCGCGCAGACGGGGAAAGGCCCTCCCTGTGCCTCTGGGGTGATTGATTCCAGACAGCGCCACACGGCTGGGCGTGGATTCCCCGCCTTTCGGATGTCTAGGACAAAACGTCCCAAATGCAGATGAAACGCTGGTGGCGATGGCAGGGCTGTGTCACGTCGCGGTGGCAGCTTTCATTAAGGCTAAATGGCGCTGGTCGTATTTTACACGACGCCCACGCAGGAGGCGCTTCTGAACTTCAATCCTTTTAGCTGCGACTCTGAGCCGACGGAACTCAATGGCTTCCCAGAGCTTTCAGGCTGATGGTGAGTTTTCCCTCTGGGGTTGCCAACAGAGCTTGTGGTGCCTGGGCGAGGGCTCTCTTCTTAATTCGCCTGCAAATGTCATTGCTCTGGAACCGTGGCATCTGTCGTCTGCCCCATTTGAGGGATTGGCCCCCTTTTTCAGGGCACGACTGAGAGCCAAGGATCCCCTGTGTAAGCTCAAATCTTTGCTCTTTTTTAAAGATTATTTTTATTAAATTTTCAACAGAAATAACAGAAATAAAAAACAAATAACAGCAAACACAACAACAACAACAACAACAATTTATTATTTGTACCCCGCCCATCTGGCTGGGTCTCCCCAGCCACTCTGGGCGGCTTCCAGCAACCAACCACAAACAAAGAAAAATATACACAAAAGCAATATCAAATCCATAAAACGGGATTCTCTGAATCCCTTGACTTTCCTCACCCCCCCTTCCTTAAATTTCCTTTTCAACTGCATATCATTTCTACTCCAAATTATTTTCCTACCTCAACTTTCCTGTATTATTTCTAAAATTACAAGTGTTCTTAAAATCCTGCCAATGTATTAACCTGTTGACAATACTTGAGAGCCAAGCACCCCCAGTGTAAGCTCAAATCTTTGCTCTTAGGCCTGTCCCATTAACTCCCCAGGGGGAGAAATGTAGTTTGACCCACTGTGTGTCTCCCCACTGCCAGAAATGTTCTGTGTAGAACAGGCATGCCCAAAGTCCGTTTCGGGGAACCTAATCCAGCCCCCCGGTCGGTTGAATTTGGCCCCTGTGGCAGTTTATTTCCTGGGGTAAAATCGGAAAAAAACACACAACTTCAATCCTAAAAAAGGTTAACAACCTTGGCCGGCCCTCACGCATGTTCACTTCATCAAATCTGGCCCTCTTTGAAAAAAAGTTTGGACACCCCGGTATAGAACATCTTTCTTGGGGCAGACAAATGGTGGCAGCTCACCAGCCCCAAACCATCTTCATATTTTAAGGGTGGGGAAGGAAAGTAAGGAACAGGGGGAAGAAGGGTGAACCCGAAAAGCCCCTGCATGGTACTGGACAAGATGAGAGTTTTTAAAGTGGTCTAGAATTCAAACAATAGAAAAAGGAGAAGGAACTGAATTTAGTGGGAAGCAGAAAAAGAATGGTCAGTCGGGATGAGATTCTTCCAGGCCTGTGATCCTGTATCCCACATATTAAGAACCTAAGAAGAACCTGCTGGATGTTGGGAATGTTGAGGGTGGCAGGAGAGGATATATTGTTTCTTAATAGCCTTCCCAACTCGCGCTAGCAAGTTTCTCCACCTAGCAGAGCACATTCCCCTTCTTACGCAGAAGAAAGCTGGTTGCAAACTCATGTGAGTAGCTTAAGACAATCAGCAATTCAATCTGACTTGTCCTGATCAGTGTCGAACGGAGCCACTTGGCCGCCCGGGGTGGAAAACGTGGAGGCACCCCCCCCCCCCGGAGACGGGACGTTGCACATGCGCTGTTCGTCCTGTCCATCCATGCTGGTGCTGCTGCTCCCGCGGCTACCTTTCGAGCCGCAAGTCATAAGGCTGCCCTGTCCGTGCTGCTTTTCGCGTGCGGCAGACTTAAGAGTTGCCTTGTGAGAAGCCGCTGCACGGATGGGGTGCCAGGCGGCAGGGCGCGGCTTGGGCGTTGCAGGGGGGGCGTCCAGAGTGTCAGCCCCTCCAGGGTGGAACCCGGAGCGGCCCACCCCCAACGTCCCACCCTTTCTTCGCCCCTGGTCCTCATTAAGATACGTTCTAATATTCCTGGTAAAACTCCTTTCAAATCCCTTCTAAAAAAATAAAGACACCACAGTCTTATTCATAAGAAACAAAAAGTAGTTTTACTCAAGATCAGGCAGAGCACAGTGTGATCCTTCCTTGGAGGTTTCTGAGCAGAGGTTGGATGGTCATCTGCCAGGGTAGATTCCTGCATCGCAGGGGCCCTCGGGGTCCCTTCCAGCTCTGTCATTCTAAGAGGGAGGTTGAGAATGCGGCCCCTCAAAGGAACTGGAGACCCGTCATCTGTGGAGAGAGACACGCTCTGTATGGGACACACAGACTCCCGTTGACATTTAAGATTCCGGTGGTGGCCTCCCATTCTGCGGACCAAGGCCAAACTGGAGGAGAGCTGAGCGCCGGAAATCAATAACAGACTCCGATGCTGCAGCCAAATAAACGAAAATCAAATCAAGCCCTGCAAACAAGTTAGAGGGAGGAAAAACTCAATGAGCTGAAGGACAGGCAGAGCTGGAAGACGAGAGGGAACAGGAAGGTGGAAGACTCAAAGGGTGCTCATCAATGGCTCCTCTTCATCCTGGAGAGAAGTGACTAGTGGGGTGCCACAGGGTTCTGTCTTGGGCCCAGTCTTATTCAACATCTTTATCAATGACTTGGATGATGGGCTTGAGGGCATCCTGATCAAGTTTGCAGATGACACCAAATTGGGAGGGGTGGCTAATACCCCAGAGGACAGGATCACACTTCAAAATGACCTTAGCAGATTAGAGAACTGGGCCAAGGCAAACAGGATGAATTTTAACAGGGAGAAATGTAAAGTACTACACTTGGGCAAAAAAAATGAAAGGCACAAATACAGGATGGGTGACACCTGGCTTGAGAGCAGTACATGTGAAAAGGATCTAGGAGTCTTGGTAGACCACAAACTTGACATGAGTCAACAGTGTGATGCAGCAGCTAAAAAAGCCCATGCAATTCTGGGCTGCATCAATAGGAGTATAGCATCTAGATCAAGGGAAGTAATAGTACCACTGTATTCCGCTCTGGTCAGACCTCACCTGGAATACTGTGTCCAGTTCTGGGCACCACAGTTCAAGAAGGATACTGACAAGCTGGAACGTGTCCAGAGGAGGGCAACCAAAATGGTCAAAGGCCTGGAAACGATGCCTTATGAGGAACGGCTTAGGGAGCTGGGTATGTTTAGCCTGGAGAAGAGAAGGTTAAGGGGTGATATGATAGCCATGTTCAAATATATAAAAGGATGTCATATAGAGGAGGGAGAAAGGTTGTTTTCTGCTGCTCCAGAGAAGCGGACACGGAGCAATGGATTCAAACTACAAGAAATAAGATTCCACCTAAGCATTAGGAAGAACTTCCTGACAGTAAGAGCTGTTCGACAGTGGAATTTGCTGCCAAGGAGTGTGGTGGAGTCTCCTTCTTTGGAGGTCTTTAAGCAGAGGCTTGACAGCCATCTGTCAAGAATGCTTTGATGGTGTTTCCTGCTTGGCAGGGGGTTGGACTGGATGGCCCTTGTGGTCTCTTCCAACTCTATGATTCTATGATTCTATGATTCTATGACTCCTGTTCACTGGAGGTTTTTCAGCAGAGATGTAACACAATGAAACATCCCAGCGTTGGCACAACACGACACTAAGCTTTCCTGAGCTCCTTTCATTCTCCCCACTCCAGCATCACACCAAACTGGGGCACTTTCCCGTTGCAGCAGGCAAGCGTCGGAAGAGACAGTGTCCCTGCCGCTTAGGTGACAATTTGTTAGGGTCTCCACACTCAGAGGAAATGGCCTGCGGATGATGGATGAAGCTGTACGGCCGAACTGCCACTCCACAGCGGAGGCATTAATCAACTGCCAAGCTCACTGAAGCCTGCAGCTGGGGGAAACCTTGAAAATGGGGGCAACCCTTTCCAGACGAACTTGCCTGCCTCCGCCACCCCTTCCTCCTGGCGGAATGTAGGGTGCTGTTCACGCTTAGTTGCTGAGCCGCCCCCTTAAGATCTGCAGAATTCCTCTGAAGATCTTCCAAATGCCTCTGCTTTCTGTTTGTGATCACACAAACTATCTCGCCAAGAATTCCCTAAGGGCAAGGCACCTCTGAGCATGTGCAGAGTGATGAGAACCATTAAATAAATCCCATACAAAGAGCTATAGGGGAGAGTCTGCAGGCACCACCAAGGGGAGGCTTCTTCATCTGCTTGCCCCACCCCATTCAAAGTTGGGGCGGGTGGGTGTTTTCGCTGATAATTTGGCTGTTTTGTACTTTCTTGATAGGCATCGTTTCAGTGCTCATTAACACAGAATGCGGCAGCTAGACCGGGAACTGGAAGCAGCCGCCGGGACCAGGAGCGGAGGAAGGGGGTGCGGTGGGGGCGGTTCACCCCGGGCGTCACCCCTGAGGGGGGTGACAAAATGCCGGGCGACACTCAACGCGGGGCCTGCAGAGTGCCCGAGCCACACGTCTCTTGTGGAAGTGACACAGTGGCTTGGGCTCCCACAGGCTCCACACTGCCCCAAACGGTCCACCCGCCGCCTCCGCCTCAGCTGTAGGGCAGCTGAGTGGGAGGAGGCAGGCGGAGGCCCCACGGAGCATCCTGCCCCAACTCACCCTACCCCCTGGGCACGGCCCCAGGTGCCCAATCAACTTGCTCTGCCACTGTCCGGGACCACATAACACCAGTCCTGAAAGATCTACATTGGCTCCCAGTACGTTTCTGAGCACAATTCAAAGTGTTGGTGCTGACCTTGAAAGCCTTAAAAGGTCTTGGCCCTGTAGTCCTGAAGGAGCATCTCCACCCCCATCATTCAGCCCGGACACAGAGGTCCAGCTTCGAGGACCTTCTGGTGGTTCCCTGCCTGCGAGAAGCCAAGTTACAGGGAACCAGGCAGAGGGCCTTCTCGGTGGTGGCGCCTGCCCTGTGGAACGCCCTCCCACCAGATGTCAAGGAAAGAAACAACTATCAGACTTTTAGAAGACACCTGAAGGTAGCCCTGTTAAGTTTTTAATGGCTGATGTTTTATTGTGTTTTATATGTGCTGGAGGCCCAGTCAGCACCAGTCAGATAGGCGGGGTATTAATAGCAACAACAACAGCAGCAGCAGCAGCAGCAACAGTATTGTAACTATTTTTAGATTTATGCAAATAACTCAGTTGCCATTCACAGCAGCAAGAAGAAGAAGAAGAAGAAGAAGAAGAAGACGACGACGACGACATTCCTAGCACCGCTATCTTAAGGGCCTGAGGCAGAGGTCTGCCCATTCTCCTTACTGTTCAGTGCAGTGTAGTGGTCACAGTTTTGGACAAGGTTCTGGGGGACCAGGGTTCGAATCCCCCCCTAAGACATGAACCTCACTGGGTGTCCTTGTCTTACGGTCACTGCCTCTCCGCGTAAACTACCTCTCAGGGCTGTTGTGGGGATTAAATGAGGAGAACCACCAATGGCACCTTGAGCTCTAGAAAGACAAGGCGGCATCAAAATGCAATCAATCAATCAATAAAGTATGAATAAGATTAGCAGAAATATTGTGCAATAATATTTAGGTAGGAATAATAAGAATGTGTGTTAGAGGCATTTATTTATTTAGTTAGTTAGTTAGTTAGTTAGTTATTCATTCATTCATTCATTCATTCATTCATTCCTGCTCCATATGCCAAATATGTAGCCCTGCAGATTACCTATTTTTATCTACTCGGGCGATTCTCTTATTAAGAGAGAAAGCCATCGCAATTTTGAACACGAAAGGGCAAGAAGCCATCTTGGCGCCAAAACGACTTCCTAACTGGCCGCCTTGGGAGCCCTGAGCATCCCATTCTTTTTTTCTCGGTGACTTCCTTCCTCCCCAAAGCTGAAAGCCTTGACAAGCCCCGTCCAACTGCTTGGAGCCCAGGCCAATGCCAGTTAGATCAGCTAATCTCGTCCTCCTGACAGCCTCCTTAATGGCTCTGGCTCCGCGGATGTTTATGGCTGGCTAAGCCAGCCGGCCATTTAATGCCGAGTTGTCATTTGGGATGAGCCTCGGGTGGGAGGGACGTTTAATATCCCCAAAGGATGCAACCTTAAGTTTAAAGGTAGGAGTTTTGTGGGGGGGAGTGAGGGGGGGATCACTTTGGAGCCTTTATTTTTTATTTTGTTTTGACTATGGCAGACCAGCACGGCTACCTACCTGTAACTGGAGCTTTGGAACCTTGTTGTTGTTTAGTCGTTTAGTCATTTCCGTCTCTTCGTAACCCCATGGACCAGAGCACGCCAGGCCCTCCTGTCTTCCACTGCCTCTCGCAGTTTGGTCAGACTCATGTTGGTCGCTTTGAGAACACTGTCCAACCATCTCATCCTCTGCCGTCCCCTTCTCCTTGTGCCCTCCATCTTTCCCAACATCAGGGTCTTTTCCAGGGAGTCTTCTCTTCTCACGAGGTGGCCAAAGTCTTGGAGCCTCAACTTCAGGATCTGCCCTTCCAGTGAGCACTCAGGGCTGATTTCCTTCAGAATGGATAGGTTTGATCTTCTTGCAGTCCATGGGACTCTCAAGAGTCTCCTCCAGCACCAGAATTCAAAAGCATCAATTCTTCGGCGATCAGCCTTCTTTATGGTCCAGCTCTCACTTCCATACATCACTACTGGGAATACCATGGCTTTAACTATTACTATACGGACCTTTGTTGGCAAGGTGATGTCTCTGCTTTTTAAGATGCTGTCTAGGTTTGTCATTGCTTTTCTCCCAAGAAGCAGGCGTCTTCTAATTTCGTGACTGCTGTCACCATCTGAAGTGATCATGGAACCCAAGAAAGTGAAATCTCTCACTGCCTCCATTTCTTCCCCTTCAGATACACCAGGAGTATGCATGCACACGAAAGCACATACCAAGAACAAACTTAGTTGGTCTCTAAGGTGCTACTGGAAGGAATTTTTTTTAATTTTGTTTCTTCCTAACCCTGTTTCTGAAACCGCTTCGCTTTTCTGTTCTGCAGCCCCACTTTGCACCCCTTCTGATTGAATGGCCATCTGTCAGGGATGCCTTGCCTTGTGATTCCTACATGGCAGAAGGTTATAGAATCATAGAGTTGGAAGGGATCCCAAGTGTCATCTAGTCCAACCCAGGAATCTCAGCTAAGGCATCCCTGACAGATGGGCATCCAATTTCTGCTCAGAAACCTCCAGTGAAGGAGAGTCCACAACCTCCCGAGAGAGACAGTTCCAGTCTTGAACAGCTAATACCCTCAAAAAGTTGTTCCTGATGTTCAGTTGGAACTTGAAGCCATGGGTTCGAGTCTTACCTTCCAGAGCAGAACAAAACAAGTTTCACCCTTCTTCCATTTGACAGTCCTTGAGATATTTGAAGACGGCTGTCGTATCTCCTCTCAGTCTCCTCTTTTCCAAGCTAAACATCCCCAGCTCCTTCAACCGTTCCTCATCAGGCTTCGTTTCTAACAAAGAATGAAGAAAAAAATCATTCTGCATTTTAAACATACACTTGAAACATATTTAGTACTGAATTGTCAAGATGTGTGGGGCGGGGGAGGAGCAGACTAGCTCCTGAGGTGGTATTTCTTGTACTTATTTAAGTAGTGCTTATTTATATAAATTTAATTAAGAATAATACTATGGAACTCCCTGCCACAGGAGGCAGGGATGGCCCCCAACCTAAATGGCTTTAGAAGAGGATTGGGCGAATTTGTGGAGGAAGAGAGGGCTATGGATAGCTACTAGTCAACATAGCGTTGCTCTGCCTTCCACTTTGGGAAGCAGCCTGGTGGGCATAAATCAGAGTGGATATAAATACCGGTATCAGGGGTCAGCAAACTTTTTAGGAGGGGACTGGTCCACCGCCCCTCAGACCTTGTGGTGGGCTGGACCGCGGACACACACACACACACACACACACACACACACAGCGGAGGGGGGGCTTCTCTCTCTCCCCCAGCCCCTCCCCTCCCCCTGCCTTCCTGCCTCCTCCGCCGCTCTGCCTGAGGTTGGGAGCCAGTGGCGCCGCCTCCTCTCCTTTCTGGGCCAACTTTCCCGGGCGCCGGACGCAGGGCCAGCAGGCGCACCAAGCTCCGGCCAAAGCCCCGTGACGTGCCCGTCATGATGCCCACAGCGCGGCCATGGACAGAGAGACCGGCAAGCGGGTGGCGAGTCTGGGCCGCGCCTCAGTGCACGGGCGGCAAGGCTTCGGATTGGCTGGCACCAATCAAAGCCCAGCTCCCTTCAGCCAGGAGGAGGGAGGGAGGAGGCGCCACTGCGGTGTGTGTGTGTGGGGGGGGGGGCGCCTGGGAAAAAAAAATGCAAAAAAAATGGCACAGCCCGAATGATCATGCCGATCGAAGCGGGGACTCCAGGACCATCCGCGGGCTGGATCCAGAGGGCAATTGGGCCTGATCTGGCCCGCGGGCCTTAGTTTGCCGACCCATGATATATATAAAGGAAACAGATCTAAATAACTCTGAGATGAAGTCCTTGCGTTGAGGGTCCCCACCCAGGCCTTTTTGCTGATTCTGCGTCTCTTCAAGCAGAGACTAAGCCACGTCTGTCTGAATAGGTATTATCACAGCCAGCGGAAGATTAATGTACCCATTAATTATTATTAATTACACTCCTAATCTTATGGAGATTAGAGCATGTCCATAAATTAGCAGGCAGCTGAGAAACACAGAGCGGCCTCGAGGCGTGTCATGCCAAGCAGATCTATGGGGCTCCTTGATACCAAATGGAGCTGGGTCTCCATCGATGTCAACCTTTATCCAGTGGCATTGCAAGGGAGCGGGGGGGGGCGGTTCGCCCCGGGTGCCATGTCTGTGGGGTGTCAAGAAGGCACCCCGAAGGGTGCTCGCACCGCCACCCGTGGGCGTGGCAGCGCGAGCAGCCATCACACAGCCGCAGCCGCATGTGGAGGATCCTCCGTTCGTGGCTGCAGCCGTGAGCAGAGGATCCCGCCACCGTTCGTACGGCACTTGAGCAGTGCCGGCGGCAAACCACTACGTACAATGCATGAGTGCAGCCAGCAGTTTGGCCCGCCCTGGGTGTCGGTTAGCCTTCGTTCGCCCCTGCCTGTATCGGGGTGGGGAGGGCTTGCCGGTCTCAACTCTTTTCTTGGGCAAAGGGGTGACCTCTGTTTCCAGGTCCTGAGGCCCAGTTCATCACCGTCTAATTTGTTTTTGCAGAATTTGTGAGAGGACCTCAGCAGCTATGGGCGAGTTGCGGTTAAGGAGACGCTGGTCATGCTTTTTCCAGCACAGTGCAATAGCTTCTTTGTCTTTTACCATCTGTTGAGCTTCTGAATACCATTTGCCGGAAATCACAGGAGGGGAGAGTCCTGCTCTTGTGTTCGAATTCTGCTTGTGGGTTTTCCTTTGGAGCATCTGGTCGGCCACTGTGAGAACAGGAGGCTGGACTCGATGGGCCATTGGCCTGATCCAGCACAGGCTCTTCTGACATTATCAACTGGTCAAAGCTACCGAGCCAGACTTTTAAGGCCTTGTCAGATCCAGCAATACTCTTGTTATAATAATTTATGCTCTGATATATAACTAGGGGACCTCATTCACTAGGTTTATCTTGCCTGGGCTGAATCGGTCCCACAGAGATCCCTCCGTGGGCCGGATCGCGCGCGTGTGTGTGAGCACACGCGCCCACGATTTTCGGTGTCTGCATCTGCACAGAAGCAATTTCCAGCGTCGCGGAAGCGAATCCCCACGCCACGCTGCCCCAATTTAGCGCAGCACACGAGCAGGCAACTTGGTTCGTGGGTGGCTCATGGTCCAGTCAAACGACCTCTACAGGCCGCATCCAGCCCATGGGCCTTAGGTTGCTGACCCCTGCACTAGATGCACACGAAAAGGACTAGCTATATCAGAAAGGAGATTTTCCTTTAAAAAAAAAAGTGTGCTGGGAGTCCACAGTGATGGGGTGGGGGCACAATAAACGACCCCCCCTGCTCTGGAACCAGCAGCTGAAACTTCCTATGACACTTCAAAGTAAGGCTGGCTGTGAATCATTTTGACAGATCTCAAATTATATTGATTTCTTTTTTTAAAAAAAGAATCCTTTGATCCCCAAGAAAGCAGATAAGGAAAGCTTAGAAAGGGGAGTGGAGATGCTCTACATACACGGGAAGTTCTGCAATGGGGGGATAAGGTGGAAGCCGCAGATAAGATGCAGCCCCTGGCAGAGCTGTTATCTGTGATTAAATCTGCCAGTCCTGGAATTGCTTCAAAACAGAGGGAATCACGGCTTGAAGACAGAGCCTGATCCTGCTCCCAGTGACGTTCCTACACAGTTCCACTGCTCCTAATAGGACTTAACTCAACGAGGCCGGTGTTACAGCGGACGAGTCCCTTTCTTTGCCAAGCTGCAACACCCAGGACATGGCAGGGGGGGGGGGGCTACAGGAATCGTCTCCTTCACCAACCTGGCGTGATGGACAGAGGTTGGGGTCCTTTTTCCAGGCTGGCCAAAGCTTAGAACAAAGGAGAAGTGTGTTTATTTATTTAAAAAAAGTATTTGTATACTGCTGTGTCATATTAAACATACCAAAGCAGTTGGTGATGTTTTATCGTGCTTTTAATATTCTGTTGGGAGCTGCCCAGAGTGGCTGGGGTATTTTATTTATTTATTTATTTATTTATTTATTTATTTATTTATTTATTTATTTATTTATTTATTTATTTATTTATTATTAGGAGCTCCTGTTACCAGCTTCATCTGGTTTGCCAACTACAGCCATTCCTGGACAGGGACAGCCTGACAATTGTAGTCCGTGTGTTGGCACCCTCAAGGCTGGACAACTGCAATGCATGCCATGTGGGGCTGCCCTTGGACTTGGTACAGAACATGGGTCTCCAAACTATGGCCCGGGGGCCGGATACGGCCCGAGGGACTCATTTATCCAGCCCCCGGCAACCCCCGCCACCCGCTCTTACCGGTGCTGCACTGCGCGGCTGCCCACTTCCGGGTCGGAGGAGCACCGGAAATAGCTTGTGCGCATGCATAAGCGTAAGCGTTATTTCCGGTGCACATCCGGGTCGGAGGAGGCCTGTGCACATGCGCACAAGCTATTTCCGGTGCTCCTCTGACCTGGAAGTGTGCCAGAAGTAGCGTGTGCTATGGAGACACCGGCCCGAGGCGCGGGAAGTTTGTTGACCCCTGGTCCAGAAGCTCCTGCTGAAAACCTTCCTCTTCCATCCGGCCCTGGCAGACAATTAAGAACACATCTTTCCACAACAGTTAGCTGGTTTATGAAGAAAGCACGAGGGAGGGAGGGGGCAGATGCTGACTGAAGGATTTCAGTGGCTGGACTTGGAATAGTTTTCAGATAGATTCATTTGTGCTGCATCCATCCACATTTTGCATTTCTGTCTGAAGCCTCCGGTTCTTTGGGGCTGTCCGATGATGTGCTTCATATCTCTGCTTTGGAGAAGGCCGGTGGCAGGTGGCTGGTTGCTGACTCGGGACCTTGTCTCCCGCCTCGGATTTAAGCTGTTGGGCTAACACTTAGTCTTTTACTAAGAATTCAGTGAAAATTTAACCTGGTGTTTTTAGGTTCTAGGAAGTGCAGGGATTTAGAGGTGAAGTGCAGCAAATTACGAGAGACAGTTCCAAGTGTAGGGGAGACCTCACAGGAAGGAGAAAAATGACTGACTGTTTGTTTGGAAGAGGCCACTGAAGTGTGACTTTACTAAAAATGTTTCATTAACCTTAATAGCATTTCTAATAGCAGTGGTTTAAAATCCCTATAATCTGGTATGTTCTGCATAGGCTTCCTTTAACACGAATTCCAAGCAGTGATCAGTCTCAACCCCTCTGGGATAAAATACATACATACATACATATATACATACATACATAATTTTATTTGTATGCTGCCTTTTCAGAGTCCAAACCATGCTCAGGGCTTCTTACAACATGAAAAAAATTACATAACTGCAACATAAGAAAATGAAATGAACAAACGATAAAGCATTTTAAAAAATGCACAACCAAGCCGAACAATTTCCACAGCAAGGTCTAAAATAAAGATGCAAAAAAACAGCAGCAACAGCCCCCAACCCCCCCCCCCACAAACTTGCTAGGTGCCACCCAAAGCACCACTTTTGAATCCTAATTGCAGAGCACATTCAGCCCAGAGTGGAGACAAGCAAGGCTTTTCTCGTCTGGCTTTTTCCAAATGAGGGTCTTATTTGACAGAGTCTTTGCTCAGTGTGGGAATCCCTACCCCCCCCCCCAAATGTGATTCAGAGCAGAATACTTCTGGAAATGAATATTGGCATGTTGATGTCAGACCACTTACCATTTCCCAGCTCCTTATGCACACTCTCGACTTGCGATTCATTATTGCCATCAGGGTAATCTCTTTGAAATTGCTGCCAGCAAGACTTCCTCCATGGCAGCTGATGGCTGCAATTTGTATGCATTGTCCATGCATACAAAGGAGGCCTCTGGAAAAGATCCTGGCACCGCTGCCAGCTGTCTCCATCCTGGACAGTCCGAGTTAGAGACATAAAGTCTTGGTGCCTGGTAAATAACCCAACGCAAAAGCAAAAAATTGCCCGCTCAACCCGGACGCAGGGATGAAAATGTGCCAATCTGCCCAAAGTGTCAGAAATCCCATCTGACAGCTGGTCTTTATTTATTTCACCAAATGTGCTTAACAAAGTTCATATTGTAGGAAACCTGTATCTGGTTTGTGAGAAATATCAGAGTGATCAATAAAAAGAGTTAAAAGCATCGGGGTGTGAATTACATCTGCAACAGAACCATCATTTTCAATACAACCTTCTTCACAAGCCTGGAAAATCTGGAACTAGACATGATCATCAGATGTTATTCTATTAACCCACGTGCAGCTGTACTTATTCTATGTGCCTGTTTTTCATCCTTTTAAGCTTTCATCTGTCATTATAGCTGTTCTTTCTGTTTCATATATATTAGAAAATGAAATAAAGACAATTACAAAAGAAAGTGAAACAATATATTAAATTTAAGAGCGAGAAAAAGATTAGAACATCTCCAGGGGAGGGTGGTTTTGTTTGTTTTGCTCTTCTTGTATGGATTTCAACATGCGAAAACAATAAAAATAGGAATTTTAAAGAAGATTAAAACACACTGACCCTTTTGTCCCATGTTTAAAGCTAGACTTCGGGCTCAGGTCTGCTTGATGCTTTCTAAGCACCGCCTGCTGTCACGTTTCAGGTAAGCTTTTAAAGAGTTAAACTCTGGTGGTTTGGGGGTGTCAGTGGGTGACTTCTCTGTGCATCCTATCTCCATAGTTTTAGGATTCAAGACCCAACTCTTTTCTGGTGGGGCTCAATCACATCCCCGCTAACCCAGGCTGCACAATCAAAGCTGGTTCGGGAGCTCTTGTGAAGCCAAGTCACTTTTTGGGATAAGGAAAATGCCCAGGAAAGTGTCGGGTGACAAGTGCTTGATGCAAGGCCATCTCACCTCCCCACAAAAAACATTAAGATGCAGGGTCAATTAAATAGTCAGTGTTATCTAAATCTCTCTGCAAACAAATCAGATAGAGCATGCATTAAATGGGGAGGAAGGAAGGATGGAAGCCAGAGGGGGAAGGAAGGAAGGAAGGAAGGAAGGAAGGAAGGAAGGAAGGAAGGGAGGGAGGGAGGGAGGGAGGGAGGGAAGGAAGGACTGTTCCCATATGACTTTTATGCTGGATATTAAAGGAACAGATAAAATCAAGTCGAAATACATTTTAAAAAATTTAAACATTGTCCAGTAGCAGCTTAGAGGACAACTAAGTTTGTTCTGGATATAAGCTTTCATGCACATGAAAGCTTATACCCAGAACAAACTTAGTTGATCTCTAAGGTGCTACTGGACAATGTTTTAATTTTTTTTATTTATTTCGACTGTTTCAGACCAACAGGGCTACCTACCTGAATCTGGATAAAATCCACTGATATTTGCCAAGAGAGGCGGTGGCAATTCTCAGCCTAGCCACGAGGTGGCAGGTATAGCTCTCTTCCAGCTCCCCAATGCAAGGCCAGCAGAATCAAAGCAGAATCCTCGCTTGTTCTCAAATCTTGAACTTTTCATTTGGATATTATCACCACCTTGAGATCAAAATTACGATAACTGTAGGATATGCCCCCCCCCCACATTTTTTTGGAACTGTGAACTTAATGAGTTGATGATTCTGTGAGGGGCAGGGCAGCAATTAACATCAAATCACCTCTGCCCAGCCTAAAAAACCCCCCATTTAATTAAACTTTATTGCA
This sequence comes from Darevskia mixta, assembly GCA_034641385.1. Classification (NCBI taxonomy): domain Eukaryota; kingdom Metazoa; phylum Chordata; class Lepidosauria; order Squamata; family Lacertidae; genus Darevskia; species Darevskia mixta. The sequence goes on from JAWWNH010000021.1 coordinate 1,657,572, forward strand.
TTTATACCCCACCTTTTTATCCAAGGAGCTCCAGGTGGCGTACATGGTTTTCTCCGTCCTCATTTAATCTCCACAACAACCCTGTGAGGTAGTTTAGGCTGAGGTGCAGCAATTGGCCCGAAGTCACCCAGGTCCTAGTCTGTCACTCTAACCATTAAAGGAAATTATGGGATAATGGAGGAAACAAGGAATAAAAGTATTTTTTTCAGGTTAGGTTCTCATCCATTGTTGCTGTTGTTTAAATGGAGCATTGAAACTTTAAACTTTGGAAGCGTTATCTAACAATGATTTATTTAAAGTCATTGTCAGAGGCAGTGAATTCCAGTAGTGGGAGAACTGCCTCCTGCAGCAGGGAGTTCCACTGTTTAATTATGTGCTGCATGAAGAAGCCCTTTCTTTTCTCTGCTGGAATCTTCCAACATTCAGCTGCGAATCCATTGGTATGCTGAAGATGCCCAGCTCTGTTTCTCCTTGTCAGGGGAAGCCATGCAGGAGTTCGGCTGCTGTCTGGCCAAGGTAAGAGCCTGGAGGAGAGCCAAGAGGCTGGGCCTGAAATCCTAGCAAGACAGAATCTCTGTGCCTTGGCAGTTGCCAGCTCCAGGAGTTCAGGCTTATCCCCATCACTTCTCCCGTTTTATCCAGCAAACTCTCACCCCCAATTTCCAAAGCCGCATTCACATGACCTTAGCCACAATATATGATATTCCTTGACACCCTTATTTGCTGGGCAAGACCCGCTTGGTACATAAGTCCTGGGAATATGGGGCTCTCTCTCCCCCCCCCCCACCTCACCCACTGGCCAAGTGTTATGAGAAAAAAAAACTACTCCTTTTCCCTTATGGGGTATCCAAGAGCCCGTCTAGAATCCTTATGTAGGTTTTCTATCGATAGGAGAAAATAACAGAGGCAAATCAGAGAATATTGAGAAGCAAAGTCACCCCTTGCCTGCAGAACTGGCAGCCTCTCACCCTTCACCCTGGGCAGCTCTCAACAGAATAAAAATAATAGGAAAAATGGTAATAATAGTAATAATAGTAATAATAATAATAATAATAATAAAGTGATAAAATATCAAACACTAAAACTTCCCTAAACAATGGTTTGTGTGTGTTACTGTTTTGTTTGTAATTATGTCATCTGCCTTTGTGTTTTTGCGTTCTGGGTACCCCTGTGATCTCCAGATGAAGGGCAGTGTATAAATCTGACAACAACAACAACAACAACAACAACAACAACAACAACAACAACAATGGCTCCCCATTACTGCCCACCCCGCAGCATCTTCCGCCTGAGGCGCCTGCCTCCTTCTGCCTAGTGGTAGGGCCAGAGCTGAATCCATCACCCCCCCCCCAAAAAAAAACGCAGCTTGTAAACCTGACTCTGCTGTTGTCCCCTCTTCCCCTCCCTAATGCATGCGGCAGGGCAAGCAAGGCTCCCTCTTCTTCTTCGCTCTCCTTTCTCCAGCTGGTGCTCCCAGCCGGGCGCTGAGCCTCTTAATAACGCAACCTGTGCTGAGCGCAGATCCCTGGCGCGCTCCCCCCTGCCGGATAATGAGATGGGAACGCTTCTCAATAGGAAGTCCCGTGGAGGGAAAACACTGTTCTTAAAGGAGGCATTACTGCCGCTTAGAGAAGCGTGCAGCGGAGTGACAACAAGCATATATTGCTTTATCTCGTGTGTGTGTGTGTGTGTGTTTAAAGAGGAAAAGCCCCCGCAGGCACTGAATGGCGCCTTCCCAGGAAGGGATGCGGGGATGGTGAGCTGGAAACAAGGAGGAAGGGAAAGGGAGGCTCAGATTCATAAGGAAAGCCTGTTGTTGTTTAGTCGTTTAGTCGTGTCCGACTCTTCGTGACCCCCTGGACCAGAGCACGCCAGGCCCTCCTGTCTTCCACTGCCTCCTGCAGTTTGGTCAGACTCATGTTGGTAGCTTCGAGAACACTGTCCCACCATCTCGTCCTCTGTCGTCCCCTTCTCCTTGTGCCCTCCATCTTTCCCAACATCAGGGTCTTTTCCGGGGAGTCTTCTCTTCTCATGAGGTGGCCAAAGTCTTGCAGCCTCAGCTTCAGGATCTGTCCTTCCAGTGAGCACTCAGGGCTGATTTCCTTCAGAAAGGATAGGTTTGATCTTCTTGCAGTCCATGGGACTCTCAAGAGTCTCCTCCAGCACCAGAATTCAGGAATTATTCAAGGAAAGCCTGCTAGATCAGGCCAAAGGTGGCCCCTCTAGTCCACCATCCTGTTCTCACAGAGGCCAACCAGAGTAGGGTTACCAGATGTCCCCGTTTCCCAGGGACAGTCCCCAGATTTGCAAATAAGTCCCTGGACAAATTCCATCCCCCGAATGTCCCCGGATTTCATCTAATGTCCTCGGGAAACGCAACAGAGGCATTCTCAGCAGCCTGGAGCAGTTGGCTCTGGCTGGGTTCAGGAGCTGCTCGGAAGTCCCCATATGATGGTGGTGCGGGGGCTCTAAGACGCAGCTTCCGGGCTGCCTCCACCTTCCCTGACCCCAGCAACTAAGCTGGGAAGGGAGGCTTCACGCTGCCTATCGGAGCAGCCTCCCAACTCCTACCGGTACTGTTTCCCCACTGGAGAGTTTATTTTTTCCACTGCAAAGAAAAGCATGCCAGAGATCTGCTGAGATTTTGAGGTCTTCTTGACTATTAGTTTAGCTTTCAATGCTTTCATCTCTTCCAGAGGCATCTGGCATATCACACCAAAGTGACGCGGGGCGGGGGGGGGGTTGATGCTCCTACCCCCCTCCCTTCGCAGTGATGTTTCCAGGTGCTTCCTCATCCATGAGCTGCATCCCATTAATGCAGGCTCATTTTGGAGCGCACCTTGAGTTGCATAAGACATCCCCCGTGGAGAAGGAGGGACTGATCAGTGGCGCTACAGCTGCCTCTTAGAAAAACCGCAGCACAGAAATGCCATCCTCCAGGGCTGCAAATGCAGTTGCCCCCTTTTCATTCATTTTCTCTGGCCCGGCTCCTCTGCCCTTAATAAAAACCCGAAACTCGGGAATTAAGCCGGTGAAACTTTTTTCCTATTCCTGTGTTGGGGGATGCTTTTCAGGCTGATTTCCTGTGGCCTTGGGCTACTTTGAAAGCTGTAGAGACATGGCAGGGCGGTGTATTAAAAAAAGAAACACCCAAGCTACCAACTTTAGACAGAGGAAGATGAAATACCTAGCAGCTAGCACCAAATTCTATGATTCTATGAAATTACGGTGCCATATATTAATTCAACTCTGAGGGTCATGCCTAGTGTTTGTGGGGTGTGATATGTAAGTAGCAGTCAAGTACAACATTCCTTGTTTTCCTAGAGTGGACATGCAGGTGGATGTTTGGTCCAGCCAGTCAAAAACTTCCTGTTTCCTCCTGGCTGGGGCATACTTCATTTGCTTGTGACCAGAGGTGGGCATGACCTTACCTGTCCAGGTAACAAAAGGACAAGGCATGCTGCCACACTCTCTCTCTTTGACTTCCTCTGTCGTTGGAGCAGCTTTTTAGCTAGAAATGCTCTGTTGGCTTTCAGCTTTCAGCCAACAGAGGACACTGGGATTATTCCCCCATATGGGATAGATCCACATGTATATACTTTGTAACTAAGTCTGCCTTCAGGGATCCAACTGTGAACAGAATGTGAGTAAACTACTTTTATATACTTTACACAAGATTGTGGCATGTTTATTTTTTTAAGAGGGATTCAAGGGAATTTACCAGGAACCTGATAGTGAGAGGCTTAAACAAGCCTGCAACCAGCTACCCACTGTGCATTTAAAAGGGGAATGTGAAACTCTACTAAGTAAAGGAACTTGCTAGCGCAAGTTACAGGTAGGTAGCCGTGTTGGTCTGCCATAGTCAAAACAAAATAAATAATTAAAAAATTCTTTCCAGTAGCACCTTAGAGACCAACTAAGATGTGCCCACTCAAAACTGCCAGACTATGGGCCATTTCCCTCACAAAGGACAGTCATTAGCCCAGCACCTGGAAATGGATTGAGCCAAGGCTAGAACAAAGGACAGTCATTAGCCCTACCTGGCCAGGGCAGGAACTTTGGAACTCTCTTTTGTTTTGTAGATATGTGTGCCTGGGAGGGGTTCAAGGGGTGTCAAAATACTCAGGTTACCTCCCCTGACCCTCCCAATTTGTGATGTAGTTCTGATGTATCTGTGGTGTAGCAGTGATGTAGTTTTGGGGGTGTATCCTGGTGGTGGGAAGTTAATAAAAATTGGGGTTTCCTTGTGCTCGGGGCTTCCATTTTGTTCCACCTGGTGGCAGGTGGGAGTCCTGTCAAGACAGGCTTCAATAAAGACCAAGCCTACTGTGGAATTTGCTGCCTAGGAGTGTGGTGGAGTCTCCTTCTTTGGAGGTCTTTAAGCAGAGGCTTGACAGCCACCTGTCAGGAATGCTTTGATGGTGTTTCCTGCTTGGCAGGGAGTTGGACTGGATGGCCCTTGGGGTCTCTTCCAACTCTATGATTCTATGATTCTATGGCTGCTGTTTTGCTCTGGCATTCCTGGCTGGTGCCCTTGTTTTCTTGTCCAAGGGAGCCCTCAGATTTCTCCTTTAACAAACCTTAAAAAGCTTCCCTAGACAGGGCTGCCTTCAGACGTTTCCTAAATGTTATAGAATTACTCGTTGCTGCTTCAGACTGTGGAGGCAGAGCCTAGCCGCTGTGGCTGGCAGCTTGCTCCATCTGAGTCCGGCCTCCTCCCCTCACTTGCTTGCCAATAAAACAGAAGATTGTTGCTCTGTTTGCAGAGAGATCTCCGTGCCCAAAAGGCAACAAGCCTCGTTCAACCCCCTGCATCAAGTTGCTGGGGGCATCCTTGCTCTTTGCTCAGATCCAGAGCACCCTGTCCTGCTTTTGCACAGCGACAGGGAAGAATTAGTCAGCAAATTATTTCAAACTGCAAGTCTGAGAGGCTTGGGGACAGACATTCATTTTGCCAATTAAATAATTTCCTATGAATTATTCAAGGAACCATATGGGCAATAAAGAGGCAGGGACAGAACTCTCTGAACCTTGTGGGGTCTGAGTGGATTAGCTAAGTTTGGAGACATGGCAGGACTCCCTTCTCTCCTCCTCCTCCTCCTCCTCATTTTAAGATCTCTGACGTTAACACAGAAGGCTGCAAGGCAAACAGGGTCTCCCAGGGTCATTTGATTGCAACGAAGCTGTGGGTTATGGGAGCAACATATTAAGAACATAAGGAGAGCCTGCTGGAATCAGGCCAAGGGCCCATCTAGTCCAGCATCCTGTTCTCACAGTGGCCAACCAGGTGCCCCAAAGGGAAACTGACAAGCAGGATCCGAGCGCAAGAGCAACTCTCCCCCTCCTGCGGTCTCCAGCATTGGATTCAGAAGCATTTCAGTCTCTAACTGGGGAGGCGGAGCAGACTGGTAACCATATTCACACTAGAACAGACTTTCTAATCCTCTTTCCTTCCAGGTAGCGTTGAACTACCTCTCCCATCATCCCTGACGGGGGGGGGGCTTATGGGAGCTGTAATCCCAAGGCACCTGGTGTGAGCTGGGCTGGGCTGGGCAACCAAGCTGCAGTCGGAAGGATTTCTCCAACTGCGTGTGGTTGGCTTTTATTTTCTTGTTGCTAAAGACAAATGCCAAAAGATGCACACATAAAGCTGCATAATTAGAAAGTTGCGTTTCTTTTCTGGCTGTCAAAGGTGGCTTGTTTGGAGCCGCCCTTTCAAACCTTGAAGTCAGCCCTGCACTATTAGGATAATTCCAGCAGGAACAGGCCATTGGTGAAGGACAATGTTCTCTGGCTGACAGATAAATATATATAGGCACAGGGGAGGCAAGGCGAGGAGGCTGTAACAGGAGAGGCAGTCGGAAGACTGGGAGGTGGCACGTTGTTCTCTGAAACCCAAATGACAAGGAAGGTAAGGGCCCCCTCCCAACCTGCTCAGAAGTGGCTCCTCCCTGCACCATTCAGCTATTTCCCAGCATGTTGTGTTGTTCAGTCGTTCAGTCGTGTCCGACTCTTCATGACCCCATGGACCAGAGCACGCCAGGCACGCCTATCCTTCACTGCCTCTCGCAGTTTGGCCAAACTCATGTTAGTAGCTTCGAGAACACTGTCCAACCATCTCATCTTCTGTCGTCCCCTTCTCCTTGTGCCCTCAATCCTTCCCAACATCAGGGTCTTTTCTAGGGAGTCTTCTCTTCTCATGAGGTGGCCAAAGTACTGGAGCCTCAACTTCAGGATCTGTCCTTCTAATGAGCACTCAGGGTTGATTTCTTTAAGAATGGATAGGTTTGATCTTCTTGCAGTCCATGGGACTCTCAAGAGTCTCCTCCAGCACCATAATTCAAAAGCATCAATTCTTCGGCGATCAGCCTTCTTTATGGTCCAGCTCTCACTTCCGTACATTACTACTGGGAAAACCATAGCTTTAACTATACGGACCTTTGTTGGCAAGGTGATGTCTTTGCTTTTTAAGATGCTGTCTAGGTTTGTCATTGCTTTTCTCCCAAGAAGCAGGCGTCTTCTAATTTCGTGACTGCTGTCACCATCTGCAGTGATCATGGAACCCAAGAAAGTGAAATCTCTCACTGCCTCCATTTCTTCCCCTTCTATTTGCCAGGAGGTGATGGGACCAGTGGCCATGATCTTAGTTTTTTTGATGTTGAGCTTCAGACCATATTTTGCGCTCTCCTCTTTCACCCTCATTAAAAGGTTCTTTAATTCCTCCTCACTTTCTGCCAGCAAGGTTGTATCATCAGCATATCTGAGGTTGTTGATATTTCTTCCGGCAATCTTAATTCCGGTTTGGGCTTCATCCAGTCCAGCCTTTCGTATGATGAATTCTGCATATAAGTTAAATAAGCAGGGAGACAATATACAGCCTTGTCGTACTCCTTTCCCAATTTTGAACCAATCAGTTATTCCATATCCAGTTCTAACTGTAGCTTCTTGTCCCACATAGAGATTTCTCAGGAGACGGATGAGGTGATCAGGCACTCCCATTTCTTTAAGAACTTGCCATAGTTTGCTGTGGTCAACACAGTCAAAAGCTTTTGCGTAGTCAATGAAGCAGAAGTAAATGTTTTTCTGGAACTCTCTAGCTTTCTCCATAATCCAGCGCATGTTTGCAATTTGGTCTCTGGTTCCTCTGCCCCTTCGAAATCCAGCTTGCACTTCTGGGAGTTCTCGGTCCACATACTGCTTAAGCCTGCCTTGTAGAATTTTTAGCAAAACCTTGCTAGCGTGTGAAATGAGCGCAATTGTGCGGTAGTTGGAGCATTCTTTGGCACTGCCCTTCTTTGGGATTGGGATGTAGACTGATCTTCTCCAATCCTCTGGCCACTGCTGAGTTTTCCAAACTTGCTGGCATATTGAGTGTAGCACCTTAACAGCATCATCTTTTAAAATTTTAAATAGTTCGGCTGGAATATCATCACTTCCACTGGCCTTGTTGTTAGCAAGGCTTTCTAAGGCCCATTTGACTTCACTCTCCAGGATGTCTGGCTCAAGGTCAGCAACCACACTACCTGGGGTGTATGAGACCTCCATATCTTTCTGGTATAATTCTTCTGTGTATTCTTGCCACCTCTTCTTGATGTCTTCTGCTTCTGTTAGGTCCTTTCCACTTTTGTCCTTAATTGTGGTAATCTTTGTACGAAATGTTCCTTTCATATCTCCAATTTTCTTGAACAGATCTCTGGTTTTTCCCATTCTGTTGTTTTCCTCTATTTCTTTGCATTGCTTGTTTAAAAAGGCCCTCTTGTCTCTCCTTGCTATTTTTTGGAAATCTGCATTCAATTTCCTGTATCTTTCGCTATCTCCCTCACATTTTGCTTGCCTTCTCTCCCCCGCTATTTGTAAGGCCTCATTGGACAGCCACTTTGCTTTCTTGCATTTCTTTTTCATTGGGATGGTTTTTGTTGCTGCCTCCTGTATAATGTTACGAGCCTCCATCCACAGTTCTTCAGGCACTCTATCCACCAAATCTAAATCCTTAAACCTGTTCTTCACTTCAACTGTGTATTCATAAGGAATTTGATTTAGATTGTATCTTACTGGCCCAGTGGTTTTTCCTACTTTCTTCAGTTTAAGCTGGAATTTTGCTATAAGAAGCTGATGATCTGAGCCACAGTCAGCTCCAGGTCTTGTTTTTGCTGAGTGTATAGAGCTTCTCCATCTTTGGCTGCAGAGAATATAATCAATCTGATTTCGATGTTGCCCATCTGGTGATGTCCATGTGTAGAGTCGTCTCTTGTGTTGTTGGAAAAGAGTGTTTGTGATGACCAGTTTGTTCTCTTGACAGAACTCTATTAGCCTTTGCCCTGCTTCATTTTGAACTCCAAGGCCAAACTTGCCAGTTGTTCCTTTTATCTCTTGACTCCCTACTTTAGCATTCCAATCCCCTATAATGAGAAGAACATCCTTCCTTGGTGTCATTTCTATAAGGTGTTGTAAGTCTTCATAGAATTGGTCAATTTCAGTTTCTTCAGCACTGGTAGTTGGTGCATAAACTTGGATTACTGTGATGTTAAAAGGTCTGCCTTGGATTCGTATCGAGATCATTCTATCATTTTTGAGATTGCATCCCAGTACAGCTTTCGCCACTCTTTTGTTAACTATGAGGGCCACTCCATTTCTTTTGCGGGATTCCTGCCCACAGTAGTAGATATGATAGTCATCCGAACTGAATTCGCCCATTCCCGTCCATTTCAGTTCACTGATGCCCAGGATGTCAATGTTTATTCTTGCCATCTCATTTTTTACCACATCCAGCTTACCAAGGTTCATGGTTCTTACATTCCAGGTTCCTATGCAATACTTTTCTTTACAGCATTGGACTTTCCTTTCGCTTTCAGGCATATCTGCAACTGAGCGTCCTTTCGGGTTTGGCCCAGCCGCTTCATCAGCTCTGAATCTACTTGTACTTGTCCTCCGCTCTTCCCCAGTAGCATGTTGGACGCCTTCCGACCTGAGGGGCTCATCTTCCAGCGTCATATCTTTTATATGCCTGTTGTCTTTGTCCATGGAGTTTTCTTGGCAGGGATACTGGAGTGGCTTGCCAGTTCCTACTCCAGGTGGATCACGTTTGGTCCAAACTCTCCACTACGACCTGTCCATCTTGACCTGTCCATAGCTTCCCTGAGTAATTCAAGCCCCTTCGCCACGACAAGGCAGTGATCCATGAAGTGATCCCAGCATCCACATGCAAATTCTATGCAGATTTGTGTCATCTTTGGGGAGGGAGAACGCTTCAGAAATGCCCACCCTCCCGGCACTAGGCCGACAAATCTGCGCCTAGTATATTTGCATGGGCAGAGCGCAGGTCCCCCTGTGTTTCTAAATATTGGCTGGCTCTGAGACAGGGCTGGGTTGGGGGGGGGATAAATAAATCTCTGGAAGGGACATTAAAGCTCAGCTCCATCCATTTGTGCTGGGGAATCCTTGTCTCCAAGGGCGAGTTCCTTGTCAGGGTCCTCTGCACCCTGGCAGGGGTGGGTGGGGGGTGGATGCTAGAGAGTCATCTCTGGCCACCAGGCCTCTCCCCCCCCCCGCACCCCTTTGGGATGCTAATCCTTGCTGCAGAAACTGAGGCTCCCCTTACAGGCCTCTGATATCTGAGCAAAAGCAAAAGCTACTTCAAAGTGCCTGGCAGGTGCTCTGGGAAAATCCGTGCGCCCCTCCTGGGGGAGCCGCTCGCTCCATCTCTCTAATCCCGCGGATGCTGGCAGCAGCGAAGTTAACATTGGGGGGGGGGGTGTTGGGGGGCGGCAGCCGGGGGGGGGGGGGAAGAGCATATTGTCTTTTGAAGAACGTCTTTGGCGATCAAAAGCTGTTTCCCGCACCGCTAGTACAGCTTCTGATGTGCGACTTACTTTGCAACCCACGGGCTTAAAGGGAAGAAAAGATTTATCTTTCTTTCAGCAACAGGGAGGAATAAGAGGCTGCCATCATCCACTCCGTTATCCCAGCGGTCGCGGTCAGGCCTGCGAGCTACGCTGCGCTTGAAGCCGCCGCCGCCGCCAGGAACCCTGTGGAATCCCCAGACTGCGCACGGAGAAGGCGCATCCTGCAGCCGGGATGGAAAAGGGCTCCCCCAGCAGCAACGCATCTGTTAGGAGCAGACACACCAAGCCAGGGGGGGGTGCAGCTGTTAGGGTGTCGGATCAGGACCTGGGAGACCAGGGTTCAAATCCGAATCTGCCATGAAGCTCACTAGGTTAGGTTGCCATACGCCCGGATTTTCCCAGACATGTCGGGGATTCCAAGGGGGGAAATAACGGCTGGGGGGGGGGATTTTGGGAAATCGGCAAAATGTCCGGGTTTTTGCAAGCAGAACCCGGAAGTGTGTGTGTGTGTCTGAGTATCACTTTTTTGTTTATTGGGAGGTGGTTTCCTAAAAAAAAGCTGAACAACTTTGAGCTTGATCTCCCAAAGAAAGCTCAACAGGTTTTTTCTGGTGCTCTCCCCCCACAAAAAACCCGCCTATCTATCACTGGGTGACCCCAGGCCAGTCATTATATTTCTCCACCCCACAGAGTTGCAAGGAGCAAGTGTTTGAGTTCCACAAAACTCCTCCTTCTAGCAGGATAGCTCAGTCGGTAAGAGCACAAGACTCTCCATCTCAGGGTCATGGGTTCAAGCCCCACGTTGGGCAAAAAGGTTCCTGCATTTGGAGGGGGTGGACTAGATGACCCTTGTGGTCCCTTCCAACTCCACAATCCAGAGGAGAAAGCTCCTCCCTGGGCTAGATGCTAACATTTCCTGCTGCTCTCTCTCCCTCCCCCCCTCTTTTTGGGATGATGCATAAATGACCACCTCAAGTTGTACATCAGAACTTAAGAAGAGCATCTGCTGGATCAGGCCAAGGACCCTCCTGTTCCAGCATCCTGTTCTCACAGTGGGAAACTGCCAAGCAGGATCTGAGCATGAGAGCATCTCTCCCCTCCTGTGGGATTCAGAAGCATTTTGATCCAGCTACACAGCTACACCACCCCCCATGACTTTTTTCACCTGCCCTTGTTGAAGCCCTCTCCAGAACATCTCCAGAAGCCCCACCACCATAGAATCACAGAATTGGAAGGAGCCCTGTGGGTCATCTAGTCCAACCCCCAGCGATGCAGGAATTACAATGCCGTGCAATTAAGAAATAGATCTTTAAAAAAACAAATACCCACATGCCTCCCATTCTTCTTGTTACCCGTGTTTCTCCTAAAATAAGACACTGTCTTATATTTTTCCCCCTCAAAAAAACACAGTATGGCTTATTTTCGGGGGATGTCTTATTTTAACCGCTCCATGTCAGTACGCTGCATAGCCACGCCTATCCAGGCTGTCTTAAGGGAGAGGCGCCGCGTCACTATGTCTTATTTTCGGGGTATGGCTTATTTTTGGGGTATGACTTATATTTCACAAATGCGTAGAAATCCTGCTACGTCTTATTTTAGGAGAAACAGGGTAGATCCCGTTTGAACTTCTGAAGACAGTGGAACAGCCAGTGGCAGCTGGACTTGCGCCTGAGATTCCTGCATTGCAGAGGGTTAGATTTGATGACCCTTGGGGTTCCTGCCAACTCCACAATTCTATGATTCAAAACTCATTTCCTTATAATTTCCCAATTATGGACAAAAATAATAATTAATAATAATAATAATAATAATAATAATAATAATAATTTATTATTTAAAGCCTGCCCATCTGGCTGGGTTTCCCCAGCCACTCTGGGCGGCTTCCAAAAAAATATTAAAATACAATAATCAATCAAACATTAAAAGCTTCCCTAAACAGGGCTGCCTTCAGACGTCTTCTAAAAGTCAGAGAGCTGTTTATTTCGTTGACATCTGATGGGAGGGCGTTCCACAGGGCGGGCGCCACCACCAAGAAGTCCCTCTGCCTGGTTCCCTGTAACCTGGCTTCTCGCAGTGAGGGAACCGCCAGAAGGCGCTCGGAGCTGGACCTCAGTGTCCGGGCTGAACGATGGGGGTCATAAGAGCAGCCCAGCTGGATTAGGCCAAAGGGAACCCATTGGGCCCAGAATCCTGTTCTCAACCAGATGCCCCAATTGGAAGAAGCCCATGAACAGGATTCGAACACAAGACCATCCCTCGCCCTGCCTGCTTTTTCCAGCAACTGGGATTTAGAAGCATTGCTCCCTCCAGCTGTGGGGGCAGGGCAGAGCTGGGATGCTGAAGGGGCCAGCACTGCGGAGGATCCCTCTGAGATGCTCAGTCCCTCCCGGTACCTCCAGACAGTTTGCGTTTAACGGATAACAACAGATCTATGAATAATTGCAAAACGCTGAAGGTAGGAAAGCAAAGTACAGACCTCAAACCGATTTCTGTGGTGGTAATAAATATTTAGGGACGTGGGTGGCGCTGTGGTCTAAACCACAGAGCCTAGGGCTTGCCGATTGGAAGGCCAGCGGTTCGAATCCCC